>OX637468.1:235341-1435341 GCA_951799995.1 Trifolium subterraneum | reverse complement strand
AATTTCCAGCAGCCGAGTATATCTATTGCAACAAATAGCTCTTAGTAGTAACCACTCAACATCAATACAGTTCTGGTCTAAGAAAAACTCTGCCTCTTTTCCGGTTGATGGATCTATGACAAAGATACTGTGGGTGCACTTTATCTGAAGGTCTGATCCAGGTTCAATTTTTATATATGGGCAAGCTCCTGAATCAGACGTGCCAGCATTTTTATCAAAATCCAACCAGTATATAATTTTTAACCCGGGTGTTCGTGGACCAGATGAATCAGATTCCCCATCAGGGTTCTGCACAGAGCTTGAACTTGCTCCATGACCTGTGCCACTATCAGATATGATCTCAAACCGAATTGCATCTTTCCATCTACCCTGTCGAAGGGTTTGCACTTGCCTTATTACTGTGTCCATGACAAGTGTAACACACAGCTCGTGAAGAACTGAGTACAATATTGAAAACGGATTTTCAGCCACTGCCATTCGTCTCTCCAGATCATCTCCAAGCACATGTCTCCGAAATTCTTCCAATTTCACAGGCTTATTTTTTTCACCAACAAGCAACTCCAAATGTAATATTCTCCACAAGGACATGTGTCCTCGGTACCCGAGTGTCAATAAAACCTGAAACTCTCCATCCACCCTAACCGTTGCAGTACCATCAGAAACTTTTATATCAGAAATTTCTTTGGGAAGAGATACTTCAAGCAATTTAGACCGAACAAGCATGTCCAACTTCTTCAAAGCAGGCTTTTGCTTATCATCAGTCAATGCATACTGAGAACCAACATCTTCTATACACTTAGGCAAACGCTCATAACTCCCCGAGAGAAGAATTTCAATGGCGGATGGAACATCATAAACTGGAGCCCGAGCTTGTTGAAGCCCCTCATGCATGAAAAACAATGAATCCGCAGCCTGAGTAAAACACATGTCGTGATTCGAAACAGTGGAAGCCAGTTGCTGACAGTGTTGTATCAAAGGAACCTGAAAAGCCACAAATCATAAGTAAAAAATCCCATAAAAGAAACTTTTCACTTGTCCTAACACTAATTGTCATAGTTACCATTCTCATAATCATATCATACATGACCAACACAATTATCATATCATACATAACTAACACAGTTATCATTTCATACATAACTAACACACTCCATATGTATGAAGCACGGACACTCCTTAGATTAGCTGTGTCCCGTGTCGGACACATGTCGGTGTCGTGTCGGTGTGACATCGACACGACACCTATGATTGCACTTAATTATGTCATTTTTCTCGAATTATTATCAGTTTCAACGTGTCGGTGTTAGTGTCGTGTATGTGCTTCATAGCTCCATATTTAATTAAATAGTCACAAAAATAAATGAAGATTATTTTTCTTGCTCTAACACTAGTTATTATTACTATTTTGTATCAATCATTAGGAATCGAACTCGTTACCTCGGGGTTGGTTTACATCACTAACCCTAATTATTATCATATATAACCAAAACACCCTATGTATATATATTTGTTAATTACACATTACATAACGATTAATAACAATATTAACAGTAACATTTGAAATTGAGTTAAATATGACATGAGATGAAAATTTTTACCTGTTGGCACCATTTGGAGAGAACATTGAGACGGATCATGCGTTGTTGAGTCTTACTAAGAAACTTAAGCATACTAATCTTCTTATCGGTATCGGATAATTCGGTGGACCTACATTTATCGACAAGTTCTTTAAGGGAATTGTATGAATCTTGTGCAGTTCGAGAAACGAGAGTGGATAACTCCACCGTCTGTTGCCCTAACTCCGACGTAGCCATTGATTGATTTTAACGTATAGCGTTGAAAATTAAGAGGAAGAAGAGAAAGACGAAGTAGAAAGCGCCGTTTCGTAATTCCCGGTTCTTCCTGATTCCGCACTCTCACTCTATCTCTCTCTCTCTCTCTCAATTTGTGTCTCGTCTCGAGACTCTATATTTCTCTCTCATGTGTGCGTCTCTCTCTGTATATATACTATTAATTAATTTGAACAAATACTTGGATTTATTTTCTTACACCTTTTTTTCTTCTTCACAAAATATGTTTTGGATTTTGATTTTTGATAGATACATGCTATTTTGGTGCAATTTTCTATAGGTTATGTGTTATTTAAAAGGGAAAAAAAAGGATATTGGTGAGATTTTTAAAAAAATATATATATCGCAACTTCTCGTATGCATTGATAATTGATAATGGCGACAATGGTGGTTTTTGTTGATGATATATTTTACAGAGATATAAGTAAAATAAATAGGTCCGTTTTACGTTTTTGAAAAGTTTATTTTATATTTTTTCTATAATTATTGTAATCGGTTATTGGTTACATATTATAAAATAGTAAGTTTTATGATGCATTAATAATGACGAGTTTCTGCTGGTGGTATTTTTGCAGATATAAAAGTAAGGTAAATAAGATTTATTTTACGATTTTGAAAAAATACTATATTTTATACAATATGATTACCATTAGAGTTTATTTCTAAATGAGTTTACTCTTCTATGTAGTTTTCACATTTATTCGCTACTTTTGACTTTGAGGTTGTCGTCGAGCACACTAAGATGTCATTTTCAATCCACATTTATCTTTTTTGTTGTTGTCAAATTTGTTAATTCAATTAATAGGATTTTCTTATAAGTGATGAGAATATGTGAACTGGTATTTATAACACTGAGTTTTAGAACCCTAGCAGATTGTCGAATTTATGCTTCTTAGTTGTTGAACAATAGTTGTAGAATCAAAGCATCGTTGATTCTTTCGATTCAACATATTATCTCCTTGTGATGTTCAAATTTTATGTGGAATCAAACTCAAAGTGTGATAATTTGTATTTCCAAGTGACATTATCGAGGAAATCAACCAACGAGAAAAATAATTTGTACTGGGCAAATTTCGGGAATCGTCATCTAGGCTAGAATCGCCAATATATGTCAGGTAGGTGCGCACATATATGGAACGGTGGTTCATTTCACCTAATGAAGAAAGGGTCCAACGTTTTACAAGATTAGGCCAAAATACCCCAATAACGGCTAATCTTGGCAGATACGCCAGGACTTGATCGTGGGGTAACAACGAGGCTACTAAATAGGCCACATGGGATATTTTTCCCCTTTTCGGCGGATCAGCCACTCCACTATTTCATTTGAGTTATTGTCGATATGGCATGTACGAAGGGGTCCTAATATAAATGTAACCTTAGTGTCACGAGCGATCATCACATTTCTACATATTCACTAACTATAACAATTAGACCCATATTATTTATGACTAAGTACCACTATAAACTTTCTATGTAAAAACACAATTCATCTAACTTTGCAAGGAAGTCCCCATTGGAACATATTTTGACACATATTGCCAAAGTCCGTGATTTGCAAGACTTCATATAAGTTAGAGCCAGATTAGAAAGAAAAAATTATCTGGGAATAATAATCGAGTCCAACAGAGACCAAATGGTACAAATATGGATGAACGCGATGAAAAAGTTGTCTAATGATTGCATTTTTTTACCTAAAAAGAAATATATTGATTGATATATGTTGTTCATCCGTGTCTTGAGAAAGTCTTCTATAAGCACAAATATAAATAACATGTGTTAGACACACTCGCATGGAACAAAAATAAATAAAGAGAAAATAGTTAAAGTATTATAAATTGATGTGACAATTTTATTTTATTTTTAATTTTTATGCGTGTGTGCGCCTAAAGTTTGTGCCCAAATATTGATTGTGCCTAAACAAGTGTATCTCCCGTGTCTTTTTGTCCTCTGTTTTTATTTTATTTTTAAAATTCGACATGAAACCATCAAGGGACGAACATAATTCATCTAATTTTGCAAGAAGTCTTCACCTGTGCATATTTTGACACCTATTGTTAGAGTCAGTGATTTGTTAGGTTTTACTTTTCTTAAATTGACCACTTTAGCTTAAAAGGATAAACAAAGTGTGGAAGCATATTTGACACGGAAAAATAATTAGGAATTAATAATGGAATCTAACAAAGGCATGTTGGTGCGACCTTTTTATATGAAAAAGACAATGAGAAAGTTGCCTAATTATGTTACTATTTATCGTAAAAAAGGAATATATATATATTGCTGGCTTTTTGTCCTATCTTTTTTATATAAAAAAATCAAAATTTGACATTTTATTTAATTATATACAATTTAAAATTATAAAAATGGTACAATTTAACTAAATTAATGCTCTTCATTGAGGATGACTCGAAATCTCGGTAGTCACACATGATTTCGTAATCACAAATAAATCCCAGAAGACTGGGTGCAGTTTTTAATGAGTGACACTAAAAAGTCGAAGGATATATGACACTTAAAAAGGAGTAAAAAGAATGTGTACTTGATCAGTGCATTTTAATGCACTTTTTAATCACTCTGTGCTATGGCAATTTTATGACTTCTCCTGCTAATTTGGTATTTTTATCATGTTTTGTGTTTAGAGTCTAGTTTTGCTATTATTTATGTTTTGCTATTTATTTTCGTAATAAACAGTAATTTGACACCTCCTGATTGTGCAGACCATAACTTGAGCTACGAATATCGGATTGAGGCGCGGGAAAATGCGTTGGAAAGCTAAGAGAAAGAGCTACAACTTTCATGTTGAAGTCGAAAGCCAATTTGGAGCGCAAATAAGTCAACTAATTACGTTTATGTCCCAGACGTGATTTAAAATTACCAATTTCCAGCATAACTATATTTTTCGGCCCAATTGTTTTGTGGCCCGTTTTGCTTGCTTATAAAAACCCAAAATTCAGACCTAGGTCATCTTCTTGACACTTCACACACGAATTGATAGAAACCCTAGAGCAGCCACCACTTGAATGGAGAACTAAATTCTTCTTTCAATTCGTTGGTGCAAGGAACTCGTTCTAGATTCTTGAGGTCTGTTTTTAATAGCAAATTCTGTTTTATATTCATGTTCTGTTATGTCAATTTCGTATTCTTAATTCAGTATGTATGAAATTGAATTATAATGATGCTTAATCAATCTAATTCGATTCGACACCGTTTATTCAATTTAGTTTATCGCTTGTATAGATTATATTGATCGAAATTCAGTAAGGATATTAATCTGACATTAGTACGCTTGTTTACTATTGCCTACGATTAGTTGAACGCATTTGACGCTTGTTTGAATGGAATTCGTATAAAACTGTTAACGCTTGTTTATTTCAGTTTTATAAATCAACCAGAACATGAGCATATAATGAATTTATTCTTTGTGAACCATATGATAGAATCAAGAATGAGTTACCTAAAGCCAACGAATTGATCATTTTAAATCAATCGAATATCACACTTTTCTTTATATTCTGTTTAAACCAAACAAAACCCCCATAATTTACAGTTTTGAATTGTTTCTAATATAGTTAAACTGATTGTGAGTCTTTGGGAAACGACCAAGGTTAACTACCTTGTACTACTTTTCTTAAAACATTATTTGATCACGAAACGACCGTGATCAGTACTTTAATCTTATTTAGAACATTCTTGTACGCACATAAGTATGGCAGGTTGGGATTCTTTAGTAGTGAGTTGCACAAGGCCTCGTCATCTTGAAAAATTTAGAGGACACACAATAACCCTTCAAGTATCGATGAAAACTCATTTATATTCATCAATGATGTGATGGATGATTTGGCTCTGCAGGTCGAGCTATGTACCTAGTCACCACTCTCGTCCAAGACTTCTTCCTGGATCGGGTTAGTCATGAATTTCATTCCTACTTATTACGTCAATAAATACACAGTAATAAATAAAAGTTCTTTAAAAGATGAAATATTTAAAATGGTAATACTAATATCTACAAGGTTGTGTTGGATTTTTTCCTTTATTGCGTGGACTTCACATTCATGGTATAATCTTTACAGTTGTATATTTGGTTGAATAGCTTTAGCGATAACTGATTGGAGAAATCAACAAGAGAGAAAAACAATAAAAATTATATGCGAAGTTGTTTTTTTTATACGAAGTTGTAAGTGTCTTTAAAACTTACACATGCACATGTGATGAGGTCTTGGATGAGTGTATTCAGGTTAACGATTAATAACACAATATTGATATTATGAGTTAAGTTAGTTCTTACAAATACAAATACACACACAAAAATTATTTTGTTTACGAAAACAAATAATGTGAGTTTTTTTTTTAAAATTTTAATCTTCATCTTTAAATTTGCTCTTTATCCTCTTAATTATCATTTTTGTTTTGTGTGTGAGGATGGAATCCATATCCATTTAGTCTATTAATCTCACTAATTGATTCACCACTTCTCCACCATCACCCAAATTTATACAATAACTGATCACCAAAAGAAAAAAAAATCAATTATTATGAGACTTTGAATCTCACTCTAGTCAAACTTTAAGTCAATGAATTTTATTTTTCATAACGAAAAGATGATCTTCGTTGATGAATTAATCAAATTTCAAATGAAATAAAAAAAAATTAGAATAAGCCACTAGTTTTATGCACAATTTTCTGGATTCGATTTTCAGCTCATCATGAACCAAAAATATTGTAAAAGACTGGTTTGAAATTTCACCACAACATGCAGGATATTTGTACAAGACATGCAAAAGATATTTGATATATATATATATATATATAAAGAAGAAAGGATAAAAAGTTTAAGTCCAATTTGCGAAGCACTAAAACAGAAGAAATGAGTGATTTGGAAATATTGTTAAAGTTAAAAAAAATTGAAAACAGTTTTTTCAAAACCCAACTTAAATTTGTTCTTACTCGATTATTGACCAATTGAACTCACAGCCGCCACCATGATTTTATAATTCAAGATCTATCTATCTATCTTACTCTTAGTTATCTGAGACCCGTATCTAATGTCTACAACTACCCATCGACCCCACATGATGATGCATGAATACATAATTATCATTTCCCGCAATTAAACATCGCATAGCAGCCGCATGCACATGGGTATATGTAGCATATTGTGTCATCTCATTGTGCTAGTCAATATCGTAACATGAATAAATAATAATATATTAATACCAACGGAAAATGTTACTAGTACTATAAATAAGTAATCAAACAATGGAGAAAATATCAAATTTAATTAGAGTGTAAACATGGGAAAATTTGAAACAGTCCTAGCAGTGTTATTAACATTGGGGTGTTTGATTGCAACAACAATTGCAGAACAATGTGGTAGACAAGCTGGAGGAGTAACATGTCCAAACAACCTTTGTTGTAGTCAATACGGTTGGTGTGGTACCACCGATGATTACTGTTCACCATCTAAGAATTGTCAAAGTAACTGTCAAGGTGGTGGCGGTGGTGGTGGTGGTGGAGGTGGTGGTGGTGAAAGTGCTTCTAATGTTCGTGCCACTTATCATTATTATCAACCGGAGCAACATGGATGGGACTTAAACGCTGTTAGTGCTTATTGCTCAACTTGGGATGCAGGGAAACCTTACTCTTGGCGTAGTAAATATGGTTGGACTGCTTTTTGTGGCCCTGTTGGACCTCGTGGTCAAGCTTCTTGTGGAAAGTGTCTTCGAGTAAGAACCATTTCTTTTCCTTATTCCTATATTTATAGGATTTTCATCGTATAAATCAATGTTTTAAAAATGGGATCAAATATCAAATTGATTATAGTGGAGTAAGGCTTGTTCAATTGATTGAAATACACTAAACTAAATGACGGTTCAATTAGTTAAATCATCGGCGATCTAGTTCAATTTTAAAACAATGATATAAATTTATACTCATTGCTCCTATATATAAGAGAAAGTTGGATCATAAAAAATTGATGTATCTGATCAAAATTTAAATAGATACGTCAGTTTTTATTGACGAAACTTTCTCTTATATATAGAATTAGAGGGAGTATATTAGAAGTTAAGTAGTAGGAGTGTTTAAGATGAATTGATGTATTTGGATGGAAATATGGTGATGCAGGTGACAAACACAGGGACAGGAGCACAGGAAACAGTGAGAATTGTAGATCAATGCAGTAATGGAGGGTTGGATTTGGATGTTGGAGTGTTTAACAGAATTGACACAGATGGAAGAGGATACCAACAAGGACATCTCATTGTAAACTATCAGTTTGTGGATTGTGGGAATGAGCTAGACATGATCAACCCTTTGTTCTCTATCCTTGATGTCAAACAATAAACTGCTCCAAGAACCAAGATGTTTTCTCTGCCTATGTATTGAAGTAATCAATAAATGGATGTGTTTGTGTTGGTAACAGAGTTTGATACTTGAGTCTTTCTGTTTTGAAAGACAAGTATTCAAGTGTTTTGATTAAAATTATGCTTATGGATTGATTGGTTATCCCATCAATCATGTTTGTTAATTTAAGCTTTGACTCATGACTAGAGAAATTTCAACATGAGCTTAATCTATAATTGGTCTAATAATTCATGCATCTTGATCTTTTTTTAAGTTCCAATCTTAATCTAGTATGTTTTTGTTTTTCCTCTTAAGATAAGTAACTAAGACACATCATGGAATGTGTCTAATTATGATTTTTGTTTATTTTTTGACTAAGAAGTGAGTGACCCATATATATATATATATGAGTCATGTTAAACAGTGCTCCGGGGCACACTTGTTAAACATGCTAAAAAAGGAAATAAAAGTGGAAAATTAATGGTGGCAAGAGATTTTTTTACACTTTCAAAATGTTGAATGCACAATTTCTAAAACAAACTTTCCATATTAGTATTCTTAACCAATGCCCCGGAAACACCGTTTAACATTTTCCTATATATATATATATGGCAAACTTGTAATATCTTATGATATCCGGTTTGTATATCTTTGAATCACATTTTGACATTGAGCAAAGATAAAGGAATATCATATTTTTCAAACAACGAGAGTATTCATGTCCTTCAGATATTATGGCCCTATAGGCTATATATAAATCCAAGAACCTTTGTTTTTGGTGTCTTTGTGTTCTAGCTTTGGCCTCTGCGTGCTACCAAAGTTTGCTTCATCTCAACCTCATCCTAAGCAGAATAATTGGGACTTGAACGACATGGGTGTATTGCGTCACTTGGGATGCAACAATCCCAGCAGAGCCAAGAATATTATTAAGCTTTGACACAATTTTAACTGCAAATACACAAATAATATTTATTAATTTAAGATTTTTGGATTGGGGTTTAACCGGTTGAGACCGTTTTTATCTAATATATATATATATATTGAAATTATAATAAAAGTAATTAATTTAAGGATTTAATCTAAAGGCACACCACTGCGCCAACACGCACCTGATAATACAAAATAGCTTAACTAATCTATGTATTAAAAGAAACTTTTGTTACACTGTTCATCATATTCAACCTCATGCTCACAAAAACCTCAAAAATCATTTTTTTCATTCTTGCACTAAATTGGACATGTAAATATACCATTTTGCTTAGAATTTCATGAGAATTATGAATATACACTTAATTTTTATTAATTTTACTCAAAATTCGAATTTTCAAATTAAAGTAAGAACCCTAAAAAAACAAAATTATAATTGGGACAGTCTGGTCACGTGCCCAGGCATGTTGGGCCTTGGCTCCGCCACTACAAGCCTTTGTCATGGCGTATAAAATATGGCTGGGCAACTTTATGTGGGACCCGAATTACTTGCAGTCTAAATTTCACGTTTTTTCATGCAGTTTTAAATATAATATGTTCAATTGAGATCAGACGGTTCAAATCATTCACACCGTAAAACATTCTCAATTGTTCTTCCAGTTCGGACGGTTAAGAACTCTAACTATCTTTTCTCCAGTACTGTTGGTCTTGGTGCGCGGATATAAATGGTGAATGACCCGTTCAGAACTTGATAGCAGGCGATCCAACGGATCGTGGAAGAGACTATGATACCCAGGGGCGTCTCCAACTTCTTGGAGGTCCTGTGCATTATTAAAAATAGGCCCTCATAAAAGAAAAAATGCAAAAAATAAAAATTATCATTGATTTAAATTACAAATAACACTAAATAATAATCATTTTTTCACTAATATAAATAAAAAGTTTGATGAATAGGAAAATATCTACTACACGCCTATCCATCTGATAAAACTATAGTATAACAATTAATTATAAAACTTCTAAAAAAATTATTCACAATAGAAAAATCTCTTTTATGATATTTTGTAACTAATAAATCACTCATTTTTAGAATAAAGTGAATCTCAAATATCTGAACTCCATAATCTCTCATTTGAAAGCCTACAATCCATAATTTTATACCTCTCATTTACTAATACTACCACCCTATAATTTTTTTTAGAGGCCCCTATTTTTAGGAGGCCTTTGGCCATAGCACATGTGGTCCATGTGGTGTAGACGCCCCTGATGATACCATCTTAGAATTGAGTATTGAGCCTAATTCATCCTTACAAAACTGGTTTGTGAGAGAGGATTGTCTCCACTGTATAAACACATATTCAGGTCATATGCAACCGATGTGATTCAATATTAAACTCATGGTGAAGCCTACTCTCCCCCTTTATAATTTGGGATATTTATCCATCGACCAATTAAAACAAACCACATAAGTAGATTTGCATATGACTTGTTCTCATTAGTTGATAGGTAAACATCTCAATTATGAAGCGATAATTTAGAAGAAAAAAAACTAAACTCATTTATATAGTCAACAAGAGAATCATATATCAATGTGATCCGATCACTATCCATTATCCAAGTTCCAATTGAAGGACACAAGTAGTCAAGTAGAACATTCTTTAGATGAAAAAGCATGGAACACGTTAAGTAATTTTCAAACAACCTAGCTACCCTTATCAAAACATGAGTATCATATTCAAAATAATATATTAAAGGGCAAAATTTAATCAACCTGAACAAAAATTACATGCCCTTTTTATATAGTCAACAAGAGAATCATATATCAATGTTAAGTAAAGATAATAAGCTGTTACATATAAATGTAAATAGTCAACTAAATCATAAGCATAAAAATCTACAAGTGTGTCCGCCCCTGATGTCAACGGAAAATGATGGTTACGTATCAACCTATTTATTGGTACTATCTTAGAGTATATAAATAGGGAAGCAAACACAGGAGAACATTTCAAATTTAATCAAACATGAGAAAATTTGGAATAGTCCTAACAGTAGTATTAACATTGGGGTGTTTGATTGCAACAACAATTGCTGAACAATGTGGTAGACAAGCTGGAGGAGTAACATGTCCAAACAACCTTTGTTGTAGCCAATACGGTTGGTGTGGTACCACTGATGATTACTGTTCACCATCTAAGAATTGTCAAAGTAACTGTCAAGGTGGTGGCGGTGGTGGTGGAGGTGGTGGTGGTGAAAGTGCTTCTAATGTTCGTGCCACTTATCATTATTATCAACCGGAGCAACATGGATGGGACTTAAACGCTGTTAGTGCTTATTGTTCAACTTGGGATGCAGAGAAGCCTTACTCTTGGCGTAGTAAATATGGTTGGACTGCTTTTTGTGGCCCTGTTGGACCTCGTGGTCAAGCTTCTTGTGGAAAGTGTCTCCTAGTAAGAACCATTTCTACTCCTTTCCTATATTTCTAAGATTTTCATACGTCTCTATGTCAATATTTTAAAAATCGGATCATATATTAAATTGATTAAGTGGTAAGAGTATTGATCCCCTTAAGTATTTGGCTAGGAATTCGATTTCTGACTCATACGTATGGAAAAAATTATGTTGGAAGGGGATGTGCCCCACAGATTTCTGACGGAAATTAGTTATTGCTAACAATGTTTGAAACTTTGTACCAATATCATTGTAACCCAAAAAAAAACTTGCTCAATTGGTTGCTCGTGGTGGGATCCAAAACCATTTTTCATCCACTTGTTATAGTTGGATATTATAATTATTCTATAACTAGTGTTAAGATTTAAAATACAATTTTGGCATAAAATAAAAGTAAGATCAACCAACAATTTCTTTCAAATTGGTAGAATGATCAACTATATTTTCTAATTTTTGTTAGTTAAAAACAAAACTGTAGTGGTAAAAAAAAAAAACTGTAATTTACTTTTTATGGCAAAAATTAGTAATTATTACATTTTTTTTTACCAAAGTAATAATATACTATTAATAACATTTAATATATTTGTTTCATAATAAATATCTACTATCTTTAATAAATGAATTTTTGTTATATTAATGAAAATCATTTTATGGGGATATGCGATGAATGAGCACGGAGTAATTTACCACACAAATTTTCACCTTTTAAAATGATTCCCATCTCCATCTCCATCTTCATTTCCTATTTTGGAGAGTATTTTTCTTTCATCCTCATCATCGTCCCCATTCTCCGTTTCGGAAAATATTCTTTCTTCATTCTCATTTTCGCAGATCCCTATAATTTTCGCGGGAATCCATCAACATTCAAAATGATCCTTATTATTTGTAGCAAAATACAATTTCAAGGAAAAATCAAGAAGTGATTTCTACGGTTGGATTTCCACTTAACAGAGAACATGAGTGCACGTGGTTGGATAAATCGAAGGAAAATACTAGTTACAATTATAACATATTCCTCCAGTCACATTTATAAGCAAAAAGACACTTTAAATTTTGGTCATTATTATAAGCAAAAATTAACTACTTTTAAACTAATTAATGTTGTTATTCCTAATATACCCTTACTTTCCAAAAAGTGGATTTGATTTTCAAGAAAAAGAAGGGCAATATAATAAACTTGTTCATGTTTTATATTAAATCAAGAAAATTAATTACACTTAACTAAATTTCTTAAACACCGCACAAGTAGTTATTTTTGCTTATAAATGTGACCAGAGGGAGTATAACACAGTCGTGATTGCCTTCGTCAATGTATATTTCCTGATAAGCAACATTAACCATTAAAAAATTATCAAATTTCTATTATTTTCGATTAAACTAGTTGTAAAAAAAATTAATCATAAAACAAATAAAAAAATTAAGACATTATTGTGAGTATTGTGAGTTGTGACAATAATAAATACTCCCTCCGGTCCATATTATAAGGAACAATTTGAAAAAATTACGCATACCAATGAAGCACATTCTACATAGTTATTTTCATTTATTTTCATTTAATACTCTTCTAATTTAAATTTATTCCATGTATACCTTTATTTAATTACTCTCAATTCAACTAACTTACTTATTTGTAATATTCTCACTCATAATAAATAAGGGCACAAGTGAAATTAAACATTTAAAACATTTGAAAATTGGTCAAAGTTTCTTATAAAAAAGACCAATTTTTTTTCCAAATTGTTCCTTATAATATGGACCGGAGGAAATATTACATAAAAAGTAAATTGATGCACACATTATGTGAAAATATAAATAAATATCTATACTATATATAAAAAAGATACACCAATTTTTGGTGTGGACTTTTTATAATTCCTATTTTACCCTTTTTGTGTTGGTTTTTTTTTTTACAATCTATTATTTTGTATTATGTATCAACATAACTACCTAAAACTACCTCTCTTACAACTCCAAATTTGTCCTTTAAAAAACTTTCATTCAACTATAACAATAAAAAAACATAACTGCATTTTTGTGCAAATTTTTTTTATTAACAAACTCACAATAATATAAGACATGTCTTTTTTTTTTTTACATAAGTTAGACACAGACAGCCTGTCCCGCTAGTAGCATATAAAATACTTAAATATATGTATTCAAAAGTTATTTTATAAAGTGTTTCGTGATGAAGTCTCTGCAGAACGGGGACTGCATCACGGGGATAAAATTTCATTCTCATCTCCAAACTTCTTTCGGGGGACCTTTTCCTCCATCCCCATTTTGTGGAGAATATATAATTCACCGTCTTTATGTCCCAAACGGGGCAATCCCCATGAGAATTCCCATTTATGGATCAAATTCACGTCCCTAATTAGAATTTTTATGATTTTAAAACATTTCTGTGATGAAAAATATTATGGTATTTAGTCACTATTTTGATGTGATCTAAATAAATTTTGTAGTATTCAATTAAGATAATACGAATACAGTTGTAAAAAAAAATATGAATACTTTATATTATTTTTTAAAATTGAAAAGATTCTTTTATACAAAAATAGTTTTTTAAAAACCTCAGTTCAATACAATTCTTAGTTTCATATTAAGATGAATTGATGTATTTGGATGGAACTATGATGATGCAGGTGACAAATACAGCGACAGGAGCACAGGAAACAGTGAGAATTGTAGATCAATGCGGCAATGGAGGGTTGGATTTGGATGTTGGAGTGTTTAACAGAATTGACACAGATGGAAGAGGATACCAACAAGGACATCTCATTGTAAACTATCAGTTTGTGGATTGTGAGGATGAGATAGACATGATCAACCCTTTGTTCTCCGTCCTTGATCTCAAACAATAAACTGCTCCAAGATGTTTTCTCTGTTCCTTAAAAATATGTTATTGAAGTTATCAATAAATGTACTATGTGTTGTGTTAGTAACAGAGTTTGATACTTGAGTCTTTCTGTTTTGAAAGACAAATATTCAAGTGTTTTGAATAAAACTATGCTTATGGATTGATTGGTTATCCTTAAAGACCGAAAGAAATGAAAATTTGAATAATCATCAGTTTGGTCTCTATCTCTCTTTTTGTATAAATAAAAACTGCAAGTTATGTAGTTATGTGTTGGAGAAACCCAATTATGATTGAAGATATTAACTCCCACTGATCATGTTTGTTGATTTAAGCTTTGATTCAATGGTCATGACTCCAGAAATTTCAACATGAGCATAATCTATAATTGATCTAATAATTCATTCATGCCTCTTAATCTTTTTTTGTTCAAATCTTAATCTAATAAAAAATTTCCTTTTAAGATAAGTAACTAAGTCACATCAAGTAATGTGTCTAAATATGTTTTGTGTTTATTTTGACTAAAAAGTCAGGTGCCTATATATAGAGATTAAAATTGAACCAAGTCCCACACTGGACTGAGAGTAGATGTTATATATAAGTAGCAAAACACTTTTTTTTTTTTTTGAATATGTGAGGCCTAAATTTACTTGTATGTATGGTTGTTTTTAGTTTAATGTGATAAAAGTTTAGAGTTCTAACTTGAATTTAAGTGTGCAGTTAACTCTTAGAGAACATATATTTTCCAATTGGGTCTCATAAAACTCAAAGAAATAATTTTCTTTCCGCGGTTGGACATGAGGATATCTAATATACATCAAAAGATTGAGCAACATGTTAATATTTCAATTGACATTTTATATCAAAGTTGATTAAATTGGGATTTGGATTCCCTAAGTCACATTTTCCTATATTTAGGCAAAATTTAAGGGTATTATTGTCTTTACAATAAACATAAATGCACTTGAAAATGCAATATTTTTTCTTTCGTATTTACTTTTTGGTTGAATGTAGGTGAATTTAAGAAGAACAAACGTAAAGAATCCAAATCCATTAAATTAAATTGATTCTGAACCCCACTAGAGACAAGGAATGTTAACAATTATCAAATCTTAGGCACAAAATTTTGTGATAATTAAACTATCATAAATACTTTAAAATTATTATTATTCTTTTTTTTTTAATATTGAGTATTTATATTATTATTATTATTTATTTTATTTTATAATTAAATTCAAACGAACAAAAATCAAAGCATAAGAGCATTGTTTAATAGTCTAAAATACTCTTTGATATAAAAAAAACAGGTCTAAAATATTCTAAAATATATACCCTTAAAAACCTCGTTATCAAAATATTTAAGTTTAATTTGCTTGCACTTAGTTATGGAGTGTTCAATTTTTTTTTGTTTTCACCACCAGTTTAATCTGGTTCGGGGGTCAGTTCTGGCATCAAGTGGTTTCAGCCCCACCCAATCGCAGTTGCGGGGGATCGAACCGTGATTCTCCATACCAAGTTCAGCGTCAATCACCACTAAACCAACTAACAATTGGTAGTTATGGAGTGTTTAGTTTGAGAGAAAGAACAGTAGAAGAAAGAAAAACACGTAAACAAATAAATAAACTTAAATTAAAGTTAGTCCAAGTTTATTGAGCGATTTAGGTGTTTTAATTTTCTCTTTTCCGAGCTTCTTTCCCCCGGACCATACATTATAGCAAAAGAAAGTTTATTATTCCATGTTACTCGTCTTCTCAGTGTCCCAAATTCATATATTTCCATACATTGTTAAGAGATAAATAATTTAAGAACAAAAGGGATACCGTATATCATACAATTGCAATATGTATCATTCTGTCCAAGTTTATTTTTGGATCATTTTTTTTAAATGTTATGATTCTCAGTCACGATTGTTAAGAAGGGTAAAATAAGTATTATAAAAAAAATAGGGGTAAAACAAGAATTTTTTTTTGTTACAAAACAAGATCTGCTTTAATATATTTTATCTATATGTAAAAATAAAATAGTTTTTGCTATAAACAAATGTATTTTTTTACCACTAGAACAATAATAATGTATTTGACCAAAAATTGTAATCGGGATATCTTTACTTTTTCGGCTAAGCTTTCTCCATTTTCCTTTCAAAAAACACAAGTGCTAAATGTTAGAGTAGTCAAAGACAAGAATTGCAAGAAATATGATGGGTCATTTTTTAATTAGTGAAGAAACTCTTGTTTCCTTATTTGGTGGAAATCATGGGGGGCATGTGTTCATGAAATAAGCCTTTTTGTATTTCTTTCTTTAATCACTTCATACCTTTTATCATTTTTATTTAAAAAATAAACGTATTTGACAAAAATAAAACAATAAAGACATGTTTGATTTCACTTGTGTTTGCCACCCCGCTCGTCTAGTACCTCCATTCGCCACAAATTCAAGATGTTAGAAATAGTAACATTATTAAAAAAGACTCGCACTTAACTCTATATTCCATTGTAGTTCCAAATATTCACTAAATATCTTTATATCTTATAAATGTGAGATTTATTAATCTAATATTAAAAACCAATTAATCATGATATAAGACTTATCTAACTTGTACTTCATCCTGTCTAAAGATTTTTTTAGATTAATCGAATAATCGATATATCTTATCTATAATAAGTTATTCAATGAACCTGGACAATATATTTTTGTTTATAATCAACGATTCAATGAATCTACAAAGTAAGTAAATCTTTACTTATATACCAAACACAGTGATTCAATGAATCTACAAAGTAAGTAAATTTTTACTTATATATCAAACAGAGTGATTCAATGAATCTAAATCTTTACTTATATATCAAATACAATGATTCAATGAACTTAAAAAATAAATCTTCCTTATATACAAATCTTTCCTTACAGGAGATTAAGGTAATAATACTCCCTTTAGTTTTCATTTTATTTTTTGACTATCCCTTTAGTTTTAATATATATAGTAAAAAATTAACTTTTTAGAGATAATGTATCTGATCAATAATATAGACTAAATTCATTACTTATTGGATTAAACTAAAAGTAAAATATTGTTTATAAATGAAACCGAATAGAGTAATCACCATGGTAAGAGTAGTTTGGTGCAAGCTATGTGTGTTAGATTATAAATAGAATAGATTAGATTAGATACACAATACAGTACAGCACAAAAAGCGTTGTTGGGTTTCTTCGCGAGAGTTGAGTTGTTACGCTCTCTCTTCTTTCTTTGTCCTCTTTCTTACTTTCTCTAACAAAACAACATTCATTCGATTCCACCGGTTCAGTCTCTATCTTCATCAATTCAACTCACAACAATTTCGTCGAGTTCAGGATTTGATTCGCTGAGATAGATCCCATTAACGACGACATTTTAATGCGAAAATGGTTGTTAAAGTAAAGAGAGAAACTCTTGAAGCATGCATGACATGTCCTCTTTGTCAAAAGCTTCTCGAAGATGCTACTACTATTTCTCTATGTCTTCATACTTGTAATTCATTCATTCCTCTCTCTCGATCTATCTATCTATCTCTCTATTTCATTTATTCTTTTCTTAACCCTTCTTTCTTAATTTTTATTCAATTACAAGCTTTTTCATTCTTTCGTAATTTTACTTATGTCGTATTATTACATGCTCATGTTCATGTTCATGTTCACAACAACGTTCAACATTAACTTTGTTTGTTATTGTGATTGATAATTAACACTGTCAAGTCAACTAATTAACTAATAATTACTAACTAATCCGATGCATTGAATTTTAGTTTTTTTTTAGTTGTTGTGATTTTTTGTTTGTGCATTACATTAATTTAACGTGTTGAATTATGTAACAGTTTGTAGGAAATGTATATATGAGAAGCTTTCAGATGAAGAGGTGGATTGTTGTCCGGTATGCGAAATTGATCTGGGCATTCTTCCGGTCGAAAAGCTCAGGTGAGGTTATCATTGCAAACTTAACAGTTAACACACACACACATGTTGTTAATCATGCCTGGTTGCAGATATGTTAATATGTGATTATTTAGTTCTGATATTTGCAGCTATTTTTTCTGGTAGTACAAGAGAACATGCTTTTATGGATTTAATGAGCGTTAGATCTTGTATTTAGCTGAAAACATGTGTGGGTGGAAGTAAAAATGAAGGTCTGCTACAGTGACTGTGTTTCTGTCATGATATTTTCGTGAAATGTTTTTCGCCTGAAGTAGCATTAGGCTTAATAATGATATCAATTTTTGCCTTTTCTCCCTCGTATTAATGACACTAATCTTTCTATGCAATGTAATCTGAGATGGATTCAACTTTAAGGCCTTAAATATCTTTCATTTATTTATTGCACTATCTATGTTATGAAATTATTAGTTAAATGTTGTTCTTTCGCCGTGATATCTAATTAGTAATGTGATTCACTATATTTTCTCGTAGATCACTAATTACTAGTTTTGCATATGCTTGTAACATGTTGTTGACCTAACTTTACCATTTGATGGTCTTCCTGTTTAGCAAAATTGCATGGTTTATTTTATGAGGCATCCTTCTGCCTAAACTGTTAATACTTCCTGTAGTTTTAAACTTGAATGACTTGGTCTTAAATGATTGCATGCATAATCTTTTTTATACAACTTAAATATCTGATGTTTGGTAATTCTATACGATGATGTATTCATAAACAATCATTTGTGCCTATTAATTATCACCAGGCCCGATCACAATCTGCAAGATATTAGGACCAAAATATTCCCTTTTAAACGTACAAAGGGTCAAGCCGAAGATCAAACCGAAAATCAAGCCGAAGATCAAGCCGAAAATCAAGCCGAAGAAGTTGTTCCCTCAATACCCCTGCCAGCAAAAAGGAAGGAAAGATCACTTTCATCATTGGTGGTTAGTGCTCCCAAAATTTCAACACATACTAGCTTTACAGGAAAGAGAACAAAAAATGGTACAAGAAAGGCTTCTGGTTTACGTGGATGCAGTTTTATCCCTGAAGAATCCATAAAGAAGGAAGAAACGCGCAGTGAAGATCTGGTAAGTTCAGCCTTTACATCATTTCAAATGTTTTGCACATAATGAAAGTCATGTGTGGTATATGGGACACTAGGACTTCCGTTACTTTATTTTATTTGTGGTTGGGATTTTACTTGAACAATTATGACTCCATTTCATGTGATTATGCGCATGCATGATTACTATATCGTTGCAGAATTCTTCCATAGGCGAGACTTCTAAGAAGCATAGATCCAATGAAGATACAGACAACAATATTGACCTTACAGAAGGGAAGGCTGATCTCTGGACGCCCTTGAATTGTCTTGTTGAAGCGGCCAATAGAACAAAGCCCTCCAGGTCAAATTTACAAGGGACTTCCAAATCCGAGTCTCCAATTACTCCTCATGGTGGACTAGTGATGTCAGAAACTACAACCAAATCAGAGCCACCTACATCTGTCCAGAGTGAAATACACATGCCTAAAACCAAGAACAAGAGTAATGGACATAAAAGAAAGTTTGGAGATGACAAGGATGGAAACACCTTGCCTTCAGGACCGGTGAAGCGAAAAAGGCCGCGTCCTTCTAATCAAAAGAAGGCAGCAGCATCTGAGATGTCTGCCTCAGCCCAACTCATGTTAGATGCAACAGGGAGCAGGCACAACAGGAAAAACAGTCCTATTTGGTTTACATTAGTTGCTTCAGAAGACCAGTAAGTTGCCTTTCTATATGCATTCTCTATTCAATGATCTTATCAATCACTAATTGTTTTCTTGTATGGACTCTGAAGAGTTGCATTGACCTTGTTATTCAGGAATGGAGAAGTTTCCTTGCCACAGATCTCGGCTTGCTATTTAAGAATAAAGTAAGCTTTTCAACTTACAATGTCTTTCTGCTTGTATTTTTTTATCCCACCCACCCCATTTTTTTTTTGTTAACTAAACAATTTAGCAAAGCAACTTTGCCTGTGAATCTACATGATGGCAACCCCCCCTTTCCCCAATTTATTGTTTGTGCTAAATGGTTTAGAATGATATAAAAATGCGGTTCTGTATGCTTATTTATAATCTTATAATAGAATTTTCAAATTTATACATCTAATTAACCATTTTAGGTAAGCTAAATTTAACTTTATGAGGAGTAAAACGTGATTGAAACAGAAAGACATCTTTTACATAATTGTTGAATGGTACAAATCTAATTTTTGTGAAATGACTCGGGAATATAATAAGAAAAAACTGCTTATTATGTTTTAGTTACTTTATTTTTTGACCTTTATTCCTTTTTTTTCAACAATCAATAGTCATCATCACATTCATAACACGTTTGCTATAAAAGCTTATACAATCTTTTCTCTCATCCAAATTTAGCTTGTGTTTGTTGAGTTAATATTACAGTGCGTCCCTAGCCCCCTTGATGGCGATAAGTTTTGCCTGCATTAATTGCATTGACTGATTGTAAGGGTGTGTGTGTTTATAGTCTCACTGATAGTGATATAGTCTGAATCATTGTTATAAGTGCGGGGTAACTCATGTCTAGGGCAGCTTTCCAACACCCTTCCTCATGTCTAGGGCAACAACCTAGAGTCATAGACTCGGGTATTATTTCATAGTTTAGATTTAAATGGATATTTATAAGTACGGGAAGAAGCACTAGAAGATGGTAGAAAGAGGAGAGAAAAAAAAGAGAGGTTGAAAGTTGGTTCGGGAAGCAATGGGCATCATTTCAACTAGGCAAATATCCTAGCAAACAATGATCACAATATTACTAAATGGACATGTAGGAAAGAAAATAAATGAAGAGATAAGAGTCATCTAGGCAAGACAGTTCACTGGGTAGAAGGTAGGATTTTATCAATGTTGTTGTTTATGTTTTCCTTACACACACATATTACATCGTTATGGTTGTTGCATTTCCCGTTTCTCTTGCAATTCAATTTGCAGCGGGAGTAAGGATTCTACTACCGCTGCAAATTGAATTTCAAGAGGAAAAAAGTGAAATGCAACAACCATAATAATGCAATGTGTGTATAGGCAAGCATAAACAACACCGTTGATAAAATCTTACCTTCTACCGAGTGAATTGTCTTGCCTAGATGACTCTATCTCTCCATTTATTTTTTTTCCCACGAGCCCATTTAGTATACTGTGGTCATTGTTTGCTGGGATATTTGCATTGTTGATTTGATGCCCATGCTTTCCGAACCAGCTTTCAACCTCTCTTTTTTCTCTCTTCTCTTTCTCCCATCTTCTAGTGCTTCTTCCCGCACTTATAAATACCAACTTAAATCTAAACTGAGATAATATCTGAGTCTATCATATGACTCAACCCTGGACGTGAGGAAGGGTGTTGGAAAGCTGCCTTGATTGCAATTCTCTCCTAGCCGCCTTAATTAAGGTAACTTTGGATTTCCTTCATTGTATTGTATCCTCCAACACCTTCGTTGTCCTGAGTGTGATGGTGTGTTTAGTCCCTTATTGTGTAAAGGTATGACCTAAGTAGTTCTTTTGAGGTTTTGGTTGATCCTCACTTACAAATTTGTTTTATGGGATTGAGTTAGGCCTAATCCCAAATTTTAAGAGAAGCATGCAAAATTCCTCTTTACTTTGATTTGGTTTATAGAAGTTGGATAGTTACGTTCCCTTCCTCCTTGAACATATTATGTGTGTTTCTCCGAAATTCTGCTATATCCACAAATAAATAACTATCTTGTATAGAGTGGGTCTCTATGATGTAAATGACGGTAGTAACTGTGAAAAACATTCCCATGCAACATTCGAAGAAAGTCCATTGTTCAGGAAGCTAATGCAGTCACTTATAAGTAGTTAAAACTAAAATTTTGCACAGTTTGCTAAGAAGGGACATATATTCAGAGAATATAAATTTCTGTTTTTTTCTTATCTTGTCCCATCTCATATTTACTCAATGGATGTAAAGGATATAAAAACTTTTTAAACAGCTTGATTTTATGTCATAAGTCATAACTTCAGAGTTTCCTTTTATTCTTGCCAAACATTCGTGGGGGCTGTTGTGGTTATCATTAATTGTGTACTTCTAGGATTATCTTGAAATGTCATTTAAGATTATGTTATCTTTGACATGTTTGAGCTACTTACAATCCTTCAGCTGGCTTGAAATATCTTTAGTTTGAATTATTTCAATTAAGAACTTTAGGATGTTGATGTGGCTAAGGGAAAAATACTTTATACCTGACATGGTTTTGTCTGTCTGAAACTTGTCATATACTTGATGAACACACTATTTTCCCTCCCTGATCGGTTGTTTTACTAGACTCATTCCTTTATCTGTTGTGCTGTTCTATAAGGGAAGATTCTTCATCATTGTTTAAGTCGCATTTTTTTTTTCCTAAGGAAAACTTATCTGCCTTATCGAATTAAATGCATTGTTGTTTCCTGATTTTTTATCTTTACTTTTTCTTTTCTCAACTAAACTTGTTGAATCTAAGGTTTGATAATAACTAATAAGACTGTGATAGCTCATAAGGTCTAATTCCTCCTTTCTTATCTCATCACAGGGATGGTACTGTACCTGTCTCATTTATTCAAAAGTACCTCATGGCGAAACTTAATCTTGCTAGCGAAGCAGAGGTGAGGTCATTCTAATAACTTAACGATTGCCATACTCCCCTGTCGCATTTTCCTTTTTTCTATGTTTTCAACTTATCTCAATTGTTTTTTTGGGTAGAAGTTTTTAATCATAGTATGTTTTGGTTCTTAGTATGCTATATATACATGTTATAAGGTGCTGAGTTTGTTCATATCTGATTGAAACATTTCTCGACAAGACAGAGCAACCAATCAACCTAGTACAAGTCTTTTGTCATTTTCTGTGGCTATTGTAAGAAGTCATTGCAACTATGAAATTTTTTATATCTTCATAATATAAATAGAAGACACTGTCCCATAAGTCCGGCTCATATGGTAAAAAGGCTGCAGGGACTTTTGATATGCTAGGGTACAAGTTTGAACCCACAATATTCCACTTCTCAACACTCTGTGTGAGTTTCGCCGCTATATTCTTTGAAACCAAAAAAAGAAAAAGAAGATAGTACAAATGCAAAATTATGCAGACAGTGAAGTGCAACAATTGAATGCCCTCCAGTAACACAATGCTGTCAGTTGACGGCCTAATTGTGTGGGAACTTCAATCACCTTATGTTTTCCGGGACTGATTAGTTAGCATGTTTTGATTTGGAAAAAATTAAAAAATGTAAATAACCTCAATTCGAAATGAAACTAATTATATAAATTAACACGAATTTGCTGGTTCATTATTGTTGACATGGTTTGGTGATATTTTCTACAGGTGGAAATAATGTGCCGGGGTCAGCCTGTGCTACCAACTTTGCAAATGCATAACTTAGTAGATCTGTGGTTCTGCACATCATCAACACCAAAAAAGCTACCGGCATCCGTGGGATCTTCGGCTAAGGAGTTTGTGATGGCTTTATCGTATTGTCGAAAGACCTTACCTCATTGAGATAGTCCCCTATCCTATCTATTTATGTGGACTCTATTACTTTACATAGATATACAACTATGTGGTGGGAAAAAGTGTTCCTACTTGGGAATTTGTTCATTTATTTCTTTAATGTTATGCATCTTTTTTATTGGTTTCTCGTAATCTCAAAATGTATACCCTCCAATTTTGTACCTTATGCTTTATTTGGTGTTATATTTTAGGATTATGAATATTTAATACTACCAATTGGCCCAATGATAGTGGCTGAGGTTGGAGTTCGTACATGTCTCAGCTATGAATAAGTACATAGCTGAACCTAATACTAATAGTACATCAGCAGCATGGTCCCTGCACTAAAAAACATTGGCTTAAAAGTCACCAATTCAATAAGATTTGTAGGGTACCTTTCCATTGAAGTCAAAACTTCATCGGTTTACCACATTGGTGATAACAGCCCCAAGCCAAGCCACAGCTTCAGTCTGTTTAAAACCATGGAACATGGAATCCTAACGAATGACAAATTGACAATATTAGAGAGAGTTGGGGTAGCACTATTGTAGGAAAGATGGTAGAAAATTTGGCTTATGTGATTTAGATAAGTAGAGAAAAGGGAAATGGATTTGGTGCTGTAATAATACACACAGTTTCCATTAACAACCATTGGATCAATTTATATCATAAGATGATGATTTGACATTTACATCTATACCATTCAATAAACTGCAGCAAATTCAACATAAGTTATGATAGTATAATAGAATATTATGACCTTTGTTCCATGTGACCGCTACCATTTAGTGGAATAAGACTTAATTGTCCTTGTAATTAAATTATTTAAATAAATTTGAATGGAATATGATAAGTACTATTTTTATTTTATTGTTTATAATTTTTGTTCATTGATTTGGAAAATACAGGATGAAAGTAATCTTTTCATTATCATAGCAATATTTAAAATATCCAAATGTTATTTTATGTTTTCCATTTTATTTTTATTAGACATTAAAATTTAAGATTTTTTTTACATCTAATATATATCATCGATTTTTTATGAAAGTAATGTATTGGATAATAAGACAATGCTAAATTTTTTTAATAAAACTTACTATATCTATTAATAAAAAAACTCACAACCCTCCGGTTTATATAAAAGGAGATATGGTAATTCAAAATTCAGTTAAAAAGTAATTAAAATTTATGAGATAACATCATAGAACTCGCCTTACCTTACCTTTCACAATAGACCTATAATATTAGTGCCGTCTAAATAATCTATAATATATCATATCAATTACTATATGATTATGGAGTATTAATTGGATTTGAATGGTGCAATATTAGAGTAAAATGATCAGCCAGCATAAAGGAAGGACCAGATACGATCCAAATCTGAATTAATTACTGCAAGAACATGAAGCAATAACAATAATTATGCAGGTAGTGTGGATCCAAATCAGCTTATTAGCAACACCAGCTGGTGTATAAGAAATGGAGGTAGTGTGGATGCTTGGAATCAAGTTTGGATTGAACCCAGCTGCAGCGTGAACCAATTATGCAGTGTGCCGCATCAGCTTTAGGGAGCTCGCGTTCGAGACCTTGTAGATATCAGCGGAAACTGGAACTGGCAGTTACTACAAGCATGGATACCTGAGTTTCTTTTGAACAAAATTGCAGCAATCCCGCTGCCATGTGACAGAAATGGAAGAGATGAATCAGTCAGTGTTTGCAGTAATAATAATAATGGCTTTTCTGTTGCTGTCATGTATGAGCAAATTTGTGGAATAGAGAAAAAGAATGCAGACCCAATTTGGATTAAAGTGTGGAAACTGAATGTCCCGGAGAGAGTAAGTTGCTTTGTTTGGTTATTATTACTTATAGACTTCTCACTAATTATCCTAAGAGTTGGATGGATTGGTCATGCAATGTGTAATTATTGTGGAGATGTGGAAGAAACTAGTCTCCATGCCATTAGAGATTGCGTGCTAGTTACGCCGTTTTGGCTACAAATAATGCCATTGGAAGATAGGAGTAGCTTCTTTATGGAAGATCTTCATTCATGGATCTCTTTAAATTTAACGAAAGAAGGGATGCAACGACCGGGTGATGACTGGTGTGATTATTGGGCAACGGCGTGTCATACCTTGTGGATTTGGAGGAACAAAGAAGAGCACGATGAGGATTTTGTTAGACCAGTTCACCCAGTCGATTATGTCATAAGCGTGTAGAAGAATATCACCATGTAAAACAGGCGAGTGACATGATAGGTGGAAAGGAGAGCATTCTTACTGATATTGGTTGGAAGCCACTAAATGGCAGCTTTGTGAGGCTTAATACGGATGGTGCTAGTAAGAAGCAAAACAGCGAGGGGTGTGGTGGTATCATTCGGGGAAATCAAGGAGAGTGGCTGGGTGGGTGGTTTTGCTAAAGGCGTGGGTGATTGTAGTGCATTTGTAATAGAGCTATGGTTTTTTTTTTTTGAAGGATTGTCTTTAGCGAGGCGTTTGGGTTTTCGGAAGATTGAGCTTCATATTATCTTGGTTGTAGAGTTGCAAGCGATCTCATTCGGAAAATTGAACTGCAAGTTAGATTGGTCTTTGATTTTGAATATTCGACATCAATTGAAATTGGATTGGAAAGTTAAGATTACCCAACCTATCGTGAAGCCAATAAGTGTGTCGATGCGTTGGCAAACGTAGGTTGTTAGTTGGGGAGAGAACTAGTTTTTATCAGGATTGTCTTCCGCATATGAAAAATATTGTATTAGCTGATGTATTGGGGACCACTACCCCGCAATTAATTTCTGTGTAATTCTATTTTTTTTGGGCATATGTTATAAAAAAAAAATTAAAAGTTTCGTAAAAAAAAAATAATAATAATTAATTTTTTTTTGAACGATCAATACCTTAAAAGTTTATGCACGACACGGAGGTTACAAATTCATTCATCAGTTTCATTCAAGTATTGAGAAAATGACGAATATGCCCTGACTTTAGTTGAAAACTTATACTACCTGCCACCGACCCTTAAACCCCTGTCCTTGTGCTTCCCACTCCCACCTCCGGCGAAGGAGAAGCTTTATCTCTCTCTGAAACACGATGGCGACCGGTAAGCTTTCTCAACTGTTGTTCACTTGTTTGTTCTTATTCTTGAAAGCTTAGGTTTCTTTGGGATTGTTTTGTTGATTGTTGATTATACGTTACTGAGTGATTTTGTTCTGCTTGAATGAATGAGATCCTATCCAAGATTCTAAATTGACTGATTTTGTTATCATTGGTTACTTTTGTTTCTTTGTTTTCGATGTATATCACTTGCAAGGAATTGTTGAAGACAATTTTTTAGAATAAACAGCTTTTCATTAAGTTTACGTTTCCAGCTTCTCATAAGTGATATTTGAAGTGAATGGGTGGATTGTATTGATGTTTTTGTTGTAAATGAACTGATGCAGAGCTTTTATTATTTTTGAATAACGGTATTGCCTTCTTGCACAAAGACAAAACCACCAGCTGTATGATAGTTTACTTGTGAGAAGAAAGAGCGCATCTATATAAACGTTTACGTGCAATATGGCAAACAGCAAATATGAATATGTCAAGTGTTTTGAACTGGAGGATGAGGTGATGTTTCCCAATTTCATCCTTGTTTCGATCAATGCTTGTAAACTTCACAAACCTTATGATGTAAATGCCTTGAATTTGATGAACTCTTGTGCTGTTGCGGTGCTTGAAGAGTATGCAGATGTGGTTCTTGCATATGGGTTTAGTGATGAGTATACCTTTGTTTTCAGGAAGACCACCAAGTTCTATGAAAGGCGTGCTAGCAAAATATTATCCATTATTTCTTCTTTTTTCTCATCTGTCTTTGTGACAAAATGGTGTGACTTCTTCCCACAGATGGAACTACATTCTCCTCCTTCCGTCCATGGGAAAGTCATACCTTGTGCATCTGTAGATGCCCTTCAAGCATATCTTTTGTGGAGACAAAATATCTGTCATTTGAAAAATCAATATGATCAGTGCTTTTGGCGACTTGTCGGGCGCGGAATGAATGAGAAGGAAGCACATGAGTTCATCGACGGAGCTAAGAAACGCGACTTAAATGATATTCTATTTGATGAGTTCAATATCAATTACAATACACTGGATCCAATACTCCGACAAGGTTCCTGTGTTTTAAAGACAGTGGTAGGGGATGTGGTGAAGTACACAGAAAATGGTGCGCCAGTTGAAAGGCAAAGGAGAAAGATAATCACAGTGCATTCCAAGAAAATAGCAGGCACAAGATTTTGGAACGAGCAGACTATTCTTTCGAAGGAGCTTGGTGTTTTTGTGGAGAAGATTAACAATGTGAAGCCGGAGTACGCCAGGTCCTTTGAATTTGATAGCAAGTTGATGCCAGCTACATGGGTTGTTGTTCGGATAGATGGATGTCACTTCCACAGATTTTCAGAGTTACATGAATTTGTGAAGCCAAATGATGATAGAGCTCTTAACTTGATGAATTCATGTGCAGTGGCTGTCTTAGAAGAATTTAGGCAGGATATAGTCTTTGCCTATGGGGTTAGCGACGAGTACAGTTTCATTCTTAAGAAATCGACTGATCTTTATCAAAGGAGAGCTAGTAAAATGATTTCAGCAATTGTGTCTTTCTTCACTTCCACTTATGTGATTAGATGGAAAGATTTCTTCCCGCAAAGTGAATTAAACTACCCTCCTTCTTTTGATGCACGAGCAGTGTGCTATCCGTCTGCTGAGATTGTACGGGACTATCTTTCATGGAGGCAAGTGGATTGCCACATAAACAATCAATATAACACTTGTTTCTGGAAGCTTGTTGTATCTGGAAAAAGCAAAAGGGAAGCTCAACGTAGTTTAAAGGGTGCTCAGCTGCAGAAGAAAATTGAGGAATTGGCTATTGATTATAATAAATTGCCAGTGATGTTTCGACAAGGATCCTCGGTTTTTTGGGATAGAGTAGACACTGTTCTCATCCATCAGGAGAATGGAGAGTCTTCTGAAAGTTATGGAAATGTTATTGTACAACATATTGACATCATTGGATCGGCCTTTTGGTTAGAACACCCTGATATCCTCGATGAAAAACTACATGTGTGGAAGAAATGTTGAGTCTGATAATTAAAACTCCATTACTTTATTTTTGTGCTGCTAATTTTAGTTTAGTTTTGAGTTAACAATCATCTTGAATTCATATTTGTATTTTTTTCTTATTTAAGATAATCTTATTGGGATGTACTACATACATGTTATTACTGTGACACTGAGTGCAAATGTGCATGCACGTTTTATATCCCTTTACTTTCATCTTTTGATGAATTATTCTTGTACCATTACAACTTATATTCATAGGAACCATAATCCAAATTACTCTAACCTATAATCTGTTTATGAACTGTTTATGAATTATACATCTTTCATGTAAGCTACTTGATGCACTCTCCTACCCCATGTAAACTTAAATTCTCTGTTTCATCTCAAGTTGAAATTGGTGGACTGAATCGGCACCATCTCGTGGAATGCCGTTGGATCTCTCTTTTGTATCACTACCCTAGTGCTACTCTCCACAATCTCATACTCATATCTTCTAAGTTGTTAGCTCAATGAATTTTGTTACTCTTCCTTAAAATGCATACTTTCATACATCTTTTTTGCTATACAAGTTAATACAAATAACTGTTTGATGCTGTTAAATGAGTTAGAACCTGACATTTCTTTCAACAGTTCCAAAGTCAATTTGGATTCTCTACATTTAAAAATCCTAAATTCACCTACATTCACTTGCATTTAGTGTAAAAATACTAGGAGAGAGAATGAAGAAAAATTGCATGGTAGGAGTAAAGACAAATTTAACCTTAAAAATAAACTAAATGTAGGTGAATTTATGATTTTTGAATGTAGAGAATCTAAATCCCTCTTGGGACTATTCAGTTATTATATAAGTAGACTCAGAAACATTATTTAGTACCCATTGATTTCTATACTAACAGAAGAAGCCAGAAGGTTATGAGCAAAAGATGATGTTAGGAAATAAAATGTCTCACCTTATCAGATATCAGAGACATTAGGACCAGCTTCAGTTTTCGTTAAGGAATTTAGAAGTAAGACTCCCATTATCAGGATTTGAAAAACATGTAGGAAGAAATAAAAAAATTAACCTTAATTACCAGAACAAAAATATCTACAAACTGAGACACATCAAAAGAATGTGTGCCAACATACATACATAAGAATACCCTCCCAAATCAATAACAAAATTTTAGAGTGCGGGAAAGGTATGGTTATACATATAGTGCATTCATCAACAATATTCAACCCACCTTACTATAGTTTTGATCATATTTTACCTATGTGTCTCTTCCCTTTTTCATTAGCTAGATATTTAGTAAGTTACGTATATTCCACTCACTAGCACTATTTAAACATTTTTGTAATACTAGGCAAATACAAATTAAACTAACTAATTACTATGGAAATATAACATGGAATGAAGCTGTCATTCATTGTTACCCGATTCCATTATATATCATTGTTTAGTTTTTATAGCGTTATTGCTCCTACGTACAAAAATGTTGCTTAAATGAAATCATTAATTGTGAGAGCCGGAATAAAGAGGAGGGAACTTGCTTAACATGGAATGAAAAGTGGGATTTTTTTATAGAAAGAAAAGGGAAACTCAAACAAAAATTGAGAGAAATAATAATATTTTATTGCTATTTACTCTAAGGTGTCCAATGTTGTCCATATATCATTTCTCTTTAATCAATTGTGATTTTTTAATATTTTTTTGCATTTTTTAATTAAGAGACAACTTTAAACATTTGCATATGACTTCTAAAAACTCAAAGTCAACCCCGGAAGCGCTTTAAACCAAACAACCAAACTGGTTAGTTTGGTTTGGTTCTATTTTTTAAAAACACTAAAATTGTAACCAAACTAAACCATGTAGATTTCACAAGACTATAACTAACTAGATTGGAAAAAAATAACTAAATTGGATACATCACAAATCAAAAGCACTATTAAGCCTTTTATAAAACACTACACTAACCATCCAACTTATGAAAAAAGATATTATGTTTCATTTCACGAGTCACAGGTGGGAGAAGGAAGGATGAAGTTCACTAGTTGTTTAGACATTTAAGGGTGGTGGTAGATGGTGAGGTGGTCACTGGTCACCGACAGACAGATGTGCCAACACCGTGGTTGCCGACTGTTTCACATTGGATAATATCTTATGGAATAATAAAATCTGACGATTTAAATAAACCAACAAAATAATCTATTTTGAACCACTTAAAATGATGGTCCATATTAACAAAAGCCTCGACTCGACCACACAAAATTGTCTGCATTGTCATTTCCACAATGTCCCAATTCCGCAAATTTCTAATATGTCACGTAAGCAAACAACCTTTCTAAATTCTAATTGGTATAATCTTTTAATGCAATAGACTACTAGTAGACTGTACCCGTACGATTGTAACTCAAAAGAAAATACATTCATGAATAAGGTTAAAAGGCTGCATCATCCTTAGCATTTTCTCTTTTCGTAAGAGGCATTAATTAGCAAAGGGCCAGCTATGATTTATTCTCAGTTGTGCCATGAAATTTCTTTCCAGCTTCAACAGCTTCCCTGTAAAAGATGAATTTACAATTAGATAGATAGAAACTAACTTTAAATTAATGAACTGATTAGTAGGTAAAGATTTGTATTTGTTGGTTGGCATTGGTGAAGCCGGCGATCTTAAGATTTGATATTTGATCGATTCAATTTGTGATGATTTTGATTTGAAAATTTGAACTTAAGAGTTTAAAGTAGGAAAAAAAATGAAGAGACTAAAGTGAAAAAATTGAATTCTCTCAATAAACTATTTTTTTTTTGACGGATCTCAATAAACTATTAGAGGACCTAAATCATACATTAACCATAGCAAAATAACTGCAAGTGCAATTAAGTCTAAATAACCTGAACGCATTTACAAGCTCCTTGCTCTCGGGGTCAAGCACTACACCCTCATAAAAAGCATTTGCAGCTTCGTCAAATTTCTGCAACAAGGATATCAAAGTAAAGTTAAAAAATGTGAATTACATGTCTTGAAGCTAATGTCAAAGAGAAAAGGTTTCTGGATAACATGCCTGCAACAAACGCAAGGCTGCACCTTCTCTATAACAAGCTTTGGACCAATCTGGTCTTAACGCTCTACAGGCTTTTGCATCAGCTAAAGCATGCTCGGCTTGACCCAGCTTAATCCAACATAGACTTCTATTTGAATACAACGTACCATCGCTGGGATTCAGATCAATTGCCTGTAAACACGTTCAAAAAGAAAAGAATATAATATATCATGGATATCAGTACCATATATTGATGCCAAACAGGACCCAATCGATTCAAATATGTAGTGCAAGTGTACCCAACCAATTTTCTTTCATAATTTGATTTATGACTTGAATCTTGAATTATGTATATCAGCTTATAATTTTGTTATGTCACTTGTTTTTATTTAAAAATATCATATTTTTATTAGTAGTATCTCACAATTTATAACAAGATTCGATTCACAATTCGAAAAATAGCTCTTCCAATTTACAATTTGAGTCTCGATTTGATAAGCATGGAATATATCATAAACTGATTAACATTTAGTATGAAGATAAATGCAGTTATTTTTTTAAAACTACACTAGATACAGAACGCGACAAAATTCAAGAGTTAAATGAGAGATAAAGACATTACCTGTGTGTAGGAATCTATTGCCATATGATAGTCTTGCCTTTTAAAAGCCTCATCCCCTCTTGATTTTGATTCTGCTGCTCTCTTTTTGGCTTCAGGTGTCACCTAGATAAGTTAACACACAATTATTATAATAGAACACAAAGGTAAAGTTGATACACGATATTAGCTAAAAGTCCAAAAATCAAATTGTATGGTAAGAATAAACAATTTATCATGGGTTGTAACTTGACAATATATTAAAATACCAAACTTTCAAAAAAGTTTAAGACAGTTCACATACTTGATAGGGTACAATAAACCAGAAGTGATAATTGAGAAACAAAATCCTAACAAGAAAGAGCCCACTAAAATCTCTTCAAATAAACCAGCCAAAAACTTGGGAAAATACAACGGAAAACAACAAAGATGATGCAATATCTCTGAAGAGTACAGAATTTAGAAACGAGAGAGAATGATAAAAACAAACAATCATTTTGACCGAATACACATGATTGAAGTGGATTTGCATATTTCTTCAACAAATACAAATATTTTGCAGATATCTACATATTATAGTACAGCTGCAAGTCTGTAACACACCCAATTGAGAAAAAGGTGCAGCTAATATATTTAATAAGAAAAACACACCTCAGGGATATTTTGCTCTCGGGAAACAGCATCCTCAGGACGGCTATTTTCTTTGGCATCTACCAATTTATCCTGCATATTTTCCCCTTAATGTTCAGTAAAAAGAACAAGAAATCCACTTTACCAGGCAACATACAAACTTAGTATTAAAAAACTTTAGTTATTCAGTCAAGACAATATATTACTAGAAACTGCAACCAGAATCAGTCAAAGAAATGAGAAATTTAGCATTGGCAGAACTATATAGGGTTTATTCACTGTTGAAGAATGGAGTATATGTTGGCTGGGTTGTGCATTAGATGTTTTATGTTCCTCCGGGATTTTACTTTCGATAGCTACAGAAAAATTGTAGGTTCCCCTATTCTTTGTGACAAAATAAATGCAGAACATAATTACTATCTTAACCAAAAGTAAGCATAACTTTTTTTGTTTTTGCAGCAATGGTATGCCTTAGCTCAATCCAGCTGAAAATAGAAAAAGATTAGGAATTTAGTACCTGCTGTGTTTTACTTTCTGATTGAATATACTCAAGTATCCCATCAACAGTCCAAGAAGGAATGCCATCAATTTTAGATGTTGCGGGGAACAATATCTCAACAGCTGCGCGATTACCCCTTCCAGCTGCAACCTGTATTGGCTTAACACCATCCTGTGATCCAAACAGGCAAAAAATTTAGTTCCAAATATTAATGGAAGGCACATTGCTCACAACAACCATATGCATTGCATGTGATAAGCAAAGTGATATCAGTGACACTGAAAAGTATGGAAAGGTCCTGGAAACAAAAATACAATAAAATTGAGTTCTGATCCTATACTCTTTGGACTATTCAGTTCTTATATGAAGTAGACTCAGAAGCATTGTTCGGTAGCCATTGATTTCCATACTAACAGCAGAAGGTTATGAGCAAAAGATGATGTTAGGAAATAAGACGTCTCACCTCATCAGAGACATTAGGATCAGCTCCAGCTTTCAATAAAGAATTTAGAAGTTCTAGACTCCCATTATCAGCTGCAATGTGCAAAGGAGTTGCTCCACCAGCAATAACATTTACTTTAGCACCTGCCTGCATCATACAATAAGATCCAAATATAGATGATCAGAACATGTAGGAAGAAATAAAAAATTAACCTTACCAGAACAAAAATATCTACAAACCGAGACCAACATACATACATACATATCTGAAACTTTACCCCCATCATTTGAGAATACCCCCCCAATCAATATTCACTATCACTAGGATAGAATAACAAGTCTTTCAAGCAAAAGTGCATTCATCGACAACATATATTTTACCTATAAGTTGTTTAGTTTTTATTGCGTTGTTGCTCCTATGTACAAAAAGTTGCTTAAATTAAATAATTAATTGTGTAGTTAAGCATTACGAATGATGTCGGTTATATATACTAATTCATAATTTACATCGTTTATCCCACCATATCTACTGATAAACTTTCTACAATATTCATGCTAGAGTATCAGTATAAAAGTATAACCATGTATTCGGCATTCTATTATTTATAACATATATAAACATGGTAAATTGTTTTGCGGGCTTAGAAAGTCAAGGTTGGCAAGTTGAACAAGATGGTTAACCTGTATTAACAGCTCTAAGCATGCTACAGAACCAGCTGCCACAGATGAAAGGAGTGGGGTAATGCCATCATCAGTTTCAGCATTGGGCTGCAAAACAACATCAACAAGATGAAAAGGAAAGTATTATAAGTTGTAAGGCTATTACAACAGTGCTATTCTATAAAATATGTTGGAAAACTAAAATTGAAAATATCATCTGAACACAGCATACTTATGAAAGAACATTTGTTCAACCATACCATGTAGCAAACACATTAGTAGTACGCAAACAAAAATGCAATATGGCGCAGAAACATTGCCAGATAAACAAACTCTAAGACATTGTCTCATTAGGATGTCATGAATCAAACAAGAAAAATAATTAGTCAATTCTCATAACTATTCAAGCAAACGTATCTCAACAACAAGGCATATCAATAAAACTTATGATGTGAAAGTCATATTTATTAATGATATGAAAGTCAGAAACGTTGTTGTAACTAGAGCGTATTTATTACTGAAATTTGGTAAATGACTATTTCTTCAAAAGACCACATATTGAGAAGATGGAAAAAGAAAGCAATATTAGTAAGAAGAAACATAAAATAACACAAAATACTCGAACGAATTAAACTTCTAAAGGAAAAGTAGTTGTGTGCACTTCATAACAATATTCAGCATCATCCGATCCTCCCAATCAACTACATTATTATAAAAAAAAAGTAACACAAAATAACAAAATAGAATGAGGAATTACATTTGCACCGTGTTTTAATAGAACAGTAACAGCAGCTTCTTGAGCATGACCAGCAGCCCAAACCAAAGGTGTTCCCGCATCACTTTCTAAGTCAGGATTAATTCCTTTGGACAGCAAATGCTCAAGTAACTCGGTATCTCCTGGAACAAAAAAAACACAAAATACAACAAAATGAAAAATCACATAACAAGATAAATAAGGATAGCAAACTTAACAACACAATACTTTGTTTTTTAAAAAATTACACGAGAGATAATGAAATTACTAATTAGTGTTTAGATAAACAGCTTAATTAAACACTTATCACACATGTGCTTATATACAAATTATTTCTATAAGAAGATAAAATAAAGTCAAAAAAATCCTATATAATCTATATGTTTTTGTCATAAGCTATTATGAAGAGCTTATATGCTCTATTTGGATAAGCGACATAATTAATCACTTATTGTATAAACTATTTCTATAACAAAAGAACAAATAAAGTGAAATAGTTTTCATATAACCTATAAGATGTTTTCAATTTTCATAAGCTATTTTCATAAACTCTCTGAAATGGTTTTATGTCAATCCAAGTCAATAGAACAAGCAAATAATCCAAGTCCATATAGCAAGCAAAATTCAGAATAAAAAAACTAAGGAAAAGTCTAAAAAAAAACCTATCCCCGCAGAATGATGCAACGCGGTAGCTCCTAGATTGCTAGCAATAGTGGCATCAGCACCATGGTCGATAAGAAACTTAGCGGTAGCCGTGTGTCCTTGACGTGCAGCGTGAATAAGAGCAGTTTCACCATCATCGTCTTTGGAATCGATGTTAAGCTTCAATTCGTGTAGTAGATAGTTGCAAATCTCCGTTTGTCCTTCAATTGCAGCAAAGTGAAGTGCACCACGTTTGTTTGCATCTTTAATTGCTTCAACTGTTTTTGCTAAATCTTTTCCCTCATCTAATTGTTCAGCAAATTCTAAGAAAAAGGATTCAAAATCAGATGAATGAAGAACGCAAGAAGATAGAAAATAAGTTGATTGATTGATTGATTGGCTTACTTTTTAAGAGATCGAGATTTCCGTTACGAGCGGCGTTGAGAAAGTTTTGAACTATCTGTCTCACTGTGAAGAATCGAAAGAGAAGATGAATTAATGTTAATAATGATGGATTAAGAGAGAGGATTAATAATTAATTAATAAGAGAGAATGATTATGGAAGAACCTGCAAGTGCATCAGAAGCATCGGGAGCCATAGTGACAGTAGCGAGAAGAAGCTAAAACCCTTTGGTGACTGTGTTTGTTGTATTTGAAAGGAGCAAAACCCTTTGTTGAAACTTCAAAGAAACTAAAACCTTTTTATACTTGCTTCGTTTCGTGAGTAACTAAGTTTGAACTAATAACATCCACAATGGTAGATCTTATATTATTAAGAACCGGTTCTTAATAAAATCTATCATTGGAGCAGTACACTTTTGAATTCTTAATAGGAACCGATTCTTAAATAAGAGTTCTCTCTCCTCTGGGGCCACCTTAATTTTCATTAAAATATATTTTTTAATGGGACCCGCTTACTTTTATATATTATTAATAATTAAATAATTAAAGTATATGAATTATTAAATAATAAGTTATTGTGATTTGGAGTTATTGACGGGACCCATTTAGAACTTTTGAAGAGGTGCTGGGTTGGAGGGATTGAGTGCTTATTAAGAACTATTATTAAAAAATAATAAATGAGTGATGTGTACATGTGAGACCCAGTTAAGATCTCAAACTTGAGGAGCTCCATTGGAGATGGTCTAAGATTCTTACTTCTTCACCGAGTACACGTATCAACTGCTAAAACATTTTGGGCCGAATATTCGATAATGATAAGATTTTTGTTTGGGCCGAATATTAATGGGCTTAACCCTAATATCAACTGCTCACAAGTAAGATAAGATTTTTTTATTTTTTTTTTTATTAAAAATTTGAGTAAATCAGATAAGAGAGTTAGATTTGAATAAATTTTTTTAAAAAAAGTTCAATTAATATTTTAAAATTAAACAAGAAAAATAATTTACTTTTTAATTAAATAAAAGTAAGAATTATAAGTAAGTGAAATTTATTTTTAAAAAAAATAAGAAGTGAAATTAATTTAAATAGTATTAAATTTTATTTTACTTGGGATGGGTGTACATCAAGAATTTTCCTAAAAAGTAAAACTACTTTAATTTCAATTGATGTCAAGGACCTGATACAAATTCTTCATTGTTTTGTTTCATGTGAATGTGATTGACAAAACTAAGAATAAAGAAAGAGAGAAAAATGAAGAAAAGTGAGCAGGGTGAAGTTTTCTCACAATAATAAAATCATTCAAAAGTAAGATTAATTTCCCAACCAATTTATTGCTTTCTCAAGGTAATAACTAATTTGTTGGTTAATTATTCATAATAGTTTAATTATACAGTGACATGTTTCTGCACTTGTGATTTTAATAAATATAAGTAGAAAGAAAAATGTTTTTTTTTTTGTTCAAAAGAAAAAAAATTTTGAACACATAAAATAAACACGAACACATATGTATATAGTCGGTATAATTTTCTTTTTATAATATAATATTTTTTTAATTCCACATCGATTTACATCATAGATATATATATTTTTAATTTGAAACACATATATTTTTGTTGACATTTAAAATAGGAGGAATAATCAACAAATTATGCCCAACCTTAAGCCCTTGTTTAGTGCTCATATTAAACCGTTGTGGCTCGAATCAAAATTGTTCAGTTGGAGATAGTTTCCACATCCGATTGAGAAAGAAGAAAAAAAATGCATATAAAGAAGGCAAAAAAAAAAAAAAGATAAAAAGAAAATGGAGCAATATTTGATTACACCATAACCTTCTAACCAATATACAAATTGTAGCCAACCAATTTATTCGTTCAGCTCCAACAAAAACCTTCAAGAAAATCTGCATTTTCTTTTTCTTTGTCTGATAGTTTCTTTTTTCTTTATTTCATTTTTTTTTTTTTCATTTTTTCCATACATGAATATGTCTAGAATGAGAACCTCCCTCCCTCTGTACAAAAAATAAAAAACAAAAAAATCAAAAAATATAACATATGTATGATGTTATGTATGTATCCCACGTTTGACTTCATCATTGAGACTGCATTACTGAACAAGCAACAGCCTGAGCCCAGTGCCTTAATTTGGTTTTTATAAGTGCCGGGTCATCCCCTGCAACATAGAAGGAACGATGATTAAATTACACCAGTATAACGTTTAAATAATGTTACACTGATACATATAAATTTTATAAAATTCAATTTTGATTGAAAGTTTATATTATAAAATTATTTGGTAAAATTTTACAAAAATATAATATTAACGATTAGATCCACAGTGATCATGTTAATTACGTGATTAATTAATTACCTGGGCTACAAATCTTCCAAGAATCGGAATCAACTATGCTGCCACTAGGGCTGGTAATCAATGAAGTTGTACGGCTGTGAGTAGCGCGGCGAGGTGTATGTGTAGGACTGGACACTGGACTGGAAGACAGGTTTCGGTTAACTGCGAAATATAGATCAAGAGCCGGTAATGTATTGCAAAGTTTCTGTCCATCTTCTTCATTGAATCCAAAGCCTAATTCAATGCATCCTCTAAGCTCATTTAGATCCTCGTCGTCGCAATCATGAATGCTATTCCTTCTCCGATGAGGTTGTCGCCTCCTTCTCTCCCAAGCCATGTCAACCGGCGCTCCGCACATTGTTAATTGCTTTGTTAGACGCTTTCTTTTTTTAAATGACAATTCCGCTGCTATCTTATCAAAACTTTCTTCTTGAAATTGGTCCTCCTGATCTAAGAACTCGTCTTCAACGACAACTTCTCCTCCTCCCTGGAACACTACTTCCTTACTGCTCATAATATTAATGAATTGTATTTTTATTACAAAGTTTGACGGTGGTGGTGGTGATGGTGACGGCCGAGACAGTTTCTTAACTGCCTCGCCGTGTCGCCGTGGAGGGATGAGTGTGTATGTGGAAAGAAGTTGAATGAAAATAATGAAAGGTGAAAGAGGTTATGGTTAAATAGAAGTCTAATAATGGGGGGATTAAGTTAATTTACCATCCATTTCATAACTAATTATGCCATCATAACCGCAACTCCCGCGTAATTAATTTAGATAGAGTGGGTTGTTTAGTACTAATTAATTTAGATTTTTTATTCTGTGTTGTGGCTAAACTATCTTGATTTGGAGGGTGAAACTATATTTGGGGTGATAAAATCTTATTCAAGCTGTAGAATATGCTTTGGATAGTGCCCAAAAATATCTATCTCCCTTGTGTCAAACTATATTTGTCCATTTAGCTTTGGTGCCCTGTCATGCCATTGCACATTTCATCCACCATTGCAAACTAGATATGTAGTTTATATATATACACTCCCTACATTAGTGATAGTATATGTTTAATTAGTACATTTTTTTTTCTCAATATTTCTCAAAAGAAATAGATTTAATTACTATCGTTTTGAAGTAAATAATATATATTAATTTGATATATTAATTAGACATTTATACATAGTACCGGTTACTTGCATTATTTTTCTTTGAAAAATAGAGAACATCTCTATTCGTTTTGGACTAGGTCAGACCAATCCGAATAGAAATTCCACATTGAAGACTTAGTTTCACACATGGAGCATTGTTGCAAATTAATGATTACATTATATTATTTAAATCGGACGATATATGCTCCACTCATCATTATGACATCCATGTGTTTTATCATTCTAGTAATGTCCTCAACACATTTTCTGATTTTTTTACCTCATTGACTCAATATACCGGACCAAACATTAAACCGTGTAAACACAATTTATTTGTTTAATATAATGTATAATATAAATTAAATGATAAGTTCGCAAGCCAGTATGGATTGGGCCAAGTGAAACAAACTGCACTCTCATAGTATTATGAAATATGAATCAATGTTTGAATTTAAACTTTAATAAGTTTTGAGTAGAATTATTTCCGGTGGAGTTTACTTATGAGAAACGTTTTCATTTATTGTAATTTTTAATGTAATTAGAAGTCTTATTGTAAAAAAAAAAATACTCAAACAACTTTAATTTTGAAAGATCAGTCATGTAACATAAATTCGAAAGTAACTTGGAATTCGAAAATAAGGAGGACCAAACTCACCTTTCAGAAAAAAGGGTAAAGTTTGTCTTCTTTTTTTAACCAAAAAAAAAGATAAATTGGAACAGAACTTTTTTTCTTATAAATTCCTAAAATAATTTTTTTTTCTTATAAACCTTCAATAATTTTTTTCTTATTTTGAATTTTTTTTTGATAATATAATAATTGTGATAGGCTCATCACATGTACTATCAAATTCAAATCACTTTGTAAATTGTAACAAATGTAACTCATCAATTACGGTGTTTCCTCCCAACCTATCATTCTAATAGTATGGAAGAAACAAAACACCAAAATTGGAATTCATAACAAACAAAAACAAAAAAACAAAAAAACTTTTGTTTCATGACCTTCTAGGTAACCTGGTTTGGTTCTTCCAAGCCAGGTACTTCTTTTGTTTGCTTGATCCTCCATGCTGCGTTAAAATGGATTGAAACAAAAACCCTTGTATCAAAAACACAAAAAAAACAAATCAAGAAACATTTTTAGGGGTACACAGGAAAATTTGTGACCAAGCTCTTTTTCCTGTATGCCCCAAGCATGTATATTTTCTCTTCAAACGTACATAATAAGCACACAAGTATATTGTTTTTTCTAGTTGGTATCTCTATTTTTTTGCATGGCATTCAAGGTGCATGGACAGAGGAGCCAGGTTCATTGGTATTAGGTTGTGGGTTGGATGGAGGGGGAGCCAAAGATGATGATGGAAGACAATGGAGTCCTGATAATAAGTTCTTGGCAGCAGAAGCGGGTTCAATCATGTCTAAAGCCGCATACCAAGACCCTTCGCTCTCCAATGTGGTTCCATACATGTCAGCTAGAATTTTCACATCAGAAACAACATACAAATTTAATGTTCAACCTGATAAACGTTATTGGCTCAGGCTCCATTTTTATCCATCCATTTATGGAAGTTTCAACTCATTAGATTCATATTTCTCGGTGGCAGCAAATGGGATTACCCTCCTCAGCAATTTCAGCGCTTACATCACTTGTGAGGCCCTCTCACAGGCTTACATTGATAGAGAGTATTCCCTTGCTCCTTTGAATTCAGATACTTTGACTCTTACATTTAAACCTTCGGACAAGCAAAGAGGGGCTTTTGCTTTCGTCAATGGCATTCAGTTGATCCCAATGCCCGAGTTATTTCACTCTGCTGGATTGGTTGGGTATCCCAACCAAAACATAGACGTCAAAACCATAAGTTTGCAAACCATGTTTAGACTAAACGTTGGTGGGCAGTATGTGTCTCCAGCCCAAGATTCTGGCCTTTCAAGGATGTGGTATGATGACACACCTTACCTGTATGGTGCATCCTCCGGTGTCACCAACCAAGCTTCCAAGGATGTCCGAATCACCTATCCGAACATGCCACAATACATTGCTCCTCAAACTGTCTACGCAACATCAAGATCAATGGGAAATGATAAGAACGTTAACATGGGATACAACCTCACGTGGGTTTTCCATGTTGATCCAAATTCCATGTACCTCATGAGGTTACATTTTTGTGATTATGATTATTCCAAGGTCAATCAGATTGTTTTCAATATCTTTGTCAACAACCAAACGGCACAGGCTCAAGCTGATGTTATTGCGTGGACAGGAGGTAAAGGCATGGCAACTTACAAGGATTATGTGGTATATGTCCAAGACGGTGAGGGGGACAAGCAACTTTGGCTTGCACTGCATCCAGCACTTGAGACAATGCCACAATACTATGATGCCATACTCAATGGGGTGGAGATATTCAAGCTTAATGACACGAACTTGTCTAGCCCTAATCCTCAGCCTTCAGACATGCTTCTCGAAGATCAAGCAAAGGAAAGAGGTTTCCAAACACACAGTTCATATGATAAGAAAGTTATCATTGGGGGAGCTGTTGGAGGCGTCGTAGGTGTTGCCTTTATGGTAGCAATATGTGTTGCTGTTTACCACAAGAAGAAAATAGTTCCAGGGGCAGGTGCAGGGGGAGCCACACACACAAATTGGCTTCCCATCTATGGAAATTCACACACAAATGGCAGTAAATCCACGTCCGGGAAGAGCATTGCCAGCGCAAACCTTGCTGCCATGGCTCAAGGCTTGTGTCGCTATTTTTCCTTGCAAGAGATAAAACAAGCAACCAAAAATTTTGATGAGTCCAACGTTATTGGGGTTGGTGGATTTGGAAAAGTTTACAAGGGTGAAATTGATAACGGAACGCTAGTAGCAATTAAGAGGTCAAATCCACAATCAGAACAAGGAGTCAATGAGTTCCAGACTGAGATAGAGATGCTTTCTAAGTTGAGACACAAGCATTTGGTGTCCTTGATTGGATTTTGTGAGGAAGATGATGAGATGTGCTTGGTTTATGACTACATGGCTCTTGGAACCTTTAGGGAACATTTGTATAAGGGCACCAAGCCTTTAAACATTTTAACGTGGAAGCAAAGATTGGAGATCTGCATTGGTGCTGCAAGAGGACTTCACTACCTTCACACAGGTGCCAAGTACACCATCATTCATAGAGATGTCAAAACAACAAATATTCTATTGGATGAAAATTGGAATGCCAAGGTATCAGATTTTGGGTTGTCAAAAACTGGTCCAGACTTGAACGCTGCTGGCCATGTTAGTACTGTAGTGAAGGGTAGTTTTGGCTACTTGGATCCCGAGTACTTTAGGAGGCAACAATTGACTGAAAAGTCTGATGTCTACTCATTTGGGGTCGTCCTCTTTGAAGCCCTTTGTGCCAGGTCTGTTCTGAATCCTAGTCTTCCAAAAGAACAAGTTAGTCTTGCAGAATGGGCAATGCTCTGCAACCAAAAAGGAACGCTAGAGGATATTGTTGACCCCAATCTCAAGGGAACAATAAATCCAGAAAGTTTGAAGAAGTTTGTGGACACGGCTGAAAAGTGTTTGTGTGATCACGGAACTGATCGTCCGTCCATGAATGATCTATTGTGGAATCTAGAATATGCTCTCAACCTGCAAGAAAACAAGGATGGTTCAACTAACTCTGCAGCTCAAACTGATGAAAATGAGTTTGAAGAAATAAACTTACGAGGCAAAGACATGTCAAAACATTATAAGAACCTGAGCCTTGAAAGTTAGCATGAGCTTAGCCAAGATTCTGAATCCAGTGAGTGTCCGACTGAAATTTCCACACAACTTGTTAATTCAAAAGGCCGATGAATAGAAATTCTCTTGATTCTTGTTTTACTATAGGTTTTGATGGAAGGCATGGATTTCAAGCAAATCAAACCTACCTATTAGCATTGTCTTGAAGTACATAATGCTTTTATTACTTGTACTTTGTTGACTTTCTATTAAATATTATTTACTTTGTCAAGTTTAGTTTATACAAAATCTGAATATCATTCATGCCATGTATCTACAGTTTTGTATACAAAGCATTCAGGTTGCTTGCTGCTTGACAAATATTATATATACCTATACTTCATCCGTGTATTAGTTTGCTTGCATATGTTCAAGTTTATTTATATTATGTACAAAAAAGGCTGTCTAAAACTGGAAAGAATTTCACCATAGAAATCTGAGGAATAAGAAGCTTGGTTTCTGATTTTGAAGACAAAACCTACACTCTACAGTTTCTAACGATTCAAATTTTGTTTCTTAAACCTGAAATTTTAAAAGGACAGCAGCTTTTAATGGATGAGAAAGAGAACTACTAATTTCTTAAAATTTCATTCCCAATAATAAAATAATGTCACTGTCTCTTTCTTTCAAAGAGGCAAGTAAGTTAGAGTACAACTTTTGTCATTACATGTAGCTGTTGAGGGGTATAAGGCCCCTTTCCCTCCAACGGAGAGTTTGAGTTTCAAGTTAAATATTTCAACCACTGATGTTACTTTCAGGGTAATTCCCTTGGCATGGGTATGACATGAATCTTCTGTTACCAAAGGAGAGACCTACTTCATGAGCACCATAGCCTACTTGGCAAGTTCATATACTTGGGCTTCATTCATCTTTCCTTCTGACCCCAAACCTGGGAATTGTCCAATATCATGGCCTTCCAGTGGTTGAAATTCATGATTCAAACCAACAGCAAACTCTCCAGGGTCAGCTCCGGGACTTTGGATATAGTCTGCAATCTGTGGTAAAATGTCAAAACCATTTTGAACAACAAAAGGACATTGTCAAGACACTTCACAATGTGGTAAAACTGAATTACTAATGGTGAAGGTGTCAAATCAGATTACTAATGGTGAAGGTGTCGAATTAGAATGATAAAAAAAATTGTGGCGAACAAACCACACAATTGACTGGTCAAAGTGAAAGAGACATACATGGTTAGCTAGAGCAATTCCACTTAATACTGCTGCCTCTATATTAGAACCTAGCAGCCAATCACCACATATCCCAGCCCTTCCAAAGGGATCAAATATGCAAGGAACTCCAGGTGTGTTAGTTGGAAGAGCTGCACCCCTGCAATCTCAGAATAATACAATTTTGAATGATTTAAGTTGACTTACAATGTTTAGAGAGCATATCAAATATTGGCCCATCCAGTTTGTTGACAACACAAACTGTCGCTGAATACTATCACACAAGAAATACTACTCAGGGAGCACGTGTATTGACATTTTGATGTCAAGCACTGTGCTTGAGAGAAATCACAAACAATAAGAAAATTATGTAAGCCCAACATGATCAAAACCATAGCAAGAGGACATTTCACACCAACTGATACTGATAATTTGACTCTTACCATAGTTGGAGCTTCGTATAAAAAGGTTTAGGAAGCGACCCTTTAGATAATCCGAGGGCAGCCTCAACACCCTCTAGCATGCCTTCCTTTACCCTTGTTGCTGTAGCAGTAGGGATATTTTCCTGATAAACAAAATGTGGCTTGCATTTCAGTTATTAAAAGTGCTAATCATTGCATGCAACACACGATGAATGAAAATGCAAAGGTTATCATAATATATAAATTAATCAAATACCTTGCAAGTATGATCCTAGGTAAGGTAATTATGTATCAATACCAATATCTTACTCCTCTATACTTCCCAAAATCATCCAAGGCAACCCCAAAACCAATCTAACACTCAGGAAACTAATTTGTATACTATAATATCATACTGCTTTGAAAATTTAACTACCTACCTGCGGAACCTTGTTCTGTTTTCCATAAGCAGCAGTGCTTAGAAAGGTCCAACAGTTAGGACCATCACTTTGGGAAGCCAATAGTTTCTTAGTATTATTAGCCATCCATGACACGGAATCAATTCCTCTCACAAAAGCTCCTTCAAAAGGAACTTCTGTGTTCCCTGGAAAAGGAAGAGGGTCTTCAAATGCTGCTAGAAGGGCCCATATTGAACTCAACTCCAACCTCTAAGACAATGGATAGTACAACAGAAACAAGAAGTGTTATGAGTGTGAATACAATAGTAGATAAAACTAAAAATAGAGTACTAGTTTATCAAGTCAAATGAACTGGAAATGAAATGTCCTGGACTGACCTTCATTTGTTTTGCAATTAATGGCAAACCCGATGTCATAAGCAAGCGGTTTGCACATTTTCCTGTTGGCAAACAGAGCAATAGTTACTGCAGAAGCCATAAGTCAGATGACTATTTACGTGTAAAAATTACAGGCCATTAACAGTGTAGAAAGTAGAAACAGAATTTGAGCAATATTATTTTGGGAGAGAAAAAATTAACACACTACCAAGTTACCATTGTGTGCAACAACAATTGCATCAAACTTCCCACAAGGTTTCCCATTTTCACTCAAGTGCCACATCCCATTAAATGGCTCCAATTTACTGATCCAGCACGGTCTCTCAACATTCACCAAGCGAGTCTGCACAAGAATCAGATTCTTTACTCTAAATAACAAGGGGAATCACAGTGAAAAAACCAAAATCTAAGAACAATAGCAGCACACAGAAGTTATAAGAACTTATTCGTAAGTGAAAACCATATCAAGCAGTTTTCATAAAGAGAAAATGAGCATTTTGGTGCCTCAAATTGCAATGGTTGAGCAATTTAATCACGAAATATTAAACTAGTCCCTTAAATTAAATAATATTAATCAATTTAGTTTCTCCAACAAAACATCCATTAAAACCAATGAAAGACCTACATACTAATTTCAATAGTATCATGCTGCTTCAAGACAATAAAACTTTGGCTGTAAATTTGGACAAGCGACTAAATTGAATGATGTTATTCAATTTAAGAAACTAATAAGTTTTTATTTCCCTAAATTTAAGCGACTAAATTGATGGACCCTTATAATTTGAAGAACTAAAATGCAAATTCTATAAATCAATCCAAATTCAGCACTATTTGCAGAATTTAACAGAATCTTTTTTATAGTTATGAGCATTCAATCGTTAAAAATAATAACGAGCGATGAGCATGATAATGAGGAACAACCTCGGACAGTAACGAATCAGCAAGGAACCTCATTCCATTAGTAGCTATATATCTTGGAGGAGAGGGTAAAAATGGAAGAAATTCACCACCATTGTGAAGTTCTCCTACAGTACCCTTCCATTCTCGAACTAAACCTTTATCCAACCAAGCATTAACAAGTTCAGCAAAACGAGAATCATTGACAGTAAAAAATTGAGCAGCGTGGTCAAAAATCAAAGGATTATTATTAGCATCAATAACCCTTGTTCCTAATCTTCCTCCTAAACCATGAATACCCTGAACATAAACGGCGTTAGTTAGTTGCGTTTATATCAGAACGAAACGAAACGAAACGGTAAAGTAAGTATAGAGAGTAGTGACTAACGGTGTCGAAAACGGTGGAGCGAATTCCGCGTTTGTCTAAGAAAATGGCGCAAATTAGACCGGCGATGCCACCGCCGATGATGGCAATGACTGGTTCGTCGGAGAAAGGGGCGGTGAAAGTGACTTGTTCTTGTTTAAAGGTTTTTTTGAGAATTGATTTTCTAGAAGTTCCGTAGGATTTTCTGCGGGGTTTGGAGGTAGACGGAGGTTTTTGCGGTTTTTCCATTCTCACCGTGCTAAGTGTTGAGAACGACGATGCACGGTGGCTACGGTTACTGAAGCATGGTGCTGTTGATGGTAATAATTTCCATGTTTTGATGTTCAGAGCAAACATGGTTTATGGTTTTGGAGAGAGAACAATAAACCCCAGATTTTTCATTCAAGTCAAGCTTGGTTAGTTATGGATAAATCTTCCTATCCGTTATTTCTTTTCCCGGTAAAATATGTGGTATCTTAACGTTAATTATTTCCGTGAATTATTTCGATCGGTAGAGATTTCGCATTATATATACAGAAAATTGTTTAAATTCGGACATTCTACTTATTCACTTTTAAAATAAAAATGTGATCTCTTACTATTCAAAAGAGGGAGAAGCACATGAAAAATTTATAGGTGAGATGAATTTGAATAGAAAAACTTTTTTTTTTTTGTTGAACAATAACAAATGGAATATATATATTAACACTAAAAAGATAGCTCAGCTTAGCACAAGGTGTGCAAGACAAAGCCAACGAGTATAACAACCTTCAGGTTCATACTATAACAAACCTTAGTCGATATCCAAACAAACCAACGGGCTCGACCACCACAAATGAGTGTTTATACCGAGATTGACATTGTGGGATTTCAGTCACTAATACGTACACAACTTAAATTTATCTAGCAATTTGCAATGACCAAACTTATCTTCTATTTTCATTTTCATTCATTGCTGAACATATATCATATTTTCAATTCCACCGTATTTTTCGCACATAATCTACAATTTTCAACAGAGACATTTAAAATGTTTGATATGAGAGCTTTCTTCAACATCCGTGCAGACAAGTATGCCGTCCACGGTATAAATAATAAATAATATACAAACATTTCCAACTCCATTTATATCAGTTGGGGAACTATTACATGGCAGAAACATCAACATGATCATTAAGTGTTAATAACAACACCCGATCCAGCTCCTTTTAGTTACCACCAAATAGAGTCTGACACACACTCAGGACACTAATACTGGTTAAATTAGTTATATAGTTCCTACAAAAAAGGAATATATTTCATATAAATTTCCCTTCCAAAGTCCTGAATCAATCCGGGGCATTTAAATTTCGTACATATAACTTACATCAATAACTATTTTTTATATATATAATCAAATAATAAAATGATGTGTGCAATACAAAACATATACACTTCAAGTTAAAAAGAAACTGCTTAAAAATGCCAGTCCAGATGAAAAGAAAATAAGGCCGTCTCTTCTGCAAGCATCCCATTTGATGTGACCAGGAAAGTTGAAGGCTATTTTCATCTCAACAGGAGGTCAGTATGATTTTTTAAAAGCTTATTATTGAACTGATATGTCTGCATTTGTCTGCTCGGTGAGTTCAGGAGGAGCTATTTTGGTTTCCTTATCCAGTTTGGTCCGCTCTTTGGTTTTGCAAGCACCATTGTTGTTACGTCCGGCAACCAGGTCCTTATTTTTTTGGGTGGCAGGGGTACTAGACCCGTTTTTATGGTTACTGTTAAATCTGTGACGTACTCGAGTGCAAACTTCTGAAGATGAGTTGATAGCGTTACCACAGCTCTTTCTCCGAGATAGTTTGGGTGACTTGGGGCGAGTCAGTGGAGGCTGCTATAAAAGAAAAAGAATGAAGAGATTTAGTTTTCCTCACTAGCATGTCAATAAAATTATGATACTGCATCTTTGATTTGGAAAGGACTAAAATTAACATGACCATCACAAGGCAATGATATGGACTCGGAAAACAATAACTCAATAAGTACTACAGCCATGTAACCTACAGTCAAGTTTCCATTCCTGCCATTGTCAAGCATTCTGATATCCTGTTATACTGTATTTTATTCCTTCAGTCTATTCGTGCAAATTATGAAATTCTCAATGGCAATTTCATGTTCATCCTGAGACTTGAAAAAGACCGATGGAAAAGGGAAAGGCTGAGTACCTTCTTGAGTTCAGCCTTAGGGGGAGGCGCCTCATAGTAGAAGCTTGGTACTGGTTTTGCTTTAATGACCAAGTTCTTTCTCAACTGCTTAAGTGTTGCTTCTTCCTCTTCCTACACAGGTTAAAATTACACAAACAGTATAGTTATTTAATCAATTCAACATGTAAAATGTAGCCTAAGATGGTAAACAATAACCATTTACATGATCTTAAAACTGAACCTTGGCTTAAGCAGTTATATGATTCTAGAACGAGGAAGAATGGAGAAAAAAGAAGAAAAAAAGTAAACATGAGAAATTAAAAGATGTACATCCATATTAGATGTTTCTAGAATGAGGGGGGGCGAAAAAAGTACAAACACGTGGATGTGCAGCAGGCAACTAAGAGAGGAAAAAGCATGCAGTACCTTCTTTCTTGCCTCATACTGCAGTCTTTCCTCTTCCAGGGCTCGATTTTTCTCCTCTAACCTCATATAGAACTGGATAGATAAATCAGGGTGATAAGAGCAAAATACAATAATTAGATTTATCTAATCTAATAATAATAATAAGTAGGAAATACAATCAACCTCAGAATACACATTGTTAAAGGTTTAATAACAAAGTACCTCCTTTCGTTTCTCTGCACGTTCATAGATTCTAAACGTAGGGGCTGTACCTACAGTTACCTTAGGTCTGGAAGTGCGTGCAGATGCAACGCTGCTATTTATGGTTAAAGAATAAATGAGAATAACTGCCGTATATTCAAATATAATATAAGTTAAACTTGAGTCAGCACCAAATGTCATCTTATTATATTTTTTTTAGGAAAATTTATATTCCCAAAACCGGGAAAAATTGAGACAGCGAAAAATGGAGAGGATCTTAACCCTTAAAACTTGGTCTACACAAAATAAAACCATCAAAGTGTTCAAGTTTTGAGGATACGAGGAAGCAGACCAATTGTCTTCATTATCATGGTGCTTCTTATCATGTTGTGCAAGCTTCCTTGATGAAAAAGGTGAGTTCGTCTGAAAAAACAAAAATAGTTTTCATTTCAGTAATCTCATTAAATACATTCACTCACTCACTCCCAGACAAATCACAAAATATGCAATTAAAAAGCAACCTTAGAAAACTTGAGACATATAAGAATAAGTCTTCTACTTCTACCACATAATTTCTACCAAATGAGCAATATTTACAAACAAAATATTTTTTATTGGCGGCCAGTTTTGTACAGTTGTAGTTTGAAGGACTCATTTTAAAACAAATCTTAACTAAGGTTGCCTGTATTTATTTGGTACGGTATTTTGAGCTTCCTAATATAAATTTTGTACTGATTTAATTTAAACTAAGCCAGTGTGCAATGCATTAAAACTAATCTCTTGTTAGCAGGGATATATCATATATGACTCTGAATGTGAACAAATAAAACAAGAAGTAGATTGTGGGTCTGGTTCTTTTTGTTAAACAAAGTAGATCATGGTTTTGTTACTCTCTAAAAGCTTCACTTTCTCATTTGGTCGAGTGTTGCAGGAAACAACTCAATATAACAACTTTTATGCAGAAGACTTAACTCGGTTCTCAGAAGAACTCGTACAAATTTAAGCTTATGGCACAATACCTGTGAGTTCTTTGAGGAATTTGGCGAGTGTGTATTGTTAGCCTTTGGTGACAAATTCTGATCATCTGCAACAACTTCAGTATCGACAGTCTGTGCGTGTGTAACATGTTTTTCAGTAGCCTGATCAGATTGCTGTGGAGCAGAGGGGCTTGTATGTTCTTCATCCACTGGAGTTGCTGTTGCGGTGGGTGAGCTTAATTCTTTATCATCATCCATCTTATGTTCTTCAGATTTCTCATTCTTCTCTTCGGACAAACCAGTATTTAATTGTGTGCTTTTGGTACTCGAAACATCTTTTCTCTCATGATGATGTTTCTCGGAAAAAGAATTACCTTCAGGGAGAAACACGCATTCTTTCACTAAAACTACCATTTGAAGCTAGACCGTTTGGCTTCTTCTCCATGACCTGTATGCCAGTGACTTCCCTTCCCATTAAGCTGCATGGTATAAGTTACATGGTAGGAAACAAAACACTTAAAGTAAGAGATTGATGTTGAAGAAGAAAACAATGTGCAAAGATGAATTTTAAATATTTTCTAGGAACAATAATACATTGATATGATTAATCTACAAGCATTCCCCTAGTGGTAACAATAATACATTAAGAAGATCAATATAGAAGCATTCTGCAACTACAGGAACGTATTTGCATTATCAATGCCAAAGCAAAAAGATGAAGCAAAAAACATGTAGGTAAGAGATATGTATCTATATACATATCACAGAACTCCAGTCTTGAAAATTCAATTCTACATGGATGGTTGATTGGTTTTATTTACATCTAATCTCGGTACAATTGGATAACCAAACTACGCTCTCTATTTACACACACGCAAACATGGGCTATACATGATTGACGCAGTACGGAAGCGGAAAGGAATAGCAAGCGCTAATCCTATAATAAGAACACAGGTTGCAAGCGACAAACCTGTCAAAAGGGGTTTCTGGAATCCACCAGATTTCTTGAATCCACAAGAAAGAGAATAAACTCTCAAAATTTAATGATAAACTATAACTTCCTTTGCTTTCAAATATGTTTGCCTATAAATAGGCTTACAATAGAAACAAACTTTGAAAAAGATAATAACTAACTTATTCTAAATTCATTATCTTTTATATTTAAAAGATAATTATCCTAATAATAACAAACTTAAAAATAGGATAAGAACTAATAATAATGAAAATAAAACAAACTTTAAAAAGATAGTAACAACTAATAATAGTGAAAATAAAACAAACTTAAAAAGATAAAAACTAATCGAAATTCAAACTAGCCCTCCTACATCAATGATTCTATTGAGTTCCAAAACTATTTTACCGATATTTGTCACCCTAAATACGTATATAGGATATTTTAAGTGAGAAAGATATCAATGAAAAAGAAAAACATGGTGCAGAAAGATATAAAGATTTAAAAATATATAAAAAATAAGCAGATATAAAAGCAAAAAAATTGAACAACGGTATTTTTTTAACAAAGAGGAACCAGAAATACATAGGATCAAGGTACAAAACACATATCAAATAAATTCGTATGCGAATTTAAATTGATATTATAAATGAACAAAAATTTAAGATATTGATTTCAAGATATTCTCCATATGAAAAACCAGAGAGCTGGAAAAGTTCATGTGATGATTGACAATTTGACAATCAAATAGATAGAATTTTGGTAAGCAAATGTTATTTCTTCCAATTAAGTTTAGAATTATTAACAGATATAGAATACCCTGAAAGCATCTTTTTAGCCAACTAAGGCTAAAGGGACACCAAAAAGGACCTTATAAGTTGTCTTTTGTCCCACACCCAAAGAGGATTAGGACCAGCATAAGACTACCCTACTTTCAAAAGAAAAATGCTACTATAGCAGAATCTATCTTCATATGATACAAATTTATATACAAATTTGAACATTTTATCAATCACTCTTAAAACATTAAACAATAATTAACCAATAATCAAAAATTTATTCTATTTGTTTTCACGTGGGATAGGGTAAGAGAAGCATCAGCATGCAATGCAAACATTAATGGAACATTAGATAAAATGGATCTCTAAAGAGAAGCAACCACATTGCAGAGATTGAAAGAAGAATGAATAAGAAACGAACGAACCAGAATCTGGGTTGATGATGATGAGCTCCGATCTGATAAGATATCGAGCTGGTGTTTTGTTTTGTTTCTTTGTTTCTTAATCTCTCTGGTGTGTGAAACAAATCTAATAATCGGAGATTTATTATGTATGATAATCCTTTAGTTTAGGGGGAGATTATTTTAGTTTAGTTTATTTCAAATTTTCTTTTCTAATAATCCCCCAACGGAAAGTAGTATGCCTGCTTCAACTTTTCAACCGACCTTTTAGTTTTGTTTCTTTGAAAATTTCTGTCACAGTGAACACTATTTTTATATGTATAATAATACTATTGCTTTAATTTGTTTTTTTTCAAATAGTTTAATGGATACATTTTACCTTTTCAAAATTAATATGTGAAGTGTCACAGAGATTTGTATTCCAACTTCTATATTGCTTTGATATTTTAACCATTAAATTTTGAATATTTAACATGGTATGTCTGATTATAAGAGGTCAATCTTAATATGGACCACTTCATCAAGTGGTTCATGGTAGACCAGTCACGAATAACACTATAACGAATACGAATTTTATAAAATCTACATTTTGAATTGAAAGTTTATATCATATAGATCACCCATAGAAAAATTTAGAAAAATTGAAAATCATTTGATATGTTATTGATACACATCAAGATTAACGGTTGTTAAATAACATAAATTTTGATGAGTCTCAATAACATATCAAATGATTTTCAAAAAAATTTAAAATATTTATGGATGATCTATACGATATAAACTTTCAATCCAACAATAAATTTTGTAAAATTCATATTCGGTAGATCACTTGTCCACTTGTGAAGGTGGTCCACCGTAGCATTAGCCCTGATTATAATTCTAATATCAACTCCCACGCATCCCACCAAATAAACCCATATTGGAAACTTGAAATTCCATTTGATTTTAAATTTTCACATTTGCTTCTATAGGCGTATTTTTTTCATAATGTTTTTAAAAATAAACTAAGACTCTTTTTGGATTAATGAAATGTAATAGAATGGAGCGAAGCAGAATAGAGGGAAGTGGAATAAGATGAAACAAAATGAAATAAATCTTTCATTCCATTGTTTGAATATTTTAAAAAGAAGAGGAACAAAAATAAAGATAGGTGGTGGTATTGGATGCAATCCATTCCATCCTTTTTCATCCCATTATTATTTTTCAAATCTAAACAATGAAACATTATTTTATTTCATTGCACTCCAATCTATTCCATTATATTTAATCAATTCAAACAGAGTCTAATGAACCAAAATTAACCATTGAAATTGCAACACATTAAATAACCAAGCAATTTTCAAGATGGATCTCACATCAATGCCAATCATGAATTAAATTGCATATAAAATTTGTGTGATAAATAACATTTGACATGAAATACATACATGTCCCACATAAGCATGGCATTGACATGAAATTTATGTGAAATTATAGTATAATGTAGTACTTATATTGCACTCTCTATCCGCATACTCCCTCCAGTCACGTTTATGAGCAAAAAACACTTAAAATTTTGGTCACTATTATAAGCAAAAGTTAACTACTTTTACACTAATTAATATTGTTATTCTTAATATACCATTACTTTTCAAAAGGTGCATGTGATTTCCAACAAAAAGAACGGTTATTTCTATAAATTTATTAATGTTTTATATTAAATCAAGAAACTTAATTACACTTAACTAAATTTCTTAAACACCGTCTAGGTAGTTTTTTTTGCTAATATATGTGACCGAAGGGAGTAAGTTATAGAAGAGAGCTGACCTCAAAAGAGTCAAGTGAAATCTCAACCATTCATTTGAGTCAATTATATTTAATCAAAATTATTAAAACACAATTAAATAGTGCAGATCATTACCGGACTCTCTCCGGTGAAAAAGTTAAATGAAAAAATCTCTCTTCGAGTGTAATATTTTGGTGAATTTTGGAGACTATTTTAACACGTGATTATAATTTTGAAGATCAAATTTTTTTACGGTAATCATCATCAACTTATCTGTTCACTCTAAAAGTAGTATCATTTTTTTTTTTTAATATTTTGGAATTTTTAAACAAACTTTGAGCTAATGACTCTATAATTAGATTTCTAAATTAATATTATTATGAAATCTTTTAAATTTAGACACATAATTATAAATAAATTATTTATAAGATTAAACATTTGAATATATGATCCATTTAAATTATTCAAATGTACGGGTAAAAAAAAAAACCAATCCATAACATTTTTTTTGTTAATTTTTTATTTTGATAGCACATCCCTTTTTGTCATTGTCGGCTTCTTTCTTTTAATTTTCTTTTTCCACAAAAGAAATAAAAAGTGATTAATGTTAATGTAATAGTGCATGAATTTCTATTGTAAAGCCTAAACCTTTTTTCCAGTTGGTTTACTTTGTTTTAATCAAAACTCTTCATAATCCATATTAGTCAATTTCTCTCATCATTCTAATTCCACTCTCTTTCTAACTCTTCATAAACATTACTATTAGTACTTGTTTCACTTCATTTCTACTCCTTCTATGGTACCAATCGTTTCTATTTTCAATTTATTTATTTATTTTCAGTTCCTCTAATAATAAATATCTCTAATTAATCATAATTCCGTTTTCTTAATCCAGTTTAATTCAGTTTCAACTTTTTTGTATAATTATTTCTATCATCATATATAAGTTTGATCTGATTCAAACTTTCTCAATTTGAAGTCAACAATGGCTACTACAAAGGAAGATTCATATTCATCTTCATCTTCTTCAAGGTGGCATAATTTCTCCACAAGAGTTACAACATCTTTGGCTTCAGCTTTACTTGAATGGTTATTGATCCTTTTTCTCTTTACCAGTGCAATTTTCTCTTATGTTATTACTAAATTTGCTCGTTATTGTAATTTGAAATCACCTTGTTTGTTTTGTTCAAGGCTTGATCATGTTTTAGGTAAAGAAAAAAGAGGTTACTATTTTGATTTGATTTGTAGTGTTCATAAGTCTGAGATTTCTTCTTTAGTTTTTTGTTGTAAACATGATAAGCTTGTAAATATTCATGGAGTTTGTGAAACTTGTATTTTATCTTCTGCAATTATTGATAAATCGAATGCTGTAACTTCTCGGTTATTGGTTGGTAATTCGGGGGAAAAAGAAGAAGAAGAATCTGGATCGGTATTTGATCGTGATCCGTTACTTGGCGAACGAACAATTGCCGGACATTGTTCTTGTTGTAGTGAGAAATTTGTTTTAAATGGGAATGATCAAAATTTGGTATTTGCCAAGTCAATTCGGTCTAGGGCTGTTGATTATGATGTATCGGATGTTGCTGGAAATGATTTTTATGAGAAAAGAAGTGAAAAGCCGTTTGTATCAGTCCGAGATGCACATGTGAGAAATGATTGCGCGGATCCTTTCTCTCGTGTAGGTTACATAGAAGTCAATGTTACTTCTGATACTGAGTCTGAATTTGAGGTTCCGTTATCGGATGATGATGGTATAAGTATACCAATTTGTGGGAAAGATGATATCAAGGAAGATATAAGGGTTTCATGTGAATATATGGAGCTTCGCAGCGTTGATTCAAATGAGGATCTCACTTCTGGGAAGCCCGGGACTTCAGCTTCTGTGCTTGAGCCATTGTTGTCAAAACCAGGAGAGCAAGTAGAAAATAGAGGTATTTGTGGGGGTACTAAAACTGCAGCAGCAACAGTGGAAAGTGGGAATGGTTTGTCCGAACTTGACTGGCAGCAGATTGAAAGAACCGATGTTTGTCCCTCCTTCAATGATGTTCCTACATTATCAAATAAAACAGGAGTGCCTGTTGAAGTATCAAAGGAAAACTGTAAGTTATTTATGTCGATCGCATTTCTTTACCATATAATGCTTGGATTTGAAGCATAGAGGAGTATCTTATCACTCTTTTATGTCCATAATAGCATTAGTTTTATACTTGCATAACAAACCTTTTTTCCAATTTCTCAATGAAAAAAATAATCATAATGCTATTGTTTATTAGATGATTTTAGAACTGATGAAGAGGGACTAACATCTGAGCCAAGACCCACTGTCGACTGTGAAGAAAACATTAAATCAGGCAATAAACCAATAACATCCGAAGCAGGTTCAGAACCAACACTTATTTCTAGTGATATTGGTCAGCAAAATCCTAATTTGCTGGATCTTGGGGATGCTTATAAGCTAGCTGTCAGTAATAGAGGAAGACAGTTATCTGGCATGCTTGCAGAACATTGGATTGGGAAAGATTCCTCAAGAGTTAATGAAGATTTGAAGATATTGTTGTCACAATTCTCTGCCACTCGAGGGACTGATATGTCTTTTAATGAGATCAGTCCTAGATTGTCTATAAATAGCGAAGAAGCAAAGGCTTCTGATGTTTCTAACTCTACTGGAATGCAAATACTTCAAAAAATGATTTCACTTGAGCGAAATGAATCCGGTTTGTCTCTAGATGGTAGCATTGTCAGTGACATTGAAGGTGAAAGCCCGGTTGACAAGCTTAAAAGACAAGTGGATCATGACAGGAAACTTATGAATGCTTTGTATAAAGAGCTGGACGAAGAGAGAAATGCTTCTGCAATTGCTGCAAGTCAAGCTTTAGCCATGATCACTAGACTGCAGGAAGAAAAGGCATCATTACATATGGAAGCTTTGCAGCACTTAAGGATGATGGATGAGCAGTCAGAATATGAAATGGAAGCTTTGCAAAAAGCTAATGACCTTCTCGCTGAGAAGGAGAAGGAGATAGAAGACTTGGAAGTGAAGGTTGAGTTTTATAGGAAGAAATTCCCTAATAATGAATCAGTGCTGGAGAACTTAGTGGAGAAAAACTCTGAAATGAAGGTAAAAGATATTGGGTTGGATCATTCACAATGTACTTTCATTGAAAATGATGAAAGTGTCCCCGGAAAATCAGTTGCTGAAAATCCTAATATCTATGACAAAACTGACATTCTAGTCACATCTTTGGAGGAAAAGAATATTCAATCTGTAAAAATTTCAGCAATGGAGTTTCAAGATGAAAAGCTATATATTTCCCAACGTTTGAATAAGTTGGAGAAGCAAGTATACTTTTTCCTAAACACTCACCAGTCTCAGGATAATTTACCAAATTCTGAAAAAGTTGAAAAGGAATGCATGGAAAACTCTGAAAAGTTGGACAATGATCTTCTAAAGGAAGATTCTGTTTCTTTGTTTAAATTAAATTCGGATGCCATGGTTGATGATCCCTCATCCAAGAAATCTCCAGCTTGCAAGCAAAATGGCAAACTTGAATACTATGAACATGGTTCCCCTGGTCTCTCTGGAAATAATGATTCAGCTTCTACCGGAAGTTTGGTTTCAGATTTTATTGAAAGGTTACAAGCTCTTGAGGCAGACCATAGTTTCCTTGAGCATAGTATCAACTTACTGAACGAAGGAAGCGAAGGAATTCAATTATTGCAAGAAATAGCTGATCGCCTGCAACAACTACGCAGGATTGGGATAAGGGAAATAAATCAACCTGTTGCTTGAGGATGTATATAAGGTCAGTAGTTTCTTCTGAACCATTAGGCGGTAAATTAAAACATCACTTTCTCCTCATTTATAAAACTAAACCGATCCATTTTTCTTTTTCTGTTATGTTTGTCTGGTGGACCAATCTATTAAGAAATTTGTGTTTAGCATATTGAGTATGGATAAATGTCTGTGACATACGTTACAGAAGGGATAACTTTGTTGCATTGAGAAGGTCGCAACGCCATAATGAATCGGTTAGGTAGTTTTTTTGGCTTATATACAACACTGCTAGATAATTTATGCAATTGTATACAATAAATAATAAAAACACAAACTATGAATTGGCGTCCTTGTATTGTTACATTGATAATTTATATTTGTTTTTTGAGGAGGATTCATGTCAATGTTGAGATAACATACAGGTTGTTTGCCAGTTGATCAGTATGTCACTGCAGTTCTGTTCTGGTGAAAAAAGATTCCAGATGAATTGTATGATTTCGATGGTGGAAGTTACAAATTTTTAACGCGCATTTGTAGTTTCAGATGAAGTGAAGTCTTGTTTGAGGCATAGATTATTTCTTTAGTTGCCATATTTTAGTTTTATTTATGGATAAATAAATCATGTAAGTACATCTTCAAACAAAGACTAACTATAGCTAGCAATTGTGAAATGGTAGGATTTTAATTCAAGATATCTAATCAGCTTAGAAATGAGTAAGCAACAAAATTACCAAAAGTGTTTCAAATTTATCATGCCCTGGAGAATTTTTGTTAACAGAGAGGAAACTATTATTTGCCAAGTTAGTATTCAAATATAATTTGCAGTAACTAACTATTTAGAGCGAAGGGGCAAAGACTTAGATTTTGCATGATAATAAGATTATTTACCGGATATAGTGTATCTATTGTGAATATTGCTTTCTTAATGCTTGTTTGTAAAATACTATTGTGATGTATAGAGACTTGAAACAGATTTTTCTTAATCCAAGTGGTTTGCAATTTTGCATCAGATTTCAGTGTTGTATATCATTATTACATTTTTGTTGTTTTGATTTTACAGACTCATACACCAATGATCAGCGACCAAGCCGCAAGTACATTGAACAATAGTGAAGAGGGTAAACCATGACTGGTTACAACTGTACAGTAACAATAGCTTGATATCATCCAGGTTACAAGAAAATATGATTTCAAATTATATATAGAGAGAGCTTTTTCACCCTTCTTTTTTTTTGGGTTAGTTTCCTTGGACATTTTGAAGTGTCTTTTACACACTTTTTTTTTTTTTACCTTTGTTGTTTTTCCTTTGTAAATGAATAATTGCAATGAGTGATTGCTTGCTTATGCAATGTCTTCTTGTATTGAAGTGAGTATTTTGGAAACAGAGTGAACTAACATCAGTATATACTATACTGATCCTGCGAGAGTTTGTATATGGCTTTTATTTTACACCTTTGTATGAATATTGCCTCAATTGCATGCATGGATCATGGATGTGCGAAGCATTGTTGATAATATTTTGTGGTGTTTTTCTTCTGAGTTGAAATTGAAAGTGATGAATTATTATATCTGTATTTCATGGTGCTTTCATTTTGATTCTCTTATGTGTTGGATTTTTTGTTTGGATCTGCTCCAAATACATGAAATGTGGGAAATTTAGACAGAAATATGAGTTTTTTATCTTATTAGAAAAGTTTGCTTTGTTATGAAGATGGGTCATTTAACCTACAAGTAAGTTTGGCGCCAAAAAAAATTGTAGAATCCAGTGAACTAAAGCAGTGTCTTTGTAAAAACAAATTAGACAATGTGACAAAGCACAATTCCATTTAATATTTGGAATTGGAACGGTTCAAATGACACTGAATACACTCGATCCATATCCACTTAAAGGGTTGATTAATTTGATATTTTTCTCCCCTCATTAGGCATAACAACGAGGCGGGACGGAAATGGTTTTTGCCTTTCACATCTCCAAATTCAATGGGTTTTGATTATACATGTATATGTCTCAATCGTGAATGGGAATAAAAATAGAACTTCAGATTCATTTTTAATGAAGTTTGTGTATTTCTGTTCTGTCCCATCTCTGTATGAACTTAGATAGTATGACACTTTGTTATTATTTAAAAAAGTAAAAAGTTCAAAAAAATATGTCATTTCAACAATTTGATTTTTTTTTAAAAGAAAGAAAAGGAAACTGTTTGTTTAAAATTCGCCTTAAAAAATAAACAAAGATATAATTTTAAATTCATTTAATGGTTTCTAATTTAAGAGAGGGTAAAACCCACTTGAGTTGGTCTGGTGATATTGACTTGGGACCTGAGGGTCTGCTCTTTTTAAGGTCTCAGGTTCGATTCTCTCTGGATACCAATGTCTCTGTTATTTGTTAGTCTAAATTGCACTTTTGGCCCTCTAAGTTTCAGAAAGTTAAAATTTTGACCTCTATGTTTCAAAATAGCACTTTTGGCCCCTATTTTTACCCCATTTTGTAAAAAGTCAATTTTGACCAAGTCAAAGCTGATGTGGCAAATCACTTAAGTGACTCAACTGCCACATCAACATTTTTTTTGTCATGTTATAATTTAAAAAATAAAAAAATAAAAGGAAGAAGTCACGTGCTTTAATTTACTTTTTCACTAACACACATATAATCTCAAATCCTAAATAATTAACCTAATCATTTATGACATTTATTCAAAAAGATTTATCAACTGTACGTAAAAAAAAATTAACCTAATTCCAAATCCAAAAATAGGAAACAATGGGAATTGGAAAGTCTTCGTGCTTTTTGTTATGTCATTTTGATTATGTAATGACTTATTATATGTAATGACATGATTTGTTATGTCATTTTGACTATGTTATTCTTTTTCAAGCTATAATTACAACTTGTTTGCAATTCTTTTTCAAGCTATCATTAATGTTATTCTTGTTTTCAATCCTGTTGATATGATAATTCTTTTTCAAGCTATAATTACAACTTGTTTTCCATTAATGAATGTATGTTTGATAATCATGCATTCAGAATTAGAATACAACAGAGGCATAAATCATCATAATTTCACGTTACTTTCCTCTTCTTTTTTTTAATTATTAGATGAAAAAAAAAACTAACGTGACAGCTGAATCACTTAAGTGACTTGCCACATCAATTTTGACTTGGTCAAAATTGACCTTTTGCAAAAGTGGTAAAGATAGGGGGCAAAAGTGCTATTTTGAAATATATGGGCCAAAATTGCAACTTTCTAAAACTTAGGAGGCCAAAAGTGCTATTTTGAAATATAGGGAGCCAAAATTGCAACTTTTTGAAACTTAGAGAGTCAAAAATGCAATTTAGTCTATTTGTTAGTCTCATGAATTAAATATGATCATAGTCATACACTTCAATCACACAGAACACCAACAACTATATACACCATGACGGTACTCACAATTATATTATGTAAAGAATCCATTTATATTTTTCTTTATGTATCAAATATAATTTTTTACCATATATAATTGGTGAACAAGATTTTCATAAACAATCGAAAAGGAAAACAACTCATAGTTAAGTTTTCAAAATTTAAAGTGGGAATAGTTTCATGTTAAAATAAAAGTTTCTTCGTAAAATAAAAAATTATATTTTTGCAAAATCTTACTTTTTTTTGGATATATTTATTTTTATTCATCAGATATTGACATTGAAAAGTCCTAGTTATTTTTGTTGTTGTTATAGGATAGTTTGTTTATCCTCATCTACTTTTAATATAATAAAATCTATTACCATCAAATTTGTTAATTTATCCCTTTTAGTTTTAATCATATTTCAAGTTTTATAATCTTGATTGTAATTTCACTATATAATATAATAAAAAAAAGATAAATACAATAAAAAAATATGATATGCTTAAAAATAGGATATATTTAAAAATAAAATAGATCATACGATAGATATCAACAAATAATAGAGAACAATCTTCATTGTAAAAAAGAGGATATATTTAAAAATAAAATAGATCATATAATGTTTGAACTTCATAGTGTTCATTTTAAAAAGGTAATTTTTTTTTAACTTATTTAACTTAAAAGGTGAAATTCTGATCACTGGACGACTTAAAAAACATCGTCACTTATTTCTTGCATGGAAAGAAATAGTTTTTTTTTTTTAATAAATTTTTTTAGAATTTAATTTATATACACGGTTAGTGTAAAATTATTTTACACATGCATCCAATAATATATTGACACATCATGTATGTTTTTGTTTTTGTTTTTTACCACTAGTGTAATCTGGTTCGCGGTCAGTTCTGGTATCAAGTGGTTCCAACTCCCTCCTGACCGCAGTTGTGCGGTCGAATTGTGGTCCCCTTTCAAGTTCAGCGTCAATCACCACTGAACCAACTAACGATTAATCACATATGGTGCTCTAATTCTAAAACACATGATGTGTCACCTTCATGAAATGATGTGACAACACATTATTAGATATATATGTAAAATATTTTTACAATGACGGTCCATAACAAATAAACTCTTTTTTTTTAATCAGCAAACATGTATTAAAATATAAAATTCACAAGTACAAGAGTGATATCTATGGGCCGACAGGAAACCGAAAAGAAACAATGATCCAAAAAAACAAAGACCCGCAGAGGCAGGAGGGGATCAAGAAAATCACCAACAGTCGCCAAAACACTTATGCTCAGTTTTTAGTTTAATTTTATTTATACTAAAGAAAGAAACAATTTGTAGTTATCCGGATTTGGATAATCTTCAATTTTTTCTTTCATTAGCTATCGATCTTAATCATTCATTCACTTTTTTTTTCTCCTTCTTAAATATATTTTTTACTCTGCGTAAATTATCAACTACTTTGTAGTTAACTTCTCAAAGAACATTGAATAGGATCTAAATCCGTAGTTACCATAACAGTGAACAAAATATATTAATTTTATCTGAGGGTTTTCAGAGATTTTATCAATTGGAGGTAATTACAATAATGAAAGCAAGATGAACACAAAATATAACAACTTTCATGGTCGGAATTAAAATTGTAACGAGTCAAAGTGTATTTTTAATAGTGAAGTGGGAAGTGTTTTCCATTTCTCATTCTACTCCACTAAAAGATTTCATATTATCAATTTATATAATATTAAAGTTTTTACAAAATATATATATATAATAGTATTAGTGAAGCTCTAATCGCGTGCTTCTTTAAAAAATTGATTGAAGTAACAACAAGGTAGTTTTTATTATAAAAAAAATGTTGTTTTTTCTATAAAAAAAAATAGTAGCTTATGAAAAATAAGATTATTGTTGTCAATTAGATTCAAACAACATTATACTAATAATAATTAATAAGGTAGTTTTCTCTAAAATAAAAAAAAGACAAAATTCCATATAATATTATAAAAATTGAATTATTGTTGTCAATGACATGAACCACACACCTCATGCTAAAAAGTAGAATCTCTATAATAACCACACATAGAATTATTTTTTTCTTAAGAATGCACGAGAGAGTTCGGTAGGAATCTCGTAATGTATATAATAGAGATAAAGTTTCTCTTACGCTGTATTAGAAGATACTAATAATTTAATCCAAATTGGTCTAATGGTAAAAAATTTAGGTAGCATGTTAGAGGTTCAAGGTTCGATCCTCAGCTTTAATCTAACAAAAAAAATACTAATAATTTATAATATCAACTAATCACATTCGAAAAGAACTCTAATTTGTATGGCAGGCTCAGAAGGATTCGTTGAAGCTGATAATGCAGAAGCCATTATTACCAGAATTGAACACAAAACCCGCAAGATCGAAACCTTACTCAAACAGTAACTAACATTCATTACTCTCTCTTTTTTCTGATGATTCAAATGCTGAATTTTAATAAATTAATATTAATTTTGATGCAAATTTAGGTATAAACATGTGGAAGCCCTTAAAACTGCACTTGAAGGAACCTATGCCATGACCAGTGATGAGCGTTGCAAGGTTTTTCTCTTACCCCCCCTTTATCATTTTTTATGCATTTCTGGACAAAAAATGATACTTTATTATTACTGACTTGTTTTTTGTTTAAATTTTTGCAGTCGGCGCATTGGATTGTTGTGCATAGAGCAATAATGGCTATTAAAGATGTGGATGGGATGCTTTCTTCCTTGGATCCTGAGTACTATGATATCCTAATGGAATGAGTGATCAATTATCTTTTTTTCAATTCATTTTTACATGTCTGTTTGGATAAATTTTTATTATTTTCGGATGCAAATTTGCTTCGATGATGATGGTAAAGTTGATAATTAGGTTTATAGTTACTAGTTAGTGATCATTGTAGCTTGAATTCCCTCTATTCCACCTATAGACTTAAGGCATAGGCATCGTCGAGTTTATAGGTGGAATACAGGGAATTCAAATCAATTATTCCTCTTAAGGTCTCAGGTTCGATTCTCTCTGGTGCCAATTTGGGTGGGCTAGTTTAGCTTCTTCAAAAAAAAAAAAAAATTCAAATCAATTATGATGGAATTACAGTCCTATTAGGATGCTGTGTAGATTATGAATTTAGGGAAGTTATAGGAGATTGTTTACTTCTTATCAATGTTGTCAATTTATGGTTTCAAAGCAATAGTGGTGTGTCCAAATTTTACTATGTTATAGCGGTATAGCGCTGCTATAGGTGCTATTTAACAACACTGCTTCTTGTCAATTTATAGTTTGGCTACAAGAGCCTGCTAGGCGTGAAACGAGATGCAGAGTATATTTTGCTTAACTACTATCTACGCAAAGCCATATATGAAGCCACTGCTCTCCATGCTTTAAGAGTTACTATGCATCTCTCACGTGTGTTGGAGACACAAACGCGGAGTGCAAGAAGTGTTTTTTGGAGCTCTTGATGCCTAGTGTCTCCATCTCAGACCGGATAGATATTTTTGCACAAAGCTAAATCATTTTACTGTCCTACTCCTTTCTGTTCTCATAACCTTTATAACAAATAGAGAAAACAACTTCAGAATTATTTGGTCATATCCAGCAATCTCCAAACATCTTACCATGAAACTGCCTTGTTCCTCATAACACAAAAAGCAGTGCTGTTTGCTGCAGAATATTTGAAGTGTACGACATAAATATGTAAAGAAAATGCATTTAAGTCACTGTCATTTTTGTAATAGAAATACTATTATTTGGGTGATCCTTTAAGCATGACTTCCAAGCCATGACTGCGGAGGGCGCTTTAACCTTCCAAAAATCATTTTATTTCATCTGTATTTTATGGATGTGACAAGCATAAAACAAGAAACTGAAGAAAGGACTTGCAGGTAAAAGACCCTGATGGATCTGAAGTCCAAATAGCCGTCCACGCCTTTACTTTAAAAGGCTTCAGCAGCCTCATAGCATATATTCAGCAAGTAATCATTTCTGAGCTGAGAGATTCAAAAAGGGTATTGATCTTTACACCTTGTTATGACTTTACTTCCATTCCTTAATCACACTTCTCATTCTCCGCCAACTAACCACCTTGTGAAATGTAGTTAAATTAGCACAGCTCTTATGTAGCTGATTCAAAGCTCTTTTAGCTGATTATACATCATATATCCCTTCCTTGGAAGAAAACCTGTCCAAGCCATCCAATTTGCAATACAAACCTCACATTATCAAAAACCTCCTTATAGGGTAAAATCATACCTATTCACTCATTCAGTCCTATGTGTTAAATCATTCACTCAATCAGTCCTATAAGTTAAATCACTCACTATGCAGTATTATTTTGTGAACTGTTTGTTGGACTCTTAAGGTCATGACTTTCATGATACTTGATTACTTCCCATTTTTATGCTCAGTTCTCAAAGTTGGTTGCTTAAAAATCAACACTTTAATTTTTACACATTAAGAAAGACAGACCCCTTGTGAATTGTGTTATTTTGCCTTGATAGAGAAAATAATTCCCAAGTGGCAACACTTAGATTTCTTAAACGAGAAACCTTACCTGATAACTCTGAACTGTTTGCTGCATGACATTTATATGCCTCAAGATCTCGCCCTGCATTTTTCATGCTCCAAGGAGAATGTAAAGAGAATTTATATTTGGTTAGAAAATTCTAATAGATGCCCCTAGACAAGATAGTAAAGAACATTTAATATTTTTTATTGTTGCAATTTGCAAGACTTGTGTTGAATGTCCAGAAATTAGAATAAGATCGTAGTTAAACCCTTGCAAACTTGAGTTTTACTCTAGAATGCATATTTCATTCATACTTACAGATACATGCATATGTTAGATTGCAGATCATGCTTGAACAGTTGAGTTTTAGTTAGTTACTTTTGATTCAAATGGTCCTGTTTTACACTTTATATCTCTATTTTATAATATTAAAAGTAGAGACTAAAAACACTGACGGGAAAAACTTCAGGGACTAAAAAGTGTGAAAAAAATCGTTAGGGACTAAAAACGAAATTCTTTGAAACTATAGGGACCAAAAAAAAATGCGATTGACTGGTGTGACGCAGTTGATGTTATGATTGCCAGATCTTATCAAGTGTTAAAACATTGGTACTGAAGTGATGAAAACTTATTTTGATTTGCATTATTGCATACTTTGATGCAACCCTTAAGTTCTTAATCTGGCAACTAGCGAAATACATTCTTTCTAATATTGCTCCAAAAGGTTGAAAATAAGGGGACCAATTTATTCAATTATATGATGGTGTGACAATTTATGTTTCCGTTTCATATAGCAGTTTCTATTTACATTTTAGTTGTTCTTATAGGAATCTGACTTTTTAAGAAAGTTTAGCAAATATGATTAATGATATAGTAGATAATTTATGGTTACCATAGTAGATAATCTATGATATTTTCACCTCTATTTTTTGTCCTAAGAGGTTGTTATTCGTATGCTTAGGTATTTATATAGAGGCTTATCTACTGGAGATCGTCCAACATGTGATCAATGTCTCCGGATTCATGAAAAGTTGACAGAGAGAGCCGGCCATGGTTGTATTCTACGTTTCATGACTGATACTGTAAATACAGTTTGATTTCTTTGCAATTTTTTGTTCTTTTGAGTTATCTTTTATGTGTTTGCATGACCACAACAATCAATTCATTGAGATCCAGAAAATATATTTTTATTGGAACTGTTTGGTTTCATGCCCGGTGGAACCATAATTGATTTTATCTGTCAAAAGTGATTTTTGTAAAAACACATATGTTAAGTAAATTAACTAATGAAAAAGGCACATCTGGGGACCAAACTAACTAATAAAATATGTTTTTGTAAGTTTGATACATTCAGTAACTATTCTGAAGCTACTCAAATAGTTTATAAAGATAAAAAATTGGTATTGTCAAATAGAGTCTTAGTCTGTATAAAAGAGCTTGCACTATAAAGTTAATGAGTTTTATCAAGTTTATGAACCAGTAAATGAGCTTGCACTATAATATCTTCGTGCTGCTTCATCGAGTTTATATGAGATGAGAAGGCTTATTACCAAGTTACTCAGATCAAAACTACCATAATACAATCTTCTATATGACACCTAGAACTAGAACAATTTCATAACAAGATCGATCTTGGTTGCATTTCATTATGAAATGTTCATTCCATTGTATGGCAGAGTAGACCAAAAACTAAAAAGTATCAGAAGGACTAATTCAAGGGATGAAATTGAAGTTCTTACAAAGTATATGAGCTAAATTGATCACACTTAGGAGAGATTGCTAAAACTACACAAAGTAACAGCAGGACTGCCAGGATGGAATAGTTTAGATTGAAATTGATAATTCAGAGACTAAATTAAGACGGTTTATTCAACAAAATTTTGTCTATATTTTTTATAACAAAAACTTAAATTTTAAATTAAAATCGTTTTTCCAAACAAACGAGACATTCAAAAGACAAAATTAGCCAATGTTCCCAAATGCAAAATAAAGTAATGGGAATAGACCATATTATCTAGGATATTATCTAGGACTCGGTTCGTTTTTTTTAAGTATTGTTTTATCGTAAAGTTCTCCAACTAAGATAGTGAATTGTTGGGTTTTTTTTCTTTTATATCAAACCATAAAAAACATATTGAATCATTGATGTAACCACCGTCACTTTAATAGTGTTTTACCATATTTACATTTGTTCACTACAATATACTGAGTATAGTCAAATGTCAAATATATAATCTTATATAACTTGTCATATTTTATGCTATTAATATGAATGTCGCGATTTTATTTGCAATTTTTTTTATTTATTTAAATATATGTAAAAAAAACTATATGTCGCCTGTGTACAAAGAATAGATACTCATGTATCCTTACTTATGCCTTGAGTAAAAAAAATGATGTTAAAATAAATTAACACCCAGCTATTATAAAATAAGTTTCTATAAAAAGTGAAAAGAAGTAGTATGAATGAAGAGAGCACTATATAACTAATATCATCATCCACCATAAATAAAAAATTATATAAAAAGTTACTAGTTAGTACGAGAGTATTTTTGTTAGTTCGTCGTACCAACTATATTTAGTGTCTTTTGTTGAAGGAAATGTGAAAATAGAGATATTGATATTTAATGATGCTCAAAATCAAAATCAAGCTTATTTGTATGGTTTTATCATGGGCCAATGAAATATTGGCACCTGCATGCATGTCATACTCGGAGTCTTACTTGTTCAATATCTCCAGCTTCCAAGTGTTTTGACCAAAATATAAGGCTTGTTGGAACGTGTATCTCAAGTTTTGACCATAAATAAACAAAGATAGAAATTTAAACAAACCATACACCATCCCATGCGTAGCAAAACTAATAAAACAATTAAAAAGTCAGAAAGTAGAATTCTATAGCATAAATAAAATTCATTAATTAATAAGCTATACATACAAAAAAAATTAGATTAGAGAAGACACATTTCATAAATTAATATCGAAAAAAACTACCAATCTCATTTATTATGTACAATTTCTTTTACATATTATCTATTAATTATAAAATTTCATATTAAACTTAAATTATCGGCTCGTATGAACTATGAGCCGATAGTCTAATCATGTGTACCAACACTAATCGATAATAAGCAACACTTTTCAAATTTCAACTAAGACTTAGTTAAAGTAATATATAGTAGTATATATATTACGTATATATATGTGAAAACTTTAGCAATTGTAGGGAAATTTCAAGGTGCATGTTTGAATTTACACACACAAGTTGTACCGAGCTTGAAAACTTCAAAGAAACCGCGGAATTTTGGTCAACTATATTAAAACAATAAATCAAAAACTCATCTTATATATAATCAAACACCTCTTTCATTTTCATTAAACATAATACTCGATCCACCGTCATTAGCATCCTATTCAACAAAAAGAATACCTTCATTAACATCTCTAATCCATCTTTTATTAAGCTTAATCTCCTCTCCCTTTTTCAGTTCTTACATATTGTTTTACTTTAAGCACCAAGGTAATTAATTATGGGTAGCTACAAGATATTAAAGTTGTGTTTCTTGACAACAATAATTCTACTATCAATCAGTTTAGAGAACACAAGTGCAGCAAGGGTACTACTACAAAGAGGTCCGGTGAAAGGTTCACAAAAGAATCCATGCTCTACCGTCCCCGGCCGCAGCCGTGGCCGATGCACTTTGGCTGAAATTCACGTCGCTGGTCATCTTAACATTGCTCACGCCCCATCACAACTTATTAAAAATGAAGATCATAGCATCCCAAAAGAAGAAGTGATCATCATCAAGACTTTGACTGAATCAGACAAACACATATACTCTCAAAAATGATGGCAATATCATAGATTTCAGATCTTCTTTTTCTTTTCTTTTTTTATACACACATGTTTGATTTTTTGATAGACATATTTTTTTTTTCTTATACACAGATTTTTTAATTTTGATACACAAATCTTGTTATTATATGTCAAATGCATATAAAACTAACTGTTTTATATAAGTTTTGTATCCTAACACACATTTATTATTATTGCTGTATTCGTTCATTACAGTTTTAAATTTAATTTGTGCTACATTATATACATGTATCTCCAATATTTGCGAGGATTTATTGACTGCAGCGAATCTAGGTCCAAAGTAATTTTGAACCCAAGCCACCCCGGTTGCAAATTTCATTTGTTTGTTCAATAGAAAAGAGAATGTTTATGTAATATGATTTTATTCTTGTTGTGGATTTATATTACTTTAAGATTCAGTATTTGGTCGAAGGATCGGGTAATTAATTTGTATAATTAAACATACAATTAACAAATATGAGAAAAAAATGTATGGGTATAAATTTTCAGTTTTTTTGAGCATTTTTTTATTTTTTGAGTAAGGTATATAATATTCAGTTTAAAATGAAAGAAGAGAAATATTAAGTTTTATTTTATTTATTTCTTGCTATTGAGGTACAAGTTTCATCTACTTTTTCAAATTTGAGGGCTGGCATGTTTTGCATTGCATTGCATTTCCATATCTTCCTATCCATGCTTATTATATATTCATGCCGCGTAGAGAGTAGGTTTTGAATTTTCTTTATAAAGGGTTGACTTTATTTATTTTGTAAAAATAATCAAACCTCAAAGTCAACTTTCCAATGCTTGACACAACACAATCTAGGCTACTGTTTTCTTTTTGACACAATCTAGTCCTCATTTGACGACGACGGCAACAACAACAAGATCACAATTTTAGATCAATAAAAGTTTAAACGTAGGTTAATTTTGATGGATTAAATATTGTATCAGCCATTATAATTACATAAATTAAGGTTTGTAATATTTACCTTTTTTAATGGTTAAGTAAATTTTCTTGTAACATATACTACATAGATGATTAAATGACTAATTTGCTAGCTTTAAAAAATGATAAAAAAACAAGTCAAAAAAAAGAAATGATAAAAAAAAATCTCCCGTGTATTTTTTATATATATGTTTGATTAGGAGAATTTGTTGGGAGAAAATGCTAGGAAGTATGAGCAGGTAGCTTATACAACTTTAAAATAGTAAGACTTTGACCAATTAGAGATATACTTGTTTGAATTATTATTGGCATATATGTCACCGATCATATAGAGATTCCTTTGACAATGGACCACAAGTACCATTCTTTTTTTGAAGCAAGTTGCACAATAGAGTAAGTAGATTGTATTTGGGGACAATAAGTTTTGAATGTTAAGGTAATATTGCAAGGTACAATATCAAAATGGATCTCTTTGGAAAAGAGTGTGGAGTGTTGATCATAGTCATTCAATTATGTGGAGTCTATTGAATTAATAGTGAATTAGTGAATGAAATTTTACTAGTCAATTAGGAATGGAGCCACGAATAAAACATCGAGGGGATAGAGTCTAAAAAAGTACTATAATTTAGTAAATAAAGAAAATTTTAAATTACAAAATAAGTCTATGAAAATATGTATCAGTAAAGAGAAGATTATGCTGAAAATAATCAAATTGGACCATGAGTGGAAAAACACTAATATTAACTTTATGAAAATTGTGTTGAAAATTGTGTTGAAAATTGGTTGATAATATTTGCAATTTGAATTTGACCAAAAAATACTTATTTGTCACTCCTTCGATGAAGCAAATGATTGTGCAAATGCTTTAATTTGGCACACATAGAATGTGAGCAAAGTTTCAGCTTAATTAAATTAGTCATTTATTTTATGGGGATCTTGTTGGTATTACTACCCTTGAGATAGTTGCTTTCTAATTTTCTCTTTTTTAGATTTGGGCCCTTTTATTTTCTTAAAAAAATAATTATTATTACCCTTTCAAATTTCAATCTTCACTTAGTTACTTAGTCAAAAAAAAAAAAAACTTCACTTAGTTACAATATTTATTGTTTCATTTTTGAGAGAGAGATTAGGGGTCAAAACTAGTTGTCAAAATTGTTTGGACTGGGCCCAAAAAGACCTAGCCCAAATATAACAGATTTTTCTGGCCCAAACCTATGTAGTCCAAAGTAAAATTGAGTCGGACTAACCCATTGTATGCTTAAAAATACACATGATTTGATTATTTATTTTTTTATATATATTTCTACTTTTGTGACCACATAAGACTTTCTCCTTCTTACCGATACAATAGTTAGTTTTATTTTTAGCTGTGAAACTAGAGATAAAAATAGTTCAGACAAATCAACACAAGCTTGCTTCAAGCCCAGGAGATTAAACATTATTTTTAAATAAACATGACTGAAGTTTTAAAAAAGTATCATATTTCAGGTCAAAAAGAATTTTTTTATGACTTCCTACTCTTTTTTAATTTATTTTACTTAGACCAACATACTTAAATAAATATCAATAATTTCATTTTTTATAATGATTTTTTCCCATTAATTTAAGTATATTATTATCTTACATTAAAATGAAATAATTAGTCGGACTTAAATCGAAAATAAGCTTATGAGAAGTAACATGTCAAACTTTGGCTATAAAAGTTTTTTATCATACCAGAATTAGAAATTATTCTTATATGGTCACGTGATTAAATATAATTCTCTTAATCACACATATAAAATTTATTTTTTAATTTTTTTCTTGTGCATCTCATAAAAAAAAAACTATATGTTTTAGTGTCCAATTTATTTATGACTCTCCATGAAGAACATATTGGTTACAGCAGCTAGTTTTGGTCATAGATTCTGAAGCATTGTAATTGTGCTTTGGCAGAAAGTGTCAAAAGTACTACGTGGGGGCATTTTCACACAGCAGGTCACATGGTGAAGTGCAGAGGGGAGCCAAAAATCTTTAGTACCGCACATAATTGCAAACTCATTTAAGGCAAGGGCAAGCCAAATAACTGTGGCCTCACTCACTCTCCTGGAAGGAACTTACAAATTTAAAAGGCTATGTGTTGTGTTGACAATATTCTTTCTCATTTCCTTTAGCTCACATCTTAATCCATTAATACAGTACCAAACTATTCTTTCTTTTTGTTGCTGTTAAAGTACTATATGCTATTCGATGGTTCATTCAAATGGTGTGAGTTATGTTTATGTAAAGGGATCTATTTCTAGTTTTTGTTGTTGTGTTATCTGAGTTAAATTAAATCACACATTGTTCTGAGAAATTGAGGTTGAGTATTTTATAAATTAGATGACCTATAAGCTTAATGTATTAAGATTTTGAATAAAAATGTGATATTCAATTTACTTGTATTGTTGTCCTTAGTCTAATGTAGACGATTATCGACTGCCCCCTAATGACCCGATATTTGTGTATGAAGAAAGTTCAATAAGAAAGTATATATTTTGTATATCTATAGGTTTTTCAATGGAAATTGTCGTTGTTTAACTATTATACTATTCGCCAACTAAAGTTAACTTTCTCTTGTTTACAAATGAACAGTAGATTGAACTTGTGACCTCATACAAATTACTCAAATCTCTTATCACTAGACCAGACTCAATGGCTTAACCAACTGTAGTTAATTTAGATTAAATTTTCACAATATATATGGACTTGGCCCATTTAAAATAACGGATTAATTAAATGAATTAATTCCACAAACTAGGTCCGTTTTGGCACCACAATGTGAGGAAGCACAATGAAAGTACGTCATTAGTTGAAGATGCTGAGAGAGTGAGTGAGAGTGAAGAAGGACCAACATGCAGTGACACAGCAGCATTGATGTAAAAGAAAAGCAAGGATATGGAAAAGACAGGATTCGAATTTTAACACAAAAACCAATTGTGTTGTGACACCCTAACCACCCATCATGTTTGAGGAAACGAGACACAAACAAATTTTCTTAATTATCATCAATTAATTCATTTTTGGTACTACTAATATAATGTTTGCATTTATATTTGTTATTTCATTGAGTAAGATATTATATATGATGTGGGAATCTTACAAAAGAGGAGCTTTCCCCTTAAAGGGAAACCAAAAATTCACAAAGGGTGTTGAATGTGTGTGTAAGAGAAAGGAGAACCTGAAATATGCCTCTTTCATGTGTTTCCAATGGAAAGGGATATATATGATGCATGCATGTGGGGTAAAAGAAATAAGTTTGACCTTTGTATTATGTTCATGAAGTGATGATGAGAGGGTCATATTCTATAACAGTTGGGAATGGACTGGACAACACTCAAATAGTAGAAAGAAAGAAAGAAAGGAGTGAGTACATGTGAACCTTTGGGCCCCCATCCCAATCCTCTATCAACTTGAAAATGATATGTAATAATTTTTTGTTTTGGGATACTTATCCCATGTCTTTTTGTGGCTACGGTGCCAATTTTTAGGCTGTTATTCTCTCTGATATATTTTGAGGCAATAATTTTATAGTCAAATTTTTTAGTCAATTTTGTTTTTATTAGTGGTCAGAAATTTCATCCTTGTGAATAAATTGAGTGTTTGGAGTTCGAACCCCGACTCTTACATATATAATGTGATATCTCAACGAGTTAAACTCACGAGACGATTCAATTCTATTGTACACAAGTGAGATAAGTTTATGCGTAAAAAAAGTGATATAAGTTTACTAATATTAATTTTTATTATTATATCGATAAATAATCTTTGCATTAAATAAAATTAGTATATGTGAGAGCATTTTACTAATATACGTTAAACAAAGTCTAATTTAGATAGAAAACTATCATTGTTATATAATGATGACTAATCTTTTGAAAATACAATATTTTCTCCTTTCAATAGAATTTTTTTTCTCAAAGAGAATTGAACTTCGGGCTACTAATTTAAGTGGTCAAAATCTCTTATATCATATACTTGTTTGGATTTGATTCCCACCTTCAAGTATTTCTCTTTCACTCGCTCCTTCATAATTTATCTCTATCTCTTGCATTTTGCCTCACGTCTTCTTTTTATTATTTTTTTATTGATGTTATCTCTTTTCTTACACTTTTTTTTTTTTTTAAATTAAGGAGGGAGAATAACGGAAGAAGAGGATTCAACTTCATAATTGTTCAATCAATTTGTTGGTAACATCCTCTCTACTATTCTCGATGCTAACATCCCATTGCGCAATTTTCGTTACGGAGGACAATCAATTCCAAATTAAAATTGACATAATTTTGAGTGAAAAAAGTTTTAATATTATTTGGACGACAACAATTTGAACGATTTAAAAAACACCTAATAATCACCTTTTCGAAAATAAGGACATTTTAGTTGATAAGGTTATTGAGTAATCAGTATCTATACTTGGTGAGGTGATTTAAAGTTAAAGATAAAGACTTTATTCCATTTCAAAAGGATAAAAACTTTATTTATAGTTTTATTCTTTGGTAGCATGCAATAATAACTTTTGATTTCAAACAAAACCAAACTAACATTTTCATCATTAAATTCAAAATAAATGATATTACCAACCACAGTGCATGGTACCAACAAATCTAAAATACAATTAATGGTCAAACATAGAATGTTCTTTCTTGTTGTTCACATACATATATATAGTACTTCTTTCATTAAGTTCTTTTTTATTTCAACAATGAGTGATTAAAAATGCGAGGTTTTTTGGTGTGTATTTTGTGATTGAAAAATACTAGAAATTATCCTTTCGGACAAAATTGACCTTGGAGCTTAGAATCTCATACCATAAATAGAACTAATTCTTAAATGATTTCCCATTAGGAGCAGTAGTAAATGATGTTCTCTTTGACTGAAACACGTGAATAAGACCGTATGATAGACTCAATAAGTGATCAAATAATGATGCTAGCTTTCATTAATAAGTGACATGCTCACTTGATATCACATGGTGACTGTAAGCTTCAATTAACTACCAGATGAATTATGTGTTTTTTTAGATGAAATGACAAAACTATTGGAAATTCACACACACACAAAGTGGAGTGGCCAGGGATCAAATTTCGGTTAATACTAGCAATTTCGATATTTCTACCATTTGAGTTAGGATTTGTGGACGATGAATTATGTGTTTTACATAGGCCAATAAACCATGAGCATCAATTTTACTTCAGTCCTCTTAAAAGAAAATCGATTTTACTCCCTTTAAATTTTTCAGTTTTTAATTCTAGTCCGTATTTTTTTTAGATTTTCTTTAATCATGTTCTAAATGACTTTTTTTAAAAACATATCATTATTAAAACTTTAAAATATGCTTAGTTTAATTATTTAATCTTTATTTTAACAATTTAATTTTTAATTTCAAATAATAAATAAATTAACAAAAATTAAAGACTAATTAATAGTTAAATTATTAAATTAATTGTATTCTAAGGTATTAATAATGATATATGTTCAAAACATATTATTTAGAATGTGTCAACATGAACTTTTGGAAGAAAAAAACAGAAAATAAAAATTAAAAACTGAAAATTTAAAGGATTAAAATTTGATTTTTTTTTTAATAAGGACTAAATATGAAATTTGATATATTTAGAAAGATAAAAAAAAACATTTAATTTTTAATTTTAAGCTTGAGAGCGCTACTAATAGGGGATATTTGTTCAATGTGGGTTTTGGTTTGAGAGTCTTGATATACTAGAATTTAGATTTGCTACTGTTGAAAAATTTCACAGTTTTATATGATGTAATTACTTTGAACCATTAATTTACATCTGACGAATAATACATAAACTAAAATAATCTTACCCGTTTATTAAAATCTGAACAATTTACTTATTGGTTTTATATTTCAGACTGTGCAATGTTGAGTCAGATGCTGGAACATTTGTCCTTCAGATGTTCTACCTCTCAGATGCTCTACCAAATGTTCTATACAATGTTGTAACACTGTTCTGTGTAAACAGTTAGCAGTTAGTTAGTTAGCAGTTATTAGTTTGCTATGTACAGTTGTCATTTCAGTTAGTTTGTTTGTCTTAGGTAGTTATGCAGTTGCTTGCATTTGAAGCAACCACCTATTGTATATAAACAAATAAGGCCATTTGTGGAAGAATAAGATTTTTTTACTTTCCCTTAATCATTTTCTATTCTTTTCATAGTTTTCCAAATCTCTCTCAACTTCATCTTCCTCATTCTTTGTTCAAAGGGTTAGAGTGAATAACCCAACAAAGTGGTATCTAAGAGCAAGTACGATCCTAGGGATATTTGATTCAATCTTGAAGATAGAATCTGTGATTGTGATTCAATCATGGCAAGGAAGAGTAACTTCCACGCAAATCTTCCAATTCTTGATGGAAAGAACAGGGATACATATGGGTCAAACAGATGAAGGTGATATTCATTGTTCAAGAAGCTGGTGAACAAGTGAATACAGTTCTTGATCCATTACCAGCCAATGCAACAGAGCAACAAAGAACCACATTCAGAGAGGCACAAAAGAATGATAGCAAGGCTCTGTTTCTCATTCATCAATGTGTGGATTCAAAGGTGTTTGAGAAAATTGCAGATGCTACAACCTCTAAGGATGCTTAGGTCATTTTGCAGAAGAGTTATGGAGGTGATGCAAAGGTCAAGAAAGTGAAATTGCAAGCCTTGAAAAGACAAATTGAATTGTTGGAGATGAAGAATGATGAAGCAATCTCAGAATATTTCACAAGGGTGGAGACTCTCACAAATCAGATGAAGAATTGTGGAAGCACACTCAGTGAAGAAGAAATGGTGGAAAAGGTACTAAGAACTTTAACTCATAAGTTTGATCACATTGTGGTGACAATTGAGCAAACTAAAGACTTGAGTGAAATAAAGATGGAGGATCTGCAAAGCACTCTTGAGGCTCATGAATTGAAGCATGGTGAGAGAAATCATGGCAAAGAAGATGAGCAAGCTCTGTTTGTAAAGTTCAAGAAGTATCAAGATAAAAAGAAGAAATGGCAGAACAAGAAAGGTTCCAAGAAAGGGAAAGAAAGTGTTGAAGACAAGCCTGAATCTTCAAAGAAAGAAGGAGGGCAAAAGACAAAGAAAGATAAGAGTACCATTCAGTGTTACAATTGTAACAAGTATGGTCATTATGCAAGTGAGTGTAAGGCTCCAAAGAAGAAGAAAAGTCAGAATACTGAAGAAGAGGCAAATGTTGCACAAGATGGTTCAACATCAGAAGATGATGTGAGTTTCATGGTTACAATTACTGATGAAACAATCGAGTCTATGGTTTGGTACTTTGATACTGGATGCTCAAATCATATGACAGGGAACAAGAGTATTTTGACTGATTTCAACAAGTGTCTTAACACAAGGATCAAACTGGCCAATGGTAATTTCATTGCAGCTGAAGGCATGGGAAATGTGGTGATTCAGAGGAGCAATGGAAAGAAGGCAGTTATTGAGAAGGTCCTATATGTGCCAGGGATGAAGTGTAATCTGATGAGTGTAGGTCAATTGGTTGAGAAAGGTTTCAAAGCAGTGTTTGAAGGTGAAACACTGAAGCTCTTTGATTCAAAGCAGAGATTGATCTTGAAAACAGTTCAAAGTCAAAACAGAACCTTCAAGACACAAGTTAAGACAATTGAAGTTGAATGCTTAGCTACATCTACTGATGATAAAGACAGTGACTTATGACACAGAAGGTATGGTCATTTGAATTTCAAAAGCTTGTCAATGCTTAATTCAAAGAACATGGTGTTAGGACTGCCTAGTGTTATAACTCCAGTAGATACTTGCACTACATGTTTGTTAGGGAAACATCCTAGATCATCATTCAAAAGTAATTTTCCTATGAGATCTAGTGAAGTCCTAAATGTTGTGCATTCAGATATTTGTGGACCAATTGATGTGTTATCAACTGGTGGAAACAAATACTTTATCACATTTGTTGATGAGTACTCAAGGATGATATGGTTATATCATATAAAAGCTAAAAGTGATGCTTTTGAAGTGTTTAAGATATTTAAAACACTAGTTGAGAAACAAAGTGATAAGCAGATTAAGGTGTTGAGAACATATGGTGGAGGAGAGTACACATCAAAGGAATTTGAGAATTATTGCAAAGACCAAGGCATAATTCATGAGGTTACAGCACCATACACTCCTCAACATAATGGTCTTGCTGAGAGAAGAAATAAGAGTATTCTGGATATGGCAAGGAGTATGGTCAAGCAGAAGGGTTTGCCACATAGGTTTTGGGGTGAAGCTGTTTCTACAGCTGTGTACATCCTAAACAGAAGTCAAACAAAGAAGTTGATTGACAAGGTACCTGAAGAGGTGTGGTCTAAGTGCAAACCAAGTGTGACTCACTTCAAAGTGTTTGGTTCCTTGAGTTACAAGCATGTACCTGATGCTAGAAGGAAGAAGTTGGATGACAAGAGTGAACCTGTGATCTTTGTTGGATATCATAGAACTGGTGCATATAGACTGTATAATCTCACATCAGACAAGATAGAGATCAGTAGAGATGTGAAGGTCTTGGAAAATGAAAGCTGGGATTGGAAACAGAAATCCACATCTAAGAAAACTTGTGAAGTGGACTTAGATGTTGGAACATCCGAAGCAAATGCTCCAGTAACTTTTGTTGATCAACATCAACACCAGGAGAATTACAATGAGGAAGATGCCTCAAGTGATGAGGATAATGGAAGACACCTACTAGTAAGGACTCACAGAACTACTCAGATCCCAAGAAGGTTAGCAGATTGTGATATGGTTCCAGATAATGTTGTAGACAATGAGGGGAACATTGTGCACTATGCTATGCTAGCAGACACTGAACCTCTAGATGTCAAGAGTGCACTAAAGAGTAAAGTGTGGTTAGAAACAATGATTGATGAGTTAAGGTCCGTTGAGAAGAATAAGATATGGGACATGTGCAAGCTACCTTCAAATAAAAGAGCAATTGATGTGAAATGGGTGTATAATCTGAAGCAAAATCCTGAAGGTCAAGTGATCAAGCATAAGGCAAGGCTTGTGGCCAAAGGGTTTCTGCAAAAGCAAGGATTAGACTATAATGAAGTCTTCTCTCCTGTAGCCAGACATGAGACTATAAGGTTAGTGATAACACTAGCTTGTAGCAGAAGATGGCCTATGTTCCACTTAGATGTGAAATCAGCTTTTCTAAATGGTCCATTGGAGGAAGATGTATATGTGAAGTAACCACCTGGCTTTGAGTTGAAAGGCAAGGAAGATAGGGTGCTGAAACTGAACAAAGCTTTGTATGGCTTGAAGCAAGCCCCAAGAGCATGGAACGAGAGAATTGACCAATTTCTTGTTATGCAAGGTTTTGTGAAATGTAGTGTTGAGTATGGTGTTTATGCTAAACACAGTGATGACAAGCATATGCTCATCATATGTTTGTATGTTGATGATCTATTAGTGACTGATAGCTCACTAACAGAGATTGAGATTTTCAAATCACAAATGGAGAGTGAGTTTGAAATGACTAACTTGGGAAAGCTTACTTACTTCCTAGGAATGGAGCTCTTGGCAACTCCAAAAGGAACGATATTGCATCAAGCAAAATATGCTACTGAGATCTTGAAGAAGTTTGAAATGCTTGATTGCAATTCATCAGTTATACCAGCAGACACAAGACTGAAACTTGAAGTAGAAGAAAACAGTGAGACTGTGTACTCTACTATGTTCAGACAATTGATAGGTTCCCTAAGGTACTTGTGTCAAACTAGGCTTGACATTAGCTATGCAATAGGCTATGTTAGTAGATTTATGAGCAAGCCACTGAAACCTCACCTCTTAGCAGCAAAGAGGATACTCAGATACATCAATGGCACAATACACTATGGTGTGTTATTTCCATATCCAAACTTGAATTGAATGAATTTTCTGATGCTGACTGGTGTGGAGACAAGGTAGACAGGAGGAGCACAAGTGGCTATGTGTTTAAGTTCCAAAATGCACCAGTTTCATGGTGTTCTAAGAAGCAATCAGTGATTGCTTTATTTAGTTGTGAGGCAGAATATGTTGCAGGTTCCTTAGCTGCTTGTCAAGCAAATTGGTTGCAATCACTTCTCAGTGAAATGAAGATTATTGACAACATCACAGTAATGCTGAAGATTGACAACAAATCAGCAATTAACTTGGCAAAGAATCCTGTTAGCCATGGTAAAAGTAAGCACATTGAAACAATGTTCCACTTTCTTAGGGACCAAGTTAACAAAGGCAAACTCAGTCTGGAGTATTGCTCAACTAATGATCAACAAGCTGATATACTAACTAAAGTTGTAAAGAGAGATCAGTTCCTGAAGTTAAGAAGGGAGATGAGAATTGTCAGCTTTGACAGTCTGAATTAAGGAGGAGTATTGGTTTTATAATTCAGACTATGTAATGTTGAGTCAGATGCTGGAACATCTGTTCTTCAGATGTTCTACCAGTCAGAGGCTCTACCTCTCAGATGCTCTACCAGATGTTCTATACAATGTTGTAACATTGTTCTGTGTAGACAGTTAGCAGTTATTAGTTTGTTATGTACAGTTGTCATTTCAGTTAGTTTGTTTGTCATAGGTAGTTATGCAGTTGCTTGCATTTGAAGTAACCACCTATTGTATATAAACAAATAAGGCCATTTGTGGAAGAATAAGATTTTTTTACTTTCCCTTAATCATTTTCTATTCTTTTCATAGTTTTCCAAATCTCTCTCAACTTCATCTCCCTCATTTTTTGTTCAAATGGTTAGAGTGAATAGCCCAACATTTCTTACACTATAGTTACATGACAATGCAATTACAGCAAGGAATTTTTTCCAATATATGATCTATATGCACACTTACACAAATGTTATAAATAAAAGTTACACCTAAAAAAATATAAAAAATGAGCGTTTTTGGACTAACTTGGTACGTTCCAACATAGTCGAGATCATGCAATCAGAACTGCCCTTATGCCTCCAAAACGGAGGAAACTCCAATGTAAAGCCATACAGAAACTGTCCATTCTCATTTCTAATAATACCATACTACATATCCATTATTACCAATAATGTTACACCAAGCCACTAGTAAGTACTCTTGGTGTTATTATTAGTGATAGTAGAAGATTACTAGCCACTAGCACTACTGATCTTGTAATATGTTAAATTTATTCAGCTTCACACTTGACTAATTTTTATACTTATATATATATCAATATTCCAACAAAAGATTTCACCTGATATAGACTCTGTTTGATAAAATTAAGTTTGTAGCTGATATAAGTTAGCTAATAGCTGAAAAACTACCTGATTGAAATTTGGTGAATGACTTGACTCTAATAGCAATAAAGTCGCACCGATATCTTTTTTGTTTTGAACTCGGCTCATACATATTTGAGAAGCAGATATACTCCAAACATATATGCATATCACGTTCAATCAACAGTATTATTAGAGAAAAAAAATCGTAACAGACAATCCAACGACTCAATATTGAATTGCCACAATTTTTCTTTGTGTAAAAAAATTGAGATAACTAATTTTTAAGGGACAGAAATGGATGTATATGGACGGTAAATTCTAATATGGACTATTTCATTAAGTGATATATGGTGGAACAGTCACGAATAACATTATAACGAATACGAATTTTACAAAATTTACTGTTGGATTGAAAGTTTATATGGTATAGATCATTTATAGGAAAATTTAGAAAAATTAAAAATCATTTGATATGTTATTGAGACACATCAAGATTAACAGTTGTTAAATAACATAAATTTTGATGTGTCACAATAACAAATCAAATGATTTTCAAAAAAATTTATAGATAATCTATACGATATAAACTTTCAATTTAACAGTGAATTTCGTAAATTCATATTCGGTAAATTATTTGTCCACGGTGAACCAGTTGTAAAGGTGGTCCACGGTAGCATTAGCGGTACATGCACTGTTATGATATGAGACTATTGGAAATTTGAGATAATTTATCAATATTTTAGTATCTAACTTTTTTTTGATAGCGCGTGAGAGATGGGATGACAGAAAGTATCAGAATCCAACGTCATTAGGCGGACAAAATCGTGTTTAATGTAAGATACTCTCTCTTTTACAATAAAACACTTTTGTTTCATAATTTGCACGCTTCCCAACATTTCCTCCCATTTTTATACTCCCTTCCTCCATTTTTAGGGTGGAAATATGACCGGCTACACTTTATGCAATCTCTCTTAGGTAATAATAGGGTTGAACATCCATCGAGTTCGAGTTAAAAATCGTCAAATTGATAAAAACTATTATGTTTCGTCAAAATTTATTTATTTATTTGATCAAGTATGAAAAAAATATTATCTTTCACACTTCCTTTATCAAAATATTACAAGTTTATACTTATAAAATATACTCCCTCCGTCCCAAAATAACTGACCTAGTTGACAACGTTCACGTTTGCCAATGTACAACTTTAATCGTTAATATATTAAATTATCTATTATTAAAAATTATAAAAATTATATATTTTAAAAATACTCATCGAGACAAATCAAACAACATCTCATATGCATATATTTGCATGTACATATAAGTAGAAAAATATGATCAAAATAGATCATATGAATAGTACACAAAGTCAAAATTAGGTCAGTTATTTTGGGACGGAGGGAGTAACATTTATCTCCTTTATCAAAAATAGATAATAAAAACGAGTATAAGAGATTGAGAGAGAGAGAGTGTGCTCGAAACAGAGAGAATTTTTTTTTTTGCAATTTAGTAATTGTTCGGTCGAAACTAATTTCGGTTATGAAGACATGAATTTTATAGACATGCACATGCACCTGCTCGTATACAACAGTTCATGACTAATTTTTCACATATGTTGACCCGAAAGCCGACCCGGTATCCGACCGAGTGTTTTCATATGTTGACAGCTATGTCGATTTCAAGTCGGGTTGCGGAACCGTGGTTAACCTTAGTTAAGACCTTTAATTAATATAGTAAAAAATTATCTGAAAAATTGTGCATTCTATATTTTTAAAATATCGAAAATGTTTTTTTAATACAAAATTCATCTCTTTTAACGTCTTTAATTAACTAATGTCTAAAAAATATTAATTAGTATGACCTTAATATATATATACTTTATTTATTAGAATATATTAGTATTTATTATGATGATTTATTCTAATATAGATATATTCCAATAATATACTTTTATACAAATCATCATAATAAATATAGGAATATTATAATATTATTCAATAAACCTAAAACATTATCATTTTTTATTTAAATTCAAAACCAAAAGAAGTATCCAAAAGCTTAAATGAAATTGCGCAAGTTTCTTCTAGCTTTATTAAGATCCTAGGTTTAATATCAAATTTAGATATGCATGAGAGTTGAAACTATTAAAGAGAGTTTATCGATGCAAAATTGGTATTTTTAGAATTAGTTTGGGATAAAATTGAGGTTTTTTGTTGGACTATTTATATATTATGTCACATGTGAAATTTTATCGAGACTCTATAATTTTTCTAGTTGCCAATGCATGTTTTGGAATATTGATATAGTAATACTACTTAAGTATGAAGTTGCCTCGAAAAATTTATGAACAACTTTTTTTTTTTTGTCTTAGAAGAAGTGGTAATCTACTGAAATTAAACTCACATATAATTGTGAGATTCCAGATTCGAACCCATGTCACGACGTTCGGCCTAACAATTTCGACATTTTTGCCAGTTAAGTTATAACTTATGGGACATAAACAATTTTATTATTGGTTTGTTTGAATAGATATTACTGTAATTAATACAAGAGTAGTGGTAGTCGCCAGTAGGGTTGAGCATGGGTCGGATTCGATCAAATTCAGACTGAAAATAACAAACAAAACCGATAAATACTTCAATTATTTAAATTTATGTTTAGTATCACGGTAAGAACGGATCGGTTGTTACTTGTTATGGTGGAAATAAGGGTAGGAGGTAATAGTATGACGTTAGTGTGTCATTATAGTAGTAAATCACGTGACCTAGTTTGAGAGGAAGGGACACGCAGTTCAAGAAAAAGAGCCTCCGTTGAGTTGCATTGCAGAGGCGAGAAAGAGAGAGAGAGAGTGTGTCAAACAAAACCAACAAAATAGCCCCAAACCCCAATGCACACACTACACACTCTCTCTCTCTTTCTTTTCTATTTCTAATAATAATATACTCACTCTCCTCCTCCAGTCTCCTATCTCGTTCTCTGTGTATGGTTGCATCATTGCAATAGCCACAACCTCATAACCCTTGTCCATTGTTAGTTACTAGTTTCTCCCTCAGTTTCCTCTTCCTTCCTTCCTTCTTTCCCTGCTCTCTGCTCTTCTTGCACTCAGTTCAACTTTGTTTTTTTGCAGTGACTAACTTGATAGAGAGAGAGCCATCATACCATATTATTATATAATAAAAGAGATACTACTATACTCCTATTATATACTACTAGTTTGAGAGTGGTTAGGGTGAAATGCAGCAGCAGCAGCACCTGATGCAGATGCAACCCATGATGGCAGCTTATTATCCAAACAACGTCACCACTGATCACATTCAACAGGTTAACTTGTTTGCTTCTTCATTCTTCATCATCTACCTAGCTCCTTCTTTAATCTCTGCATATCCATTCCTTCATTTTGTTTTTATCTGTTCAACAATGCATATGTTACAGTTACATACTTGTATTGTGATTTGAATTTGTATTCAAGCTAGTAGTCAACATAGTATAAACTACTGGCATCAACACTTTCTGTGGTTTCTGAGGCCCCTTTTGTCTCTCACCACTACCACTTCTGCCTTAATTTGTTTGTGGGTGGGTGGGTCTTCACTCTTCATTCATTTTATGCCACTTTTCAAATCAAGTACTACTACTACTACTTTTTCTTTTATTTATTTATATTTATTACTACTAGTAATATTACTCCATCAACCTGCTTTACTCTCTTCTCTACCTTGTCAGCTTCTGCTAGCTAGATAGATGCACTTTGTTACCTACTTGTTCCTAACTGGCTACCTGCATTGGAGTACACATGTCTGCAAAATATTCTCATTCATCTCTTGCATTGTGTTGTGCCCACTCTATAACTCACCCTTGCCTGGGGATTTTGTTACCCTCTTTTTTCTCTTTATTTTATGCTGTTAGCTGCTGCTACCTGAGATTTAGAGTTAACTAACATTATGACGTGTGCTTCTATGTGTTCACATATCATACCTGAATCTCAATAGGTTATAGCCTCTGTGATTAAATCATTGTCCTTCATTGTCTTTATCAAACCCACAAGGTTACAAAGTGTAGTAGGGTAATCAAATAAGTTATAGATTATGAATATTTTTAAACTCTATCAAATTTAATTTTATCTATAAGGTTACAAATATTGTAGGGTAATCAAATAAGTTATAGATTATGAATATTTCAAAAAGGTCTTCTACTCTGTCAAGTTTTACCACAAGGTTATGAATTTTGTAGGGTAATCAAACAAGTTTCATAGATTATGAATATTTCAAAAATTCCGAGAGTCGGAGACCGGAGACCTAATACGATGGTAATTTAGGGTCTAAATTGTGATAGTAAATAGTTAAAAATAGAGATCTAATTCATAGAAAGTTGTTGATATTTTGTTTTCAAATATTCATAATCTTATGGAGTGCCCTACAAAATCAAGGTCTAGTGTTGGTATTTGCTCAACCAAAAATACTATGCCGTCTTCAATAAATGTGTGTTGAATATCAAACATCATATGTTTCTTTCTAAATCTTTCAGGTGTTCTCATCTCAGATTAGTAGTAGTATATTCTTTCTACAAGCTTAACTAAGCTGCAGCACCTAATGCTCCCTTGTGTTTCATATATTCTTTTTATGGTGACACATTTTAATGTCTGGATTTTAATTATTTAGGAAACAACATCAAATGCTCCTAAAGTATTTGTACCTTAGGCCCCTTGGGGTCTGCTATATAGGACAACTTGAGTAAACTGTCTTCTGTTTTTTTTCCTTGAAACCTTTGTAAAATTTACATGAATCATAGTGTTTTGAAGGACAGTTCAGCAAGGACATTTTGTTGGCAACCCTTCCATTTACTTAGTTAATTTGTCACATATATTATAATATTAACATTATCTTTCTTTTAACCTTTTACTTGTTTTTCACAAGCAGTACTTGGATGAGAACAAGTCCTTGATTCTGAAGATTGTCGAAAGTCAGAATTCTGGCAAGCTCACCGAGTGTGCCGAGTAAGAACGACTCTAATTCTCCTTTAATCTCTTGGTCTCTAATTTCACATGCATTAATGATTTATTTAGTTATGCATGTATTCCTAGAGATAAAGAAATGATTGATGAATTTTCTCCCAAACATGACTTCTCATATATGAGTCTAATTTCATTTCATATATGATTACTTAATATATCAGGAATCAAGCAAGGCTACAGAGAAATCTCATGTACCTAGCTGCAATAGCTGATTCTCAACCTCCAACGATGCCTGGTCAGGTACACGTTTACACACTCATATGATTAATTAATTGGTATGTTTAATTATAAATGAATTACTAATGTGTTTGAATTATTGTTTGATGGTGCATCAGTACCCTGGTGGTGGTGGAATGATGCAGGGTCAGCAGCAGCAGGGAGGAGCACACTACATGCAGGCTCAGCAGATGACACAGCAACAACTTATGAATGCACGCTCCTCCCTTTTATACGCGCAGCAGCAGCAGCAACAACCTTACTCAGCACTTCAACAGCACCAACTCAGCGGTGGTGGAACTTCAGGTCTTCACATGATGCAAAGCGAAGCATGTAGCAATATGAATGTGGGAGGTAGTAGCAGCTCAACATTGGGTTCTGGTGGTGGAGGAGGGTTTCCTGAATTCATTCGCGGAGGAGGAGGAGATGGTTTGCACAGGAATCTCATTGGAGGTAGCGGCAAGCAAAGTGAGATTGGGATGGGTTCTTCATCTGATCAAGGTCGAGGTGGTGAAGGCGGTGAAAACCTTTACCTCAAATCTTCTGATGATGGAAACTAGTACTCAACTAGCTATTTAGATCCAATTTGGTTTAATTAATTAGTTATTAATTATTTCCACGAAGTTTAGCTTTTATGATCAGTTAGTTAATTAGTTAGCTAGGAGAACTAGTACTCAATCAAGATCAATTATCTAGCAAGCTAGGTGAAAAACTTAATTCTGCTGTTTAATTTGATAATCTTTGTCGTGCTTAATTAAGGCAAACTTTTTGGTGAGATTTGAATTTACTTGCATTGAATGAATGTTAATTTTTGTTTGCTTAATCTATACCTCTCCGCCCGGATTCATATTGGCAAAGCTGAATTTGCCCGCTCTAATACACTCTTGAGTGAGAATCGAAGAAAGATGAAATCATATTATTCAATAATCCAGTGAGTAAAAGAGTACAATTAAGTTTTTATAGAGTAAGAACACACACACACACACACACATGGTTTGAGTGCGCTAACATAGTAGTGCTAACTAACTCTAACAAACTTCTAACCGCCTCTAACAAATTGTTCATGCAATTGCGTATGTTAGCGGAAGACAATGAGCAACTTGTTTCCAATAGTAATCTATTATGTCGAACTCTATTGAATCCATTGATCTGTCGTACCTAGTGGCGTTTGCATCTTCAGCGGCTGTAGATGCAATCGTCAAAGGACCGGTACTAATACTTTGATGAACAAAATCATTGGAGTTCTTACCTGTGAGTTGTTGAACTAGTGATCGGAATTCAGAAGCATGGCATGCCCTTAATAGTATTGGATTTGATATATAGGTTACTTTAATTTCTTTCTTTAGAGTTTTATGCATTACCTTTTGGTGAGGCTTAGAATCATTGCTCATATGCTTTACCATTTTAGTAGTACAAATGGCCTATAGACAACTAAAACTTGAATTATAAAAACTACGTCAAATGTATGATGTATTGTCTCCTTTCCTAATGAGGTTCTTGGTAAAAGGTTTGTATTATGGCTTAAGGATGGACAACACTCTATTTATAGATACATGAATGAGTTTAAAATCAAAATTAATTCATAAGATAAGAGTGATAAAAAATTCATGTCTCTAAATAATACTACTCTCTAAGACCAATGAAAGGGAAAGCTTTCGAGAAGGAAGGTTACTTGGGAAAATGACAAATTTGAAAAAACTTACAAGAATTGACTGTGGAAAATTATTGTCAATACTAAATATGAGATAGACACTACACCCTAATTAGGGATTTGGATTATGTCTAGTCAATGACTACATATATAGTCACGGCTTTTTGATTGTATCATTTTGATCAAACAATCTAAATTTTTATGTTTGAAACTAACATTTTATAAAATCAGAATATTTCTTTATTGTGGACCATCTAATCAAAGATCAAACGATTAAAAGTTCATGATTTCATGCAATCGGTGAATGCACATAATACAGATCCACTCATTATTGGTTACTTGGTTACTAATTTTTTTGGGCTTAGTCTATTACACTGTTACTAACATTTTATTATTTTATTTTTTGCTTATAGTTGAATCGACAATTATGTTAAAATATCCACACACAATTACAAAATATTACTTAATAAAGTCATATTATATATATATGTGGCACTTTCATTTGGTGGCTATATCTTCCATTCAAAAATGACTGCTTGATTTTTTGACATTGTTTTACTTTTTTAAATTAGAACTCTACTAGACACTAGTAATGCTTTCCCGATTATTTATTTTATAATATTCCCCTTCTATATTGGTACATTTAAATCTCTGTTATAGTAGTTGACTGTAATTCATTTATGGTCTGACTGATGGAGCCAATGAATTATTTAAGTTTTCTCAATAATGCTATAATCTTTTTTTTCGTCATGATCCTTCAGTTTGGAGAAAATAGATTATGGTACTATGGAATTTGATTGAAAGATAAAATTTGACTATTGACTTTTCTGTTAAAAAATGAATTTTCGGTACAATTTATTTTTAACTGAAAATTATTAATCATTTGAAACTAATCATTTTATTAATATTTTTTTTTATAATTTATTAATATTTTTATTTATCATAAAGCCTCTAGTTAAAACATTACTCCCTCCGGTCTCATATATAAGAAACAAATTTTTTTTTTTACAAAGTCTTAAATATAAGAAAAAATTACTATAATCATTACATTTATTTTGAATATTTCAATTTTACCCTTTGTTTTACTTTTCCATACTACTACAAGCTTATACCTTGGAAATCGTATAAAAAGAAGTACACCTTGAAAACCTTTATAAAACTAAGGGTAAAATAGTAAATGATATTTTTTTTATACTTTATCCACTTTTTTTAAAGGGTGTGCATTTTTTTTGTTTCTGATATTCAAGACCAGAAGGTGTATTAAATATGAAAGTAAATTATTTTCTACTATACTTTTTTTATGACAAATTGTTAGTATGTCAATTATTATGTTATTCTTATTGGGATTTGAGTCATATCTCCAACTCTTTAACACATAGTTCAACCAACTCAACCGGTTGAGCTATCTAATATCCACTTGTTTTCTACTATAATTTAAAAGCTTTATTAATTAATGAAAATTTAAAAATGTTGAAGAAAAAGCAAACAATGTTCTTAAGGCTAGCTAATTCGATATAAGAAAAAGCATCCATTTCATTCAATTCCACATGTATTTTTGTCTATAATTCATATACATTGTTCCTTATAAGGTAATTTAACAACTAATTTTATCAAACATTACAAATTCAATCAGTTAACTTATTCGTTATAAGCTAAAAACTAGCTAATAAGTTATACGCTATAAACTCATTCGCTATAAGCTAACTTATCAGCTATCCGCTGTTTTTTACCAAACATAGCCATAATAAAACTCATAGGGATGTTAACGGGTCAAAATAAATTGGATTTGATAAAATACCAAACTTGAACCATCTCAATTTAATGATAAGCAGGTTGCTATACATCGGATCGACGACTCACAAAGACAATTTTTAATTATTTTTTTTCAACATTTAGACTAAGTTTTGTTATTTACATTTTTTCAATTGAATTTACTTGAAGCATTTAAACATTAATACATAGAAATATCAAAGTATTTTATTAAAAATAAAAAATTAACAAATTTTATGAACGGATTTAATTCATAGATTCCCGATTTTAAAATTATAAACATGTTATCCGAATCAAACAACTTTAAATTTACACGAGTCAGTCTGAGCTAAATCTAAATTTAAACGGATTTGAATATGATATAAGCTGAATTGAATTGAGTTAGTGTCTTGAACATATTACCCAAGATCCCAAACACATAAACATATTATTATTAAACGGTTAATATTTTAAAGTTGAATTATTATTATTATTATTTTTTTGATTAAAAAAGTTGAATTATTATTATTATTATTATTATTATTATTATTATTATATTTTAAAAATGAAAACGGTATTAAAATCTGAGCACTGCGCCATAAATAAGTTCAATTAATCTACTTCGCCCCTGCATGTTGTCATCGTAGGGGTCTAACCTTTTGGCAGAAATATTGAAATTCTATCATGTGTAAATTATTAAACGTATCGTGTTGTCACCTCAATCAATCATATTCAAATGTTGCTTTTCTCATGTGAGTTTTGACTTGCTTCTTATTTTGCTTTTTTCAAACTCCAATATTTTTATAATTTCTACTTTGAATACAGTATCAATTCTCAATATTACATGAATATCCAAAAAAAAAATCTCACTTTTAAAAAATGTCTCTACCATGTACTTCCTCCGTATTAAATTATATGTCTTTTTGAAAAAAAAATTATATTAAATTATATGTCAACTTTATATTATCAATGAAACTTCCAATGTTATTTTTCCTATAACACTCTTAACTATTTAATACTCTTTTTTTTCCTTTCAATTCTTTAGTTTATATTTTTTATACCATAAATGAATGACAATTTTGTAAATCGACTCATAATTTTTCTTTTCCATATTACAATAATTATATTTCTTAATATGCGTAAAAGTGTCAAAGCGACATATATTTGTGGTACAGATTGAGTAAGTTTTTACTATATATTTTATGGTTTTATATTGCAAAATGCAGTAAAAATTTCCTTTAAAAAATACAGTAAAAGTTCATTCAAACGAAATTTGAAACTTAATTCGTCGTGAGAGTTAAGCAACAAATCTTCTTTCTCTTTTTACAAATCAAACACGACTAATTAATTAATTAGTAAAAATATAATAAGCAACATGACTGCTCATATCTGGACAAAAAAAATACCACTACTCATATTATAAATCAAGTAGGGAAAAGAAAGAAATAAATACATAAAACCGAACAATATGGAAAATGCTAAACAGTATTTTTGAGACATTGGTTAAACATATTAAAATAGAAATTTTATTTCGAATATATGTATTCAATACATCAAAAATATAAAAAATTGGTTTTTCAATATAAATTTAATTTTTTATTTTTATTTTTAGACAACTGCTCAGAAGGACTTTTTACTTTTTAGTATGACCCAAACAATATTTACCCCCCCCTAACCATTGCCGGTCTCCGTTCAACTTTCCCTATCTGAAGTAATAGGAAATAAAATATACGGTCAAATCATGGTTGGTTTTAGTATTTCTTTAATTTTTAATATATTTAATTTTCATTCACATTCTTATAGAAAGTTTACTACTAATGAAAATGGTACTAACGAATATGGTATGGTAATATAATCTTAAAATTTGTGTAATTTATTTTTTAAAATAAAAAAATATTCTTTTTGATGCAACTTCTATTTTTATTTTTATTTTCTTTATTAATAATGTAATGATTCAAGTGTTAAAATTTTTTGACTCGTTGTCCACAAATCCTAACTCAACTGGTAGAAATATCGAAATTGCTAGTGTCGAACGTCATCTCCACTTTGTGTGTGTGAGTTTTCAATGGATTTGTCATTTCGTCTATCAACAACAACAACAAAAATTGACTCGTTGAATAAATGGTTGAATGTTTGATATCTGACTCTTGTGTACATATAAAATTTATTTAAAAAGAATAATTCATCTTGTTTGTCCCACAAATTTATCAACCAAGATTAATCACTTATAAACGGTAACGATTGGAACTTCATAGCAGTAACATATAACTTAAACAAAAGTATAATGCTTTTTACTCGTAGAAATTAAGTATATTATATAGAACGAAGTTAAATGAAATGAATTCCCCAAATCTGAATTCCTTTATTTTGTGTGCCATTCGGTTTAAATAACGGCTCAGAAAACAAATGTGTGTGCCATTTTCGCAACAAGACTGATATATGTGTGTATTTGTGATGATCAAAGTCGTTTCGTTTTGTTCATACAAATATGGGTGTTAATGGATACGGGTCAATCGCAAACCCGCCAACCCAACCTAATCCAATCTATTATTTACCCGAATCCGTTCATTAGTGGGTAGAACCCAACCCGCCATACTCACAAGTAATTTGTCTACCCGTGCAGGGACGGATCCAGAAGTTTTACCCAGTGGGGTCAAAATCATTTATATATAAGTACATTGATAAAATAATGACATTGTTTTGTTTAAGTAAATATATTTTTGAAGATCAAATACAAAATTTATGGAATCGTATATTTAAAAATATCAATCACTTTAGCATTTAAAAAATATAATTTTCCATCATAAAAATAAGGATGACTATTAACTTATATTTTTTGTTGTTTTAATTGAACTTATGTGAACTTATTAGAACTTGTAATAAAAAAAAATACTACTTACTAGTATTAAAACTTGAAAAATACTTCAACAAATAGGCCATTAGTGAGCTGTGTGGGGACAATGAAAGATTTGAAGTGGGGGCAATACATAAATATGTGTATTTCTTGGTTAAAAAAACAATAGAGCAGTGGGGTCAATTGCCCCCATTTTCCTCTAAGTGGATCCGTGCCTGTACCCGTGAACCCAACCCGGTCATTGAATACATATTTGAAATATATGTTGTTACAAGGATTTTCCGTTGCTATTGCAATTTGCTTTTGTTGAAAATATATAATTTGCTACTCGAATTTATTTAATTTGTTGTTATTGTCCATTGAAACTTATGTAATTTGCACTATGCTTTTGACATGTGATTTTCAAATTATGGATCCAATGAAAATGATGTATTTTATGAGAATTTGCTAGTTTTATTTAGTTTATTAAGGGTCATGGTTATGGATGAATTTTTATTTGAAGTTAAATGAATGTATTTTATTCAATTTAAGTGCTAGAAATGTATCGCAATTGTGTTAAATTGTATTATAGTTTTTTTTAAGAATTTTTTTAAAATTGGAATTTTTCTATTAAGAATTATTTTTAATTTATGAACAACATGCGAACCCAACCCAACCCGTTAATAATCGGGTTGGTTCGGTTCAGATTTAATAGCGACAATGCGGATTTGATGATAAATCCAACCCAATGAATATTGAAGGGGTTGGATAACAGATTAGGCCAAATTCAGCTCAACCCAACCCACATACAACCCTACGTACAAAGACGGAGTGACGGTCATTGATGTTGAGATTGGTGAGACTTTATGAATGTTGTATGCTCTTGAATGGGTTTGCGAGTTGCAACTAACTAATGTTAATTTTGAACTTGCTGCTAAGGTGGTAATGGATAAATTTCATAACAGCAAAATCGGCTTATTAGAGTTTAGAGACATCCTTACGAAGTGTAGGAATATTTTTAGGGTACATTTGATAATTTATAATGTACCGGTACATTAGGTCATCAAATTACTAAATAAATAAATATGTTCTAAAAGAAATTATGTTTTTTATGATTAAAAACATTATAATAACAAAATGTTATTGATCAAAACAGTCAAAAATATAAAATTTGATATTTTTAAAATTTTTATGCATAATAATAGTCAATATTGAATATTTTTAATGAAAAAATGTTAAAATTTAGTATAATCCTTATAAACAATGAAATTGTGTTTTTTCTTGTCATATTATTATCTCTAAAATACAATGATCGGTTGATAGTTTATTAGTTCATAAAAATAATCACAAATTTATCAGTAGATTGAAATTATTTGAATGTACCGTAGAAACTCTCTATTTTTATTTCTAATTTTACAAACTCTTATGTATTATACATGCAGACACATTCTTAAGTTAGTTTCCATATTTTTAATGATATTCAATCCCAATGTATTCGACACATTATCATGTATGAAATAGTATAAGTTTATTTTTTGTAAATAAAGAAAGGCCGGTCTAAGGAAGTTTGGCCCACATTTTGAGTTTGATAGTTGGCCTCCTTGGGGTTAAGTGGGTGGCACCAGCTCATTAAAAATTATAGGTTAAATTGCATATGTGACTCTCTGACTTTCACAAATTGTAAAAGTTAAGAGGTTAAAGTGCAATTTAACAAAGTATATTCCTTCTGTTTTATAGCAAGTTTTTTTTTCCTTTTTAGAAATGCTTAGGTACCCAATTTATATTGTTTTTAGCCAAATATCATTTAAAATATAAATAATATAAAATATGACATCACAATGAATTTTATCGATATAAATTGGGTACCTGAGTGTTCACCCTTACTCTAAAACAATGTAAGGATTTGGATACATGGTAATGTGAATGTATAACTTTAGCATATTTAATTATCTATATAAATATAAATTGAAGTTAAAATTTCAACTGCTTTGATCAAATGAATCATATACAATTGTAGTGTAATTCATGTCTTTCCAGTGGATACCCATATTTGAGGGAGACTCATCTATAATACAAGTTGAATTTTTATTTTGAAAATTGATTAAATAAATATATAAAATAAAAATAAAATGTTAGAAAAAAGAGACCGAAATTCTGTTAGAGAGAGTACGTAGTAGCCACTAGTTGGCGCGAAAGCAAAGGGAAGAAGAAGAGTAGCGAAGTTACAGGGCGTGTTGAAGAATGTCTCTTCCAAGAACCACTCTTCGATCATTCACATTCTTCACTTTCGATAATCACATTCTCTTCATTCTTCTTTTCTCTCTCAATTCCTTCTTCTTACTCTCCTCTATGCTCATTTCCAATATTTCATTCCCCTTCACACCTCTACTATAATGGTATTTATTATTATTATTTCTATGTGACATTACATCATACACTATATCTACGCAATCAACGTGCATCCATTTCATTCAATTCCACCTATATACATTGTTCCTCATTTCCATGCATGGAACTAAATCATGTAAATTAGATGATTTAGAAATTTGATGTACTCAAATCTAACAATTTTTGTTATCTCAATGTGCAGGGGACTCCTGTGAATATTATTGTGGGTTCTCATGTCTGGGTTGAAGATCCAGATGTATCTTGGATTGATGGACAGGTATCCAAAATCACCGGACAGGATGCGGAAATTGAAGCTACCAATGGAAAGAAGGTATACATGTTCTGGAATAAACGCCATACTCTACTCAATAGCATGGTTTTAAATTGCAATTGTGGTTATTGCAAAAGTGGTCATTGCGTTGTTTCAACGCGCATTGCAGATGCATACCGCAATTTTAAACCATGCTCAATAGCTAAACAATTTATATCGGGAAACATGTTTTTTAGTGGTTGTATTGCCTATTAGAAAAGGTGCAAAAGTTCTTAAAATGTTGTGTTTCTATTTTGGATATTTCTAGGTTGTTGCAAAGTTATCAAAAATATTGCCCAAAGATACGGAAGCTCCTCCTGGGGGAGTGGATGATATGACTAAATTGTCCTATTTGCATGAGCCTGGAGTCTTGGAGAACTTAAAAATTAGATATGAATTAAATGAAATATATGTAAGGCTCTCTTCTCTTTAGTATGATAAGTTGCAACTTGTGTTATCAGTCCTAAGAGCAGCTAATCATCTTCTTAATTGCTTCGACAGACTTATACCGGAAACATACTGATTGCAATAAATCCATTCCAAAAACTACCTCATCTTTACGATTTACACATGATGCAACAATACAAAGGAGCACCATTTGGAGAGTTAAGCCCTCATGTATTTGCAGTTGCTGATGTTGCATATAGGTATTCTGAATTACTTCTGGTATAAATTCTATTTATATCATTGAACCAAATTTTAAATTGACAATTTTATTAATACCAGGGCAATGATCAATGAAGGGAAAAGCAATTCAATTCTGGTCAGTGGGGAAAGTGGAGCTGGTAAAACTGAAACTACGAAAATGCTTATGCAGTACCTTGCTTTCTTAGGTGGTAGGGCAGCCACTGAAGGACGAACTGTTGAACAACAAGTTCTTGAAGTATGGTTTCTTTTTTTATTCCCCTACAGCTAAAATTCCATTTTTCCCTTTCTGAACTGCCACTCATTCGATACTTTTGTATTAACTGATTTGAGTGCAGTCAAATCCAGTTTTGGAAGCATTTGGTAATGCTAAAACTGTCAGGAATAACAATTCCAGGCAAGTCTTCTTTGCATATGAGGAGTAAATAATCTAGTGTTTATTTCTCAATGATATGCTGATATTAATTTTTTGAGTCTTTTTTACATATGGGCAAAAGTGATTCATTGTGTTTCATTCTCCCTAATAGTTAGATATATAAATTAAATTTCTATCCAATTTGTCTCCTTGCATTCCCCAACTCTATATCATAATTCCAAGATTCAATGCGACAGCAATTAAATTGATTGCCATTAATCAATTTTCTCTCTCCAGAAATGGAACATAAACAACTACATGAAGCCTACTTAGCCTTCATTCTTTTCCCAAAAATTAGTTTACAAAAAATCTCCTTGTCTTAATGGTGCAGTCGTTTTGGTAAGTTTGTTGAGATCCAATTTGACAAGAGTGGAAGAATCTCAGGCGCAGCTATTCGTACTTACCTTCTTGAGAGATCTCGTGTTTGCCAAGTTAATGATCCGGAACGCAACTACCACTGCTTTTATCTTCTTTGTGCTGCACCACAAGAGGTTACCTTCTGCATAATCTACTTTTTATTTATTATTTTAATTATATAAACTCATTACAATTTATTCTAACAGGAAATTGAGAAATACAAATTAGGACATCCTAAAACTTTTCATTACCTTAACCAGTCAAAATGCTTTGAACTGGCTGATATAAGTGATGCTCGTGAGTATCTTGCCACCAGGAGAGCTATGGATATTGTTGGAATAAGCCAAAAAGAGCAGGTTTTGTTTTCATGAGTCTGAATTCAGAGTTTTTCGTGTTATAATATGGAATTATTAGATTCTTACCTGTTTACTTTCCTCTGCTGTTTCTTTTGTCAGGAAGCAATTTTCAGAGTTGTTGCTTCAATTCTTCATATTGGTAATATTGACTTTGCCAAAGGAAAGGAAGTTGATTCATCAGTTCCAAAAGATGATAAATCCAAATTCCACTTAACAACAACTGCTGAGCTCCTCATGTATGGATCAAAGTGTATTATTGCTCAATGTCCATATGAGTTCCAATTGCCTCTTAGATGATTACCATTATTGGATTTTGCATGTCATCAGGTGTGATGTAGAAGCCTTGGAAGATGCATTATGTAAGAGGGTCATGGTCACCCCTGAGGAAATTATAAAACGGAGCCTTGATCCCCAAAGTGCAGCAGTCAGCAGAGATGGATTCGCAAAAACAATTTATTCTAGGCTTTTTGACTGGTAAGATGATGCAAATGGAAACAAATTCATAGTCTATGTTCTTCATAATTATAGTCTGTACCATAAGTACATATGGTGAGGATCTAGGATTCTGGTTTTGATCCTTGGTGCACTAATATGGTTGTCAACAGGTTGGTGGACAAGATTAATAATTCAATTGGACAAGATGCCAACTCTAAATGTTTGATCGGGGTCCTTGATATCTATGGTTTTGAAAGCTTTAAGTCTAACAGGTAATGTGTAGTTTAGAAGAATAAACATGCCTCTTGATACCACAAGATTGCATTACTAAAGATGTGAAAGCAGCAGTGTCTGCTTGTTTTCAATCCATTGCAACTTATTTTCAGTTTTCATGCTCTGCAGTTTTGAGCAGTTCTGCATTAATTTTACAAATGAGAAGTTGCAGCAGCATTTCAATCAGGCAAAATCTCAGACAAGATAAGAATTTACGGTTTGTTATGACCATTATTTCCTTGTTTAATGTGTTTTTCATGATGACTTTCAGCACGTGTTTAAAATGGAACAAGAAGAATATACGAAGGAACAGATCGATTGGAGCTACATTGAATTTGTTGACAACCAAGATGTTTTGGATCTTATTGAAAAGGTTTTCTTTCTCGTTGTGTCCCTTACCTTACTGGTTGAGAATTTTAATAGTTCAATTTGAGTTTAAAAGCAGTCAATTTACATGTTCCGAAACTTAATGAAACAGAATGTTAATTCTATTATGCTTAATGATGATTTAAATGTTGATGCTTTAACTAACTATATTATTGTTTAAATACCATCCCACAATCTATCTTATGTGACTATAAATAATGGAAAAGTTATTAGTTCAATCTGAAAAACCAACTAAATAATTATAACACAACTGCACAGAAGGAAGAGAAGCAGGATGAGGGATGGGGGTGAGGGTAAAAATGTCCTTAGCTAATTGGTTCTATGGTTGCTTCTTTTGAACTGCCACAAGAGCCCCGTCGAGTATATGACACAAATCTTTCATCTCCGGGGTTCAGAAAACAAAAGTTTACAATTAAGGAACTACCATTTATTGAGTGATCTTTCCCTAGGTTGTAACTTTGTTAATTTTTACAGTGCCAAATTTAATCCGTTTTTTTTTCATCATTTCCTTTAACTTTGTCCTCCTCTACTTTCCTTACTAGTCTTATACATGTTTTGTCCTTTTGCAGAAACCGGGAGGAATCGTTGCTCTCCTTGATGAAGCTTGGTAAAATATTGTTCCCCTTAATTTTTCGTTAAGAGAATGGAGATTCGTAGCTTTCTAGATGATGTTTAGTTTTCTCATTTTGGTTATATGATCCAGTTTTTGTAGTGTTTGAAATCTTAAGCTCCTTGTTACATACCATATCAAATTTACCCCTCCATTCTAACTTTTCCCCCTCTTGTCTTTCAGCATGTTTCCAAAGTCAACACATGAAACATTTTCGAACAAGCTTTATCAAACATTTAAGAATCACAAGCGCTTTATCAAACCAAAATTGTCTCGAACAGATTTCACTATTGCTCATTATGCTGGCGAGGTATGACTTATTAGCTAGTGATTATCATAGCACCAGCTTCAGAAAAAATGAGACATCTTATGTCTATCCATCTCTACTGTCTCAAATGTGCAGGTGCAATACCAGTCTGATCAATTTTTAGATAAAAACAAGGATTATGTGGTTCCTGAACATCAAGATTTATTGAGTTCTTCCAAATGTACTTTTGTGTCGGGCCTTTTTCCTCCACTTCCAGAAGAGACATCCAAATCTTCAAAGTTTTCTTCTATCGGTTCTCGTTTTAAGGTATCATGCTTTTTCTAATATTTATTTTTAAGAATGCGGACTTTGTCACAAATAACAATAAACCTCTTGGATCAACATGTACCTATGTCATAGCTAACAAAACTAAGCCGTACGCTTACTTACTTACAAAACTAAACTGTACTCTTACTTACGAAACTAAACTGTGCTCACACTATCAGGAAGCTAACAAACCATGTTTTCATATACTGAATGGTGCAGCTGCAACTACAGCAACTAATGGAGACATTAAACTCAACGGAGCCTCATTATGTTAGATGTGTGAAACCAAATAACCTCCTCAAGCCTGCAATTTTTGAGAATGTCAATATTATGCAACAACTTCGCTGTGGTGTGAGTATATGCTAATGTTCCTCCTTTGTTCCATTCTTAGGATGATAGCATGTACAAAAGCATGTCCATAATTTCTTCATGTTTTCAACTTTTACACAGTTGTCTCTAATGCTTTACCATACAGGGTGTTTTAGAGGCAATCAGGATTAGTTGTGCTGGGTACCCAACACGCCGTGCTTTCTTTGAGTTTATAAACCGATTTTCCCTCCTTGCCCCAGAGGCCACAGAAGCAAAGTAAGTACTCTTCTAGTAAACTTTTAAGCCATGTAGAAAGTTTTGGCTGTGTGTTATCAAACATTTTCCACCCAACTAATCTGCTTTGCTTTTTCACCTATGGGCAGCAATGATGAGAAGGCTGTTTGCCAAAAGATTCTAGAAAAGATGGAGCTTAAAGGATATCAGGTACTTTAAATAATTATTTGCTCGTGTTCTTGTATAACTATCTTGAACTCTCTTAGCGTTAACAACAACCACAATTCATGGATCTTACATCATCAATATACCTTTTATTTGCCTTAAACTTTTTATGCTAATAAGGGTATTTTATGATCGTTTATAACATGCATATATGTATATATTTATGCTTCACTGGCATTCATGACTAAAATCATTTGACTGGCTTTCCATTTGCAGATTGGAAAAACAAAGATATTTCTAAGAGCAGGTCAGATGGCTGAACTAGATGCTCGGAGAGCTCAAGTACTAAGTATAGCAGCAAAAACTATCCAGCGGCGTGTACGGACCCATCAGGCTCGTAGACATTATCTTGCATTACGAAAGAAAACCGTATACGTGCAGTCTCTGTGGAGAGGTGAAGTATTTTAAAAATGAAAAACGAAATAACCTAAATCATTTATTTGAATAGGTGCAATATTGTATGGACTTTCCTAAATAGAACGGTGTCTCTCAGTACTGTAGGACATCTAGCTGCTTGATCAGTCTCCTTTTGTTTTACATATTTTTCAATTTCACATGCGTAATTTAGTCAAAAAAAAAATTCACATGAGTAATATGTTCTGTAGGAAGACTTGCATGCAAACTTTATCAGAACATGAGAAGGGAGGCTGCTGCTGTGAAAATTCAGAAGCACGTACGCAGACATGAAGCAAGGAAAGGCTACATTAAACTCCATGCTTCAGTGCTTACTTTGCAAACAGCTTTGAGGGCAATCGCTGCTCGCAAAGAGTTTAGGTTTAAGAAACAGACTAAAGCTTCCACCATTATTCAGGTTATAGTTGACTCTCTTGTAGAATTAGGATCATCGACTAAGGACATAAGTATTCAATATTTAAATTCTCTCTAAAAATTTCAGGCTCGCTGGCGGTGCCACAAGGCTTCCTCATATTATAAGAGGCTGAAGAGAGGTGCAATTGTGACACAATGCCGATGGAGGGGGCGTGTAGCCAGAAAAGAGCTTAGGAACCTGAAAATGGTAAGTAATGTACCAGCCAACATAACTGAAGTCATTCAAGGAAAAACGACAGAAGAAAATAAGCCATCCTCTAATGACTAATCTGAAATCGAATTTGAATTTTCAATAATTGGATCCAAAAGCTTTGTATTTTTATGTCTTACTTTAATTTCTTTTTACTCTTATTGTAGCTTTGATGTAAAACATGTGAAGTAGATGCACAATATATTTTCTATATAAACAACAAAAAAGCATATCCCATTCACAGGAACTTGAAGTGAAAGTCATTGTTGTTTCTCGTACCACATTATGTTTTTTATTTTTGGCAGCTATATGGATGATCAAACTGTACCATTCTCCTATATGACACATTATTTAATATTTAAGTAGCACTGGCCTCTCTTTCTCTTATTCCTGATTATTGTATTTTGTGTTTTCTCCACTCTCAGTTGATATCTGTTTCTGTGTGCTCTAGGCTTCAAGAGAAACTGGCGCACTTAAAGAAGCAAAGGATAAGCTTGAAAAACGAGTGGAAGAACTCACATGGCGCCTCCAACTAGAAAAAAGTTTAAGGGTGAGATATATGTTTTGCAGTTACATAAAATACGGAGGATGTTATTGTTCTGATATCACAATCACACGTTTTGTAAAATTGCACAATGGGAATAGCAGAATAAAAGATCATTCTATGCAAATGACCAAGTATCCTCTTATTTTGTAAGCCCTAAAGTAACTATATGTAATACTGCAGACTAATCTAGAAGAATCCAAAGCACAAGAGATAGCAAAACTGCAGAATTCCCTGCAGGAACTGCAGAGCAAAGCTGATGAAACCAATGCCATGCTTGTAAAGGAGCGAGAGATTGCAAAGAAATCTATTGAAGAAGCACCTCCTGTTGTTAAAGAGACCCAGGTTGTTGTTGAAGACACACAGAAGGTTGAATCACTAACAGCAGAAGTTGAGAAATTAAAGGTAAGAATGTTCAGTTTTAGAATGCTTCGGCTTCCCATGTATAATGCTTGTTAACTGTGAAATTATGTAGACAGTATATACTTAAATTATATACAACTTTATCATTCTTAGAGTGCTTCATTGATTCTTAGGGCTATTCTACTACTTTTCATTGGTTAGCTGGAACAAGTTCGATAGCACGTATGGAATTAGAAATATTTGGGCGAGCGTCAGGAAAAAAATATGATAATGTGAAGATGTCAGTTTGACAGTATTATTTTTGGTTTTTTGACTTGATATATCCAATGATACAACCTAGCTTGTAAACAGAGATAAATTATGTACCTCGTGTTAGATGCTTTCAGAACCAAATGAAACATTAGTAGTACACTTAGGAGTCATAGTATTCGTATGAGAATGAGAAGCAGTTTCAATGGATCCCTAATCAAAAGGCATGTAACGTGATTTGTTTCCCACCAGTTGATATGAGCAGTATAGTAAATTCACATTATTGTGCATTCTCCTTGAATTAATACTTGAAAGTTTAGTCAAGATATTCACAATTAAAAACAGCACAGCTAATGTCAATAACCAGTCATCCTAAAAGCTTAAGTTGTTAGGAAGAGGCACGATAAAAGTTTCATTAGACAGATTACAGTACCAAGGGATTAAAAAATGACTAAATGTTTAAACATATATCTTTTGATTGGTTTAGCACAAAATCACTAAGTGTGATCTCTTTGTATGATTATAGTGGTATACTCAAGTTCTTATGAGGTGTATAGTGGTTATCTCGTCTATATGATGCTGCCTTGGCTTTATCTTTGTACAGACGTCACTAGAGTCAGAGAAAATGAAAGCTGATGATTTTGAAAAGAAATATAATGAAGCCCAAGCTTCTAGTGAAGAACGGTATAAAAAATTGGAAGACACGGAAAAGAAGGCTCGTCAGCTCCAAGAATCATTGACCAGGTATTATAAAAAATGGACAACAACCCCACTATTTCTTTTCTCCCGTGCTAACCAATAAAGATCAATACATAAAATAATGGATTGGAGTGTAACTGATTCATGATTTGGAATCTTTCAAACTTCTTGAGTACCTAAAATCTTGTTCCAGATATTTGTTTTTTTGAACCAGATATTTGTTTACTCATGAGAAGTATGATAATGTTATTGGCTAACTGATACTAATCAAACATTATTTTTCTTTATTTCTCTTCTTCACTAAATAGCAATGACAATGATGTCCACGGCATATGAATTTATATCTAATTCCTTAATTCTCTACTTAAAAAATAATATCATGTCACTCATCTCTACCCTTAATTTGGTGAGGTGCATAACCAAAATTTCATATTCCGCTGATTAGGCTAGAAGAGAAGATTAGTAATTTAGAATCAGAGAACCAGGTTCTGCGTCAACAAGCTGTTTCCATGGCACCTAATAAGTTCCTATCAGGACGCTCCAGATCAATTATTCAGGTACTCCTTGGACTGAATCTTATATACATGATAATAATATGAATCTTAAAGATGGTTTATAAGATTTTCTCATATCTGTTGATAGAGAGTTGACAGTGGACATATTGGAGCGGAAGCAAAGCCGCCACATTTGGTAACAAAACTTACTTTAAATCATGGTTACTTGTTATTGGATATGTATATATGGACTTAACTTTTTTTCTTCACTTGATAAACTTTTCAGGATATGCATAGCTCATCAATGAACCAAAGGGAAAGGGAATCTGCCGCTGAGGTCGAGGATAAACCACAGAAGTCACTGAATGAGAAACAACAGGAGAACCAAGAGTTGCTCATTAGATGTATTGCACAACATCTAGGCTTTGCTGGGAATAGACCAATTGCTGCCTGTATTATATACAAATGCCTCCTGCATTGGAGATCATTTGAAGTTGAGCGTACCAGCGTGTTTGATCGTATAATCCAAACTATAGGCCATGCAATTGAGGTTTAAAATGCTCAACTTTCATGTTATAGTTCTTTTTTCTTCTCACACTCCTTCCTTAACAAATTTATTTTCACTAAAATATGTTTTTTTGACTTCAGACCCAGGAGAACAACGATGTCTTGGCTTATTGGTTATCCAATGCTTCTACACTTCTCTTGTTGCTCCAGCGCACACTTAAGGCGAGTGGTGCTGCTGGAATGGCTCCTCAACGCCGCCGTTCTTCCTCAGCAACTCTGTTTGGGAGGATGACACAAGTAAATATAACTTTTAATTTGAAACGGATTAATTCCCATTGAAATTTTTTCCTTCTTCAGGCAAGTGTAGTCTTTCATTTACCCTTGTTACAGAGTTTCCGTGGAGCTCCAGCGGGAGTCAATATTTCCTTAATCAATGGTAGCATGAATGGGGGAGTAGATTCATTAAGACAGGTTGAGGCCAAGTACCCAGCTCTGCTTTTCAAACAGCAGCTTACAGCTTATGTGGAAAAGATATATGGAATGATTCGAGATAACTTGAAGAAAGAAATTTCTCCCTTGCTTGGATTATGCATCCAGGTACAACAATTTATTCATTCTTCTCTTGTAAACTTCTACCCACTGATATACTGTGCATGCTTTCTTACATTTGTAAAGCTTTTTATTTCTTACATTACCATTCAAATTCAATGATTTAACATGTAACTGTTTGAATGTAATGTGATAGGCACCAAGAACATCCAGAGCAAGCTTAGTCAAGGGGTCATCACGTTCAGTTGCAAACACTGAAGCGCAAAAGGCCCTGATTGCTCACTGGCAGGGAATAGTCAAGAGCCTTGGGAACTTCTTAAACACTTTGAAAGCAAATAACGTTAGTGGAACCTCTCTCTCTCTCTCTCTCTCTCTCTCTCTCTCTCTCTCTCTCTCTCTCTCTCTCTCTCTCTCTCTCTCTCTCTCTCTCTCTCTCTCTCTCTCTCTCTCTCTCTCTCTCTCTCTCTCTCTCTCTCTCTCTCTCTCTCTCTCTCTCTCTCTCTCTCTCTCTCTCTCTCTCTCTCTCTCTCTCTCTCTCTCTCTCTCTCTCTCTCTCTCTCTCTCTCTCTCTCTCTCTCTCTCTCTCTCTCCCTCCCTCCCTCCCTCCCTCCCTCCCTCCTGATTATAATAAAATCACAGGCTGCTCTCAAAGCTTACCAAAAATGGACGACCTCTGTTTTCCTTAAATTTAGTGGTATATTATTTCCTGTGCACAAACCTCAAACAGTCTACAATAATTTATACACGAATCTAATTGTATATTACCATGTAGACTTTATGAACATATGGTAAGAAATAATATTAGAATGTCATATCATCATGGTGAGATATGATTGGACGTTTAAGTAAAAAATTTATACACTTTTGGCGCATAGCTATTAAACTCTTTTAATTACAAAGTATGAATGAAGGTAATTTATGTTAATCATTACATCAAGGAGAGTTGGGTAAATTTGAGAGCAAGAAGGGAAGTCTACATAATTTTGTTATACCTATGGAGGTTAATTTTGTTATACCTATGGAGGTTTATATATGTTTTATCTTCTGTCATTGTTTTATTTGCATTTTTCTTTGGTAACTTGAGGTTTATACATTTTCTAATTAATCCCATTCTGCTTCATTTTGGCAGGTCCCCCCGTTTTTGGTTCGTAAGGTGTTCACTCAAATTTTTTCGTTCATCAATGTCCAACTCTTTAACAGGTTTGCTTTATTCCAGTTTCCATGTTTTGGTATTGTTTTCTGTTCTGCAAATCAGAACTATCGTCTCACACGTTCATTTTTCTTATAGTCTTCTCTTAAGACGGGAGTGTTGCTCATTTAGTAATGGAGAATATGTGAAAGCTGGTTTGGCTGAATTGGAGCATTGGTGTTATAAGGCAACTGATGAGGTGCCATACTGTACTGCTATTAACTTTTCATTTCTTTCAATAATGTATAAATACATACTAACCTCCACTCCCTCCTCCCTTTTTCGGAAAAAAAAATCAGTATGCAGGTCCAGCCTGGGATGAGCTCAAACATATTAGGCAAGCTATTGGATTTCTGGTATTTATCTATCTGCAATCTGCATGGTACGTGTTCAAATTGTCAGAGTAGAATATTATAAACTGATATTCCGTCCATTTAATTTAGGTCATACATCAGAAACCAAAGAAAACGTTGGATGAAATAAGTCATGACCTGTGTCCAGTAAGTAAAAGCTATTTTACTTTCTATTTAACTTCCACTTTCCCAAATACCTATATTGTTAGTTCCTTGTTCACAGGTCCTCAGTATACAGCAGCTATATCGAATTAGCACCATGTATTGGGATGACAAGTATGGCACACATAGTGTGTCCCCTGATGTAAGTTTTCATACTAAACCATTACTCAAACTACTTTTAAAGCCATCTATGCGAGAAAGCAGTAGGATAACTTCATATCGAAGACGTGCAGAAAAAAACTATGTTGAGTTTTACCGTATCAATGTTTTCATCTAGGTCATATCCAATATGCGAGTGTTGATGACTGAAGATTCAAATAATGCAGTGAGTAATTCTTTCCTGTTAGATGATGATTCAAGGTAAGCCTTCGGCCATGCCAATACTAACTGTTCAGGTTTTCTTTGTTTTATAAACTCACATTAAATAAATGTATAGTTGACTTTTTATCTGTCATTGGGCACCTACTTTGCAGCATTCCGTTCTCTGTTGATGACATATCAAAGTCAAATGAACAGATAGATATATCTGATATAGAGCCCCCGCCATTAATTCGTGAGAATTCCGGCTTTAGTTTCTTGTTGCCACGCCCAGATTGACAGCTTTCATTGCAGAAATAGTCTACTGGCACTCTTACATTTGTCCAGATATCAGCTCAGCTCACATTCAGTTACATGTTATTAGTTACATGTTATTATTATGTGAAATAATTTATTTTGACATCAGAAAGAAGATTGTATTTAACATATTTATTTCTCAATAGCTTGAAAAAGGGATGATGTAGTGCAGATTTTACAGTGCGGAATCTAGCTTTTGAGACAGGAGTAAATTGCATTTATCCATGAAATTCCACCTTCTTTTCATTTGAGTTTCACCCTCTAGGCTCCTTGTTTTGCTTAGGATACAAGATTTTGTACCTAGGAATTTCACAAAAATAGAGAATGAACACAATTTGTGTCCACAAAAATCATTATTTAGCTGGACTTTTTAGATATAACTATTCATTTCATTCTTTTTCTATTACTTTCAAGTTGCCAAATTTAACCTCTAACTATGAAATGCGTTTTGATGTATCTTCTTTTCGAAAAATATAATTTTGTAAAGGTTAAATAAAGAAAATATTAAATAAACCAGGTATATGTATTGTAAAAAATCATAACAAAATTCAATATTTCTGGGGATTTTGAGGATTTGAAACCTCTTACATAAATTAGATGTGTGCTATGAACATTGGAAGCTTCCACTCAAGTTCATTATTATATTTAAAATTCTTTTTTTGGTTTGCTGAACATTATGTTTCACATTATTAAAGGTGGTAAAGAAAAAAGCAGTGTATATGTTTCTCTAGGCATGGCAATAAAACCCATACCCGCGGGTACCCGCCCAAACCCTACCCGCTTTGACGGGGAAAACCCGAGTTGACTGGGTTTGGGTTTGGGTATGGGTTTTCCCCGATTTCAAAAGATGGGTTTGGGTATGGGTTTTCCCCGATTTCAAAAGATGGGTTTGGGGCGGGTAACAGGGACATTGATACCCACCCCGAACCCGCCCCGCTTATGTTAAAATTATATTTTACCTCTTTAAAATTAAAAACTCTTAAAGAATCTCTAAAATTATATTCATATGTTTATTTTTTATTTTTAATTTGAGTAATAAACAAATGATTTTCTCTATTTCTTTTATTTATTTAAAAAAAATATTGTTAAAACAAAATAATTTTGGACTTTTAACCTTTTTTTTAATAAAAAAGTACTAAAATACAATCATAATTCATGTGGAAAGAGGCGTAACGGGGATACCCGAACCCCGTTGGGGATACCCGATCCCCGTTGGGTAGGGGTTTGGGGTTATACTTTTTATACCCGCATGGAATTGGGATGGGTTTGGGGAAACCCGAACTTTATGGGTTTGGGTTTGGGGATGGCAAAATCCGCCTCCGCCCCGCCCCATTGCCATGCCTATGTTTCTCTTTGATTATTAAATCGCACTGAATCAAGGTTTCGAGTTCTAGTTTTGTAGTTTTAGAAAATACACAATGTATCTTAAAATCTTAAATTGGTGTTGAAAGCCTATAAAAGAAACTACCACCTCCAGCACAATGAACGTGCTTAGTATGAGGGACATTAGTTTGTAATGTATGAAGTGAAATTAGCAATAGTGACATAAAACCAAACAACTCGGGGTTAAAAGTGAGTTCCATGTATTCATCTTCTGAAATGTAATGTTTTGTGACTGTTTTCCAGTTGCAATTCTTCTATGCAAGTAAAAAAGACTAGTCAAAACGATGATCGGAGGAGCGATATTTTTTGAGTACTTGATTAAGCAATAAGCAGCAGCCTATCAGCATATACAATACACACCAAGGTTGAGTTAGATTGCTACACTTTAAAACAAAACAAAGATGCTAAAAACTTTAGTTTCACTTCCATCTATTCATTCTGATTAAAACCAAAATGGAAAAGATAAATTACATTAGATATCAAAAAGACAGGCCTTCATGGTGACAGAAATCATGTTCCATTCAGTGATGACACAGATGAAGAATGTGGCCAAGCAGGCAGAAAGTAAGGAACCACTTTGCTAGATTCCCATGAAATGGAAGCTCCTCGACCCTGATAATTAACTACTTCTGCTGTCTTGGTCTCCAAATCACAGAGAAAAATGTTCCAGCCCACTCTAATAAACACAGATGTAGAATTCCGAGGAAGAAATGATAATATCTGGGAGAAATGATAATATCTGGGTCTCTTTAAAATACAAGCTAAAGGTTGGTATCTGTTTCCATATTGCTTTAAAATTCAATCTCCACCTCTGAATCCAATTATACCTCAAATGAGTACAGTTGCTGTAACTGGATGTGTTGACTCCTGGCTCCTTCTCAAGAACCCATATCTCCAAACCCAAATTATTGCTTTGCCCATATTGCAAAAGCCCATCTGACGATTCCCCAAGAACAGATTCCTCGTGATCCCGCGATAACCCCCCCGTCGGTAATTTAACCAAAGCTACATTCCTATCTCCAAGACGCGGATCATAAATAGCAAGTTTTCCCCAAATTGCAAGCCAGTGTACAACTCCACCAACCACCTTACCTACTGTCCTTGGGCGCAAGGCAAAAGATGTAGAACACATGAGAGTAGATTGTTTCCACTTCCCAGTTTTCGAAGAGTAAGTCTCAACCGACACAGTGTTACGTTCCTTAAGTTTGGATTCACATTTCGCACGGATCACCTTGTAGCAAATATCACCCTCAAGATATTCCTCAACAATCAAGGCCATACAAAGAGTCTTATAGAACTGCTGAGGCTCCGGAAGTTGATAGCGTTGCTTCTTCATAGTATCATAAACATAGTATATCTTAGGGTGCACACCAGAAAGTATAACACCATTAACAGAATCAATAAAGTAGCCAAGTTTTTTTAGGGTTCCAGAACGCACCAAATCATCTCCCTCTTTACAAGTTGACAAGAAAGGAAGAGCAGGCTCCCAAGAAGGACGACGGTAACCATCACGAGGTCTTCCAAGATACAAAAAGTTGCATACAAAAAACCCTAAATGTCGATAATTTTGACCCCATTGAGTCAAATAACGACGACGAAAGGAAGAACTGCATAGAACAAGGAGCCATCTTTTGGAAACAACAATTAATTTAGTGATGGTTGATGGTGGTACACGAATTAGAATCTCATGCATGATATCATCACAGTTGAGTACATCATAAATACTACTATTATTACTATCATTATTATTATCATCACTTGTCTTTGCTCTTTTTTTCTTCTTCTTATTCTTCCCCATTTTCATCAGCTAGGTTAAGTATATACCAAATTCATTCTTCAGTGAAAAGCTGAAAGAAAAAAAGCAGAAAAATATCTAAAATTGATAATCAACAACATAAGCTCATTGATTCTATAATCTAGCTTGTGAATCGCGGTGCGGTTCCTTTTGCATGCAAATTGCGCTGAAATCGGAATAGCGCGTGATGCAGGACCGCACCGAATGAAGAGAGAGTAAAATACAAAGAAAAAAGAAGAAGGAAGAGATGAAGTTTCTCACCTGTTTGTGGCGGCTGAAGAGTTGAGTTGAGTGAGGGCTACAGCAAGTTATCTCCGAAACGATGCATTTTGCTTTTTCATCTTCTGATGGAGCTCTGCTGCTTAGTTTTGTTTTGATTTGATTTCTTGTTTAGGGTTTTTATTTGTCAGCAGCTCCATTTTTTTTAAGCAAGACAAACTATTTCATTTTATGGAGATGTATCTCGATTATATTATTATCTAATTATATTTTTCATCATGCTAAACGGTTCTTCCGGCACTTGTTAAACATGCTAAAAAAGAAAATAAAAAAGAAAATTAATATTTAAAAGACAATTTCTTATACTTTTGAGATATTAAATGCATATTTCAATATAAACTTTCTATTTTAACATATTTAATCATTGTCCGGGGTACTGTGCGCATTTTCCTTATGCTCCCTCCGGTCACATTTATAAGAAAAAAACACTTTAAATTATGGTCACTATTATAAGCAAAAATTAACTACTTTTAAACTAATTAATTTTGTTATACTTAACATGCCATTACTTTCCAAAAGGTGTATGTGATTTCCAAGAAAAAGAAAGGCAAAATAGTACACTTATTCATGTTTTATATTAAATCAAGAAAACTAATTACACTTAACTAAATTCCTTAAACACCGTGCAAGTAGTTATTTTTGCTTAAAAATGTGACCAGAGAGAGTATTTTTTATCCGTGCATTTGTATGGGACACAATTATTAAATTTTATAAAAATTTTATTTATATATTTTGTGTTATTAATTTTACTTTCTTTATCAGGTAGTCTAGTGGATAGAAATTTCACCTTATAGGCAAATAAGTGGAGTGTTCAGAGATTAAACTCTGACTCCTGCGTTTATAACGCTGTGTCCCCTACCAATTGAGCTAAAATATTATAAAATAATATAATTGTATCAAAATATATTTGATGTGCTAATAATTAAAGAGATGGATCTATTTTTTAATTATTTTAATACTATATAGTAAAAAATATCATAATAGTGTATATGAATATAAAATTAGAGGAGAATAATATCATTAAACTTTTAGATGTCATACCACAAATAAGAAAAACATAAAAATAATCTCTTACATGCCAATTAAGCTTCACATCGGTTCTTTTGTTGCACAACAAATTTCTATTGGAAGAATACAATATTCCATAATTAAGAAAATGATATTACATCATAAATAATAAGAGTATAGTTCATGAATCAAACTTTTTGATATTTTTACTCTTGTAAATAACACTTGGATTATATTGCTTCTATTTATCACCAATCATAAATTAAGTTTAATTAACTTATTTCTGAGTTATTTGTGTGTGTGTGTGAGAGAGAGAGAGAGAGAGAGAGAGAGAGAGAGAGAGAGAGAGAGAGAGAGAGAGAGAGAGAGAGAGAGAGAGAGAGAGAGAGAGAGAGAGAGAGAGAGAGAGAGAGAGAGAGAGAGAGAGAGAGAGAGAGAGAGAGAGAGAGAGAGAGAGAGAGAGAGAGAGAGAGAGAGAGAGAGAGAGAGAGAGAGAGAGAGAGAGAGAGAGAGAGAGAGAGAGAGAGAGAGAGAGAGAGAGAGAGACGAAATGAGATGGGAGAGAAGAGATACTATTTATTAAGTAGGAAATAAAAGGGATTTGAAATTTAAGGTTTGGAGTTTAGTGATTGAGTTTTGAATTTAGTGTTTAGGGTTTGAAGTTTAGAAACTGTGGTTACAGGTTTAGGGTTTGGAATTTGTTGTATTGGATTTAGGGTTTCAAGCTTAGGTTTTAGAGCTTGATTTTATAGTTTTGTGTATATGGTTTGAAGTTTAGAGTATGAGATTTTGAGTTGCATGATTGGAGTTTGCAGATGTGGAGTTTGTGATATGAATTTCAGAGGTTTAGTTTTAGATTTGAGTTTTGGAGTTTAGAGTTGCATTTTTTGTAGTTGTGGATTTGGGGTTTGAAATTTAGCATTTGCAATTTGTGGAATTGGATGTTTAGGGTTGCATTTTTGTGGTTGTGGATTTGAGGTTTGGAATTTGTGGAATTGAATTTGGGGTTTGGAGTTTAGAGTTGCATTTTTTTGTGAATGTGGATTTGGAGTTTGAAATTTAGGGATTGAAATTTATGGAATTGGATTTGGGGTTTAGAGTTTATGGTTGCATATTTTGTGGTTGTATATCTGGGTTTGAAATTTAGGGTTTGGAATTTGGAGTTTAGAATTAAGGGTTTGCGTACAATATAAACTTCAAACGCCGAACCCTAATTTTCAAACCCCAAAACTATAAATGTCAAACCCGATCCTTTAAACCCTAAACACCAAACACCAAATCTTAAGCATTAATCTTCAGACGCCAAACGCTAAACCCTAATCTTCAAACCCAAATTGTAAACCGCAAACTATAAATGTCAAACCCTAAATACCAAACTCCAAATCTTAAACCTACAAATCCTAATCCTAAACCCTAATATTCAAATGGCAAACTCTAATCCCTAATTTTCAAACCCCAAATTTTAAACTGCAAACTATAAATGTCAAACCCTAACTTTTAAACCCTAAAACCAAACACTAAATCTTAAACCTTAAAACCTTAAATCCTAAAACTCAAATTTCAATTGCTTAACCCCAATCCACAAACTCCAAACCCCAAAACCTAAAATCCCTAAGCTTTAAATCCTAAATCACAAAAACACTAATCCCTTATCTTCAAACACCAAATCGTAAACTGCAAAGTATAAATGTCAAACTCTAACTTTTAAACCCTAAACACCAAACCCCAAATCTTAAACCTTCAAACCTTAAATCCTAATCCCTAGTCTTCAAACGTCAAACGCTAAACCCTAATATTCAAACCCCAAAACCTAAAACCCCTAAACTTGAAATACTAAATCACAAACTCCAAACTCTAAACCCCAAATCCTAAATCGAAGAGTATGAGAGAGAGAGAGAGAGAGAGAGAGAGAGAGAGAGAGAGAGAGAGAGAGAGAGAGAGAGAGAGAGAGAGAGAGAGAGAGAGAGAGAGAGAGAGAGAGAGAGAGAGAGAGAGAGAGAGAGAGAGAGAGAGAGAGAGATTTGGGGGGTTTGAGAATTGAAATTGATTTGTGGTGAAAAACAACTCTTTAATGTATTCTCAACTTTCAATGGTATTGGAAACTATTTTCACGGAGAATAGAGAATGAAGGAGAAAGATAAAAAAGATTGCTCAGTAATTAACCAAAGGTTGCATGCAAATATCAAGAGAGTAGCACACTTAGTTTGTTGAAATTAATGCAATCTCCTAATTGATTGCATACATTGGTAAAATATAATGAGTAGTTAAATGATAATAATTACAAAAAAAATGAACTTGTGACAATAAAAAGTGTTTAATTTTTTTTTTTACAAAAAAACTTTTATAGGAGTTGAGATTTTACATAAAAAGAAGGCATGGAAAAAATGGTTGTGAAAATTTGCTCAAAAGTCACACGTTCATTATATATATAAATATTTGAAGGTAATCTTAATAACAATTGATGCGCGTGACCTAGTGGTTGAAGGCTTTATTGCCTAAGCAAGGGATGCGAGTTTGATTATCATGCCAGGCAATATTTTAATATTTTTTTTTTAGTAAAGCTGCTCGCAAAACCATTAGGAACGATTAAGGGTACAAATGATAATTTAAAAGTGTGAATTCCCGCTTTAGATGCAATGTTAAGTAGGGGTTAGTAAGCTGCAAACTACAACCATTAGAAATACAACTTGGAGGATGATAAAAAAATACTGGGCTAAAATGAAATACAGACATTTTAGCTAAATGATTCTATTAGCTTGTCGTCGGATAAATGTTATGTTGTAGTTAGCGAAGAGAGAAAGGACTTACAAATTGATAAAAATGTGCCTAGTTCATTCTCATACATATAATCATTAGTAATTGTATTAACAATAGTTTGACAATCGCTATTAAAGATGATCCTCCCAAAACCATTTGTCGTAACAATTAATGAGGCATGTTTAAAAGTAGAGGCTTCACATTCCACCGTTGTTACTTCAAAAGAAAAGACCATGATGTGAGCTTGAACAAGGAAGCCTTGATTGTCTACGTTGCATTTGAGCCAAATTTCTTTCGGCTTTTTCCACATTTACACCTGAGATGATTATTGTGGAGTAGCAAGAATAGATCAACACCATTTGTGGTCTCCAATTTTTACTAGTGATTCTTGTTACTCTCTAACCGTTTAATTTTCTATGTGGCATAAATGGAGTATGTATTTAGATTTCTTAACTATTTGATTCATCATTGATCATGCGTATTGGAAAAAATGATTTTACTAATTAGTATCTCGTGCATAACTCCTATTACCCTCCACTCTACTTTTTTTTTGTTGCTTGATGTATGAATTTCTCACAAATATCAATTTGCTAAAATGTATGTATCTCCTTTTATTTTATTGCTAAAAAATGTATCCCTTTTTTATTAAGTTTACATTTTCAAATAGTTGATAATTTTTATTGAATTTATTAATATTATTTTTACAAAAATCACATAGAAATGTTGATAGTGGATTAGTCCTAAGCCCCATTGCTAACCCAGCTAGCCAAATTTAATATTGAGAATTTCTTTTCTTTGCAAGTTAAGCAACTAGAGAGAAAAAACATAGTACACTACTTAAAGTGTGAAGTCGGTTGGCACTATAACTAACAAAATTTATAAAAATGTTTTGATTGTGGTCCTTTGGCCACCGAAGCGGCTATGACATAGCATCGGTCAATCACACGCATCCTATAATTCTATAAATTGAAACATATTTTTTCATTTTTCAATCACTCACTCATACGGTATTTCATTCAAAATGTTTTCATAGATTAAATTTTTATAAGGTTCATTAGTAAATTGAGTTCGCGTGACGAACTGAATTCACACTTTAAATAGCGAATAGGACAGCCTATCAAGTCTCCCATATTTGACAGCTCATGAACATGTGAGTGACCTTAATACAGTTAGAATTCGCCTGTTATCTTTTTTATACTGTAACGTATATGATATTGTTGAGGACTCGCACGGTCGCACCACTCATTGCCAAGGCTTAAGAAGTGCTGTCATACAAAGTTGTACTGTAGTATTTAAATGACACAACTTGGCATGTTATTATGGGAACAAACTATGGAGTAAAATATCATTCAAAGCAATAATAACGTGAACATCACAGAACTAGCTGACAGAATAAGAAGAGAATCTAAAAAGGTGCATAGGCTCAATTCTGTCAGTTATGGCCATGGCCAACTATACGGATAGCTGTTTTGAAAGAATAATAATAATAACAATAATAATATTACAACAAGACCTAAGCAAATACTAGCACAATGTTAGATACACAAAAATTCCTTATTTACATCTTCCACTAGAACAATACTATGTTTAGGCTGTAAGATGTAAAAATGAAGAAAATATCGACCATAGTTTACATCACCACTTTCTATCATTACAAAAATCAACATAAGAAACATAAGCTCCTATTTGGAGAACTATCCGTCTCATCAAGGCCTTTTAGAAATGATCGGATAGCAAGATGTTCGGAAGCATATGTCATGAAAGATGCCAATATGATGCCCCCAACAACCATTAAACCTAATCTGTTACAATTTGAAAAATAAAATGTGTTAATAGTAAATTCTATAGAAATATCCGATAACAAAGCTGTTTTCATGCCAAAACTACAAATTAAGGACATAAAATGCTTGAGGAAAAAAGAAGAAGAAAGGATATGCCCTCCAGTAAAGGATTTTGACACTCAAGATTGATTTTTAGCTTTTCCAATGGCCTCAAGCTTAAGACCTTTCGCATTACATCCCGTCTTAGGAAACTCAGATTACAATTACTTAACTAAAACTTTCTAGGAACAACTTATTATAGAGCTAGTTACAAGAGAACAAATGACACTTAATTCATAAAGCTGGCCTAAAACAGTACTTATATACAGAAGCCACCAAAATTAACTGTAATATGTTGAAATTATAAATGTTTGTTCACTTCAAAATTTTGTCATTTTAATTCTTCTTCAAATGTTGACATTTAAAATCTGACAAATAGTCATTAGTCAGTGATGAGTGATGACAAAAAAAGGTTAAAAATATTTTAACTAGACCTTTCATCATGGAAATTATGCCTGCTGTAATAAGAGCTCTTTCCTAATACATTAGAATGTGAATTACCTTAAAAACAAGGCAGTTATTCCAAAAAGACAAGGCAAAGATGGAGCACCAATGGCCAACAAGGCCATCCCTAAACCATAGTACCACGTAGCAACATCACACGATGATATCTGTCTCTGATGACCTGTAAATACAGTATAAAATTAATAATTTACTGGAAACAGAAATTAAGAAAAAAGTATCTCAAGGTCAAAATTGAAAAAAAATCACACAAAATAAGATTTACTCTTGATAACATACGTTTTCCAGAATCATAATCCAAAGATTCAGGAAGTGATGAGGATGCTGCTCGTGATGCCACATATTTTCCCCACCGATAAATCAAATGAAGATAACCTCCAAATAATATAATAAATACTGTGAATGTCCATTCATACATCAAAAGCAAACCAGTCCATGGCATCACTTGCCGGGGAACAATCAAGAGAGCTAGTCCAAGAGACACCACTGCAGCCGTTAAACAGACACAGACAGAAATACCACCCAAATAGGTAGGAACCTTGCACTGAGAACCATTTGAGAGCTGCTTGTCACAAAAGAAGCAAATCTTAATATGTTGAAAATGCATATTTATAAGAGCTGTGCAATCCAACTAGAGTTTATGTATCCTCTTATTTGAAGCCATGACATGATCACAGTGACGCTTGATGATAGTAGTACTATATCCTGAGCAGGAAAAGAATATGGGGCCCTGTACTAGTGATTATGTGGGAAGCCTTACGTAATGCATTGTGTTTGTCTCCCTCATCAAGATCAAATGACTAGGTCACATAAAGGCCTCAAATGAGAGGATTCAAATGTCAAACCTTACGAAGAGAAAACCAACCTGATGGATTGAATTGGCTGATGTTGAAATAGTTGTATAAGGAAGTGGTCCACTTGATCTAATCTTATAATAAAGTTGCCTGAATTGATTAAATGGCGAGCCTCTACAAAACGAACCGAAGTATTCTCGATTCTGCAGAAAATGAAGTATTCAGAGACTTATTTGAAATCCTATGTGCTTAATGCTCGGGATTGGACAAGAATATCAACTCAAATTCATGATAGCTTACCTTCATAAATGAAAGATAGCAGCTAAATAGTAAAGCACAGAATGGTAGCAGAAAGAGAAATTTCACAAGAAAATAGTCATTAGGATTTTGGCCGCCTCTTGTTCCAGGAAGAGATTCCCCAAGCTTTTCCCTTACATCCTGAAGAACCCCACCAGGGTAAGAAGAAATAAGTCAGCAAAATTTGGTCACAAGCTTCAATTGGGTAGACATGATTCTATAGGCAATGTAATGTAGCCTCTTTATAAATTGAGGAAGAGGAGCATTTATTTAACAACATTAATAACAGACCAAAAGAGGATGATTAATTGCACAAGTACCTGCCAGACATCAACAGGTTTCAAAAGCCAAGATGTCCACCAATCCCAAGGCTTAAGGGGCCCTAGTGTATAGTGAATCACACGGAGCTCTTTCTCATCTACCATCCACTGGATAGATCAGCATGAACAGTTAGAAGAACGTTAGATGATTTGAATTGAAAAAGAATACTGAGACAAATGCATATATTTAGTATGCATGTAAGTGTGAGTGTATATAAAATAATCTACGTAACATACTCATTATTCAAGATTTAATGAAATACACATGCATGAAGAATTAAGCATTAGGTAAATATACTCATATCAATTGAACAATACCATATTCAATAAATTATTAATCATTAGGTAAATTGTAAATGTAGTAATCTCTCAGACAAGTTAAGCATTTATCAGATAAAGCAATCAAACCTAGCACACATTCCATCTAAACTGAACACAAATAAGATGAAGCATAATGAAGCTTAAACATGGTCACATATCTATCTCGCCTCACTGGCTCTAATTACTTAACAGGAAAGAACCATCTTCTCAGTACCTATATTTCGTACCTTGTTGGCGAGCATGTAAAGACCAACATCTGCATTATACAGTGTTGACAGTCTCTCCATTTCAGGAGTAGGTCTGGATTTCAACGCCTCCGGTGACAAGTTTGGGTCAAAAAGATGTGCATTGGGAAACCCAGGGAAATAGGAATTGAGAAATCCTTGATCTCCTGTCAAAGGGGGGAAAACAAATGAGGACAATAGTAAAAAAACTATAAGGTTTAAATTCACATTTCAAAGAAACAAATTAACAGATTCTGAAATTGATGCCCAAAAATTTGCTTTACCTCCGGTGTAAGATGCAGTAGTTTTTATTTTGTTCACCATGTCATTAAAAATGGTTTCAGACGGCTCCACCACCATAACTCCCGAATTCAACCTCTCAGAATGCTTCAAATTAGCACAAAATTTCCGACATTTGAAAAGATCATCAATATTTTTAACCACAATAGTATCCGCATCAAGGTAAACAACTGCAAATTCATATTAACCACATCACATAAAAACTCAATAAGAAAGCTTTAAACATAACATAACTGCAAACTCCTTCCTTATTTCCATAAACAACAAAATTGCTAAAATCCAGTGACAACCTTAATTACTTCAAATACTAACAACCTTCAAATAGCAACAACCTATCAAACATAATTAAACAAATAGTAACAACCTAAATTACAATTAAAATATTTCAAATTCCTTCCTTATTTCCATAACCAACAAAATTATTACCTTTTTTGTAATTGGTCATGTTAAAAATTCTCAACTTTGTATAAACACCCCAAAATCGCTTCGGACGAACACGATTAGGATTAGCAAGTAAAGTAATCTGTTCAACTATCCAACCATCAGCCTACACACACAAAAAAAACATAACCCAATTACTAAAATAATTAAAATTAGAAACTTTAATAATTAATTAACAAAACCTAAAAAATTCAAACTTAAAAATAATAAATTTTGAGAAATTCCCAGTAAAGAGTGATGAAGAAAGATTACAAGGAGAAGTTTTTTGGCGAAATCAGAAACTCCATCTGAGACTAATACAACCATATCTTTATTGGATCGAGTGTTGCGTATTGATTTTCCAAGAACTCGAACACCCAACAAGAATTCATCTCCGTATAATAGAGTTACGTATGCTTCATCGGTTTTCTTAGTAGATCCCAAAGAAGCTTGAAATTGAATAGAAAGTAGAAAGATTATGAAGAAAAAAGAGTAGTAACTAGTTGTAGTGTTTGGTTTCATTGTAAGTTTTGATTTAGAATTTGGAGTGTGAATTGAATTTAAGGAAGAAGGTTGAATTGAATTGTGGAACTCGTCTCTGACCTTCTTCTTAGGAGTGGTCTTCTGTGGCTGCGTGCAGTGCAGTGCAGCTAGCTACAGTGCCACAATATAAGGTTGCTACAAAACGATAGAAATGATGTTTTTGCACCAAAATTAATAATTAAAGAGTTGTATCCACTCCATTTCCAATTATCTCTATTTATTTCGATACTATAGTTTTTAAATATTTTAAGGTGCAAAAATGTAGTTTTGTCTTATTTAATGTCACACTTTTGCATTTATATTTTCAAAACTATATAGTTTTTGTTTGGTAAGACTTCAAAACGAGCTTATAGCTTTTAGCTTAAAAGCTCTGTTTGGTAATGAACATTTTGTTATGAGCTTATAGCTTATTTTACTAATTTATAGCTTATTTTCAAACGCTATTTCAAGTAGCTTTTAGTAATTGAAGAAATGTAAATAATTGAAAATGGAGAGGATCTCAACTCAATAAAAGGAGAATGTTAACATGTGCCTAAAAAGATAAATGTGGAAAACATTTATTCAACTTGTGGTGTATTCAATGCTCTAAACATTAAATTTAAATTATGGGGAATGTTAACATGTGCATCAATGACACATGTTAAGGAAGCAAAAATAGAAAGTATTAAATGTTAAAGTATTAAATTTTAACTTTTTAAGCATTAAATGTTTGTATCATTAAATGATAAATTTCTATATTAAGATACCTTAACATGTGCACATGTTAACCGCACCCTTAAATTATTTGTATTTATATTTATATTTTTAGGTAGCTTTTTTAGGTATGTTAAATTTCTACATTTCTATGTTATGTTATTTGGGTGTGCTAGGCCAAAATCAATATGTTGCTCCACCCAAGCAAGTAAATCCCACAGTCATAATCATTTTGAATCTTTGATACTCCGATCCTTTGTCAATCCAATACGAAATCTTCCTTCTGTAGCTCATTTCAATACTTGAAATCATTTGAAAATAGCTCAAAATTCAAAAGCTCATAGATTATGTCTCCCAAACAGAAATAATTGATGAGAAAGCATCCAAAACTTATCTATATGAATTTCTATGAAACACTCTCTCACATGGACACCCTGATACTGATACGACACAAACACCGCAACACCACTAATGTAAAAAATATAGGATATCGACACCGCTACTTATTTATAAAAGATATAAATTGATAATCAAAAATATATACATGTAAATCTAAGTTGAAGAAGTTATTTCTTAAAAGAAATGTTAAAACAAGATACGATAGTATTTTATCTTTATTTATCCATCTACAATCGAAAGTTAAAAATATTGTACAAATATAATGTTTTCAATCTCTCTTTGATCAGTAATGTTTCAACACATCTTTAACTCTTATAGATATGTGTGATATGCCTAAGGAGAGTATAAGCAAATAAAAAACAATTTTTTTTGGGAAACTTGTCCGACACGTGTCGTACAAGTATCTTCTAAGTGTCGGACACCGATCAAAGAAGTGTTAAAGTAAATGAAAAATTAAATTTTATGGACACCGATCTGAGCTATCTGACACGTAACATAGATATCACATTTCCTTAGAGATCAGAATCATCATGTTTTATTGATAAATATCCCTTTTCCAATAGAGTAACTGAGTCTAATTTCTTAAATCACAATTCTCTCAATTATTCATAAATTCTCTAATCTTTTAGGTCAATTATGATTAATTGAGGTTTTGAAAGCTTAAGCACTAAATCACAATTAACAAATCTAAATTTCTAAAGTATTCATCAATTGGTCAATTCATCTCATTTCAACTATCAACTTCTATTTTCATAGTAAATCAATAATCAAGTTCATCACATACATGGCCAATAATATGTAAAACATTAAGAATAGAGATAATTGATCAAGATCATAATAAAATTCATCAACAATACAATGCCAAATTATAAAACTATGGTGTAATCATGTTCACCTATGAGTTCCAATCCATGAAAATCTAGCCACTCATCCTAGTGATGAGAATTACACAAGAAGAGCCAGAAGGATTCATCCTCAACTAGATTCAAGAATCTTCACTTCCAAGAGGGTTTTGGATCAAGAGCAAGCTTCAGAACCTCCTGTTGCGCATCACTCTTGACAATCTTGCGCGCCACTCTTGCAAATAGAACCAAACAAACCAAATCTGGTCCTATTGCGCGCCACTCTCATTTCCTGCCTGCGCACCACGCAATTAATGGCTAAAAAACACCTTCAATTCATTCTTTTCTTGTATTTCAAGTTACCATCCATCCTCATGTTTTTTCCTCATATTTTGGCTTCAAATCCTTCTTTTTACCTTAAATTATGTCACTTTTAGTGTATAATAACGGAGTTATCAGTACCGCTTATGTTTGTTCTGCATATGCATACTTGTATCATCGCTCTTCATTACTGTTCGAGTCATTTTGTTTTTCTTCTTCGCCTGCCCTGCAACTTGTATGAGGCACAAAGTCTTTAGTTAGTTGTATCAACCAAAAAAACAGATGAACTTGACCATTTGTAGTTCTATGTATGTATAGAACAAATATATGAGAAGCCACTACTTTTGTTTTAACAACAGTGTCTTAATTTTTCACCATCTAACGTCCAAAATGTTGCTTTGGGAAATTAAAAACATCTTTAACTTCCATAAAATAAAGAACAAGTGCAAATTCAAAATGATAAATAGTGTTCGGAAAGAATTGAATAGTTATATATTGCATGGAGCTAGGAAGTCGTAAAATATAAAAATATTAAGAATAATAAATCCAATGGCTTACCACAAATCCAAGATTTTACAGAATAAAAAATGAATCATCCTTTTCAACACAACTCGGGTGATAAACTTTTCCACAGCCTAAAATAAATAAAAATATATTGATACAAACACTTATTTATACTAATTTTTTAATAATAGTTTTTATTAAGGACTCAATTCTTTCAATCTAGTATTTCAAAAAATTTACGATGTAGAACTTCCTGATAATTTTATATCATTTATCAAAAATTGTGTTCTTTAATCAATCTATCAATAATTATATGTATTCTTATATTTTACTTATTTTAAGTGTGGATCTCGTCAAGAGAGATGACTTGATATTAAAAATCGGATTTATCAAACAAATTTTTAATATCAATAATGTAATCAAGTTTAGACTTTATCTTTAAAAAACAATAAAAGAGACATATTTTTTATGTAAACTAAAAACGGGAACAACACAAAATGAACAATAAAAGTGAATCACTTGCTCAATCAAGTAATAAACATAGAAAAAAATTAATTCATGATCTGAAGTCGGATCTAGACATGATAGAGTTGAAGAAATTGAAATTAATGGCTGTTGCAACAAATTCGAAGAAGCCAATAACAACCAAAAGTCGAAAACCCTAATTTTTTTTACTTATATAGCTAAGATGGAAGGTAAATATTGACAATTTCAATATTTGCCTTTCATCTTAGTTATATAAGTAACAAATTTAGGGTTTTCGGCTTTTGGTTATTTCCGGTTTCGTTGGATTTGTTGCAGCGGCTATTAATTTCGATTTCTTCAACTTCATCGTGTCTAGATTTGACTTTAGGTAAATTAATTTTTCTTCTATGTTTATTACCTGATTGAGCAAGTGAGTCGCTTTTTATTGTTCATTCTGTATTGTTCCTTTTTTTGTTTACATACAAAAATATGTCCCTCTTATTATTTTTTTAAAGATAACAACTAAACTTGATTACATTATTGATGGATGAGATACCATACATCTTTGTTTTAGAATTTTGTTTCATTACATATAAAAATCTCATGTTTATTTATGTTGTATAATATAAAAATTTTGCTATCGTATCATCCACCACATTACATTACAAATGAAGTTCGTTTGTAATGTTGAAAGCTTTTGAGTTGTGCAATGGTTTGGTCTAATTTCAATGTTTTAGAAATTGAGATATGCATAATTTTTGTAGTACAAGTAATCAATTATGTAACCTTTAAAGAATGATATGATCACGAGAGAAAAGCAAAGATTATTTTTTTAGCAAATAAATAAACAATTATCTAAAAAATTGAAAGCATAAAAAGGCTACATCAAAAAGAAAGGGGAGAAATGTTACAATATTGAATGGAAGCTCAAAACTTGGATGATGATTTTTCAATCTCAAACTCACTTAGTTTCTCAGCCTTTCATTCATTTTCTCCTGCAAAGTTCAATCAACACAAAACAAACATTAAAAAGATAAAATCTTTGACGTGAAAAAACAAAATAGTTTCAAATTATGAAATCATCAAACATCAATTAAGAACATAAAGGAGACACTAATGATAACCTTGTAACGAATCTCAACACGGTGGATAACATAAAATCCGATGATGCCTCCGAGGATTGTTCCATGATTCGAATGTACCCCCATCCCTGAGAAGGCACCTTCATTGATCAATTAGAGAATTTGTACTTCTTCCATGAGAACCAATACAGAATCTAATAGTACACAATCAAATAACAGAATCTGATTAATACACAATCATACAATAGAATCTAAGTAATACACAATTATACAATGAGCAATCTATTACCCCCAATATTAATATATTGTTTAAATGAATGCATGAAAATGGATCTGTTATACATCTTAACATTAATTAATAAATACGACTATTAATTAACAAGGATGACATTATCCTTCATCAATTATAATTGTTCATTATGGATTCATGATCAGTACAATTCATGATAGGAATCTCAGAAACATCTAATGAATCATATAAAGGTAAAACAAAACATGAGCAACTATCAACATAAAGATGATTAATCAGTAACAATGAAAATGATTCATTAGTCTACATGCAATTAAAAACCAAACTAACAATAACAATTAACAAATATCAAGTATCAATAAAAAGATCTACAAATTTTGGTGAAAAAAGATCAACAAATTTGGACTAAGAAAAGTGATGACAGAAGCAGAGAGGACAGTAGCCGCGCAGCTGTGATAAGAATGAAAATTTTGGGAGACAATGAAATAAGCAAACCCTCAGCTCCCATATATAACAAAAAGTTTACTTTCCACATTCATTGTAAAATTGATGAATCTAGCAACATTGTGGTCCAGATACATCAATTTTACAATGAATCTAAAAAGTAAATTTCTTACTGTAGAGGGAGTAACATTTAAGGTAGTATTTTTTTTTTTCCATTTTTTTCCTTCCGTTTTGGTTGCCTCGGGAAAGAGTAAACACAGCACGGAGATGCAAAGAAGGTAAGGGACGATGAGTTGGACATTATATATATGGCAACACGGAACAAGATTTCCTGCAATAAATATTCACGCAATTTTTAAGTTGTATTTAATTAGGACCGTCCAATTTAATATTTGTGGTTGGGATTAATTTGTACCAATTTTATTAAGATGCGATGTACACCGATCCATGACAACACTGATCAAGATTAATCACATGCCGCATATCTTGACATGTTCAAACATTTATGATCTTTTAAAAAAACTAAAGTCATGAAGGAGATCCGTTTCACAAATCTAAAATTCATTTCACATATATTTTTTTTTTATAAGCATTCATTTCATTTCACATATCTAACCCACTGCCTCAAACTACGGTCGTTATGCAAATGTCCCCTGTTCCGATCACTGCCATGTAATGGATTTTAGAGATATTAGAGAAGATTTTGGTGGGTTGCAAGACGGAGTTTGGATTCACTCCATTTACTACCCTCCATTTATCCTCCATTTATGAGAGAGATAGACACAATAGAAGATTTGTGGGACCCATTAACAGTGGGTCCCACTAATGAGTGAGTCCCACAAATCTTCTATTGTGTCTATCTCTCTCTCATAAATGGAGGGTAGTAAATGGAGTGAATCCAAATTCTGCAAGAGGTGGGTCAGCAACAAGTATCATGATGAATTTGTGAAAATGCTTTCGCGAGAACTAGCATTTGCCCATGAAAAAAAATAATAATGGATGAGAAAAATAATATGAGGATTCTTCATATAACACTGTGTCAATCATGAGAGTTTCTCCGTACAAAAATATATTTCTTCAAATCCCACAATACATAAACACAAAAGACATATCACAAACATGTATATAATGAAAGATATTTTTAGATGATCATGCAGACTAAGAAATTACATTGCACCCACTCTCATAAAAAGTATTATGTTATTTAATAGTCTAAAAAATAGATATTACTTAATTATTTTTTCAAGTATTACTACTATTATTTTGTGAGAGTGACCAAAATATAATTTCTTGATCACTTGACTCATGTTATCCATAATTGCAGGTGGTGGCGTTGATCTGCACACAATTCAAAACACAAACCTGCCATCATCAAGAAAACCACATGTAATTAATGACATGTTTCATGAGTTTGGGTTCACTTCGTTTATCACTCCTCCATTTATTCTCCATTTAGAAGAGAGATAGACACAATAGAAGATTTGTGATGAGTTGGGATCCTCTCCATTTCCAATTATCTCCATTTATTCCATTACCAAAGTTTTTAAATATTTTAAGGTGCAAAAAATTAATTTCGCCTCATTTAATGTCACACTTTTGCATTTATATTTCTAAAACTATATAGTAATGGAAGAAATGAAAATAATTGAAAATGGAGAGGATCTCAACTCGTAATTAGGATAATGGAGTTACAATATGTGATTAATTAATAATGCTTCCTCCTTTCCTTAATAATAAGTGTGTAAAGGTATTATTTTTTCTCCCCTAATAAGACCCTTTATTTAGATTCTTAACATTTGTCTTAATATTAGCATTTTCCGGATTGTAATTTAGGTGAGAGGATATTTTTTTTAAAATATTTTAAGAAAAATAATTAGTAAATTTAATGTATTTATTTTGGTAAAATAAGTGGGCAAAGGCCCAAAAGAAAAAATTATATTATTACACCAATATTTTTAGACATACAATACAAGTCTCAGATATATCATCCAAAAGCAAATTCTGAATCTCATAAGAGTCTCTATTATATTATAGCTTCCTAAAATACATATGTTTATATTATATGTTAATCTTCCTAAAATACCTTTGATATGGTGGATGACTTTAATTTTTTTTAATATAATTTAAGATAGTTTAGTTTATCCAATAGTTCACTCACATACTATAAATATAAATATAAATATAGAGAAGTGAGAAATTTAAGATTGGGACTCCGACTCCACTAATAATGTCTCCAGTAACCATCAATTGAGTTATACAATCTTAAGATATATTACTAAGGTTAATGAATGATAATTTCGAAAAAAAATAATAAATACATTTCTACAGGGGTATTCAAAGAATATTTTAACTGTGTTTTTTTTTTTTGGTACATAGTAATATTTTAACTGTGTTAATCATTAACTTGTTACAGAAATTTATTGTCAAGTTTGTATGTCAAAAATAACGCAAACTCTAAAATTATCAATAAATTAGTTGTGGAAACAAATATTGCTTGGTTCATACTCCCACCACTGCAAATTATATAAAATGGATAGATAATGATTAACACAGTTAAAATATCACTTTCCAGTGACTTCAAATTCTTTTCACTTTATAACTAGAAAAAGCAACAGGTAACACATGAACTGCTCATATGAAGCAGGAATGCAGGACTAGCATATTTCCCCCACCCCCTTCCAATATGCCTTTCCCTACGGAGCAGTCAGTCCTTCACCAGAAGGTCATTTTTGTTACAATATAAACAAATTATCTGACTACAATCCAACAAACATGGCAACAATATCGAACAATTGTCTACTTCAGAATGTAAATCATACACAATGAAAGGATCCCACTCATACTGAAACCGGCATGGTTCTTCAATAGCTTCATCAGAAGAACATCAATGCACTTGGCTGCAAGAGTTTGCATGTTAGGTTTCATTGAGTAGCAATAGGCAGGAAAGGGATTATATACCCTTATCTAACTAACTATAACTACCATAAAAATAAACCTAAACAACCTATAAAAAAGCATAAACTAATTCCTATTTGCTCCTATTTCTAAACTTCTTCCAGGGATAGACTTGCAGAGCCCTTTTTGACAGGTCATTAATGTCTTGCCTAACACTGCACAACATCTGGAGGAACTAAAATCGTAAAGCCGTTAGGAGGAGGATCATTCTAAAGATTCTTTCGCACTAATTGCCCAGTTAAATGATCAGCAGCTGACATAGCACGAGATGCTGGACCGATGGAACCTTCATACCTGTGAAACTAGAGATAAGTATACAATGAAAAGGGAGAAAAAAATAGAGAGTAAAGTGCATTCGCAGTCCATGTTAAACATGCTGAATTAGAATTATATACTTACAGAGCAACCAAGATATATGCTGCTGTTTGCAAAACTATTGCACCTTCCCCAGCAGGCTTTGATGTGTTTATGCACCTTGCACTAAACCAGTTCTCATGAATTGATGTGACCAAGTCTGCCATCCAAATTTACATCAGTAATGTATGAGAAGAGAACTACAATGCACCACAGCAGTGGGCAGAGTTAACACACGAGTCTAATGACATGCATGGAACAAGATGAATCTACCTATCCATCTGAAATCTAGAACGTCATAAACTTTCAAACTTGATACTAATATATGTTTGAAACACTTAATTTTAGAGAATAATCCCTCTCTTGTTCAAAACCCTCGACATAATATTTTGATTATAAGTTGTTATGAGCAGAAAACAAACCAATTCAAAAAACACAAGTCACCATAAAAATCCTTAAGCAAACCACTAGAGAAGTTAATTGGAATAATAAAATTTCTATACAGCTCAAAATTTATTTAGTTCTTCATCGTGAATTCTATGAAGCAACCACAGCGACATAGAATTAAGTATTGACCAATGAAATTGGCCTCAACTAATATTCATTGTAACTTGAATCTAAATGTTGATTGCTGCACCATGTTTTCCATAATCACAGGAATTTCCATTACATGGTACATCAGCAAGCAACCACACTCTCTATACACACATGTCTACCCTGATTATCCGTAGTTAAATGTTCAAAATTGAAACTTCCAACAATTAGGCATTTTATTTGCACATTGCCCAATATATCTAGCAATAAGTGTAATTCCTATTTTAACTCCCATTAACTAACAACTTAAGCTTATATCAGATGGCTGCATACAGTTCACAACTGGCCATATAAAACAAAGTTCATTATCCCTCACAGGTGATCCATTGCACAATCAGATAGAAACATCAAAGTCACTTACACTGATTGGAGCCAATATAGAAGCTCTCTGTCTGGAGTTTATTGTGTCTGACAAAGTCCACAAAATGTCTCAATTCAATGATATTGACTTTCATTCCTTCTTGTTCAGCACTGCCAGCAGCAACATTCATAAGTCCAATATTTCAAATAAATAACAAAGGCAGCACACAATGCATGATAATTGGATTACTTACACGGTAGATAACAAGCGAGACGGCCCAGTCGGATCGTAATTGATCAACAAAGCAGCTTTTAAAGGAAGACCTACAATACAATATTATGAGGAGAATCATATAAATGTCATCAATCTACAAAATTCATTAACAAAAAGCTTCGAAGAACATATAAAGTAAATCTTGCATGATTACCAGAACCAATATTGGAAGAAGCCCACTTGTCCCATGTTTTATGAACAAAAACCCAATCCATTGTGCCTAAGAATAAATTCAAACAATTTACATTAATTTAGATGATATGATAAATTGATGATGCTATGAGGAATCGAGATGCGGAGTAGAGAAACCACACAGAGTGAAATCTCTTACCTCAGAAGAAGAAGCAGAAAAAATGAAACGAGACACGAGTGGTGGTCGGAGTCAATCCTTCCGTGGTCAGGTGGCGGGGGCAATAAACAATTACAGCAGTAGTCGGAGAAGAATACAAGTGGAAGAAAGATCTGAAACGGAAGAGAGAGACGACTGCGGCGATGTGTGGTGGTCGGAGTTTAGGGTCGGGCGCGAGACGGAGAGACGAAGGTGTGTAAGAGAGAAAGAGAGGATATTACGAAAATGACAAAATTATCCTTATAACTTTTTTTATTTATTTCATATTTCAAACAAGCAAACAAAAGGGTGTTACAAAAATGAGAGTCCTTACGTTATACATTAGATATTTAGATGAGATGGACACAATTTCTTTTAATTTAATCGGTCTTTTTATGCATAGAGCATATCTAATTTAGTCTCACAAGACTCGAGAGATCAATCTTTTTAGGCAGCATATCCAATGTACTTATAAAAAAAATGTGAGAGCTAACAGTTATATATTAGAGAGAAAGAGAAAGAGAGGCAAAAGAATTAAAAATACCCAAGAAAGTTTTTTTAATAAGCCTAACTATCATGTTACTAAACCACAAAAAATAAGGATTGACTAACAATGAATCAGTATATAATTAGAAATTACTCAAAAATAATAGAATTAGAAATGTTTAATTTATGTGTGCACTAAACAATGGATTTAATTAGGATAGGATAATTTACTTTATTCTATCTTTGTATCTTGTGCATCAAATAAATTTGAATAAGATTGATAATACAGTAGAAAGAAGAAAAAGAAAGATTAAATGAATTGAAAAGATAAAATGTATCCTAGTCTCTATTGTGTATCGGAAGATAAAAAGAGGCATCTTAGTTGAATCTCAAAATTCATGTCTGTTTGGTTGCAGAAAAGAGGAAAGTGTATCTCACATTTTCTTCAAATGTTCACTATCATCGGGCATGGAGCGAGATTCTAAGGTAGCTCGAAATTTCATCTGTTTGACATAATGCATCTTTGATGAATTTTATCTAATGTGGGGTCTCATAGGAGGGAATCCACAGAGAAAGGTTCAGTGTCATTTGGTTTGCATGCATTTCTTTATTAAGTGAAATAGAAACAATTTAATTTTTAGAAACAGTGCAGGCAAAGCAGAATTGTGGCTTGAAGAAATTCAACTTCTATCATAGAGGTGGCTACGGAGCAAGGCGAGGGGATTCAAATATAATCTCAGTCAATGGATTTCAAATCCAAAAATGTGTATTAGGTGCTGAATTTTGTAGGTCTGGTAGTGTTAATTTTCTATCCATTATCTGTGATGGTTTTTGAATTGCTGTTTGTGTACCGCAAGAGGTTATTTGTACGGCAGAGCATGTCTTCCAATTATATTGATGGAAGACATAGCTTCAGTTAGTGAGTCGTGTACTCGCGCTCACTTTCTTGGTTGTCTGGAGAGCTTTGGTGGCTTGAAGCGAGACCCCAAGTGGGTGACTGGCTCTGATTTTTTATCCCTAGTGTTCTTTGTTGTTTTTGCGGCATACCTTATAAGTTATGCTTGATTTAATAATATATTTTCTTTTGGCTTTTAAAAAAAATGAATTGAAAAGAATTAGATTATGAAGAGATAGGTAAACAAAAAACAAAACTAGTTGTTTGGTGAACTTAATCAATTAATTGAATGCCAATTTACACTTAGCAAATAAATAAAAAGTTAAACAAAAATGAAAAGAGAATGAGAGGAGATCTACTCTCAGGACGTACTAAGTACTATACTCAATCTGAGAAGACATTCCTACCGTAGGACACTGAGTGAGTGATATATAGCATGCATCATTCCATCATTCTTCTGCTTATACATCCACGTTGAACACATTAAAATGCATGCCCATAACGTTATTTACATTTAGCAGAATACAGCAAGCTCTAATACATGCAATTCAAAAACAACGACAATAACATCATCATTATCATCATCATTCATCATCATCATCAATAATTCATAACTAATTAATTCATCACATTATCGATGATTCATCGTAAGTTAGCTCAGACGCTGTGAGACCACTTTTGCTATTTCCACCATTCTTTTTCCGGTTACCCCCACCGCAAGATATTGAAAACTCAACCCCGAACGCTGCTCCAAAACACGAAAACAACTTCCCTTTCTGATTTGGATTCACAGGCGGCCTTCCCGGTGTTTTCCCTGTCCGCCCTGGCGTTTTTCCCATCCGTCCAGGTGTTTTCCCCATCCTTCCCGGTGTTTTTGCCGTCCACATTGGCGTCTTTGACGCCAATTTCTTATTAATCTCTTCATCCAATTCATCATAATCATCTTCATGCTTATCATACGCCGGAGTCAACTCATTCCTCCACCTCTCAATCTTCGTATTCATCCCTTCCGAACAATGACTCTCCGTCCAATCATCAGCGATTTCCACCTTCTTCGGTGGTGGTGCCGGCATAGGAATAGGATACAATCCCTTCGCTATCGCCGCCGCAACAACCGACGGTGAAGGTCCAACATCAGAATTACACAATGAATCCTCATTTCCCCAATTTCTCTGCACCGGTACACTCACTTCCGATTCCTCATAATCGTTATAACCGTCATAACCCATTTTTCCGGCACCGTGATATGCATAATCATTAATCGTGGAATCATTTCTCTCACTCTGGCAACGTTGAAGTGCCACCATCTTCAAATCGGTAATCGTTGAATCCGTAATTGAATGATTATCATAATTATAATCAATTTTCTTATTCTGATTCGATGGATTCCAATGTCCAACCTCCGATGTACTTAATTCCGAATACAACGGCATGCTTCTCATCGTGCTATCGAGAATTGCAGCTCCGATGTTAAGAATTCCTTGAGGACGACCGGAAGGTCTACGGATCTGAAGACCGACGAATCGGAGTTTAGGTTTCCGATTACCGGATCTTGTTCCAGGAGGAAGAAGACTGTTAACAAGAACAGCGACGGTTCCGATGTGAACATCACGGAGCCACGATGAATTGTAGATCTCGATCATGATAACAGAATCTTCAGCATTGAGAAATTCATCATCGATTCTGAAAACGAATTTTTCATTCCAAGTAGGATTGGTGTGACCATCTTGATCAATCTGTGTGGCTAATTTTCTTTCTGGATCAATCCATGCGACTGCATAGGCTTTCATAGATTTTGAAATAGGTGCTAAATCTTGTGCTGATATAATGTTTATTTCTAATAGTTGATATGGGATAGAGGCTGATAAATACGACATCGTTTCTGTTTTTGATTATGATTATAATAATAATTATGAATTATGATAATGATAATGATAATGATGATGATAATGACGATGATGTAAATGGTTAATAATGTTTTGGAATTTGATCAGAGACGTATTACGGAGGTTTCGTGGGATACGGTGGTGGTTTGGCCACTAACCCGCCACCGTACCGTAACTGTCTTTGATCTCGATTGATCTCTTTGATTTTTTATTTATCTAATTATTTTTTACCATGAATTGTAAATGAGTTGAATTATTGTATTTATTGGAATTGAAAAGTAACAATAATGAGTGGCAATGAAAATGTCATGTTTTATTTTTGGGTTATTATTGGGAGCCATGAGTCACGATTTCAACATTGAGCGATAAGTGGTTAATGTTATCGCTTTTTTTAAAATTTTATTATAACAGAAAACAATAAATAAAAAATAAGGAAATTCAAGAAGCTCCCAAAAAATAATGATATAGATAGAGTCTTTGCTCTTTTGTGGGTTGGGGAAAACAAACTTCACAAGATGGTCATGTTCTTAAAGTTATTTTATACTTTTAAATAATCATGTATTTTGAAATTAATTGTATATCTAAACAAATGCATGTGTTGATATATAATGTCTTTGCAATGACATTTTTATTATGATAAGACTAACGATTTTACTACCAACTTCTAATGACATGTAGATATCCAAGTGTTTAATAACAAGCATTTGTAAGTGTTTGTTTAGTGTTATATTTTTTTTTTTTGACAAATGTTTAGTGTTATATTTGAACAATTAAAAATTGGCAGTTTTTAATTAATCGTTATTTGGTCCGGTGGTGATTAATATTGAATTTAGTAAGAAAGATCACAGTTACAGCTTCTACAACTGCGTCTCCAAACTAAACTAAACAGTCAAATAATGGGTTGGATACTGTGTTAAGGTTTGCATTGTCAAAAGCTTAATGACCATTTAAGCTTAAGAAATACAATTTAACTTATTAGGCTTAAACAACTCTTTTGTTATACTATATGTAGAGTTATTGATTAATCTATCTTCCTGTTATTTTGCACATCCAAAAATCATTAGAGTAGGTTGTATCATGAGTCGCATAAAATATACTTGTGAATAGCAAAAAGCATGCATTTGATCTTTTTATGGTATATAATAAAATATTTTGGGTTGTGAAATAACATTCTTAATTTTGAACGAATCACTTTATTTTTTGGTCAGTTACAAGAGTTGAAATCTAAAAGTTTGAAGTTGTAGCACAAAAGTAAAGAATTGAAGCACATGAAACAGGTGGACAGTAGTGAACTGCAATGCAAAAAAAAGTTGTGCAACATGATTACGGTGAATTGTAGAGTTGGAGATATACAAATTCTTGCAGTGATTTTGGCCATCATACAAAGTGCAGGGATTAGAGCTCAAACTCTGATCGTGGCATCTGCCTTAACAACTTTAACATTTTTATTAGTCGAGTTAGCTAGAATTTGTGGACTATGAGTCTCTACTTCTGTCAGTGCTGCTAGAGGATATAATTTTTCCCTGTGGTTGCATTTATTGATTATGGAGAAGAATTTTACTTCAATTGAATAAAAGTCAATAAATAAACGTAGTGATCATAAACTCTATTGATGTTGATAGATAACAATGTGAAATATATTTTCTGTTTGTTAAATATGTCTATTAGTATATTGTTGTCTAAATTTAGTATTCAAATATGTTTTCTGTCTGTTAAATATGTCTATTAGTATATATCTTACTAATAAATCTTCATTGTGTAAAATGTACAATTAAATGATATAAAGAAGAAAACAATCATATATATTATTATCATTGAAATTTGTTTTGAGTAAACATGGTGCTTCAACTCTCTAATGTAGAAAAAAGCATTGAAGAGTGGTAATGCACCACATTATGAACAATTTTGCCAACACATTAGTCTTAACCTACATTGAATATTGGTAATTAGAAAATGTACTTAAGAAGTAATCAAGTCATCTTTCCAACTGCACCACTACGCATTTTAGCACAATACTCAAATAAACTTCCATCAAAACAACGTCTCACAGCTTCCTTTGACAAATAACCTTGTTCATCTTTTGCTAAAATATACAAAATTCCCCACTCAAATTTGCTGGCAGCCCTGTAAATGGTTCATTTCAATAGTTAATTAATCAAGATTATCATTTACATGTGAGATAATTAATTGTTATATATAGCTAGGAATATAAAAATTACCAGCCAAAGAAGTCATATGCAACACTGTTTGCTTGAGTCATGTGCCATACCTCCCTCATTGATAATTTATCAGGTACTTCACGAGCATATTTACTAAACATTAGTTCCAAATTTGCCGGAATAAACCTACAAATATTAATATTTTAGCAAGAACACCTCGTCGTGTATATGAAATACTCCCTCCGGTCACTTCTTTTTAATTTATAGTTACTGAATCCAAACAAAAAAATTACAAAATAAAACAAAAATGTTATAATTGCATGCATGCCCACGAATAAAATCATATCTAAATGCTCACCTTCCCTCTGTGTCATAGCTCCCTGAGTCACTTCCATGTTTTGCTCTGTGAATATTTTGTATGTAAATTGGTAACATAGGTGAAGGTATCCATGTCTGTGGAAAATTTTCAAAAAAAAAAAAATGAGTACAAGTGAAAGATGGTAGTACTAATGGCAATTAACAAAGGTGAAGGTAGCAATGTCTCACAGGAAGAGTCGAATAGCTGAGAGTTACATGAAGAATAATCGTACATATCAAAGAAGAAATCACATTGAAACCAAGTGCCCCGAATCCTACATAATTATAGGAAAATAACAATCAATCTCACATCAAATTATGTAACACCACAAATTGAAAAAAATCATAGTGCAGACTTTGAGCCATCAAGCTTGCCCAAAGCTAATAATGATAAATAAACAATTCTGAAAAAAATAAATAAATAATTCGAAATTGTTAGGTCGGATGTCGTGCTTGGAAAGTTCACATTCTGACTCTTACACGTGGATTTCCATTTCTAATGACTATTATCATTTCGTATATCTATAAATAATATTGTAAAACACAAGATTCAAGAGTTTTTGTCTTTTTTATTTTCCAAAACAAAATGATTAAAAAGAAGCATCATTGTAATCTATTTGTGTTAACTATAATAATAAGTCCATCAATGTTAATACCTATATATGGACTTCAGATTTCCTACTGAAATTGTATGATGCAGCAAACAATCGTACAAACCGTTATACCACATTTAGTTAGAGAAGTTTTCTCTTTGTAGATATTTAAACGATGATCTCAATAGTTGTTGAACCATGTAGGGATACACAAACACCAATTTATTACAAAATGAAGATACCTTTGAATGTCTCCCATGGGTAGATAATACCGTCATTGTCAATGTCGAAGAAAGATGCATGTTGCTGAAGCACGGACATGTCATTATGCTTGTGTCCCCATGTTCCATTCACATTCTCCGTATCAGGGGCAACCAAGGCTCTTGGCATATCTAAACCAAAATAAAATACCCAAACCATAATTGCAAGCATCAAATTAATTTGATCAAAATCGATTAATTTTGTCATTTTAAGTCCTTAACATCATGTATTGTGACTCCAATTATAAATGAAATGAATTAATCGTATATATGTTAAAAAATATAAGGTATGTATGCATGATATTGAGATTAAGAAAATGCACGCGAACACATTTATAAATAAGAAAATATAACTTTGATAAATTACGGACATGGTTTGGGTAGCTTGGTATCCAAGTCATTTGGGACCTTCCTCTCAATAGTTATAGGTGCCTTGTGAGCCACCGTTGACATGGTTGCTCTTGATGCTTCTACTTTCTCCATGGCTTCACTAGATGCAATTTTTGCTGATGCTATCACTCACTCTATCGTGTTATAGAGAATTTTGATGAAATAGTTAGTTATTTGGGGTTGAAATAATAAGTCATGTGTTTTCTATTTTTGTGGCATTGATAGTGAGATTTTGAGAGAAAGTTATTTTTCCAAACAAGATGCTCAATAATAGGGTCCCTACTTCTCCAAAAGACTCGCTTTGTTGGGTCCTACACCTCCACATCATGTTGGACACTTGTATGTGTTATGCATCCTCAATTTCTTTCTAATTTATTTGGAAAAACCAAAATGATATATATACATATTATCAATTTCTTTCTAGTACATAGGCTTTTCCTCGTAAAATAATACTTTTTTCTTAAAATATTGTTGTTTGAAAATTTACATACGCAAAGCTATATTATATTTTTATAGGTAACTATTAAAGTGGATTTTTGGAGGATTTATCACCATTGAAAGTGGATTTTTGGTAGCTATATTAGTATGTTTTTCTCTAATATTTGAAATCATCTTTTATCTTGAATTTCATCACTTTATTTTTAAGGGTCAAGATCTCACACATATACAAGACTAGAGTCCCAATTAAAATAAACTAGTTACTAGGGAGATAAATTAAAACAACATCCGTCCTTATAGATAAAGCTAAAAACAAAGGAATTATTTAAAGAAAAACTAGGACTATGATTGAAAGGGACTAAATTTTGATGAACTGTTGCCCGCTTTGATTGATTAGCCACCCTAATATATTCACATCAAGACTCTAGGGACATGTTATTTTCAAGGATTTAATTTGTATGCATTGTGAAATTATTTTATGCATATGCTTCAAATTATTAAATTATATGTCAAAACATGATTGAAGTATGCGTAAAATAATTACATCCTCTATAATTTTGTCCTTGTTGGTTTCTAAAAGGTGTTAGGTGAATCACGTTATTGGACGGTAAAGAACTTTACTAAAAGACGGATCGTTCGAAAGAATCCAAGTTTAATTTCTATGTAAGATAATTTTATGACCAGATTTTAGTTACATTGCGACCGAATTTCAAATTACTATGACCCATTTTCATAGGAACTAGAGGGTTAACACAAAGAAGAAAAAAAAAGGTTTTCAAGTGATGTTTGAATAACGATTTATTTACGGCTTATAATATAAACACTTATGATAATAAATGTTTATATATAAACTATTTTTACAAGAAAAGATAAAATAAAATACAATTATTTTTATATACTTTTTTTGAACAAACAAAAATGGATCAAATATATAGATAGGTAGTCTTTTCAGCACAAGGTGTGCCAAGAAAGACTACAAAGAGTTTACATAGTATCAAAACATTATAGTAACATAAAACAACATTAGTCGATTCCCAGACAAACCAAAGGGTTGGACCACCAACTGTGTAAGTTTGCAATTAAGTTTACATTCGTCGACTTCAACCACAAAAAAAAAATAGATTTTGACTTTGTCTAACAGTTGGGATAACGTGTGTCCTGAATTTCTGAAAAGACGATTATTTCTCTCATCCCACAAGACCCACACACAAGCAAGTCATAGGAGCTGTAAAAAGGACCGCCCTATACGACGACCACCTATTGCGTCAACAAACTAGACCGCCCTATACGAAGTATTTTTATATACTACGTAAGCTATAAGCTGTTTACAAAACCATCTTAGATAGTTAGGAACAACTGACAATAAACTATTTTCATAAATTATTGTAAACACTCATCATTACATAAATGAGAAAAAATGATACATAGTACATGTCCTTAATTGTTTTGGGTGTATCTATCTATACAATTGTACCTAAATCAAGTAGCTAGTAGCAAGGAAAATATCTTCCGTTTAGTTTCCATCGAAAAGAAATTGATATCGACAGTGGGCAGCCAGCAAGTAGCAAGGGATGAAATGCCACCGTGAATTCATTCACCTGCCCTGCCCAGCCCAAAAGGAATTTGACAGTGACTCACAAAATAGAGAGATGTAACTTTGGACACTTTCTCACTACTTTGGCACTTGCATCCCTCCATTTCCAACCTTTCATACTCTCTAGCAGCCAACAACAACCACTTTACTTTTTATAAAGTTCAATAATTATACTATCACGTCTTATTTTCTTTTATAAATACTCTTCAATTATATTAACCTATAAAGTTAGTTTAATCTGCAAAATGTAAGTACTAAATAAGATAGTATAAGATAAAATAGTACGAGACAAATGTTTAAGGTATTAAATAAATCTTGGGCCGTACGTTATTTGGTGGAAAAAAAATTATTTTGATATTTTTGATAACTTGTGTAGATGACAAAAAATTAATATGAAAAATGATCCTTTCGATTTTTTACCCTCAAGTCTTTTCAATTGTCTTATCTTAACCCTTAAATCATTTTTCTCTATTTATTTTAAATTATAAAATTCTTTCATTTTTTATTTCAAGAGTCTTTATGTAGCACATTATTTCCTCAACTGCTTTTCCACTTGAGAGTCATTATGATATAGTAATTTCTAAAACTAATATCTTAACGAAAACTTTTTTTAAAATAGTATTTCATATTTTTTGGGTAGATAGATAAAATGACAAGTAATTAAAAATTCATACATACAAAATGGAGCAATCATAGATCAAACTCCATTCATAACATCTGACATAACATTTTTGACATTTCTATCAGTTGAGTTAGAATTTGTAGACAATAATTAATCAACATAAATTAACACTACAATTAATTTTATTACGAATTCGTGAAGCTATATTAATTTTTGAGATATATCCAAAAATATTTATAAAATGAGATATAGCCATTTACACGTGAAAAAAGTTTATAATAAAATAAGTATATAAATTTTTTACTAGTTAAATATTTATTTTTATATTTATGATATTTGCGCGTACGCTTGCTAATTAGTGTCTTCACAATACTAGTTAAGAAAATTAAAAGAGGTAAAATTTATATTGTAAAAAACATTTTATATAATTTGAAATGATGAATTACACAAATTTCAAGAACATTTCTCTTTGATTAATAAGAAGTTGACTCGTAAACGTGAGTTCAATTAAATTTAATGGTGAACAGTTTATGAGTGCATTTGTAAGAGTTTTGGCCCTTATGAGTCTTAATGTGTCTCAAGATCCAATTTCACATATCTCTTATATTATAAGTTTGTTCCGTTTTGCTATTCTTAACCCTAATTTTTTTCCCGCTCTTTTTTCCTCTCATTTTACCCTAAAATATTAAAATAAAATGTTTAAAAAATGCCTCACCGAGAATCGAACCCACAACATTTAAGATCTATTTTGTATTTTTTGCCACTACACTACATCAATCAAGTTGTTATTATTTTGCAATCAACATATAATAAATATGGAATCTCTCACCATGTTAAATATTTATTTATTTATTATTATTATTATTATTATTAGCTTTCTACTAATATTATTATATATATTATATTATATATTATTATTATTATTATTATTATTATTATGTTATTATTTTGCAATCAACATCTAATAAATATGGAATCTCTCACCATGTTAAATATTTATTTATTATTATATATTATATTATATATTATTATTATTATTATTATAATATATTATTATTATATAATACTTGAATACGGGTAATATGTCTAATGTTTACGGAAAAAAAACTTTAAATATATCCCATATATTATTATTAATATATTATATTATATATATATACAACATAACAAATTCTCAAAAATTTACGATCACTTATTTGATATACATATGCAACATAACCAACTCTTTTGAAATATATCCCATATTATTATATTATATATACAATATAACAAACTCTCAAAAATTTATGATCACTTTTTTTATATACATACACAACATAACCAACTCTTTTGAAATATATCCCATATTATTATATTATATATACACCATAACAAACTCTCAAAAATTTATGATCACTTATTTGATATACATACGTTGATTTCACGTTGATGATTCACATTGATTTTTTTTAGAAGTCAAACAATGTTTGTTTGAGAGAAATTTCAATTTTTTATCTTTGAAAGTATCTATGAATTGGTTTATTTACAAATAAAGTTTCTTAAGTGTCTATGTTTGTTTGAAAGTTTTTTTATTTGTATTTTTATGTATGTCAATGATGGTTTTTAACAGTATATTTCACAGGTTTGCAATTGTCGTTGTTTGCGGTCTAATCGGCTCCTTTGTTGTTTCCTCACAAATTTCATATATTATCTCCTTCATCCCTCAAACTCACATCTATTATTTTGGTTCTGTGGACAGGTTCTCCTTCAATGCTACAATAAAAATGGTTAATCTTAATGCTTTTACTAATCTTTCTCTAAATTTATTGAGAGGTTTGAAAATATTTTTATAAGTGTTAGTTGTTTATCCTTATAATTACATTTTTATATTTTTCCTTACTTTTTTTTATTCATACAATAATAGGTCCTTTAAATCATAATCCTGCAACGGATCGAGAGAAGTTGATCGATGTTTTTTAGCTGCTGATGTTACTTCTGGCATGTTGGTATCATTTGTATATTGATGTTTTTTGTATACTGATGTTTAATTTTATTTGTTTTTTTTTGTAAAAAGTTCCAATTTTTTTTTGTATACAGAAGTTGATCAATGTTTTTCAGGTGCTGATGTAAGAGAAATTCCTTTTTACATGACGGAACCATTCTTCATTCCTAATGCTTAAACTTTATGGTTAATGTTGTTGTTTTGAGTTGGGAACCTTATCAATTTTTTTTTTTTTTTTTAGTTTTTGTATTTTAACTTTTCAATTAATCTGATTATTATAATGAAAAATATGATTTTGAAGAAATGCAACAGTTTCCAGCCATTTGAAATTCATTGTCTTCTTATGTTGACTTGAATATATTTATTGTTCTTATGCTTTCTTATATTTAGGATAACAAATTTCAAATAAATTAATATATTCGATCAACAAATAGAACATTGGTTATTCTTATAAAAAAACTGAACATATTGGTTATCAATTCTGATATTTTACTTTTATTCAACAAAATTGCGTCCAACGAAAAATATAAAATCTTGCCTTACAAATACAAATAGAACCCGTTGTTATGGCTTATATGATAATTATGCAACATTTTTTATTTTTCGATTTACTTTTCGTTTTTAAATATATCCCGCTTTGTCACAACAAATATTTTGTCTCGCAAAAATAAATCATAACAAATAAAATATAAAAGTTGCCTTAAATATATCCCATTTTTCGATTGTTATTTTATTTTATAATCTTAGACTATTTTATGTGATTTCTATATGTGATTTTTTTATAATTTTAGACTAATTTAAATCATATAACTGACACTCCACAAAACCCGTGCAACGCACGGGTTGGATTCTAGTTTTTACAAAAATTTACTAATTATTTCATCTGATTCTTAATATAAATAAACAAGATTTATTAAAAAATTAATGTATTTTTTTTTATAATTCATATTATATATATAAGATAATTATGCTTGGATAGAAGACAAACATGCAACAAGCTGCGCCATTAATCTTTTTTAGATGGCAAAATCAATTCTATTTAAATACTACATCTACCGACCTAGAAGTATCGTTTTCTTTTTGGATATAATGTATTTGATTTACATTATAAACCAAATTCATTAGTTTTCTTATGAATCTAAAAAATAATTTATTTCTTAGTATATTCCATATTAACTAAAATCCTTAAAAATATCTGGTTAGTATTTTGTATTTTGCATAAAATATCGGTAAGAAAGAAAAAAGTCAACAACTTATTGCAGATGACAACTATGAAGAAGAAGTGAATGAAAACAGTATGAGAAGACACGAAATGTAATGGATCATCAAACGGCCCAAAACAGACACACACACACGTGGACGTGGGATTGAGTCGCCGCAAGATAGGAGTAGCGTTTTTTGCTGCGCTTATGTTTTGTGTTTATGATTTTGTTTCCTAAATGAGAGAGAAATACTACTCCTAGTCCTATCCTATCCTAGGTTAATCATCAGACAGAAATCAATCAGAGACAAAAACCTAGGAAGGAAGGAAGGTATGGCACAGCACAGACTCAGTCTGGTTTTGTTCTATTCTAGTTGAACACGACATCACAAAGACGTAATTGTGTTTGTTTATTATTACAACTCCTTCTCTTGTTATATACTCTCCCTCCAATAATTCTTCATTCTTTTTCGATTCTCAGCTTTTTAATATTCCACTACCACTTTTTCTTAATTTCAAATCAATCATCAGGTATGTTATGTATATATCTTCTCTTTCCCACTTCATCTTTTTTCTTCACATCACACTACTCTTTTTTTTGGTTGGGTTATTATTTCTCTAATTTCAATCTGGAAGTTGTTTGGTTTTGATTGGATGGCCTCAAGCAAAAGAAGTATACTCATTTTCAATTTACAATTAAATACCCCAATTAGGAGATATATTGGTATTTTCTGAGTGGCTTGGTTTTTAATATCATTGTCAACGTAGATTATATAATTATGTCTGCCTTGTTCATGACTTCAAGATGCTTACTTTAATATAAAAATCCCCAAAAAATTTATTTTAGGTTTAAAATTGTGATTGTGGTTGCAATTTTGTGGCGTTCTTTGATATTGCAAAGAGCGTGGTAAAATGCAACCTCAATCACGGTTGCCTTGGAGACATCAAAAACTTTGATGTCTCTCGTCTAAATCTCCGTTGTTGATTCTTTTTTTAAAGCCTGATGTGGATTCAATTCCTCCCTTATTTTGTGATTACTGATCTGATTGCTATCTGCTGCTGCTTTATTAGAACTATAGACTAACTTTTGCTGTATGCTCAATTTCTTATTCAATTCTATTTGGTAATATTTACCTTGGTGATTTTAACATGTAATTCCACTTAGTCTTAAGAATAAGCTTCAAGGCTACAATGGTGTAAACATTGTGTAAAGCTGCTGAATTTTTATTTTGTATCCCATCTAAGTTTTTGAAAGTAGAAACTGTTGTTCTATCTTCTAATTACTTTTCTTCTAAACTAATGTTGTTTAGCTTATTTCGTTTAACTCTATGTTTATTTAAAATATATCATCATTATTTCAAGAATATCTGTGAAAATTGTGATGTATTCTCCTGGTATTGTAATACAATGTCAAATTAGTTCTATCTGTTTTCTAGTGCTTTTATGACCACAAACTATTCACTTCTCAGATGAACAATAGGCTTATATTTTTTACTAGTGAGGTATTTTGAATAACAGTTCAGTTTACTAATTGTTGTATATTTTGACCGATTATGTTGGCGATTAAGATAATTTGTTATGAGTGTGATTAGCTGACGCACAAACTCTGACACAGACACATTGACACCGCTAATGTCTAAAATATAAGACACTAACATACAAACTTGCTTTTTATATTGAAATCAGCACAGGCAAAGGTGATTCGCTTGAAGCCTCGAAAACTATGCATTCTTCATCTTCACCCGTTCTTCCAACTCTTATGGAAAGCAAATGTATGAAACCCCCGGATTCCTTTCATTGTTCACCTGTCAGGGGTCTGAATACAAACCCTAGCTCACTGCAAGCTGCTTCACTGAATCCGATCAGAAGTATTCGTCCGGTGTTTTCAACCACTGTTGAATGTCCCGGCAGCATCCCTTTTTCTCCTATTTCACAGCCTGATAATCAATATCAAGATTCTCCCTTCGCTTCTCAGACATTAGGTGACAATGTGTCTTCGGAAACACACTCAACAACATTCACTTCTCACCCTCAACAAAATGATGAGATTTCTTGGGGACCAGATCCAATGCAGGATATTCTTAGTTTTCCTGAAATTTTTTCTGTTCAGCATGATCAGGTGGAAAACAGTGCTGCTTGTTACATGAATGATGACAATGTCAAAAAATCTGATTTCGGGGAATGGGTTGAACAGCTAATGACAATTGATGATACTCTCCACCCAAATTGGAATCAGCTTCTTGGTGATGACAATGCTGCAGAACCAACACCGAAGGTTTGTTTCTCAATCTGATTTTGAACACTACTTCATTTCTTGTTCTTACCTTTCAAGTTAATAGAACGTATAGGTTCGTTCCAAGATGCCTCTTTGCGTGGTCTAAGATCCATGGTTTGAACACTACTTCAATCTTTCACTATCAACTTTTAGTCATAATTGTATAATCAATCACTTTATAATTTGTTTCAATTGTCATTCAGGCCAACCCGATCCCGTCTTAAATAGTCCCACTTTTAATTTGACCCATAGACAATTGGGTTTGTTCGGGTCTAGGGATGAGTTAGGGTCTAAAAAATTATCCATAAAAATTTAGGGTTGGGTTAGTGACAAATATAACACGTCCCTTGCTCACCCCTATTATTAATTGATTTTGTCACCATGTGTATGTGAGTTTGTGTATGGTATATTCACTACATATTCCCCTTTTATGCTGTTTGTGGTTGCTAACAGTTTAAATTCTAATTTTATCATGTGCATTAACATTTTGTTATTAGTTTCCTTTATTTATTTTACTCATCTATTCTTATTGTACAAGTTTTGCATAAACATATATCCTACTCTTTTGATGCAGGCAATGCAGGTTTCTCAGAATCCGCAAACACCATCTGCAGAAGTTAACATTATTTGTAATTCAGCATCAGCATCAACTGCATCTCAAACCAAGCCTAGAATGCGCTGGAGTCCAGAACTTCATGAGGCCTTTGTGGAAGCAGTTAACCAGCTTGGCGGTAGTGACAGTATGTTTACTTCATCCTAATCTCATCCCTTTTCATGACCTTCTCTCTGGAATACTTCATGTAATCACCTCATGATGTTTAACATGCAGAGGCTACTCCAAAAGGTGTCCTGAATCTGATGAATGTTGAAGGCCTTACTATCTACCATGTTAAAAGCCACCTGCAGGTACATATATGATTTTTCATCCTCTTCAATAGAGCTTGTTGGTGTGGGGTGTATGTCGATTTTTTTAATCTAATGTTGCTTACATATACTCGTTCTTTTAATTTCAGAAGTATAGAACTGCCAGATACAAACCTGAGTCACCAGAAGGTATACAAGAGTGTACTTATAATCTCTATTGTTCATACACCGGAGATAGTTGTTTTATTTCAATTTAATGTTTTGAGATAGTTGTTTTATTTGAATTTCAAATGCCTTTTTTGGGAAGTTATGGGTAAGTGTAGAATTTTTTTTCTTTTCTTTCTGATATCCTTGTTACATTTGAACAATATTTGATACACACAGAAATTCCTTTCAAATATCATCAAAACATAAGAGTAAAAATGTGAATGGTGAATGATATCTTCTTCTGTACCTGCAGAAACTTCTGAGAAAAAGATGAGTTCAATTGAAGAAATGAAATCTCTAGACTTGAAAACGTGAGTCATTTCTCCAACTTCTTTTAGATTTTGACATTATTCTTATTGTAGACATTTGCATTGTTGATAGTTCTTCCATAAGATTTTTTTACCTTGAAATGAACAAGACTGCTCATAATATTGCCTTGAATTATGGTTGCAGGAGTAAGGGGATCACCGAAGCATTGCGGTTGCAGATGGAACTCCAGAAGCGGCTCCACGAACAACTTGAGGTACATTATTATTTATCAGTACTTGATATTCACCAAACACCAAGGAACTTCAAGTTTTGGCGTGTTCTGATATATTGAAACTACTATACAGATTCAAAGGAATTTGCAGATTCAAATTGAAAACCAAGGGAAACATCTTGAGATGATGTTTGAGAAACAGAAACTGATCGTTGACAATAAGGGATCTTCCTCTTCAAACGCGCCTTCTGCTGCACTGTTGGACACGGCGCTACCTTCTTCTGTAGACAATTCAAAAATGTCAAATGATGAGCACAGCAAATTAATATGTAACACTGAAGAAAGTTCCCAGGATGCAAACAAAAAAGAAATGGTAGATGAAGCTGAAGTTACCAATGAACATGAGAGGGTAGATGATCAGTTTTCTGACGTACCCCCGACAAAACGGGCAAAGATTCAATGACAGCTATATAACATGCTCAAATTTCTCTTTCTGCTTATCGTAATGATATACTCAACTTTAACAGTAGCCAGCAACGACTAAGTTTATTTTTTGGGACGGAATTAATTTCACTCCCTAGATTTGTTTTTCTATTCTTGGACATGTTTAGACTCCATGGAACTTGTAGATATATTGTTGGATCCATGAATGTTTCAACTAATGTGGTTTTTTATGTTTTATAAGGTTATTGATTTGACAGTCAAGTAGATCATTTGATTTGCCGTACTCGAGGGTTTTGTGTGTGCGCGCGCTTTTTTTAATGCTGTTTATGTTTTCAGGTTGTCCCTGCATGCGGTTTATCATGTTTTCACTTTCAGAAGTTCTTTTAAACAGTGCACAAAATTTATACCAGGATATAAGGTTAAATAAGTCAATCTATATAGCTCCTTATTTTTTAATATTCGTGGATAACTTTGTTTTGCTGTGTGTATTTTTTTTATATAGATTTGAGTCTTATAAAGTGAGTAGTCCGAAAAGTATAGTCAATAGTTGATATTTTACAAATTTATCTTTTCTTTTTTTTTTTGTGAACCATACGCACAACTAAAGACCTCTCAAAACAAAAAATTTCCATATGCATTGACCGGGATTGAATTCATGACATGATCAAATAATTAAGGGGTTTAAGTATTTACCACTTGTGTCACATTATATTGGTAACACTACCTTCTTTAGTTTTTTTTTTTTTTGAATAGCAAATATATTAGAAACCACTATTTAGTGAGTTAGCCAATAATCTATCCTCTCCTGGATCACCCGCCAATCTTTTTTGGACTTTTACACTATGTTTGGTTAATGAAAGTTAAAAAGAAAGTAAACTAAAAGATGGCAAAAGGAAAGAAAAAGAGTAGAAAGTGCAATGAAAATAAGGGGGGTGTATTGGATTGGGATTTTGAAAGACAATTTTAGCAAAAAATATCTTGAAGATTTTAAAAGATTTTGTGAAATTATATTGATTTTGTGGGATTTTTAAAGACTTTTTTAAAACACTTTTTACAATCAGGATTCTTAATACAAGATTTGAATGGATTTATAACACAAATTTTCAAAATTTCAAAATACTTTATGGATTTATAGGTTTTAACATACTCAATAATTTTAAAAGAAGAAAAAAAAAACTCTCATAAAAAAATTCTGCATAATAAAGTCATTATTGTCTAAAAAATAGTAACAAGTGAATAAGGAGAAGAAATTCCAAGACAAATACGTAATTGATTAGTTACTTTGATAGCAACGAATAGAAACATTGAAGAATTTCTCAGGCAAATAATTACTACTATTGTGCAACATAACTCATCAATTGATGAGAATGGCTGGCTAAACAATGAATTTCTCAATTGAGTTTTCTCAACGAATTAACTCATCGTCGAATTTTGGGTACCAATTATGTTGAAGAATTTCTCAATTGATGAGTTATGGTACCAACGAATAGAAACTATTGAAGAATTTATCAGGCAAATAATTGATGAGTTATGTTGAAGCATAAAGAGAAGAAGAAAAAAAAAATCATGAACAAAGTGACGGCAGAAAAGGTTTCAGAAGAGTCTCATACAATCTCACGGGTTTTGGTTAGATTGTTTGATGAGCATGTTGTTTGTATTTTTAATTAAAAAGTCTCACAAAATCCACTTTATAAAAGAATCCATCAAAATCTATATATTTTTGAATACCAAAAGACATTTTATAAGTCGTAAGAAATCTCAATTGAATACCAACAGATTTCATTGTCCTAAAAAAAAATCTTAATTGTCTTAATTGAATACCGTAAGATTTGTTTATATTCTATTAAAATCTTGATTGAATACCACATGATTCTTTTGTCAAAAAAAAGTCTTTTATAAAGTAAGATAATATAGTCGTGAAATAAGTTAATTACCTTTTAATATAATGTTTTTTATATAATTTAATCTTCTTTAGCCTCTTCAAAAAATTAACAGTTGCTTCAAAAAATAAATTGACAATATTAATAAAAGATTCTGTCAAAAAATAAAATATTTTTTTTACAATAAAAAATCTGTTTTTTTTTGACAAACAATAAAAAATCTGTTAAACAAAAGATTTTGCGCAAAAATATACTACTACTAGTAAATCTTACCTGAGCTTATATATTTAGTAAAAAAGCCCATAAAAATTTAAAAAGTATATATATTTAGTAATAATTTGGGGTTACACAACATTCAACCATTCATCTTTTCACACACAGATTGGTGAGGTTTTCGGTCTTTTCACTGCTTCTCTCTTTCTTTCACTCATCTTTTCCGCTTAGTTTCTTTCTACTCTCACAAAGATCACAAACCCTAACCTCATTCATCACCCCACTCGCGCCTCATCGTCTTCTTCAGATCCCTCGCCGCCGTCTCCAAACCACCGCAGGTATATCTCTCTCTTTTCTCAATTTCTATCTTCTGTTCTTTCTACGTATTTCGCGATTTTAACCTACTTAGACTTGATTGATTTCACTCTTTATCTGCATTACGCGATTTTCGATTTTCACGCATTACAATTGATTTCTGTTTATATTTTTCTGCTCGTTGCAGTTAACTGAATCTTCTCTGCCGGATTTTTTATTTTTATTTTTCAGTTCAATCAATTTCGCGAGAGTAATACAAAAAAAGTGTTGTCAAAATGAGGATTATGATAAAGGGAGGTGTTTGGAAAAACACCGAGGATGAAATTCTGAAAGCTGCTGTTATGAAATATGGTAAAAATCAATGGGCTCGTATATCTTCGCTTCTTGTCCGTAAATCTGCCAAACAGTGTAAAGCTCGTTGGTACGAGTGGTTAGATCCTTCCATTAAGAAAACCGAATGGACGAGAGAAGAGGATGAGAAGTTACTTCATCTTGCTAAGCTTATGCCTACTCAGTGGAGAACAATTGCTCCCATTGTTGGTCGTACTCCTTCGCAGTGTCTTGAACGATATGAGAAACTCCTTGATGCTGCTTGTGTTAAGGATGATAATTATGAGCCTGGTGATGATCCTAGGAAATTGCGTCCGGGGGAGATTGACCCGAATCCTGAGTCAAAGCCTGCACGACCTGATCCGGTTGATATGGATGAGGATGAGAAGGAGATGCTTTCCGAAGCACGTGCTCGGTTGGCTAATACGAAAGGTAAGAAAGCGAAAAGGAAAGCTAGGGAGAAACAGCTTGAGGAAGCTAGGAGACTTGCTTCTTTACAGAAAAAGAGAGAATTGAAGGCTGCTGGAATTGATGTGAGGCAGCGGAGGAGGAAAAGGAGAGGGATTGACTATAATGCAGAAATTCCCTTTGAGAAGAGGCCTCCTCCGGGTTATTTTGATGTTGCTGATGAGGATAGGACGGTGGAGCAGCCAGCATTCCCTACTACTATTGAAGAACTTGAGGGAAAAAGAAGGATTGATGTCGAGGCGCAGCTGAGGAAGCAAGACGTTGCAAGGAATAAAATTGCCGAGAGGCAAGATGCCCCTGCTGCTATTCTACATGCCAACAAGCTGAATGACCCAGAAACAGTTAGAAAGAGATCAAAACTGATGCTTCCACCACCCCAGATTTCTGACCAAGAATTGGATGAAATTGCCAAGTTGGGTTATGCAAGTGACCTTGTCAGCAGCGAGGAACTCACCGAAGGCAGCAGTGCTACACGTGCTCTTCTCTCTAATTATCCACAGACACCCAACCAAGCAATGACTCCTTTAAGAACTCCTCAGAGAACACCAGCTAGTAAAGGAGATGCTATCATGATGGAAGCTGAAAATTTGGCCAGGCTGAGGGAGTCTCAGACACCACTGTTGGGAGGAGAGAACCCGGAGTTGCATCCTTCAGATTTTTCTGGGGTCACTCCTAAGAAAAAGGAAATTCACACTCCAAACCCACTGCTGACTCCCGCTGCAACCCCTGGAAGTGCAGGTCTTACTCCCAGAAGTGGTATGACACCGGCAAGGGATGGTTTTTCTTTTGGCATGACTCCTAAGGGAACTCCTCTTAGGGATGAGCTACATATCAATGAAGATATGGAGATGCACGACAGTGCTAAACTCGAGCTACGGAGACAAGCTGATATGAAAAAAAGTTTGCGCTCTGGTTTAAGCAGCCTTCCACAGCCTAAAAATGAGTACCAGATAGTGATGCAACCAGTTCAAGAAGATGCTGAAGAGCCTGAGGAGAAGATTGAGGAGGATATGTCTGATAGAATGGCTAGAGAAAAGGCTGAAGAAGAGGCACGGCAGCAGGCATTACTTAGAAAACGATCAAAAGTCCTTCAAAGGGAACTTCCTAGGCCTCCTCCAGCATCTATTGAGCTTATTAGGAACTCATTGATAAGAGCTGACGAGGACAAGAGTTCATTTGTTCCACCAACCAATATTGAGCAAGCCGATGAGATGATAAGAAAGGAGCTTCTAACCTTACTGGAGCATGACAATGCCAAATATCCACTTGAGGAGATAGCAAATAAGGAGAGAAAGAAAGGATCCAAGCGAGCAGCAAATGGGCCTGCTGTCCCTGTCATAGACGATTTTCAGGAGGACGAGATGAAAGATGTATGTATTTACTAATTACTACTTTATCTGCTCACTTTTTAATTTATTTTTTATGCCTTTTATACTTCATTTGTTAGTAAGTTGCTTGGTCACCTTTTCACCCTTTGGTACACAACTTGATTTTTCATGTAGATGATACACATGTTTTTTATGGTGATATTGATCTTAAAATTATTCTTAATTTATCCAGTTACTACCCAGCATTCTCATTCTTATATTGTATCCCCTTTTCATCCCAAGAAACCACTTATAGAAGCATCTTATGTAAAATTAAGTAGAAATGTTGTGGACATCTTAGTTTAAATCGTGATACCATCTCCTTTATAAGTTACTTGGGTATTGTGGTAGTATGTAATATGGATTGTATCATGCTTGCACTTTTTTTCAGTTATAACCATTTGACTAATTAGGTTGAAGTTGGTGTTTTTTTTTCTCTTAGTTGTTCTCTATTTTTTCTTTGAGTTCAGATAGCTCCCGATTCAGTTGTAATTCCCCAAGTTATACCTTTCTCTTTCATTTTTGTTACAAGTGATTCTTCAATTACATATTACAAAATTTTATGTTAATTTGTCTAGTGATAGTAATACAAATTTTTAAACTGGTTGTAATTTATTTACACTTTACTCCCTCCAGTCTCATATATAAGAAACAAAAAAAAAAAATTTACAAAATCTTAAATATAAGAAAAAGTTACTACAATCATTACATTTATTTTGAATATTCCAATTTTATCCTTTGTTTTACTTTTCCCCATAATAAATAATAATTTAATTTAAACAAAAAGTAAGGGTAAAAGTGGAAATGACATATTTTTCCTAATCATTTACTCCACTTTCTTAAAGGGTGTGCCTTTTTTTTTTGTTTCTTATATATGAGACCGGAGGGAGTAAGCTTGAGTATAGTATAATTTGAGATAAACTTGTAAGTGGATGAGTGATAATATATATTGAATGTTATTTAATTATGTATGCTGTTCTTGATAGGCTGATAAGTTGATAAAAGATGAAGCCGAGCATCTTCGTGTGGCAATGGGGCATGAAAATGATTCCCTTGATGAATTTGTTGAAGCGCATACCACTTGCATTAATGATTTAATGTACTTTGTCACCCGTAATGCATATGGTCTATCAAGTGTTGCGGGAAACATGGAGAAGGTAGCAGCTTTGCAGAATGAATTTGAGAATGTGAGAAGTAAGCTGGATGAAGGTAAGGAGAAATTGATACGACTTGAGAAGAAGGTTACAGTACTCACGCATGGTTATGAGGTATGTTGTATGCAAATTGGCTTGTATTAATTTTATTGAGATTCTAGAGTGTTTATGTTGTCTGAATGCCCTTTAAAGTTGCTTTTTGTAATATAAAATGATATATAAACTTAAAACTGTTGCAATTGAAAACCTATGGAACCCAGCTAATGATTAGGGGAAATCGTTGCAGTCTTTTGGGAAATGCATTTCATTATTGTGTGTGACATGTGTATTTTGTTTGTAATTTAGGTATGAACACAAAATATGGTTTCAGTTAATTTTTTTTTGGTTTTTGAAATTGATGTTTGAGCTTGACATTGTAATTTATTTAGCGCTTGTTTGGCATGCCCATGCCATATTATGGATGATAGAAGAAGCTAATAATATATTAGGTTTAGGACTTTATATGATGTTTGGTACAGGCATAGTCTTGTGTAAAGCTTTACTCGTGGACAATCACTTGCTTTCAAGTTTTTTTTAATTTTATCAATCACATGCTGTCAAGGTTGTTGTGTGTTCTGAAACATTATTCTTGGTCTATCACCTGCTCTCAAGGTTTTCTTTTTACTTATTTTCTTTGTTTTGTTCATTGCGAGGCAAGGTAAAGAGAGTGGTTTAACTCAAAACTAAAACCCAACTCAGAATTGGAACTATATTATGTTTTTGAAAATTTCAAAACATAAAACCAAAAACCACCCAAATGGGGCCTTAAGTTTTAAGGTTGATGTCCGGTTATAACAAGGCACATTTTTTTATCGTTTTTTATAAATGTACTTTCTTTTACTGTAAAAAGAGTGTTTTCTCTTTTAAGTCAAATTTCTTGTAGATGAGACAAGGAAAGCACCAGATCATTGAGGAGAAAGGAAGCCACAAGGCAAAATAATGAAGTTAGTGAGGGTTCATGCGGTAGAATAGATTCTTCATGAGTTTATTAGAAAATAATAACACGATTAATATTATCAAGTATAAACCACAGGCCACTCAAATCACACTTTTTTGTTGTTGACAAAACACTTCAATCATACTTTTCCTTTGGTAGTTTATTGAAAATTCATTGTATTCAATTCATAATTATGGCTAGTGTTTTCTACATTGGGTCTCCAACTAAACCCACATGAATACCCGCATAACTCATACTTTTCTCAGATCTGTAACCCTTCCATAGATGAACGATGATTTGGCAAATGGTTTACTTCAACTAATACTGTATCTAACCCAACATTGGGACTTGCAACCACTGTCTCCTGAGTAAATAAGATCGAACAAGGAACCCAAATCCTAGTCAATTTCCCCAAAATAGTCTTCATAAGGGGAAGTCTATGTCCTTCCAATCCACGGTCCACCATGTGAACATTCAGCTCTGTTTTTCCAAGATACTAGACCTGAATTTAAGACCTATCCACCTCAATTGGTTCTCGATTGGTTTGTGTGCAAGTCTGCAACAGTAAAGTTGACGACAATCGTTTCCCCCTCTCATCTACCAAGTAATCAACTTAAAAGAACCAAAAACATGTTGTAACTTGCTATGACCAGTCATCAACCTGGGTTCACCAGTAGACGCTTTTTTTAGGGTCTATATTAGGGGCTTCCATATTTATATCACAGTTTAGTGTAACACCAAGAATGGTAAGATAAACTAAACTTGTGCAAGTTTATGCAAACCCTATCATCTAAAAATGTACAACAGTGCAAGTAGACACATTTATGTATTATCAAATACTTTTTGTATAGGAGATAGACTCCCACATCCCAGCGAACCAAGGTTCGAATTCTGGCTGGGAGAGGTTCCCACATACAGTGTTCGACATGTCTCAAATAGGATTACCTCCAGATGAGAGAACCTTGTAAAAAACTTTTTGTATAGAAGATATTTTTTTAAAGGTAGCTTGATCTTTGTATTTATTTTGCATCTTTTTTGTTTTTCTTTATTGATTATATTGGTTTAATAAATGAAATGAAGTTACCGTTATACTCATGTGGATTTAGCATATTGAAAAATTGAATCTAGTTTTTGATCTTTATAATTCCATAATCGAGTTTGAATATTAAATTTTGGCTATTGCATTTTCAGATGAGATCAAAAAATGGTCTTTGGCCGCAGATCGAGGCCACTTTCAAGCAGATGGATATGGCTGCAACAGAATTTGAGTGTTTTCAAGGTTTGAAAAAGCAGGAGCAGTTAGCAGCAAAGCATAGGATAAACAATCTTTGGTCTGAAGTTCAGAAGCAAAAGGAACTTGAGAGAACTTTACAGAAGAAATACGGAGATCTTATGGTAGAGCTGGAAAGGACACAAAATATAATGGAGCAGTTCAGGGTAGAAGCACAACAGAAGGAAGAAATTGAAGCCAAGAACCATGCAATAGAAGAGGTACAAGCACAACAGCAAGAAGAAACTGAGGCAAAGAATCATGTCCTTGAGAGTACTGAAGCCACGGCTGATGAAATTAATGTGCAGGGTACAGAAAATTGTGTAGCGGTACCCATCTCAGCTGACCAGGAAATAGTTACTGTGCAAGATCAGGATACTTCTAGCTCCAAAATTGATATGGATGTGGATTCTTCTTGTGAAGCACAAGCTACACACATCACTGGTGTTACATTGCCAGATGCACCTGCTGCAGAGGATGAAAATTCAAAAGCCGTAGAAGGCGAAAACATTGGAAGCGTTATTGAAAATAGTGAGACCGCGGTAGATACAAGTGCTGCAGTGGAAATAAAAAGTAACGAGGAAAATGGTGAGGGTCAAGATGTTGCCAATCCAGATGAGATTATGGAAGCTGCAAACAAACCTGATAACATGAAAGAAGCTACCCTGCTTGATGACATGCAAGTTGATAATGGTAAAGGAAATGAGGCAAATTAGGGTGGAGATTGTATCAGCAAGTTCTAATATTAGAGTTTGTGGAGATATTACACTGATGAGTTGTTACTGGACCTAGAGATATCCGAATGAGTTGCATGGAAAGTGGGTGTGTCCTTATTTATTGGATGATAATGAGCAAAGGTTTGGAACGGTTTATTTTGCCAAGTTTTGCCCTTGTAACTTTCTAAGTGGATGTTGGTGATGAGCTCGTTTAGATTCTCCATTAGATTTGATTGCACCATGTCATCTTAAAAACTCCTTTTAGATGGTCAAACTCAATCAACAACTCTGAATTTCCTAATGTACTTTTTGGTCCATTGACTTTGCAAAAGTATGTCCGATTGTTGAATGGTCCTTAACCCGATAGACTTTTGATAATATTTCTCTTTTAACAAAGAAGTTTAAACAGTAAAAAACTAATTATACATGTTTTAATTCAGAGAGTACATTACATCCTTTTGTGGGATTGAAATTTCCTCCCTTCAACACCATAAGCCATCTGAGTGTAATATAAGGAATCATAATTAGGATGCAGCTGGATCCAATGTATTTTTTGGTGAGCCAATAATGTATGTTCTGATTGTGACATTTTTTAGTTTGATTTATTTATAAAATTCACAGGAATCTTGGATACATAAATTAAACATTTTTTAGAGAAAATAGTCAAGAAATTATCTGGAATTTACATATACATTGGATAGCTCAATGACATTATTCAGGCAGAAAAAAAGTTCAGTGACAATAGTTTATGGATGACCATTTTTGTTACTATTACCCAAGACAAAAACAAAATAGAACAAATGGAAATTGGAGTCTTAATTACATATACTCGTTTATTTGCACTACAAAAACTAGGAAATTTGAATAAAAAAAGTTGTGCATTTGTCTGTCTAGTCTTTATTTATTGAGCAACAGTGACTGGCTGCTTCAAATGCTGGTTCAAGTCTAGTCTTTACTGTTGTTGAACTCCTTTCTCGTTTCCCATCCTGCAATACAACAACACAACTCTCTGGTTACTTGACATACATGATAGGCTTAGTTGAAATAGTGTCTAGTGTCTTAGTTGACTTAAGATTAGTTGAATTAGCGTGTCTAATGTGTTAGTTGACTTATGATTAGTCGAATTTATTCTTCTATATTAGTTTACATATGATTAATCAAATTAGTGTGTCTAATACCTTAGTTAACTTAGGATTAGTCGAAATAGCATGTCTAGTGTCTTATTCAAAATAAATTTCTTTAAATCCAAAACAAACACTCCTTTGTTGAGTAAATCACTTTAAAATCCTTATATTAAATACTCGTATTCTATGACCATTCTTAATAGCCAAAAGTTAACTAGGATCATACAATTAATACACTTATTGATTCATTTACTTAATCCAAGTGATAAAAATCTTAAACAACACTTACTTTAAATAAACTTGAGAAAGTAATCAACAAAATTGATTCACTAACCTTTTCATATTTATTGGATTTGGAAGACTTTCTCTGCTCTGAATGATTCCAATAGCTCCCAACAGAACCAATGATAGGTGCCTCCTCAGGACTATGAGTTCTTGAAGATGTTCTTGATATATTTGAACTATACTTCCTTATCTCTTCAATTGTCAATGCTCCTAGAATTGGCCTATCTTCAACATCACATCTTTTTGGTGTATCATATTTATTTTCTGATTCAACCAACCAAGTAGAGAGGCTTGTATTTACCTCAAATTCTTTTCCTTTTTCTGTTTCATTGATCTTTTTGTTTGATGATAATGACAGCTTCAAATTCAAACTAGGTTCTGGTCGGTTACAATTGATGTTTTCTTTGTCTTTCTTTATAGAATGCAACAATGTTGTTTTAGTCTTCCTTTGACTAACATTGCCAATTGGATTCAATACTGAGGAGCAAACATTTTCATCTTTTTCTACAATGTTGTTTCCTTCACTTTCTTGTTCTTCTTGAGGTTCCACCATTATGCTGGTAACTTCATTATGATCAACCAATTCTTTTTGAATTGATGAAACTGAAATTGGTTTTCTCTTATAATCAGTTGATATAGAAAACAAAGAAGATTCTGAAGACTCTTCATTGAGGTTAATATCATCATATCCATCATCAGAGCAATCTTGATATCTATACTTGTTGAGGAGAGGTTCATTAATTTGTTTTGCTTCTTCTTTGGCTTCATTGGATTCTGGTTTTGGTTCCTGCAGTGGAAGAACAATTGGAGATGACCCAGATACATCTTTTGCACTACGGAGTTTGATTGGAGTACTGTTAACTTCAATCTCATCATCATTTTCTTCTGCAGAAACTGGTTTTGTACAACCAATAGAAACAGAAAATAGTGACTCAGAACACTCTTTTTCTTCTTGTTCTTCTTCATGGTTATCTTGAGTTGTTGTTGTTTCCAAATCATCATCATGAGTGTTGTTGTTTATACACTGAGATTGGCCTTCATTTTCTATTCTGAATTAAGTTGTATTGAGAAAAATAAATGAATGAGATGATTGATAATAACTATGCAACTAATATAAGTTATAAGAATGAATAAGCAAGCGAAAAAGTTGTAAAAATATATAAATAACTTACTTAGATTCTGAAATCCAATGGATGGATTCTTGAAGGTTAGTATTTTGGAGTGTAGGTTGAGGAGCAGATAAAGAAACAGTATTAGCAGGTTGAGAAAAGTGTTTTTGGCGTTTGGAAGAAGAAGAAAAACAAGGTAAAAAGCACTTCATGATTAATAATAATAATTTGTGTAAAGTGTGTTTGCTTTTTCGGTTGTTTTAGAAGTCCGTCTTCCTCGTAAGAAATAAGGATGATGAAGGAAACGGTCATCAAAATGCAAAACTTTTGAAAATTCGACCGTTGAGATTTCCAGCTAGATTCTGATTCTCCTCCTATCATCAACTAGTACCAAGTACTTGGGTTGGGTGGGCCCATTGATTGGGCTCAGTTCATTTAAGCCTTTGTAAATTGGATTTTTCATATATGTTCACCCCCCACTTCACCTTATTAATGCTAGAGTGCGCTTGGTCATAATCTATTCTCAAGCTAGGAGAGTAAATGAATTGATGAGAGAGCTTTTGTGGCGGAGCTGTGGGGAGTGCTTGAAGGGTTACAATATGTAAGGAGATTGGGATTTACAGCGATAGAGCTTAACATAGATTCTATAACAGTAGTACAGGTAATCAAGACCGGAAGGTTAAGTAGCATGATTGGGCTCCCGTTGGTGAAACAAATTCGGCGGCATTTGGAGTTGGATAGGAAAATTATGATTGTTGGACGTGTGTGATTAGACATTCTTATCTAATGAAATTGCTTTTGAAAGTGAGATTCAACCATGTTAAAGTTTAACACCAGTTACAACTTATGCATCTCCAACCTCATGCAAAAAATTGTTCTCTTCTAACTGTTCACTTTTTTAACTCCTTTCTGACAAAAAGACAACCAAACCTTTGTCAATAGAATTCCGTCTTACTATAAGTATCTCATTTGCAAAAAAAAATTAAAGAAAATTATTATTTTAAATATAAATATCAATTTATAATGTTTGCCAATAAAAATTTAAAGATATTAATTGTTAAAATCGTACAATAACATAAGCTAGGTTTAGTATGGTGATAAGAGATTTAGGTAGTATGCATGGGATTATGAATTCAATTTTATGCTATATTGTATAAAAAAATTGTACAATGAAATGTGTGAAAAATGAAAATCAAACTATAACACTTATTTTGGAACAATTTGTAACAAAAAAAAATTAGCACTTATTTTAAGACAGATTTTTTTTTCACTAATCAATGAAACTCATTTTCACAATTAGTATTTTTTTTTTTTTAAGAACCATACACAATTTAAAATATGACATTTATAATAAGACAGAATGTAGATAATGACTGATTAAGACTTGAATTAACTTTCTTTGTATGTGTATCTAGCTAAATATATGGAACCTGACCATATACCCTCTGAGCTTAATAACACTCGCAATGTTATTGGCTTAGACACCAATCGTCCATATCACTGACAGATACTGCGAGTGTAAAATTGGCCTCACGAGAAAGCAATCAAGCAAGCACAATACTGTTGAAAAAGATGACAAATACAAACAACACTAGTAATTCTATTCTATCACACTCACAAGAAATAAAGGAAATTATTCACAAAAAGGAATGAAATATATAGTAACTAAACGTGTGATATAGAAAATTCATAAATTATCAGCTAACACATTGTTACAACTACATTTATGAACTTGATTTCCCGGTATAACTATGTCACACAATTACAATTCTCAACCATTCGATTGAAATTGACGTCTGAAATTATTTTACTATATAATTTAACAGTGCAATCTTGACTATCTAACTGTTAATATTCATTATTACGTGGAATTGCCTTGTATTCAATAATAATAATAATAATTTGTTTATATTTTGTTACACTTAATGATGTAATGTAATAAAAAGAGAGAAAAAAGGAAGAGAGAGTGTAGTTTAGTTGAAGTTAAGGGACAGGTAAGCTAGCTAGAATTAAGAATGAAGAAATAAGTATAGAATAGGGGACCATAATACCATTTTATTTCTCATCATATATAGTATCATACATATTGTAGAGAGTAAAAGAGATAAGAAGAAATCATATATTAATTTAATGGCATTAGCATTTAGCAACACTTCAGAAGCCGCCACTATAAACATATGATGATATTCATTTTCATTTCTTCATTGGTTGTTTGTTGCCACTCAATTCTTATGTAACGTATTACTTCATCTTACCTCAACTCAAAAAACAAAGGTATAACTATTAATCTCTTCAATTTATTCTTAATTTCTCTTCATCTTTTTATATAAAAACAGAATTAAATTATTATAAGCCTCACTGTTTTTTTTTTCCTAAGACTGTCACAGCAGATTCTTGTCTTGTTCGCTGAGATTCTTTGTTAATTATTAATGACTCAAATTTTTAAGATTACCAATTTTAATTATTTTTTTTCTGAAGTGATTAGCTTCTAATAAGAGTTATAGCCTTTTTTTCTTCATTTCAGCTTAATTTTTTGTCCACTCTAACTCCTTAACTCAAACTTTCTTCTTTTTCATGATGATCTTCAAAGATTGTGAAGAAAATCCGTGAATTCTTTCTTGTTTGTTTTTAGGTGTTTGTTTTGTACCTTAACTTTATCTCCAACAACATCACTCACACTTTTCTTGTTTGATCAACACTTGTCCCTTTCTTATTCTTTCTATATTCTGATAGAAACTTCACACTTGTTACATTTATTTTTTGCAGTTGGAACAAAAATGATAAGAATGGCCCACAAGTTTTAGTTTATTTGAGGTGGCAAGATCCTATATTCATGTGACTGTTTCTTTCTTTCTTTAAGGTCCTGTTTGGCAACAAAAAAAAAATGAAGGTTTTTTGAATTAAATATAACTCATGCTCATGCATAAAGAAAAAGAGTGAAAATTATGGAACCATTAAATCATCAAAGGTTTACTCTTGAGAGAGTGTTTTCTCAGAAAGCTTTACAAATGAGCAATTCATTTCCATGTCAAATATGTGTTATTGGATTTCTTTGTGGACTTTGTATTGCTTCTTTGATTTTGGCTACTCTTACTTCTTCCTTTGGTAGTACTTTTCATTTTGCTCACTTTTCAATGCTTAATTTATCATTCAACTCAGATCTCCATACCACAATCACTAGTAAGTACTTATATTTCTTCTCCTTAATTACTTTTATTTAATTATGTCTCTTTTAGTACTACTATTACCTTTTTAAGTTAGTAATAGAAAATTAGCAATTAGTTAACTTTTTAACATGCTTTATGAATAGAACAAGAGTTTTAACAGTTTCCCTTTTGTGATTTTCTTCTTTTACTATTAATATGAATCCTACTGCATGTTTGTTTTCCTAAAATTATTCCAAAGAATTATTCTAATTGTGTTTAAAGTTATACACACTTTTTAAGAATTTTTTTATGGTACTAATTTCTATGATCGAAAGATATTTTTATTAATAAGCAAAACTCAACTTTTCAAATACATTAAATAATTGATGTATCTGACTTATATTATTGACCAGATACATAAGTTATTCAATGTTTCTAAAAAGTTAAATTTTGCTTATAATTATGGTCGAAGTGAGTAGTAGTTAAGTAAGTTAAGACACGACAAATAATTATTGAAAAAACCGTAATATATGAGACGGAGGGAGTATCAAATTTAGTTTAAACTTTGAGTTCAACACAAAACAAGATATTAACAGTTTCCCATTTATGATTTTCTTCTTTTGATATTGAAATCTTACTGTTTTCTTAAAATTATTCTAAAGAAAAATTCAGTTAAAACTTTAAGAACGTTTATTCTTGAAGCAAACTTGATGAGTATGAATTTTAAGGCTTGTATATGAAGTAACATATAGTAATTATACTAATGCTTACTTTACGTTAAGCATACTCTAATTTTTTGGCCCTTTTGACTTTGACCAAACTTACTACAAACAAGATATAGCATTACATTAAGGAGAGTTGAATACACTATCCCCATTAATTTGTTTTGCATAATCATTTCATGTAGAAAAACAATAATGCAGTTACCACTTGTCAATTTTTTATAATATGATAAAGCATATAGAATTTTCTTACTAATTCAATAATTTTATCATGATTAATTAAATTAACATAAGGGCCATCTTTTCTTCATGGTGACAACAGCAGAATGCTCCCTTAAACCTAAACAAATAGAGAGATTAAGAGATTTGAGGAGCATAAGAGAAAGAGACCAAGATGAAAGAGTGTCTTTGCTTTATTCAGGTTGGAGTTGTGTGTTAACAAAACCTACAACTCAGAGAAGTGAGTGCTTATTTGAACTTGGAATTAATGAGTCCAATTTGCCTAATGCTCCACATTTCGAAAATTGCAAGGCGAAATCGCATCTGCATAACAGTCTCGACACACGTATAGGAAATGATTCCTTTCCGCCATGGGTATGTTTCTTAATCATTTCCACTATACAGATTCTTAGATATCACTTAGATTAGATAATTAGTATATATTTATTATCAAAACAACAGCATGTAGAGTAGACACTTGAGGAAGATTCATGTACTGAATTATTTTAGATCATAAAAAATGACAGTTGTAGAAGTTTTTGCAGATTGCAGGATCTGATGCAGAAAACTATCCTCTGACTAGAAAAGTTCAACGCGATATATGGATTCATCAGCATCCACCGAACTGTAGCGACCCGAATGTGAAGTTCCTTTTAACTGACTGGGAAAGATTGCCTGGATTTGGCATTGGTGCTCAAATTGCTGGAATGTGTGGACTTCTTTCTATTGCAATCAATGAAGGAAGAGTCCTTGTCACTAATTTCTATAATAGAGCTGATCATGATGGTTGCAAAGGTATAAATTTTGTGAGCCGTTCAATTTTCATTTTAACAACTTCATACAATGTGAAAATCTGGTTCGAATGTTGCTCATGCAGGGTCGTCCCGGTCTAGCTGGAATTGCTACTTCTTTCCAGAAACTTCCTTAGAATGCCGTCAACGTGCATTCGAACTAATGAAAAGCGAGGATGCGGTGAGTAAAGGAATTTTGAAGACGAAAGAAAATTATACGTCGAAGCATATATGGGCAGGACCAACTCCTAGGCAAGATCTCACAAGAACTTGACAAATTCATAAATATATGATATATTGCTTCCTTAATATGATCCTGAACATAAAGTTATTATTCTTATTCTTATGTCAATGTATGATGCAGGATATGGGGCGATCCGTGGAATTTTTTGCAACCGACAACTGACATAAATGGCAGTCTGGTAGCTTCTCATAGAAAAATGGATAGACGGTGGTGGCGAGCACAGGTACTCCTAGAGTCCTAGTCCTAATTATGTCCTCATCATAACAATATACTATAATAACAACCTTAACTCCAATTTCTGTTTATTAATCCATATGATAGCATTGATGGAAAAGAGTATAGCTGATCATTTTATTTTACTATCACATTCTACCACCAATATTGTTCTTAATGAGGTTTAATGCTGAAAAGTTAATGGTTTAATGATGTTGCCATAAATATTACTTCAGGCTGTGCGCTACTTAATGAGGTTCCCAACTGAATACACATGCAATTTATTGAATGAGGAGCGCCATGCTGCCTTTGGAAAAATAGCCGCAAAAATGGTTCTGGAAAGTCTTGCTGGAGAATGGCCAAAGGTTAACTCTCCACTATACATCTTTCAAAACTAGCACAATACATATATGTGTTTTGGATATGGATTTCTTCAACGAATTACGCATTTGACACAGACACACAATCTAAACCATTGGATTAAGATTAGACCGACCGAGTTCTGACTTGCTAAATCAAGTTTGAAGTATAAAGTAAGAATGCGAGCGACCTTGATTCGGTGGTTTAGATTGGCGTCGACGTGATTGCTTGAGTAAAAGGAACCCAAACCCTGTTGTCCATTCTTACATGCTTTGATAGTATCATGTGTGTTGACTTCTGTAAATGTTTCAGGAGGAGAATGGTAAAAGGCCAAATTCTGATATTGACAAATATGTATGGTCCAATCACAAGCCATGGGTCCCAAGACCTCTTCTAAGCATGCATGTAAGGATGGGAGATAAAGCATGTGAAATGAGAGTGGTTGAATTTGAAGAATACATTCAGCTTGCTGATAGGATTAGGAGTCATTTCCCAAACCTCAATAGCATTTGGCTGTCCACAGAGATGCAGGTATGCACCATTATTATATCACAAACATCGGACACCGACATGTCAACATCGGTATTAATTTGAAAAAATATAGTAATTTAATGTAATCATGTGTCATATTGTCATGTCGGACACCTGACACGTGTTCGACACCGGACCAACCTTGATTCAAAAGTGTTAGTGCTACATAGATTACTATTGCATTTAATTGTGTATTTTTCAGCTTTCTTATACTTCTTCCTTCTTGTGTTTTAATCATCCTCATTGTGTCCATTTGATTCAGGAAGTGATAGACAAAACCAAAGAATATTCTTCTAGGTGGAACTTTCATTATACAAAGGTAAGAAGGCAAGATAAGAGTAATGTGTCAATGGCTGAATATGAAAGCAGTTTAGGAAGGGAGAGAAGCACTAATTATCCACTTGTTAACTTCCTGATGGCTGCTGACTCTGATTTTTTTGTTGGAGCTTTGGGTTCTACTTGGTGCTTCCTTATAGATGGTATGAGAAATACTGGTGGAAAGGTTATGTCTGGCTATTTAAGTGTCAACAAGGACAGATTTTGGTAATCACTGTAATTATGTTAATTGTCAACGAAAATGTTGACTATTAGAATAATAACAGAATAGATTTTTGTAATCTTCTGTAAAATATGTAAATTATTCTTATTTATAATCATTGTAAATGACAATGCTAAAGAATCTTGTGAATTAAAAGAGTCAACATATTCTATACCAAATAAAAAACGAGTCAACATATTTGCAACCTGTTCTTGTCCTTTGTTATTGTTTTTCTCTGACTCTTCAAAGATAAAGAGATGATGATTTTGAAATTTTAAAAAGAAAAAGGATACTTTTCCCTTAACTTTTACTAGTCTGAGCAATTTTCCAGGTTACAATTTATAAAATGAATGTGACTCTTCTAAAATGAGTAAATGGTAAAGTGAAAAAAATCGAGATGTATATATGTAAGTAATATTCACCTTTAATTTATTTATCAATGATTGATGATTCTCAAGTTAAAAACATCTTGTAATTCAATCATTGGATATGACGTTTGGACAAACTTCACTATGACAAATCCTTTGAAAACAACATACAAAATCTTAATGAAAGGAATGTAACTAAAGAGAACAACACTCAAGAAAATGTAAAATCGATGATCATCGACATAGATGTAGATACAGATATTGGTATCTTAATGAAAATTAGACAGAAGGCAAGCAATTGATGAGCAAGACTCTAGCTCTTCAATTTCACTTCAGATGACAATACAACAATTTCTAGAAGATGACAGCTTCCTTGGCGAAACGGGAAAAAAAATGAAGGCGCCTTTTTAATAGCTAATAACAATTGGTTGCACGAGAAGCTTCTAGTAAATTCTTACAGAAACCCCCTCCAGTGTTGAAATGTAAAGTCAGCTGTGGAACTGTGCATAAAGAAAGACCCTTTCTCTCTTGCAACAATTATCAAAGCCGCAGTTTCACCTAGAGATACATACCGTAATATTATTATTATTCTTCTATGTCCTCCGTGCTGCGCTGCACTCCATCTCCAGATTTAGCCACTGGCGGCTTCTTATGTTTCTTACTTTTGGCTTTCTTTGCCTTCATTCGACGTTTCTTTTCATTGGCGTCTACCCATTTGTAGTCTGCGGGTATGCTGAAAGGATCAGCTTCATCCTTATATCTGTGACTGTCAGAGTCGCTGGTTTGCCCCCCACGACCTCCTTTCATCCATGAAATCCATGATGCAGACCCCTCTGATTCCTTGGATTTGGCATCCTGGAAATGTGCAGGGCTGGAAAGTGGTGTTGAAAACTCTTCTACTGGCTGAAGCTCCTCAAATTTTGTAAAAGTGACAAGCACCCTGATAGTGGGGACTATCGGGATAGCAACCTGTGTACCACGAGAGATTATTATCATTTAAGATCAAAAGTCATTATAAAGAACAAACATGGATGATGAACATGCTACAGCATGCACAGAGAGTGACAACACACACATGCAGAAATCAGGCTCAATATTATCGCACCAACACTCGGACATAGTTTGATCTCTCTGAAGTTTATATTAAGATAAGCTAATCAGGGCATCCGGACAATAGTAGCAAATATTTGCTTTGCAAGCGAAACAGTTTTGTATCGTTTTGTATCGCTGCAGCTTGACGTGTTGAAAATAACATTAACAATAACAGAAGTATCATGTGATGATTATCAGTTATACAAGTCATTCAATACCAAAAGATACTCATGCACAAATGTACATACAAGAATGACCAGATAATTGAAACAGACCCATGTGAGATCTCATAACAGTTGTGAAACCTAAGCAACTTGCCAACTTCAGAGAAAATTCAGATGTTTATCAGTTATATATTTAATCTGATAAATAAAGATTGATTTCACTCTCTGCCCAAAAAGGCAGCTAGAGGTAATATGTTATGAGCACTCTCAACAGACAGAGTGCGGAGGAACAGCGCTATAAAAAATTCAGAACTTCGGTTATAGTATTTGGATTACCTTGACAGGAAAAGTTCCATGAGGAAGCTTAGTTGTCAAAAGCTCTCTGAGTCTTCTAATAGCCTTAACCTTATTTGCCAAGATGTCAAGTAGAGGCAGAAGCTCATCAGTTTTCAACGGGAAGTCGGACGTCAACCACAAGACAGGTCTTAAACCCTTTTTATACTCACTCTCATTCTTAGACTCACTAACTGCTCCTTTCTTCTTCTTCTTTTTAATGTTTTTATCCTTTCCCTTCTTAATATCTCCATTATCCTCCTTCAGGAACTCGGATGCTATCTTTTGTTGATCACCCGACTTCTGGTTGCTACCTTCTAGGCCAAACCTTGAACTTTTCTTTGATGTTTTCAAATCCTCGGGCTCATCACTGTTGCTCTTCAAACTTTTTTTGTTCCAACCAAACCAGCTCTTCTTCTCTTTAGACACACCATTGGCTTCAGAATTCTCATACGAAGCTGATGAACCATTTTCTTGACCATCCCCATGCTCTTCATCATCACCAGCTGCGTCAGAGTTCCCCATTCGCAGTGCAGAATCTAATTGCATTCTTTCCTCAGCAGTCAGTACATCATCATACTCATCATTGTTTTCCCCATTTATCATACTTTCTCCATCCTCCACAGCAAAAAGCTCTTCATCTGTCATAGCACCTGGAACCCGCCTTGATTTCACACTCACCATTACATTAAGCATGTCATAAACTTTTGCCTTCCAATTCCCAACCATCTCTGTCTTCTCTTGACGCCTCCAAGATAAATGAGGAATAAGCTCGGCCTGAGTAACATCAATACCTGGTCTGTACATGTTTGTCTGAGACATCAAGGATACTTCATGGGCAACTTCAGCTTCTGTTGGTTGTGTACCAGCTCCTTCCAAGGCATTTGTAACTTCCTTCTCCTTATGTGAAAGAGCAAGCAAAGAACCATGCGGAAGAGTTAAATTACTGTCCTCTGAAGTATAACCATCTCCAAGGAACAAGAATGTTTGGTCTGATCGTTGGATGCGTAAACCATCAAAACCAGCAAGGGTCATATCAGCACGGAGATTAGAACCACGCTTCCATATTCGATAAGTATCAGAAGGGGCTATGCGTCCAATAAAGGGAATTACAGAGCTTTCAAAATGAAAAGTTATCTCCATATAAAAATCACGAATTCGAGTTGCTGAAGCAACAATGCGTGGAAGTCTACGACACCATTTAGCCCAAGCCAGAGGTTGATAATGTCTTGCAATAATCATGGCAATAGCTTCCTCTCTAGTGCACACCGCCTCTTGAAGAGCACTCCAACCATGCTCATTCTGTAGACTCCAATCGGCACCAGCAGCCATCAATATCTCAGCAGAGACATGATCCCTAAGACGCACTGCAAGGTGAAGAGGAGTCTCCCTACCAGGTACATCACGACGATCAATAACAGACGAAACCTCATCAGCTCGAAGTTCAGCAGCAAGAGATTCATCTTCATTATTAACCTCACCAGCCTTAGCAAGCCGTGGCAAGGAAGTAACAATACGCCGCAGGGCAGCATGGTCACGTCTTGCAACTGCCAAGTGAGCAGGACTATGTGTATATTTAGTTAAATCTTCCATCGATTTGTCTCCTATGTCTCTCTTTTCCCTTTTCACCGCTCCTACACCAGTATCATGTACAATTCCGTTTACTTCCATGGTTTCCTAATTAACCTCCAGTTATAAAGCACAAATTGCACAAACCTCCCCCATAACCTTTCCTTTCAAAGTTCAGACACCGCAATCGATTCTCAACGTGTAACAATGATAAGGGCAAGCCTAAAAATGTATAATCCTTGTCTAATTATTTGTTCAATTTCTAGATCTCCTCTGCCACAATTACAACAACTGGCTAACACCAACAAAAAAGCATGACTCTAAGAACTGATTTTGCTCCAATTTGCTTCAAAATTCAAAATTCTACTCCCAAATTTTGAACTTAAAAACCCCAAAATCCAATTGAGTAACTCGATCTTAAAACTCATGAATGCTCCAATGAAATCAAATCTACAAACAACAAACAACAAACAAACAAAGATTTACACATATAGCACTAAGATTTAAACATAACATATACCCACTTGTAGTTATATCTGTCAATTGCAATGTATCCAATTGTAACTGTAACTAGAAAGAAAATTCAAAATTTAAAAAATAAAAAACATCTTTTTTTTTAATAAAAACTTGAACTTTAATTTAAAATGATACTACTAAAGCAAAAAAATGAAATGGGTAAAGTGAAAATGTCGCATCAAATGAAAAGAAAAGAAGATCCGTGAATTTTGATTGAATAATTTTGGAATGAGAAAAAGTGTGGTTAAGAATTAACGAATAGAAGAAACAAGAATTGAAGAAAGTAGTTACTTACTAGTTGCTACTATGACATGACATGTGAGAGAAAGAGAATGATCGATTTTGAAGTTGTTGATTTTGCTGGTTAGGGTTGTTAAGAAAATGAAGTTCGAAAATTGAGGAAGAGGAAAAAAAGAAGAAAAGAAAAAGAAGAAGAAAGAGATGATCGGACGGTGGAGATGGAATGAGAGAGATGAGATCTAACGGTGGTGGTTGTTTGGAGTGTGGACCATTTAATGCTGACAGATGACTACACAGCTCAAAAGGAAACAAAGTGGACTCGCTCTGTTTCAGACTCATCAAACTCACTCAATGCTCTCACTTTCTTTTTCTTTTCTTTTTTTTAAATTTTGGTTTTGGTCCCCCTATTTGGAAAAATTTGAAGTTTTGATCCTCTATTTTAAAAGCCAACTTTTTTATCTCCTATTTTAAAAAACTTGAACTTTTGATCCTTCAACTCAATTTGTTCAAATTTTTGCTTATGCGGCAAACTCTATTGATGACATGGACGTGTCCATGTGGACATATAATATTTCATGTCATTAATTTTTCTTTAAATAAAATAATATTATGTCTAAAAAAATATTAAAATGATTATATAATTAAATAATTAATTAATAATAATAAAAAATTACTAATTATCCAAATATATAATTAAAAATTTGTAAATTATCCAAATATATAAGTTAAAATTACCCAAATATATAATTAATAATAATAAAAATATATAATTTTTAAACATATAATTTTTAAATATATAATTTTTATTTATTATTAATTATAGGGTTAAATGTGTTTTTGATCCCTATAGTTTCGCATAATTTCGTTTTTAGTCCCTAAAGATTTTTTTTGCATTTTTTAGTCCCTGAAGTTTTTTACGTCAGTGTTTTTAGTCTCTACTTTTAATCAAACTCTTGTATATCTTGTATACTTTTACATTTTTGAATGATTTTTTGTATTCATGATTATAATATTATAAGAACATCTCCGGTAAAAATTTAGAATTATTTAACATAAGATGAATTATTTATGAATTTTTATAAGCAAAAAAACTAAAAAATTCATATTTAATTCATCTTTTGTTAAACAAATTTAAACTTTTATAAGAGAGATTCATATAATGTACTAAACATGACTGCAGAAAAAAAAATTAAAATTTTGAATGATATGCATGAGTTGAGCACGAGTTGAATGAAAAGTAGGGACAAAAACACCGACGGAAAAAACTTCAGGGATTAAAAAGTGTGAAAATAATCTTCCGGGACTAAAAACAAAATTCGACAAAACTATAGGGACCAAAAACATATTTAACCCTTAATTATATATTGGGTAATTTTTAATTATATATTTTGTAACTTACTAATTTTTAATGATGTATTTGAGTAATTTCTTGATTTTAAATTATATATTGGTTAATTTAGTAATTTTTAATCATTATTAATTAATTATTTTAATACTTTTAAAACATAATATTATTTTAGTTAAAGAAAAACTTAATGACATATAATATTATACGTCCACATAGATACTGTCACGTCATCAATTAATTTGTCACGTAAGCAAAAATTTGACCAAATTGAATCGGGGGATTAAAAATTCAAGTTTTTCAAAATAGGGGATCAAAAAGCTGGCTTTTAAAATAGGGGATCAAAACTTCAAGTTTTTCAAAATAGGGGGACCAAAAAGTTGACTTTTAAAATAGGGGATCAAAACTTCAAGTTTTTCAAAATAGGGGGACCAAAACTGTATTAAAGCCTAATTTTTTTTAATCACAACATAAGTAATAATAAGAGATAAATGAGTAACAAGGTGCGCCGCGGGTACTAAAAAGACAAGTGTAAAATACAAATGGTATGAAAGTATGTTGATTATTGATACATGTTTTCTTATGTTTGACCATTTTACTTGAAATAGTTTTAATTGTTGTAAGTCACACAGTAAAAATCTCAGTTATCAATCTAAGAAGTGACAAAACTCCACTCAAATATACACAAACATGTTTTCCGTATACTCATTCATACACTATAACATCCGCAGGTTTGAGAGTCGATTCTCACTTTTGCTTTTTTATTTACATTTATTTACACTTTTTTTTTAACCTTAATTTTGTGGTACTTCTATTTTGAAATATCTTGGTCACTCTCTCCTAGATTTGAGTTTAAAATGGTGATGCGTTTTATTTTAAATGATGATGTTCATTTGATGGTTTTGAAAAGATGACCACCAACAAAATTTTAAGATTTTTAAAAAAAATTATCTATTTTATAATTTAATTAATAGAATATAAATAATTATTTCACTTGTTATATGTCAAGTTAACTAAAATAAACCTATTCCAAACAATTTTGACGTCAAAAGCACCTAGAGACGCAAACCTATTCCAAACACACACATTGTTTTTAGATTGTAATTTATCATATTCTATATAGTTTGAAGAATTTATTATAATAAACCTTTAATGTCATATTGATCGAGTTTGTAAAACATAAATCAACTCATTGTTCAAACTATCAAATACATATGAAGCACATCATTTTATTGTGTTTGATTGCAAACTATAAGCATATATACTATATGAAATCAAAAAATGCTATGTTATTATAACAGTAAGCATACATATGTGCAAGTTTGTTTGCTAATGTGATTTCTATTTTACAATAAATTAAATATAATTTTTTTTTATTGCATATAACGATTGAAGTTGTAATAAGTACAAAGTTGATCATTCGATATGGATTTCATATTTTGTTGATGATGTGAACAATTTTATAATTAATCACTCTGAGTATGGTTCAATCGTACAAGATTGTTGAACCTTATTTCATCCCTATAATAATGTGATTGATTTAGCGGCTTGAGAAATTAATTTTATCTCAGCAGGCGTGGATTTGAAACCTCTCTAGATAATGAAATTGATTTGTTTTTTTATATAAAGAAAACAGAAAAGACAAAACTCGTCACAGTTACTATCAAACCAATGTCATCTAGCAATATATATGTACCACATTTGCTCGTTCAACTTGTCTTTTGATTTTACAATGCATGAACTAATATGTCTAACACGCATACACAATTTTCTACACATGTAGGGGTATTTATGTAATTTTCATTTTTTTGGGTGGGTCGTGGCCGAGCTGGGCCACCCCTAACTCCGCCTCTAATTGTAATAATTATTAATGCTATTATTTCAATACATACAATTAATTTCAAATATTTTTTTTGTTTGTAATTTATAATTTGTCTTCGGCATCTTATTTATTTTTTTAGTTATGCTGTTAATAATTTAGTTGTAGAAAATTTAACAATTTGTACGTAACACTTTTTGAATGAGTTAAGAAGGGCATGGTTGTTTTTTTCTCTGTGCCGCTTAAAAGAATAGAACTATAACTATTAGGTGAATTTTTGTCCTGGACACCAAAAAGTGTAGGACCACTTTAAGACTAATCATACTCATACTCCAAAAAAAAACCTATTTTATTCAATCTACATTTTATATTATTATTAAAAAGGGAAAGCGCAAGAAAAAAAAGCAAGAGGAATTGTATTTTGAGATTTAATTATTATAAATAATTGAAAAATTAAATAAAAATTATAATTTATATTAAAAATAAAATGTTTAAAGTCACGTCGACAAAGAAGTACTGTCAGTATCTGTCAGAGACCGTTTTAAAAGTTTTGAGGTTTTACTGGGACAAAAATCAAACTTTTTTCATAGGGACTAAAATCAAAATAAAGCGTAATTGCAGCGACCATTTTCATATTTAAGCCTAAAAAATAATAATAATTGTTTGGTATTATTTTTTAAAAAGAACTTATAGCTTATTTTGTTATTTTATAATTTATTTTTTAAACGTTATTTCAAATAACATTTGAGCTTATAAATTATAGCTTATCACTTTTTATTTCAATTTTACTCTTATTATTTTATCTAAAATCCAATTTTACTTAATAACTTATTGGAAAACACTTATGAAATCTAAAGAAAATACTACCAACGAAATTTGATGAAGGTGCTCCTTCTCATTTCTCTATCTCAATTTCAAATAAATTGGACATGATGGTTTGCATTACTTTACACCTGCTCTTCCCAGAAACCAGTGAACCATGCCTTCTACTACTTCTATAACTGACTCAATATCGATACCTCAATTTAAGGATTCAAAATTAAAGGATTTTATACAAGAAAAGTAGTTTTCGTTGAAATTTGTTGGTAAGTGCTTCGTACCACTTATCATTTCCCAAGAAAATAATAGCTAGAATAATTTTCCACCCTTGTTACATCCGGTACCCCATAATTTCTTTTTTTTTTTTTATAAAGAAAAGGTATACGCCGCGCGCCCACTGCAGAGACTAATTCTCTCGAAATAACTGACATCCATTTAAGAGATTGATCTCTCCCAACAAATACTTCTTCATACGCATCAACCGGAGATCAAATACAGGACCAAATGGTTAAAAAATCCAAGTACCTACCACTTGTGTGTCACACTTTGTTGGTACCTTTTCGTTCTTAAATCATTCATCACAAATAAGCATCTCTCTAGTTTATTATACTTACATATTTATTACGCTAAAGTAACACTACGAAATTTGACGAATGCATTTTCAGCAACCTGCCTCATGTGAATTCTGCTAAGTACCAGTATTTTGTAGCATCCACCTCAAATGATCGGTGTACATAAACTTTTCTTTATCCAATTTTATTTTTACATTTATCAGTTGGGTGTATGTGATTGTGCACATTTATGTTAATTATTTTTAAATTATTTGAAGACAAAAATTGAAACAGAAAATATTTAAAAAATGAATCCCACAATTATATTTTATCTTGTTGTTGACATTGGGTCAAAATACAAACGAATACGACGATTGAATAAAACAATGACAACATCTTGCATAGGAGGTTTATACAACCAGAACGATGGATGAGAGTAAGAGAACTCATAGGTATATATAAAACATAATATGCGATTCAGTCAGCAACTTGATTGATATATATAATATATGTGATAAACATGAACTTATCATTTCATCATCTTAAGACAATTAATGAGGGAGACAGTAGAAGCACAAGGGTGAGAAGGAGCAGAAACCCTATATTGATTATGGACACCGCTATAGTCGAATTAGACTCCATAGAAATGAATCGAAAATCTTTATCACATGCTAGTTGGGGAGTTTATCACACGCGTAGTTGGAGAGTGATGAGAATACCCCAAAGTTTATCGACTTGCCATTTAATTCGAAAGGGCTCTATTAGAGATTGCTCTTGCCATATGCATATGCGTCTTGCTCAATTTGCCATTGTTCAATTGGAAATACATTGGAAAAGTTTACGCACAAGAAATTAAACATGTCATTAATTACATGTGGTTTTATTGATGATGGCAGGTTTGTGTTTTCAATTGTGTGCAGATCAAGGCCACCACGGGCAATTATGTGCAACATTAGTCACGTGATTAAGAAATTAGTATATTTTGATCACTCTTGCAAAATAATAGTAGTAATATTTGAAAAAATAATTAAATAATATACTTTTCAAATTATTAAATAATAAAATATTTTTTATGAAAGTGGATACAATGTAATTTCTTAGTCACATGATCATCTAAAAATATCTCTCATTATATACATGTTTGTGATGATAGGTCATTTGTGTTTATGCATGTATTGTGGGATTTGAAGAAATATATTTTTGTAGGGAGAAACTCTCCTAATATATAGTGTTATATGAATAATACTTATAGGTTCATGCTAAACAGTGTCATCGGGGTACTTGTTAAGCATACCACAAAAGGAAATAAAAAATAAAACTAATATTGAAAAGACAATTTTTTATACTTTTCAGGTATTGAATGTACGCATTTCAAGATAAAATTTATATTTTAATATGCTTAACCAATACGCGGGACACTATTTATCATTTTCCATACTTATATTACTTTTCTCATTCATTCCTTTTTCTTATGGGGAAATGCGAGTTCAGATCCCCTCCATTTTATTATCCTCCATTTCCTCAAGTTTATTGTATTCATATTCGACATGTGGCAAAATAAAAATCCAATGGTTGAAATTAAAATAAATATATTTTATTAATAAAAAAAAAAAACACCCTATACTGTACGACAACAACATTATGTCTTCCTCTCTACACTGTCACTCTCCTCTGCACCGTTGCCATTTTCACCTCCGCTGCCGTCTCACCGTCGTGGTGTCTCATCTACCAATATCCCCCTCTTTTCAGTTTGAAAATTGTTGGATTGAAATTGTTGTGACTAATCTGATGGTTGAAATTGAACCAAAGTTATGTAATTTTCCCGCAACAGTTACCTAATCTTGATCGGTGTTGTCATGGATTAGTGTACAACGCATCTTAATAAAATTAGTTCAAACTAATCTCAACCATGAATACTCCCTCCGGTCCATATTATAAGGAACAATTTGTAACAAAAATTTGGTCATTTTTATAAGAAACTTTGATCAATTTTCAAATATTTTAGATGCTTAATTTTACTTGTGCTCTTATTTATTATGAGTGAGAATATTAAAAATAAGTAAGTTAGTTGAATTGAGAGTAATTAAATAAGAGTATACATGGAATAAATTTAAAATTAGAAGAGTATTAAATGAAAATAACTACTTAGAATGTGCTTACGTAATTTTTTCAAATTGTTCCTTATAATATTAACCGAAGGGTGTATTAGATTGGACGGTCCTAATTAAACACAGCTTAAAAATTGAGAGAATATTTATTGCAGGAAATCTTGTTCCGTGTTGCCATATATATAATGTCCAACTCATCGTCCCTTACCTTCTTTGCCTCTCCCTGCTGTGTTTACTCTTTCCCGAGGCAACCAAAATGGAAGGAAAAAAATGGAAAAACAAAAAATACTACCTTAAATGTTACTCCCTCTATAGTAAGAATTTTACTTTTTAGATTCATCGTAAAATTGATGTATCTAGATTACAATGTTGTCTAGATTCATCAATTTTACGATGAATGTGAAAAGTAAACTTTTTCTTATATATGGGAGCTGAGGGTTTGGTTATTTCATTGTCTCCCAAAATTTTCATTCTTACCACAGCTGCGCGGCTACTGTCCTCTCTGCTTCTCTGATCACTTTTCTTAGTCCAAATTTGTTGATCTTTTTTCACCAAAATTTGTAGATTTTTTTATTGACACTTGATATTTGTTCATTGTTATTGTTAATTTGGATGTAGACTAATGAAACATTTTCATTCTTACTGATTAATCATCTTTATCTTGGTAGTTGCTCATGTTTTGTTTTACCTTTATATGATTCATTAGATGTTTCTGAGATTCCTATCATGAATTGTAGTGATCATGAATCCATAATGAACAATTATAATTGATGAAGGATAATGTCATCCTTGTTAATTAATAGTCGTATTTATTAATTAATGTTAAGATGTATAACAGATCCATTTTCATGTATTCATTTAAACAATATATTAATATTGGGGGTAATAGATTGCTCATTGTATAATTCTGTATTACTTAGATTCTATTATGTATGATTGTGTATTAATCAGATTCTGTTATTTGATTGTGTACTATTAGATTCTGTATTGGTTCTCATGGAAGAAGTACAAATTCTCTAATTGATCAATGAAGGTGCCTTCTCAGGGATGGGGGTACATTCGAATCATGGAACAATCCTCGGAGGCATCATCGGATTTTATGTTATACACTGTGTTGAGATTCGTTACAAGGTTAGTATTAGTGTCTCCTTTATGTTCTTAATTGATGTTTGATGATTTCATAATTTGAAACCATTTTGTTTTTTCACGTCAAAGATTTTATCTTTTTAATGTTTGTTTTGTGTTGATTGAACTTTGCAGGAGAAAATGAATGAAAGGCTGAGAAACTAAGTGAGTTTGAGATTGAAAAATCATCATCCAAGTTTTGAGCTTCCATTCAATATTGTAACATTTCTCCCCTTTCTTTTTGATGTAGCCTTTTTATGCTTTCAATTTTTTAGATAATTGTTTATTTATTTGCTAAAAAAATAATCTTTGCTTTTCTCTCGTCATCATATCATTCTTTAAAGGTTACATAATTGATTACTTGTACTACAAAAATTATGCATATCTCAATTTCTAAAACATTGAACTTATTAGACCAAAACTTTGCACAACTCAAAAGCTTTTCAACATTACAAACTTGATTTGTAATGTAATATGGTGGATGACACGATAGCGAAATTTTTATATCATACAACGTAAACATGAGATTTTTATATGTAATCAAACAAAATTCTAAAACAAAGATGTATGGTGTTTCATCCATCAATAATGTAATCAAGTTTAGTTGTTATCTTTAAAAAACAATAAGAAAGACATATTTTAATATGTAAACGAAAAAAGGAACAATATAGAATGAACAATAAAAAGCGATTCACTTGGTCAATCAGGTAATAGACATAGACATAGAAGAAAAATTAATTCACCTAAAGTCAAATCTAGACATGATGAAGTTGAAGAAATGGAAATTAATAGCCGCTGCAACAATCCAAAGAAGCTGGGAATAACCAAAAGTCGAAAACCCTAAATTTGTTACTTATATAACTAAGATCAAAGGCAAATATTGAAATTGTCAATATTTACCTTCCATCTTAGCTATATAAGTAAAAAAATTAGGGTTTTCGACTTTTGGTTGTTCTTGGTTTCTTCGGATCTGTTGCAACGGCCATTAATCTCAATTTCTTCAACTCCATCATGTCTAGAACCAACTTCAGATCATGAATTAATTTTTTTCTATGTTTGTTACTTGATTGAGCAAGTGATTCGCTTTTATTGTTGATTTTGTGTTGTTCCCCTTTTTAGTTTACATAAAAAAAATGTCTCTCTTATTGTTTTTTAAAAATAAAGTCTAAACTTGATTACATTATTGATAATAAAAATTTGTTTGATAAATCCGATTTTTAATATCATGTCATCTCTCTTGACGAGATTCGCACTTTAAATAAGTAAAATATAAGGATACATATAGTTATTGATAGATTGATTAAAGAACACAATTTTTGATAAATGATATAAAATTATGAGGAAGTTTTATATAGTAAATTTTTTGAAATACTAGATTGAAAGAATTGAGTAATTAATAAAAACTATTATTAAAAAATTAGTATAAATAAGTGTTTGTATATAGTGTTTGTATCAATATATTTTTATTTATTTCAGGCTGTGGAAAAGTTTATCATCCGAGTTGTGTTGAAAAGGATGATTCATTTTTGATTCTGTAAAATCTTGGATTTGTGGTAAGCCATTGGATTTATTATTCTTAATATTTTTATATTTTACGACTTCCTAGCTCCATGCAATATATAACTATTCAATTCTTTCCGAACACTATTTATCATTTTGAATTAGCACTTGTTCTTTATTTTATGGAAGCTAAAGATGTTTTTAATTTCCAAAGCAACATTTTGGACGTTAGATGGTGAAAAATTAAGACACTGTTGTTAAAACAAAAGTAGTGGCTTCTCATATATTTGTGCTATACATACATAGAACTACAAATGGTCAAGTTCATCTGTTTTTTTGGTTGATACAACTAACTAAAGACTTTGTGCCTCATACAAGTTGCAGGGCAGGCGAAGAAGAAAAACAAAATGACTCGAACAATAATGAAGAGCGATGATACAAGTATGCATAAGCAGAACAAACAGAAGCGGTACTGATAACTCCGTATTTATTAGAACTAAAAGTGACATAATTTAAGGTAAAAAGAAGGATTTGAAGCCAAAATATGAGGAAAAAACATGAGGATTGATGATAACTTGAAATACAAGAAAAGAATGAATTGAAGGTGTTTTTTAGCCATTAATTGCGTGGTGCGCAGGCAGGAAATGAGAGTGGCGCGCAATAGGACCAGATTTGGTCTGTTTGGTTCTATTTGCAAGAGTGGCGCGCAAGATTGTCAAGAGTGATGCGCAACAGGAGGTTATGAGGAAGAGTGGCGCGCAAGAAAGTGAGAGTGGCGCGCAACTGGGCATAATTGTTGAGGAGTGGCACACAAAAGATGAAGAGTGGCGCGCAACACTTGATCTGACAGCATGACCATAAAAGCTCATTCCTTCTCATTCACAAGGACGGAATTTTAGCGGAGATTTCATATTTTGAAGCTTGCTCTTGATCCAAAACCCTCTTGGAAGTGAAGATTCTTGAATCTAGTTGAGGATGAATCCTTCTGGCTCTTCTTGTGTAATTCTCATCACTAGGATGAGTGGCTAGATTTTCATGGATTGGAACTCATAGGTGAACTTGATTACACCATAGTTTTATAATTTGGCATTGTATTGTTGATGGATTTTATTATGATCTTGATCAATTATCACTATTCTTAATGATTTACATATTATTAGCCATGTATGTGATGAACTTGATTATTGATTTACTATGAAAATAGAAGTTGATAGTTGAAATAGGATGAATTGAGCAATTGATGAATACTTTAGAGATTTAGATTTGTTAATTGTGATTTAGGGATTAAGCTTTCAAAACAGTTAATCATAAATTGACCAAAGAGATTAGAGAATTTATGAATAATTGAGAGAATTGTGATTTAAGAAATTAGACTCAATTACTTTGTAATCCCATATATAGAGATCATAATTTCATTCATTGATATGCATATTATTGTTCGAATCATGGTATGATTGAGAGATCCAAATGATGTTTGATGACAGTCGGTCTTTCTATGTTTTTAGTAGTTATTTTATAGTGTTTTAGTAAGTTTTTAGGTATAATTACATGGTTCAGAGATGATTATAGCATGAGTTGAGACATCACAAAGAATTTGAAGAAAAAGTACAAAACAGGTAAAATTTATGGAAAAATCGCATCACGATCAATCAACATTGTGACGCAATTTTTAGCTGTCAGAAATTGAAGATTTGCTGCAAGAATTGTGTCGTAACTGAAAACACAATCGGTTGCCGGATAAAAGAGTTATAATTAATATTTTATATTATATACACATATATAATAGTGTATGATGTACTATTTACCAATTAAAGAGAAGATGGGCTTGGACTCTTAGATGTTGACCCGAGAAGTGAATTGAAACAATTAACTTGAAGATAAAGCCAAAAAAACCACAAGGGAGATATATATAAAAGGCAGCGGATATCACATAGACAGCAACATCATCATGCATCACTGAGAACGGCGGAGTCACCAACAATTACTTGGTTTTGTTTCTTCTCTTTTATTATGTTGCTTAATAATTTAATTATGTCTAGCTAAAATTCCATGATTGGATCTTAGGGATGCTATTTTAATTAATTACGAAGTTAGTTTTAGTTAATTATTCCTTGTATCTAATGCTTTACATAATCCGATCAATTGTGTGATGATTTAATTAGTTTGTTTTACTATGAGAATAGGAACGAATCATCGACCTAGGAATAATTATTCAAGTGATTCTCCTTAAAAGATTTCGTAGAGTTACTTGAGAATTTAAAGATTAAAGCGCAACTTCCTCCCGGATCATAAATCATCCTAAGAGATTAGCGGGATTTATGATCAAGAGAGAGGATTATGTTATCAAGGCATTGAACATAATTATTTATTTTAATCAAATCGTGAAACTAATTTGGTAATTGTTAAAATACATGAACCACCAAGACAATAGTAATTAGATGAACCGAAAAGGTTCAATCGCTTCTCCTTCTAAAGTCAAACCCTAATTTCAAAGTTTATTTTCTCAAACAAACCCTAGAAAAATCCCCCTTTTATATTCATGTCAATTTACATAAGTATGATTTCAGTTTACAATTGTTAATTTATCACAATCCCTGTGGATACGAATCTTATAAATTTTATTACTTGCGACGAATTTAGTACACTTGCTAAATTATTCATCAATGTTCCGGTCCACTTCTCCTTGAGCAAGCCGAAACTCGATTTCTCTTTACTTAAATTTTAGTCATCAAACTTTGAATTAAAAAATCTCCCCTTATAATGTCTTTAATTTTACATTCAATAAGAAATCTAATTAGTTTTGCTTGATTTACAACAATCCTCGTGGATCGATATTCTTTTACTACTTGCGATAATTTGTTCACTTGCAAATTAGTCGCCAGGTACAGTTCAATGGAATTCGTCGGATGGACATCAAGACCTCTCTCTAACTTCCTCGCATCCATAGGGAGATATGAAACTGAACCAATGATGCAATGGGGTATATAAACTCTGATAAATGATATCTATGTTACGTGTCAGATAGCTCAGACCGGTGTCAATAAAATTTAATTTTTCATTTACTTTAACACTTCTTTGATCGGTGTTTAACACCTATAAGATACTTGTACGACACGTGTCGGACAAGTTTCCCAAAAAAAAAGTTTTTTATTTGCTTATACTCTCCTTAGGCATATATCACACGTATCTATAAGAGTTAAAGATGTATTGAAACATTATTGATCAAAGAGAGATTGCAAACATTATATTTTGTTTACAATATTTTTAACTTTCGATATTTTTATCTTGTTTTAAAATTTCTTTTAAGAAATAACTTCTTCAACTTAGATTTACATGTGTATATTTTGATTATCAATTTATATATTTTATAAATAAATAGAGGTGTCCTTGTCAGAGAGAGTGTTTCATAGAAAGTCATATAGATAAGTTTTGGATGCTTTCTCATCAATTATTTTTCCTGTCTGGCAGGCATAATCTACGAGCTTTTGAATTTTTAGCTATTCTCAAATGATTTCGAGTACTGAAATGAGCTGCAGAAGGAAGATATCGTATTGGAGTATCAAAGATTCAAAATGATTATGACCGTGGGATTTACTTGCTTGGGTGGAGCAACATATTGATTTTGGCCTAGCACACCCAAATAAGAGATGGAATCCTCTTCATTTCTTCAAAGAAGTGACAAATGCAATTACTATAGTTTTGATGTAAATCAAGAATATAAATGCACATTTTTTGAGAATAATTAATATTATTTGAATATTTATATATTTAGACTTTAATACTTGCATTTGCCATTTCTTTTAAGAAATAAAGAGGATTTCTACTCATGTAAAGGAGTTTGGGTTCACTCCATTTACCACTCCATGTAAAGCTACCTAAAAATAGAAATACAGCATTTAATGATACAAAAAATTCAATGTTTAGAGAATTAAATATACCACAAGTTCAATAAATTTTTTCGATGTTTATTTTTTTAAGCATGTGTTGACATTCTCCTTTTGTTATATCTTTGTTAATCTTATTTTTTTTTGTTTAATTTCTATGCACGGAAACATTATTACACAAATATATCTAATTAAATTTCATAACGTAGCATTTAATTATTTTTTTGATGCAAATTGCAAATGTAGCATTTTATTTGAATTTTGTGCACTAATTGTTGCATCACACAATTTTTTTTATCAAATTGTCTTATCTCAAATTAATGAGAATAATTTTTTTAGATCTAGTGGTTTAATGGGAATGAATTATTTTCAAGTGTAATTTACAACATATTAAAGAGTATAGCTGTCAAAACGGTTTGCCCGACCCATTTCAGGCTTCAGGCTACATCGGATCGAGCTACAAAATTTGGATAAAAAACGGGCCTGAAAAATATGGCCTGAGTCTGGCCCTATACAGACTTCGGGCTAGCCCGCCTTTTTTATTTTACTTTTGTTGTTTCAAGCTATGTTGATTTTTTTGCAGCATTTGGTATTTCTTGTATTCTTAATGGTTTGTTTTTTTAGTTTTGATTGAATGTATGAATTCCGCATCCCTTCGTGCCGCCGCTCATAGGGATCGGGTTGCTAAGGCAAAAATTGATTATGATAACAACACACGAGCTCGTGCTATTGAGTTTGGATCGGCCACTTTTCATGTTGGAAATCACGATGACTTAAAAACAGCACAGCAAAGCATGATCAACAATCACCCGGGTCGTGTCCAGAAGTTTTCTTCACTCTCAATAACAATGACAGAGCACTGAAAAACCTTAAGAGTGCAGCTATAGATATGGGAAATGAAACAGGGTATTATGTAATTTTTCTTCCTGTTAACCCTAGTACATAGTAGAGTTGTGGAAGTGGTTTCTTGATACTGTCAAATATATTGCAAACTTTCATATTTAGGACTTAATTTCATGCATAAATAAGTAAGTTTGAACTTGTCAAGTTTGCGAAACATTTAATTTGTTCGCTATGTATATAATGAATTCTGTTGGCATTTGGACATGTATGGATATATTAATGATATTAATGAGAATTCAAAGGGCATAATATATCACATGAATTCTCAATCTTTTGAAAACACTGGTTCACTTGTTACTTGTGTTAAGAATATCGGCGAATCTTCGGCGCGGTTTTGGGAATTCTTATCACACAACTTTACTCTGCTATTTATTATGATGATGCAAAGGCTTTGATTTTATTTATAGGTTGGCTCCCTGCTGCTATTTCTTTCGCTTTTGTGCAAACCATTCGATATATGAAACCTGTTTAACAAGTTAATGAGCTTCAGGTTTTTTATAATTTCTTTGTATTGAACTTCTATTAGAGATTATATAAATAAAATTACAAGTTCAATACAAAAACAAATAATTAAACATAAAAAAAAGTTCATCCAAATAATTACATTGTTGATATCGTATAAGAGATTATATAAATAAAATTACTATTGTTAAAATAAACAATTAAACATAAAAAAAAATAATCATAGTTTAAAAGTAATTCAAATAAAGAGTGTTTTTTGAAACCTCAAATAAAGAGTGTTAAAAGTAATAAAATTGTGTGTATATATAATATAAAAAACTATATGTTTGACACGCATGCGCACACAAACACACATGCATGCATGCGCTCGTGTTCAACTTTTCATTTTCCTTTTAATCTTTATTGGAACTAATATTTAAAGACAAACTTAGAGCATCAACATCTATGCATCTAAATTGGTTGCTTAAATGGACCTCATCTATTTCTTTTTTTTTCATTTTTTTATTTTATATTATTTTATATTTTTTAACTATTTAAACACCTCACTATTTTTTATAAATATCAACATCACTCATAAAAAAATCTATTTTTCAGCTCAATTTTGGCTAATTTGATTCATGAACTAAGTTTAACAAATCAATTGTCGAATCAAATCTCGAACTTAGTTCGAGTAATTCGATTCAAGTATTAATCGGTCGAAATTAAAATTGCAAATCGTATTGGAATTTTTTTTTGTTAAAATCAGTTGAATTTAGATATCAAAAACTGTTCCAAATTAAACTACACAAAATTGAATCGAAATAACTACACAAAATCTTAAGCCAGATCCTACGGTTAAATGAATGATTTAAATACATCACGATGTACATTTTTTTGTTTACTTTTGTTGAATGCTTTGCAAGCAAGAAAGAAAGTTTGAATATTTCTTTTTGTGAGGCTTGAGTATCTTCTTTGACACTTAGTATAATGAGTCTGAATTAATTAATGAGAATTTGTTGGTACTTCAAGGATGGATGTGTTAATGAGAATCTGAATTAACGAGTTTGAATGCTCTTTGTGAGTATTTTTTGTGCTTTTTTGTTTTCTCATCATTTTGATCTTTTCTATATATTATATTTGTCATTAAACAAAAAGTCTAAATGCACATTCTATGGTTAGAAATTTAGAATGTGTTAATTCTATGTAAAATCCCTGAATTCTCATACTCTAGATAATGAGTCTGAATGCGCACTCTATGTAATTTACAAAGTTCCAATAATAGAATGTGTTAATTCTAGGTTATTTAAGTTTCAATCTTTATGATGTGTTAATGATAATCTAAATTAGGTATGTGCATTCAGAGATTTTACTTGGCATTTATATGGTGAGGGTATGTTGTAGGCTTGTAGCACTCCTTCCATGTTAATTTGTGATTTTTTATGTAACTTCTTTTTTCTTCTTGTAGATCATGGATGCTGCTGCCCATGGAGAATATGTTGTTGCTGCGAGGGCCGTGTATGATATTGAGGCTCGTGCTACAACCCTTTAGTACGGATCTGCCACTTTCCAAGTCAGAAACTATGATGTCTTACTAATGCAAGACAAAGATCGAGGAACAACCACCCACGTGGTACCGTCCAGAAAGTATACATAATAAGGGATGATTTGAATGATAAGACTATGAAAAATCTTAAACAACATGCTAAGGAGATGAAAGATCAAGGGGATATCACATATATTTTAGTGTATCATTATATTTATCAACATTATTATTTTTTTTTCTCAATTGTTTTTTGTTCTAGTATATAGGGATTTTAGTTGGAATTTTTGGCATTGGAATAGTTCATCCAACTTTTGGTGTTTTTTGTTTAAACATCAATATAAGATGATTAGAATATGTTAATTCTATTTTTACAAACCAAAAACAATTTTTGAAGGATAAAAATTTATTTTCCATTTTACAGATATCAATTTCTCAAAAAATTATTTTGAGAAACTTGTACTACAAAACAATTATTTCTCTATTATTTTATTGTGAACAATACATTTGGTGTTTGTATTTTATTTCTCTATTGAAACAAGTTAAATATTTTTTTTTTGGTTTTCAATGTTGTTCATGAGAATCGAACCCAATATCTCATGACTACTATCTAAATTCCTCACCACTAGATCCCTAGTGGCTTAAATTAAATATTTGTATTGGTTACAAACAATTTAAATATTTTATATGCTAATATTTGATTTTATTATGCATCATGTTGTCACGAATGAAAATCACACGATACCCGTATTTGTTTGCCAAATCCAAAACTTCATTCTTAAGATTCCTCAGCGCGACCAGATTATTATTGACGGTGAAGAAAATTCTCTGTACAGTGTCAGCTGGATGATTGCGCATAGCTGAATACTCTCTTATGCTTTCTTTAGCTGGTCATGATTCCTGACATGAAATGTGGCTGTTCCAAATTTATGAGCATCTGCTAGGGCTTGTTTTTGTACTAAGCTCTGGCTGCAGCGAGCCACTCCCTACGAGTGATGGTGCAAATGAATGTGCTGTCCATGACTTCCAAAAATCAAAAACAACAAAATACGAGTAAGACAAAATCCCAGTAAATGAAAAAATGTTACAACACTTTGACATTAATTTCTTCTTTCATATTCTTACATTAGAACTAATGGATTACAAACATCCTAATGATGAACCTATAAAAACATGTGCCAATTATATTTTATTGTTAATGTGTGGATTCTATATACGAAATACTACATTTTTACAAAAATTAAGGTATGAGTATGTTTTATAATTTTTTAAAAATAAAATTATAAAAATAAAATTATTATTATTATTATTATTTTATGATTAAAAATTGATTCCACCGCTTTTACAAAATTACCCTCCATGAATATGTTGTTCCATTTGTTGTCGGAAAGTGGTGTCAATTTATCATTTCTCATAAAAAAAAAACACTTTGATTATTCTATTTTGCACCGTTCGGATCGTTATTTGTGCGTTCACCGGAAAACCATTTCCGCCGCCGTAAGTTTGATAGAAATAGTGGGAGGATTGAATCGATGAAGGCGCCTTCTCAGAGATGGGGGTACATTCGAATCATGTCTGGAACAATCCTCGGAGGCATCCTCGGATTCTATGTTATGCACCGTCTTGAGATTAGTTACAAGGTTCTGTTCTTAATTCATCATTTTATGATACCCAGTTGCATAATTTGAAACCCTTTTGTTTTTTCTCGTCAAAGATTTTATCTTTTTAGTGTTTTAAATGTGGGTTTGTTTTGTGTTGATTGAACTTTGCAGGAGAAAATGAATGAAAGGCTGAGAAATTATGAAGCTGAATTGAAGAGGAGGAGGGAAGAGAAACTAAGTGACTTTGAGATTCAAGAATCATCATCTAAGTTTTGAACTTCCATTCTATATTGTAATATTTCTCAACTTTCTTTTTCATGTAGTCTTTTTATGCTTTCAATTTTTGAGATAATTGTTTCTAGTGTAGTGCTATAAGCAATGGCTTTCACATAGATAGGTCATGTTTGGATAAACAACTTAATTTGCCGCTTATAGTATAAAGTGTTTATCATGATATGTATAAGCTATTTTGTAACAAAAGATAAAATTACGTTAAATTGTTTTCTTGTATGTGCTATAACCTATACTGTTTTTTCATAAGCTATCTTTGGGAACTTATGAAAACAAGCTAAAAATAGTTTATGAACATGTCATAAGATGTTTTCATAAGTTCTTTCAAACAGTCTTATAAGTGCTTATGCCATTAAGCTCAAATAGGCCAATCCAGACAAGCTCAAAGTTAACCTGTCAAACCTATCAAAACTTTACACCTAAGCCTCATTATGCCCCAAGAAAAAGCGATGCATTAGAATATCAATTTGGACTAAGTTTGAGTGTCATGGCAGTTATTCAAGACAAACACTGGTTGTCTGATTCACTGGTCAGAAGAGTCGGTAACAGGGGCTCGACATTTTTCTGGCTAGACAAGTGGTGTGGGGAATCTCCACTCTGTGATACTTTTCCCAGGCTTTATTCCATCTCTGTAGACAAGCTATGTTAGGGAGATGGGCGATTGGATTAATGTTGCTCTACCGATTGGCATTTTACAAGAGAATGTTTTTGCGAAAATTTGGAAGAGTCCCGCTCCTTCAAAAGCTATTGCATTCTCTTGGCAACTTCTCCATGATCGCGTACCAACTCGTGCAAATTTGGCCCTTAGGGGAGTATTGCAGGCCGCTGATTCTACAAATTGTGAATGTGTTGAGTCATCTGTACATCTCTTCCTTCACTGTCGTTTTGCTGCTCGCATCTGGTACGCGATTTTTAGGTGGCTGGGTACTGTTATTATAATACCCCCGAATCTGTTTTCTCTGTTTCCGGCTAATTTGGAATGCGACATTATGGTTATTATGGAAGGCTAGGAACAATGCTTTGTTTGAGAACCATTTAAAGGAAACCGGAGAAGTGGTTGAGGATATCAAAAGACTGGCTTGGCGTTGGAGCTTAGCTAGATTAAAGATGACTCCTTGAATGCTATATGAATGGTGTGCGGAACCGAATCTTTGCTTGAACAGTAAAGTGTGGCTCTTCGGATTTTCTGCCAAGTTATCTTCTGTCCAGTTATCCTAATCTTTTAGTTGGTTTTTGGGTAGCTTTGTTTTGGGTGGTTCTTGCTGTTTGATTTTTTCTGTTTCCTTGTGGTGTGTGTGTGCTTGGGGTGTGCTGTTCAATATATTTTGCTGATTCAAAAAAAAAAAAAAAAGGTGTTTGGATCAGTTTATTTGTTTTATTGAATAATGACAGTCGAAGAATGAAATTACTGCTTAAATGAGACTTGTTTTGGCTTATTGAGTCATATTATTAGATTCTTGGGTGCATTTTGAGGCGTGTGACTATAAAATGATCAATCCAATATTATCATAATGGGGTTAATTCCTTTCTTGTACGTTGTAAAAGAAAGAAAGTACATTGTATAAGAAAGGAATTTGGATCCTTTGTTGTTGTGCAGCCCTTGCAGCACCAGTAATGAGGGTATGGGTAGAGATCTCAATAACGAGAACGATAGAGAGGCGGCAGGAGAGGATCCATATCCCCTCCCTATCTATCAGGTTCAAATCCTCGCTTCAGTGTTCCCTTCTGCACTCTCTGCTACAATAATCTCAATCATTTAATTAATCTAATGGCGGAGAAACAAATAGACAAATAGCTAAAAGAAAATCCTTAAACCCTCCAAATTAACTGTAGTCATATCTTCCTGAAGATGTCAACACATTGACCAACCTATAAAGATGCGAAGAAAACATGTTTTAGGGATGCACTTCTTTTAGATATCAGTGATCAACTAAAGTGTTCTTTTATGGTAAAATATTAGTGATATACTAAAATGATCTGCTATACTAAGCCAATAGCAATTTCATTACATGAGAATGACACTGTTGTTTCGTTTCAGGGGCATGGTTGGTTGCTTAACAATTTCTTTATGTCATAAGTTTCTTCACAGTTGGTGACTTTTATTATGAACTTGGTAATATAATATCATAGTTGACCACTTTTATTCCTACATTGACACTATTGACTCAATTTTACATCCACAATGTAAATGTACAGAACAAAAATGAGCATAGTTTCTTTACTTGAGCCTTATATATGTGCTTCAACCTCCTCAATCAACATCATCATCAATTTAGTTGGTCTGTTGAAGCCTTACAAGAGTTGTTACATTGCATTTTTTTTATGCAGAGTTGTTGCATTGCATGATTTCATTTGTTCCCTCTGCACCCAAAAACACATGACATGCACCACCTTATTTTTCTTTGTTCCCAAAATACCAACAAAAAACATGAAACAATGTGTTGAGAATGCTGTTGATCTCTTAGTTAATTTTTTTTTTACATTATTCTCATACTAATGTAACATCTCAGAAAGTAGAATTTTCAAGGTTTTTACAAAACAAAATAAGTACCATACAAAGTGAAAAATGAAAAAGTTGAGAACATAGATTTGCTTAATGCATAGGCTCCATTTCATGGACTGTAGTAGTGACTTACGATTCGTTGCTGCTTACTTTATCTTATTATTCTCCTATCTCCATTCTCTTTCTCTTATAAGCAAGCTAGTATAAGTTGCTACCTAGTGCTCCCGCGCAATCTTTTGAGCTCAATCTATTCTATCTACTAGTGTTCTGCTTCACGGTTTATTATAATTAACAAGTGCTCCCGGGACATTCTTTAAACATTCAATTTAAATAAATAATTTATTCAAAAAATGAACATTTCAATTTTCAATGTGTTGACTTGACACGTTTCCATACTTTTTTCCTTATTATAATAATTATTTTGACATGACATGATTTTTTAATTTTATAAGAGTTCTACTTCACAATTTTATTCTCTTTGATTTATATTGAAACAAGTAGAGTATACGTGCATACACGGGGTTGTGTGTTGTTGCAAGTTCTTCGATTAAGTTGAAATATTATTACATATACCAAACTTGGGTGTTTAAAATTGTTTATTATGTATTTTGACCCTAATGTTAGGAGTTTGTAATTTTAAAATCTATGAACTTTATTTTTTATATATAAAATTTATGAACTTATACTTATGTTTTTGACCAAAATAAAGAGAAAAAAAGCACTTATAATTGTGTTAATGGTTAAATTTTAATAATTTTTTTAAAGAAGCATGTTCAAAAGAAAAAATCACTTTTATTTTTTTGACCAAGCAAATATATATTACCACTTTAATTTTCTGGTCAATCGGAATATTTAGGGTTGTCTATCTTTCAGAGCAAAAACCAAATTCAAGCGTTAAACTAAACTGAACTATATTAAAGATTAATAATAGTGTAGTGTTAGCAACATCTATGTTTCAACACTCAGACTCTTATTGGATAAAATTCGTATAGGTCTCACTATTTTAAAAATGGATCCCACATAAAACCATGAGATTTATGTGGAACGCACATGAACCATATAAATTTCATCCAATAACAAAGTGAGCGTTGAAAAGAGAATGCTACTAGCACAACTCAACTTGAATATAATCAAATCAGTTCGGTTCAATTCAATTAGTGAGTTATCAGTTTGGTTTAGTTTAACGGTTCGGTTTTTGACATATTTCAACCACTTGACTCGATTTATTTCATAGTGTTAAAAAAAGAGTATATTAATATATTGAGTTTGCCAACTGTTGATATTCACAAGTCACGATTTTCTCTTTCATTTATTGAAAAGATAAAGATATTATTCTACGCTGCAAATAAATGCCATCATCATTATTTGGAAAACACCAGAATCTAGAGCGACTCCCTCTTTACTGCACACTTTACAATGCTAAAAGACAGAGAAAAAGCCAAAGAAATGCAACCAGAACCGGATGATCATAATGATGAAGAAGAAGAAAACTGGTGTTTTGAATGCAAAGAAGGTGGACAACTAGTTTTCTGTGATCACAAGTAAGTACTAGTAACTCTTCTTTCTTCTTGATCATCTTAATCTCTACTTCATTGTATCAATATATTTTTATTTATTTATTTCAGGAACTGTGGAAAAGTTTATCATCCAGATTGTGTTGAAAAGGATGATTCATTTTTCGATACTGTAAAATCATGGGTTTGTGGTAAGCCAGTTGGATTTATTATTCATAATATTTTTATGTTTTACTACTTGCTAGCTTCATGCAATATATTACTATTCACTTGCAACCACAACATTCCTTTTTAGTCTTTAACATTATGGTACTAATTTTTCACATTTTTTATTATATATCTGATATATGAAAATACAAATACTATTTATGAGGTTAACGGATGATCTGATATTCCCTCCGTGACATTTTATAAGCAAAATTGACTTTTTAAGTTCATTGTATATTTAATGTATCTGGGAATTTTGCTTATAAAGTGTCACAGAGGGAGTACAAATCAAAAGTAACAACGTTTTGCATGCATTTTGTATTTTCAGATTGGCATTGTTGCTTCAGCTGCAAAAAACGTTCAAAGTTTCGTTGCATCAGCTGTCCATATGCTATATGCAAAAAGTGTGATTCTGCTGAATTTACAGTAGTTAGAGGTGTTCAAGGATTGTGCATTGACTGCTTGGAGATTGTAAAAATCATAGAACTGAATTTGGACCATGACTTGGAGGGGGTGAGTGTCATAACTTGGATTTGTAGAATATTTTACCAAATTTAGTCTAATTGATGTTTATTGTTTAATCTATGAAATTTGTCTGTTTTCTGCAGAAGAAAATAGACCTGGATGACAGAGAAACATATGAATGTCTGTTCAAGGAATACTGGGAAATTGTTAAGAGAAAAGAAGGACTAACGGAAGAAGATATCTCTGCCGCACTTGCTAATAATAAAAAGCGTAATGACTTTGTGCCTCATACAAGTTGTAGCAAAGGCGAAGAAGAAAAACAAAATGAGTCCAACAATAATGAAGATTATACAACTATGCATAAGCCGAATAAACAGAAGCGGTGCAGTTCAATGGAATTTGTCGGATGGGCATCAAGACCTCTCTATAACTTCCTTGCATCCATAGGGAGATACGAATCTGAACCAATGATTCAATGGGGTATAAAATCTCTCATATATGAATACATTAAGGAGAAAAATCTTTATCATCCCAAAGACAATAGGAAATTCCTCCCTGATGACAAGTTGTTTCCTATCTTTAAAAAGAAAGTTGTGTCAAAGTCTCAGATATATTCTCTAATCGAGTCTCACATCGCAAAAAAATTGGACAATTCAGCTGGAAATGAAAATCACGACCAAAACAAAAATTGTTCTACAGACAACAAGCATATCAATGATGAGACATGTACGGAAAGCAGATTGTCAAGCTTAATAGAAAAACCTCTATTGGAAAAAGGAGATTTATCGATAAAATCTGGTTGTTTTGCATCCATTAATGCCAAAAATGTAACACTTATCTACCTAAAACGAAGCTTGGTGTTAGACTTATCGAAACAGCCTGAAAGCTTTGCGAGTAAGGTGGTTGGAACTTTTGTCAGAGCCAGAGTAGATTCCAATGATCATAAGCTGAGGAATTCATATCATCTCGCGAGAGTCATAGGTATAATAAATTGCATATAGATCTTGCTAGTTATTTTAAGCTATTTTATACTTCTCTTGGTTGATCATTTCTCTTGTTTTAACTGTTAGGTGTTGAACATGATGAAATGTCTAATGGAATACTCTTACAAGTTTCTTTCATGCCAAAAGCTATTTCAATTTCTGAGCTTTCTGATGAAGACTTCACAGAGGTAAATGTCAATAATTTGCAGTGAACCTATTGTTTTCTTGGAATAAGATATGAGCTTTTAGTTGGAAAAACATTTCTTATATGATTATATTTAAGTTATAATATACTCTATTGACTCTTTTATTCTCCAAGACTACTATTAATTGAGTTGTTTTACTTACAGGAAGAATGTGAGGATTTGCGGCAAAAAGTGAGCATTGGTTTGCTCCCAAAATTAACTGTTGTAAGTTGTATGATACAAGCGGTACATTCGTTGATTTGTCGATTCCTGACATGTTGAATTTGTTTTATATATATATATATATATATATTGGACAATATTAATAACTTTGTTTACGCCACTGACATTGGCAGGGGGATCTTCAAGAGAAGGCTGCAAGTCTTCATGAGGATATAACGAAACATGTATCGTACATTCTTGACTCTATGCTTGTTAATATAAATCTTACATGCAATACACATTCTTGTTCTTACATGTAATCTGTAATTATTTTGGTTTCGACTTCTGTTACTTTTGGCATATGTAAATCTATCTTATTTTCTAATATTATTTGCCTTATGAATGTGTTCTTGCTAGTGGATTTCGAAGAACCTAGTCTATTTGCAAATTCAAATTGAGCGTGCAAATCTCAGAGGACGAAATAAAGAATATCCTTGTATCATATAGAAATGATTTTATGAATTATTAGTATCATATCACTATACTATAGTGTTTCCTTGACCATTTGTCCTATACAAAAATTGCATTACTAGATGAAAGCGAAGAGCCTGAACAGAAACAAGAACAACTGTTACGGTGCTTACCATCGGTTTTCCCCGAGCTTATGGAGGTAAAACATGATGATTCTGATGAAGACTGTGTGGAAACAGATAGCCATGGGGTAAGTGTTAAGGCAAGAGAAGGACTAACTGAAGACAATGTCACTGCTGCACTTCCCAACAAAAGAAAGGGTAAAGATTTTGAGCTTCCTACAAGTCGTAATGAAGGCGGAGAAGAACAAAATGATACCAACAGTCATGATCATGAAGATTATATAAGTATGCCTAAGCCGAAAAAACGGAAGCGGTACAGTTCAATGGAATTCATCGGATGGGCATCAAGACCTCTCTATAACTTCCTAGCATCGATAGGGAGATACCAAACCAAACCAATGATGCGATGGGATGTAAAATCTCTCATACATGAATACATTGAGGAAAAAAATCTTTATGATCCCAAAGACAAGAAAAAATTCGTCGCTGATGACAAGTTGTTTCCTATCTTTAAAAAGAAAGTCATGTCAAAGTATAAGATATATAACCTACTCAAGTCTCACATCACGGAAAAATTGGATGATTCATCTGGAAAGGAAAATCACGATCAAAACAAAAATTGTTCTACAGAAAACAAGCATATTGATGATGAGACATGTATGGAAAACAAATTGTCAAGGTTAATAGAAAAACCTCTGTTGAAAAAAGGAGATATATGTATAAAACCTGGATGTTTTGCATCGATTAATGCCAATAATATCAAGCTTATCTACCTAAAACAAAGTGTAGTGTTCGATTTATCGAAACAGCCTGAAAGCTTTGTCAGTAAGGTGGTTGGAACTTTTGTTAGAGCCAGAATAGATTCCAATGATCATAAGCTAAGGAATTCATATCATCTTGTGAGAGTCACTGGTATAATAAGCTACTTTATATTTCTCAATAAGTAGTTCTATGTATGTACTTTAAATAATTGATCATTTCTATTGTTTAACTTTTAGGTGTTGAACATGATGAAATGTCTAATGGAATACTCTTGCAAGTTACTTTCATGCCTAAGGCTATCCCCATTTCTGAGCTCTCCGATGAAGACTTCAGTCAGGTAAATGTTAATGTTTTGCGGTGAACCTATTATTTTCTTGGAATCAGCTACGAACATCTTGTTCAAAAGACACTTCTTATATGATTATTAAGTTATAGTACAATTTAGAAATCGGCTTAACTGTGTTGTTTTACTCACAGCAAGAATGTGAGGATTTGCGGCAAAAAGTGAATAGCGGCTTGATCCCAAAATTAACTGTTGTAAGTTGTATGAGACATGTGGAACATTCGTTTTTCGACATGGTGAATTTCATTTTTCTTACATTAAATATATGGTGGAAAATTTGAACAACTTTGTTTTCCCTATTGGCAATGACAGGGGGATCTTCAAGAGAAGGCTAACACTCTTCATGAGGATATTACAAAACATGTATTCATTCTTGACTCTTTCCTTGTTCATATCTATCTTTTTTTCCGCTATTGCTCAAATTTTTCTGATTTATAACTTGGCGTAGATGTGTTTTTGGTATCGATGTTTGTCAATTTTGCATTTGTAAATATATCTTGTTTTCTGATATATTATTTGCTTTATGAATCTGTTCCCGCTAGTGGATTGCGAAGCGCATTGCCTATTTGCAAATTCAAATCGAGCGTGCAAATCTCCGAGGAAGAAGTAAAGAATATCCTTATATCATATAGATAGAAATGATTATATGAATTATTAGTATTATATGACTATAGTACTTTAGAAGAATAATGATATATTTAGACTTTACCATAGTCTATAGTTGCTCCTTGACTATTTGTGCTGTACAAAAATTGCATTACTAGATGAAAAAGAAGAGCTCGAACAACCATGGAAGCAAGAACAGATGTTAAGGCACGTGCCATCTGTTTCCCTCGAGCTTATGGAGGTAAAATATGATAATTTTGATGAAGACAATGGGTAAGAAGATAAGTCAGTACGCTGTAACAGATAAAGACAATCCGATCACAATCGTGTGGCTGATATCATTTTAAGTAATTTTGTAAATAAGTTAATTTGATCTGTTTGATCTGATAATCAATGGTTGAGATACAAAACAGTGTGAAACTGTATGTTTTGTTTACCACAGGTAATCTTAAGCATTGAATTATCTACAGAACTCTCAATAGTATATAACCCTTAATGAAGTGCAAACTTATTCCTGATTAATGTGAAAGCTTTTGAGTTGTGCAAGTTTTGGTCTAAGTTCAATGTCTTAGAAATTGGGATATGCATAATTATTTTCAGTACATATAATAGTCAATTATATAACCTTTGGAGAATAGTATGATCACGAGAGAAAAGCAAAGATGATGTTGAAGCAAATAAATAAAAGTCAACCTTTGTTATGATGGATTGACCTAAGAAGATACAATTAGCACAAATGCCACAAATAGATACGGCGACATTATTATCGTATCTATTTTGCTGCCCTCATTAAGTACTTACATTGCATTGCCTACATAAAAAACAAAAGAGAGTACTATTGAATTGTAGGCATCATCACTCTCACTTTCATTAGTACTAGTAATAGTATCAAGTTTATGATATGCTGACACAATCCAAAACGTGGGTACTTGAGATTTGATGAGATTGAGGGGGAAAAAAGATAGTGCATGTGGGAAGAAAGAAAAGACAAAAAAATGGGAAAAGGAAGAACATGAACAAAAGTCTATGATGCATGTTAAAATGGTAAAATAAAATAAATAAATAGTGATTTTTGTGTTAAAAAAATTGGCATTTTCATTTTGTTTTTAGGAAAATGCTAACGTGTCATAATGACACATATTTAGACATGTGTATTGAGCACATGTTAATGAGATAAATGTAAAAATATTCTTTTGAATTTTGGTATTTAACTTTTTAAATATTTATTTTTTGTATTATCAAATACAAATTTTTTATATTTAAATATTGTTCCGATTCGACCTCAAGTTCACATATTCGAGAGATTGTCCGCTTTGATGTTAACCTGTCACAATTTTGTCCTTTATAGAAAATGCATTTTGGTGGTTTAAAAGATGTGGATATTGTATATAAACTATACTTAATCTTAATTACTAAGCAATGTGAAACTATTTTGGTATATCCGAAACAAATACCTTAACATGCACATGTGCATGACCCTTATTTTTATCATTACTTTTCTAGAACAAAAGAATATATCGGTAATAAAAAAGGATTTTCTACCTAAAAACTCTTTCCCTTCGCATAAAATTCGAGAAAATAAAAAAAAGTCTTGATGGGGGTGTATTCAATTAGGATTTCAATGGATTTTAAAAGATTTTTTTATGGTGACAAAATCATGTGGTATTCAATTAGGATTTTAAAAGACTTTAAAAAAGTCTAGTGTTATTGAATTAGGATTTTAAAAGACTTTAAAAAAATCTAGTGATATTCAATCAAGACTTTTTACAACTTACAAAAAGTCTTGTGGTATTCAAAAGTATTCTAATTTTGATGGATTGTTTAAAAAATAGGATTTTAATGGATTTTGATGGATTTTTTTGTGAATTTTGAGCTAAAAAAAGTCTTTCCCCATATCATGAGATTTCCATGGATTCTCAAATTTTTTTTTTCACCTTACCTCATGTTTCTATTTCACGTTTCCTAATTATCTTATGTTTTTTTATAATCGCTTTCTCCCTACATCTCTTTCACGTTTCCTCTTCATGGTTGCCCTGCCCGGTTTTTCTTCTCTTCTTTGTTAACTTTATTCAACAATCTCACCGACTTTTTCAAACTCTCAATTTTTTTTTACTTTCATCATCATTATACCAGTTTCTTCTTCTTCTATCAAATATGTTTTTTTGCAATAAAACAAATTAATACATTCTACATCTTTTTTACAAACTTTTGATTCATTACAACTTTTGTACAATTTTGTTTTATTATTTTTACAGCAAACGATATATTTTTTTTCTTCACATTCAGCTGCTTCGTATACGTAAAAACATAAAAAGGGAACCTAGAGTTTTTTTTTTTTTAATATTTGGATTCCCAAATTAATATAATTTATGTTATTAAAACTTGATTCTTGTAAAATTTTCCTAATATATAAAGTATTATGAAATCTTGATTGTAAAAAGTCTTTTGAAAAAAATCTGTCAAAATCCATTCAAATCATTTGTTAAAAATCTTGATTGTAAAAAAGTCTTGTAAAAAAGTCTTTAGAAATCTCAGAAAATCAATATAGTCCAACAAAATCTCATAAAATCATCAAGACTTTTTTTACCAAAATTATCTCACGAAATCTCAATTCAATACACCCTCCTTATATTCCCAGTTCTCTAAAGTGATTTTCCTTAACCTATCTCACGAGGGTAATGGAAAAAGGCCGCAACAACAAGTAGTAGTAATTGATTTGAGACATGAATGAATTAGTCAATTTTTGTCCATGCCGCATACTTCTTTTGACTCTTTATACTCAAATTATCATGATTATTACTTTATGTTTTGAAGAGAAGCAACCTAGAAAGAAGGTCAGTTGAAGTCCACAAAGCAATGGTAGTACTTTTGTCACAAAAACGTTTTAAACTTATTATAATTACATTTTAAATTATGGAAACAATATCTTAAGGTGACCCATTTCTACATATTATCAATCTTGTGATTACCATATGCTCAATTTCAACTTTGCGTGCGTGCTTTGGAAAAGTAAAAAAAAAATAAAAATGAATAATTTAATTTTTATACATTATTGATATAAAATGTTTGATATTATAGATAATATAAAATGTTTAGAGGTGCAGCATGTTGTTTGTCTATGTTTTATTCATGCATAATTATTTTATATATAACAAAAATAATAAAGTATGATTAAAAAAAGTTATGGAATAGAATAAATATTGGTTAATCAATTGATATAATTTAATGGTGTTTTTTTATTGACGGTGTGTATATGAATTAAATAAATAAATAAAATTCAAAATCCAACAAAGAAAATAGTATCATTATGTCAAAATAGATTTGTTTTTATATGAAGACTTTACTGTTTATTGGACCACATGGTCTATATATACTTTCACCACTATAGTAATAAAGACACAGAAACTACCTTGAAAGAGCTTGAGTCACACACACCAAATTTGTATAGAGAAAAATAGAAACTCATTATTGTGTAGTACTAGTGGTGACTATGGCAAAGACTCCTTGTTGTGAAAGGATGGGAATGAGGAAAGGACCATGGAGTGCTGAAGAAGATCATATATTGATTTCTTATATTCAATCATATGGTCATGGAAATTGGCGTGCCCTTCCTAAACAAGCTGGTGAGCACAAATTCACATTCTTAAGTTTTTTTTTTGTCATCTTAACTCTCCACTTCTTAAGAGAAATATGGCTCCTCCCAGAATTGATCGGAAGATAAATAAAGTCTTTTAGGAATTGTACAGTGAGATGCAAACTTTTTTTCCCCATAATTTGTATGAATTTGTTCATAAGAAATGTTTTTTATTGTTAGATATATGACTTCTCTAATGTATGATAAGTTATATAATATGATTGTTTAGGTTTGTTAAGGTGTGGTAAGAGTTGTAGGCTTCGATGGATAAATTACTTGAGACCAGATATCAAAAGAGGAAAATTCAGCAAGGAAGAAGAAGATTCCATCTTAAAGCTACATGAAGTTCTAGGAAATAAGTGAGCACATACTTTATATAGACTATCATCTTCTATGTTTTATTTTTATACCAAGGTATATTTAGTGAACATTGATTAAAAATGTGAACATTGTATTGACCATGTATCATAACTTCTAGCATATATCGGTGATTTTTATAAGAGACAATTTGCTTTTCAAAATTTATTGTGTAAATTATGTATATGGTCTATAATATAAATCAAATACATTTTTTATTCAATAAATCTAAAAATATGAACGGTCTCTTAAAATGATCACAAGGAGTAATTATTTTCCAAAGAGATATTGTATCATCTACATGTATTATACTATAAATTAAAATGTGTTTGAATTTAGTCCTCTAATAGAAGGTGATCAAAATTAATTTACTAGTGACCCCTTTATGTTATGTTCAGATGGTCAGCTATTGCAGCAAGATTACCCGGAAGAACGGATAATGAAGTAAAGAACTTTTGGCATACTCATTTGAAGAAAAGGGTCCAAAAGAATAAAGTGCACAATGCCAATATTACCTCTTTTTCATATACTTTGCAAGAAGCACAAGCAAGTGATGCTTCTAGTGTCGGTGAAAAAATTGTGATTTCTAATTATGGTTTATTAGCCTCAAGTAAGGATCCATCAGTTGTTGTAGGCACAGAATTTTGCAATGCAATTTCTTGTGATACTTTAGGAGAAAATATGGATAATCATGGTTCAAGTCAGATTAGTGAAGAAATGGAATTTTGGTATAATGTATTCATCAAATCAGGGTAAGGGTAGACATCATGAGTGAGGGAATGGAAATCTTAGGATAGGAGATTGTCTCATGTATTTCTTTCTCTTTTTGGATTTTAATTCTTGATTTCAAGTTTGTGTATAAAAATTGAGTAAAATAAATGCTTGCTTATAAAACATTTTTATTGATCATTTTTTGACCATGTGTTCATTCTTGAAAGTGTTTTTCTGAAGAAACATGTGTAGTTTAAATTTATGTTGGAAATAATGAAATGATATTTGTTGAAATTTTTTATTTCATGAGTCTTTTGTTACATATGTTTGAAGATAGGATGTTGAGTGAAAACTAGTAAAAGACCCGTGCATTCGCACGGGTCGCATAATAAAAATTAAAGATATTAATTTGGAGATGTCAAGAACAAAAATTAGAAATTTCACTCAAATAGACACAAATTTTTTGTCATTGATTTTTAAAATATTAGTTTATCTTATATATAAAAAATTGTCAATTATTTGCACCGCGTTCACCGTGGATTTTATGTAATTATCTCCCATTATTATAAAATTAATACAATAGAATTTCAAGACTTTCTAGAATATCTTATCTCCCGTTATTATAAAATCAATATGATAGAATTTTAAGACTTTCTAAAATACCAACAATAATGTAAGATTTTTATAAAAAAATTTATGCAAAAAGCTGTGAATTTTTTTGCATAGTTACATATTTTATGTACTTATCTCCCGTTAATATAACATCAATATGATAAAATTAAAAAAACTTCCTAAAATATCAACGGTAATTTTATAAAATATTTGTTAATTTTATATGCAAAAATCCGTGAAAATATTTGCATAGCAATCATTACAAATTTTATGTACTTATCTCCCGTTATTATAAAACTAATATGATGAAATTTAAAAACTTCCTAAAATACCAAAAATAATGTTAGTTTTTTATAAAATATTTGTTAATTTTTATATGCAAAAACCCGCAATCGTTACAAATTTCTTATACTTATCTCTCGTTAATATAAAGTCGATATGATAAGATTTAAAAACTCATGAGTATTTCTAAAAAACTTCTATGAATAATTGTTAAAATATTTGCACTGCAATCGTTGCATATTTTATGTACGTATTATGATAAAACTCATGATTATTTGTAAAATATTAGCATTTGCAATCGTTGCTGATTTTATTTGCAAAGTATACTTATCTCCCGTTATTATAAAATCAATATGATAAAATTTCAAAACTTATGAGTATTTAAAAAATACCAATACTAATGTAAGGTTTCGATAAAATATTTGTTAATTTTATATGCAAAGATCCATAAAAATATTTGCACCGCAATCATCATAGATTTTATATTCAATTTGTATATTTAATATATAAATCATAATTTTTTTTTACGGCTCGCCCGAATATTTTGATCGAACTCTGCCTATTGAATATAAACATGTGTTGGATATCAAAATTATTTGGCCAAATAACATTTCTCTACTATATTACTTTTTTTTTTTTTTTTTTTCACTGCACACTACATTGCTTATATTGTACTATTTTTTTTATATATGTATGTATGTATTGACAACTTATTATACTATATTACTAATATTGTATGATATTATGCTAAGGTAGAATATTTACTTAAAATAAAGTATTTAGAAATTTATTATAAAATATTATTAAAATATAAGTGAAATTATTATGCAAATTCATTTAAAACTTATTAAATTAATAAACTTATTTTATTAAAACTATTTTCCTTAGTATATTTTAAATAAATTATTATAATTAATATATTCTAGTTTTTATCTAGAAGATATAAAAAACTTAAGAAATTTAACTCTTTGTTTTTAGTAAAATTTGATTTCAAGGATTTTCACCTGATATTTTAATTTTGCCTCTAAGCAGCAATTTAACTTATTTTTTGGCTCAATACTTTTGTCTCTAATTCATTTATATAGACTATTAGTTAGTTATCATAATAGTAATGAAGCTTTTTTGTTTGTTTCCAAAACCAAAAATCTGATTTGATGTTTTATTGGAATGAGTTAAAGTTGGTCTTGGGAGATGTGTGATTCAAAATTTTAATTATTAATTACTAATAAAAATATAAAATGACCATTAAGTCAATGAATTAGGTGATTTGATTAAGGTTAGTGAGGATAATTTAGGAGTAATCAATTTTATTATTATTGTAGTAGATAATTGGCAATTTTGTAATTATGAGTTAAAATTGAAAATGTTTTCTAAACTCATACATGTCCTTATATTCTCAAATAATCACTTTTTGTAGGTAGGATGATGCTAAGAGAAACAAAACAACAACAAAAATTAATTAAAAAAACAAGAAAGAAACAAAACATAAGCAATAAGTTTATGAGAATTTAAGAGTTTTTTTCATTAGTTTTAAATAAATACAGTATAAGAGAATATAAAATTTGAGAGATTAAAGTTAACTAACAATTACTACAGAAAAAAATTAATGAATGAATTACTACAAAAACTGTTCATAAAAGAACATAAGCGATATATTGCAGAAATTAAAACGTTCACGATGGGACTCGAACCCACAATCTCCCGCTCCGGAGGCGAGCGCCTTATCCATTAGGCCACGCGAACAACTGTTGACTATTTTACCGCAGTTACTTTGTTAAACTGATTCATTTACAATTTTACACAAATAAAAAAAATGACAAAAAAAATATAAAGACTTGTAATTTTATCAAATTATCTTTATTTTTATTGAAAAAATTAACACAATTATATTAAAAATTAAAAGTAACACTTACAAATTTTGTTTGCAAATGTGATAATCATTACAAGAGGAAGGGAACAAAAACATAGTGGATGTAAAATTGAATTATTTATTTATAGATGGATAGGATTTTATTTTGTACACAAAACTTAGCATAATTAATAGAAATATTGACATCGGTAGTGTCGAATACTATGACAAGAGTTTCAACCCTAGTCACTTTACTTTATATGTATAAAATTTTGATGGTTTTATTTTTTCCTATAGTTTTCAATGGTTTTGTTTTTCGTAGTAATTCCCCCCGTTTCTTTAGTCTTTTCAACGGTACTTGAATCTTAAGTGGCGGTTATGCTATCAAAAATAAAAAAAACAAGGTTTTATTTTTTATTTTTTTTAAGTAGAGTTTCATTTCTTTGAAAGAAAAAAAAATAGTTTGATTTTAAACTCAAAATCAATTAAATTAACAGTTCTCTTTCTCTGTGAAGAAGAAGATAGAAGTTAAACCCTACATACAGTCACAGCACTGTCCATTTCAATGGCTTTGGCAATCTCAAATATACTTCACTTCCCTAAATTCAACAATTCCTCCCCCAACTATTTCCGTCCCCAAATTTCAACCTCTCTCAGGTTTTTCCTTTTTTACTCTCCTTACCAAATTCACTTCACTTTTCTTACCTATAACTCAAAATTCGGTTGCAATTTGCAGGTTTCCTAAGAGAACATCATGGAAAAACAGAATAATTATCTCTGCTTCTGCATCTGCAGCTGGAAGTTCTAATCCTAACGGTGACTTCAATCCTTATGAGGTCAAATTTTACTCTCTAATGCATTTACTTAATTAATTATCTTAGAATTAGTTGTTATTAATGTATCACATTGTGTTATTATTATAATAATTATATAGATTCTCGGTGTAAGCCCTATCGAGAAGTTTGACACAATCAAAGCAGCATATACAAAGAAAAAGAAGGATGCTGAGAGTAAGGGTGATGAAGAAACTGCTTCCAAAGTAACTTAACTGTTTTCTATTTTTTATTTTACTGAAATGTGTAATTTACTGCTGAGGACCATTGATTATTTCATTTTTTATGAAGTTGTTAGTAATCCATATTGTGATATGTTTTTCCTTCAATTTTAATGTATTAATAATACATGTGATGTTGTGTATTGTGAATCTATGATCCAGCTAGAAAAGGCGTATGACAAACTTATGATGTCTCAATTGAGTGATCGTAAAAAGGGTGTCACTTATGGAGCATTTAAGGTAAAATAGGAGAACCTTTCTTTTCCCAAGCATTTGAAATTGCACACAAAACATGAAGTGTATAGAGATACTTGTTTAGATTGTTTTGGAGATTGGAACTGCTTTCTTAATTTAGTTCTGTATGCATTTCGTGTATTCTACTACATTCATTGGACTTCCTTTGACGAAGCAGCTTTACAGAATGTCTCTTTTGACTCTCTTTTTTCCGGCTAAAAATGAATATAATCAGCCTATAAATTGTGCATATGGAGAGATTAGGATGAATTAATCTCATATGATATTGACTTCTTGATTTTTTCATTACAATGAATTAGCTTTCAAGATTTATGATTTATCATTATTCTCAGTCATAGAATCGTGATACCCACAATCTAGCTACACTAGCATGTTTTTTGCCTCAAATTATTTCATCCACTTCATCTATGTTATATTGTGCGTTGTGCCCTCTTCCCATTTCCCCTCAATATTTCACCCTAACTTTTTGGTTGTGTGCTTCTCAAAATTTTATATAATTTCTAAACTGATGCAGGTTTCAAAGGACATAAAGTATGCCGACAAGCAGCCAATTATACCTTGGGGACCAAGGTTTGTTATTGCTTCTCATGGTTCATGACATGGTAGTTCTGTTGCTGTATATTGTTCTATTATGCTGCAATGTGCTTGAGAATTGTTGCCATGTTATTTCCCTGCTCTAAAGTTCCACCCACTTTATGGTTGAATTATGTTAACTAAGATGTCTTTTATACTCGACGTGATCCAATTACTCTTTTATTATGGGTGGACTTTGGAGGGGGGAACAGTTTATTATGCTATGTAGTAACAGTTGGAAGGAAAATCTCATTTTTCATGCTGTATGTATAAGTGAGATTTATTTCCAGTGTCAATTTCATCTTGTTCTACATTTTCTTCTAGTTAAATTTTTCCCATTATCACTAAGCAGTGTTATTCTATTATTAGCCACTTGGAGTTTTAGACATTATTTGTACTTCAATGCAATTTCAGGTTTGCTAAATCAAGTGAAAATGATGTTCGCATCAACTTGGCAATAGCTGGTGCTTTTGTGAGTAGTAAATGAGTGGTTGATTTTATTTATTTATTTTGGAATGCATGCTCAGAAAACATATTGGTCTTATTTCTTATGGAGTAAAGTAGTATTGATAAGAATTGTTTACTATTTTCTGCAGACAGCTTGGATCGTGGTCACCCGTAGTGCTGATTATAAACCTTTGCAGTTTTTAGCCTTTGCTTTTGTATATAGGCTTTTTGAGAAGTTAAAATCCTTTGAGTCTCCTAAAAGCTCCACAATTAATGTGAGTTTCATATTCTATGACAGCACATTCTATAAAATCTTAAAATCTTCTATTTTTGAACTATGTTCAATTATCATTAGAATTGTATAGCTCATGATAATGTTGGCTACAGGAAGATGGTGAAGATCCAGGAGAAGGACTGCGCATGGGAAAGAGACTACTCAGATCACTGGCCTTGGTTTTTGGATGTGTAGCTGTTTCATCTGTGGTATGATGTTTCATCTGATATTTTGGTGTCATTCAATGATCACTTCTTTGATATTTTGGTGTGATTCAACGATCACTTCTTTGGTATGATGATTCATCTGATATTATTACTCCTCAAAATTGTTCAATATTTCTGGTATATCTCGTGCAGGGTTACACTATCGCTTTGAACATAATTGAGTCTGCAATTGGTTATATCCCATCTCTTCTTTACAACAGTCAGGTATAAATCAATTCAGTTCTTCCTGGCTAAATCAATTGTTCAGAAACCTTGCGAGTTGCGAGTAATATGATGATGCATGTCCTGCAGTTTATTTTTCTTAGGAATGCCGAAAATTTTGTTTGCATTCTTTATGTGGGCTTTCTTATCAAATGTCATTTTATTGCTCATTTTTCTATGCGGTGAAGAGTTGAATATTTATGTTAATTATTCACAATTCAAAACTGTGTCTTGGTTACATGAATATTACTTTTTAATACATGGCAACCAAACTGGTTGCCATTTAAGTACGATATACTTGCTTGAATAGCAGCTATAGTGGGACTACAGCATTGCAGAATTTTATGTTTCACGAGACGCGATTTAGTTTATTGTCTAATAGTGGCTATAGCAGCGTATAACACTATAGCGTAGTGGAATTTGAGCAAATCGCCATTTTTGCAATCTGTGATTGACAGACTGTACCAAATATTTCTTAATATGCATATATGAATTCGAGATGTATCATAAGATTGATTTTAAAAGTGCAGGCACCAACTGCAGTATTTTTAAATCTTTTCTATATATTGCATTTCTTCTATTAATGTGTCCTTTGCAATATGAAATTCCATTGGTGTTATATATTTTGTCAACCATAGAATAAACTTATTGGTCCTCTTATGTGACATTGCTATCAGTCTTCCATATATTAGTGAAATCAAATTGGTAATGATAATTATAGTAAAATCAGTTTTATCCTTCAAAAACTGATCTAATGTCATCTGAAGATGTGAAATTGAAGGATCAATATGATGTCGTGTATACCTTTAGAGAACTGATTGATGTATTTTTACAAATCAAAGGCCAGTGTCATCTCACTAGTTTTATGGCACAGTCGCTAACTCTTAGAAATAAGATCATACACCACATCTATTACCAGTGTTATATTATTCTAGTGTGTCTTGAATCTGGATAAGTTTAATTTTGACATAGTTATCTATTGTCCCGTTGCTCAATGTATGGGGTTGATAATATGACGACTTTCATTGTATTTTCAGGAGTTGATAATCACCGCATCATCGGCATTCATGCTCTTTACTTTGGGATCTTATTATAGATAGTGGACCTTTCTCGAAGGCGAAGAAACCAGTAAATCTAGTGCTGATCAGAATCCTGCGTTATGTTCCTAATCTTCCTTTTCATTTTTTTCTTTTCTTTTCAGTTCTTTTGTTGTTTCACTCAAATTTTGTCAAAAGAGAAATACATTTCTTTAAGTAGGAATATTAATAGGGTTAATTTCATGTTTTGTTCTAATTTTTGGTTGTTAAGTTTTGTTCTATTTGAATGTTGTGTATGATATTCATCTGGGTTATTCTGTTCGAAGCACCTCCCTAATTAATTACTCCCTCTGGTCCAATGTATAAGGAACAATTTGGAAATTTTTTTGGATCCTTTATATAAGAAACAACTTATAAATTTATGTTTTATTGATTAAATATTTTCATTTCTACCCTTATTAAAGGTTAGTCATTCATATGTCATGCATTAATTAGATTACATATTCCCTATACAAAAAATATGGAGGGAAACAACAAGCACACCAAAAGGCTTGTGAATAGCAAAAGTTACATTGGAATTAAGCATAGTGGTGTATGTAGATAATATACCAAGGTTATTTTTGGAATAGACAAAAAGATTTATAATTTTTAATTAAAAAAATAAGGTTTCTTGGTCTGTGTATTTTTTCCAAATTGTTTCTTATACATTGGATCGGAGCGAGTATTAATTATGATTGACATTCAAGTAATCTTGCTAATTCAAATGCATAGAAGAAAGGAAAACATTCCAAGGTCTTCTTGAAATCAAATCTTTGACCTTGAGACATGCACATTCAACTTAGAAAATGTCCAAGAGGAGAGTTACAAGGTTTCTTGTAAAGATTGAATGGATATGTACCGTTAATTAACTTAATTTTATATTGACATTTAATAAAAATATAGAATTACTTTCCCATATTACTCTATTTTTCAATTAACTGTCATGGAAAATTGAAGTGTTCATTTTGGATATAAGTGTAAAACTAATTCGCATTTCACTCATAAATAGTCTTCATATTTAAAGATAATCAATTTTTCTATGAATAGATTCAAGTGGTAAGGGGTATAAATTTCTTAAATAAGTGGTCATATATTCAATTTCTAATTTTTGTGTATGAAGAAAATTCGGTTGGAAAGGGGAGAAGTCATTTTATGTATCCCATAAGTTCATCGACAAAGATTAGTCCGTCTTAAATTGTAGTGGAAATTTCGTACCTATAATATGATAAAAAATAAATAAATAAATAAAAGTAAAACTTTTAACTAAATAACCAACTGTGCAAGAGCTTGAATAATGGTAAAGATCAGTAACTACTCTCATATCACATGAATTTCATTTTTATTCTTTCGTTTTTTACTTCTACCTTTGCTACATTCTTGAGAATCCACAACAATCTTCATCTTCCCGTACAGCCCCCATAATTGGGATCCTTCAAAGAAGTTCAAACATTAATAAGAATGGAAGCAATACTCTACAACGTTACGAGTCATCATGACTATTTATCCACTGTAGTAGCAGCTAGTCATGGTTTTGTTGACAAGTACTTCTACATTGAACAAGCCCCACATCGAATATTACTAAAACATTTCTATTGTTTATAAGACAATTGTGAGAGCACTAAAGTTGTGTTCGTGAAAAGGAGAGATGGTTGGCATCTCCCCTGACAGGGATGGGAACAGCTTTCGGGCTTTCCTGTTACACACCTCGGTTAAGGCTATCCACCTCTTTGAGGTTGGATCTATAACCCAATTTTTTTTCTCTTTATTTTTTTATGGCATATCAAAATATAATTGTTTTGCATAATATTAGAGACTAGTCTTTTTTTTTTACAATAATAGAGAGGGACTAGTCTTTGTTTAGCTATATATATAAATAAACAATCATAGCAGAAAAAAACAATTACAGCAGAAACCATTTTTTATTGGCTGTTGTATCTTGGCGTTTTCTTCTTCATAGATTATGATTAATAGATTGACTCAAACTTGTTCCATGCAATCCAGTTCAAATTGGTCTGCTTGATTTATTCATCTCCATCATATTCATATTCATAGCAATTTTTTGGAGTTTAAGGTAATCACTACTTCTTAAACTTCTTAGTTATTGCTTTCTCTGCTACTGATTCTGTTACAATTAGTTTGAGATGGTTAAAGGTAATTTACAAGTTGGTTAAGATTAGTTATTAAGATTACTAGTTTTAAGGTTTAACTATAAGGATAGATAGATTACTAGTTATATTATTAGTTTTGAGTTCGTCTCAATAGTAATTCAGTCATATAATATTAGGTTTCATTTTCATAAGGTAACAACTATGATACAAATTTATAAGAAAGATATTTATTTTCATTCAGCTTTTGAATATGCATGTTAGTGTTTTTCATTTATGCATGCTAATTAAACTTTAAAAACCAGTTTTGTGAAATTGTTAGGTCTAAAATCTAAGATGAATTAGAGTCTATCCTAAATTTGTTTCTCTCAAGTGGCTAATGAGCTTCCCCTAGGACGAATTGTTCGGAAGAACCCAAGTTCGATTCCGGGTAGGAATTCTTGGCCCAACTTTACTTACCTCGCGGCCGAACTCTGGATTACCGGGCCCCCCTTCCCTTGGGAACTAGAGGGTTAACACAAAAAATTTGTTCTTCTGCATTATCCACGCTCAATGAGTAGAGATAATACCTAAATAGAACTTATAAAGCTATGGAATCATCAATTTGTATATAATTGCTAACTTTGTTTGATTGATTCTAGTTAAATTAGGGAGAATTGGAGTGAGTGATGAAACTTACATTTTGACTTTGTTTTAGTTGCAGAAAAAATGGTAACAAGGACGGTGGATCTTCGGTCAGATACAGTTACAAAACCAACCGAAACAATGCGAGTTGCTATGGCGAATGCTGAGGTTGACGACGATGTTCTTGGCCGTGACCCTTCATGTGTTCGCTTAGAAAAAGAAATGGCAAAAATAACTGGCAAGGAAGCTGCTCTTTTTGTTCCATCAGGCACTATGGGAAACCTCATATCTGTGCTTGTTCATTGTGATATCAGAGGAAGTGAAGTTATTCTTGGAGACAATTCACATATTCATATTTATGAGCATGGAGGTATTGCAACCATTGGAGGTGTACATCCAAGAACAGTTAGGAATAACGAAGATGGCACCATGAACATCGATTTGATTGAGGCTGCAATCAGAGATCCAGAGGGGGAGCTTTATTATCCAACCACAAAGCTCATTTGTTTGGAAAATTCTCATGGAAAGTAAGTAATTCCTTTGTTCAAAAGTTTCTTTTGGTTTCGCTCTAGTAGTGTTCTAAGTACTTCCCTTTGTTTACATTTTCTAGAGCATTGTTCATTGTTGCTTTTATATTCTGCAGCTCCGGTGGTAGATGCCTTTCGGTTGAATATACAGAAAGAGTTGGAGAGGTTGCTAAGAAGCACGGATTGAAGCTTCATATAGATGGAGCTCGTATATTTAATGCATCAGTTGTGAGTTTTTTTTGTCTTACTTATGATATGGTTAATATCCTTACAATTAAGATACATTAGAGATATACGCTTAACCTAAACATGACAGAAATATTTTGGTTTTTCAGGCACTCGGTGTTCCTGTGGATAGGCTTGTTCGAGCAGCTGATTCAGTATCAGTGTGTTTCTTCTTTTACCTTTTCTTATATCGGACAAGATTCATCGAAAAAAAATTCTAGAGTAAATCTTTTACAAAGTGATAAAATAAGGATGTTTCTGTTCTTAGATTACCTAAGTAGATTTAAAATTGTGATTGCTTTAGAAGTAAACTCAAGCGTTTTTGCAAAGTTAAATGTGATTGCATCCTTATTCGATCGCTTTAGAAGTAAACTCAAGCATTTTTGCCAAGATAATTAGTTTAGTGTAATGCCAACGATAAATCAAAAGGTTTATATATGAACTAACAACTTGTGATTACTTTGAATATATATATGAATTAGGTTTGCCTATCTAAAGGTTTAGGTGCTCCAGTTGGATCTGTAATTGTCGGTTCCAATAGCTTTATAGCCAAGGTATTTCAAAATCTTTCTACCAAATGTGAATATGACAGAAGTGATATTATTCATTTTGAAAGAACATAATATAACATCTGCTATTTTAGGCTAGAAGGCTTAGAAAGACATTAGGTGGTGGAATGAGACAGGTTGGAATCCTTTGTGCAGCTGCACTTGTTGCATTACAAGAAAATGTTGAAAAGCTAGAAAGTGATCACAAGAAAGCTAGATTTTTGGCTGGTATGTTTCTTACAATGTTAATCTATAATGCATAAACAAAGACATAGATACCAGACACGACACTGGTACACAAACACATGTCATACACCAGACACCCTTCAATTTGAGGTGTCGGTACTAGTGTTACATAGATGTTAATTGTTAACTGATTCGCATGCAATCCTTAGTTAGTCTATTTGAAGAAAGTACATTTTTTTAAACACGCCAATTAAGTTTCTTCTTATAAATTGTACTTTAGATGGATTGAATGAAATTAAAGGACTGAGAGTGAACACCTCTTCTGTGGAAACCAATATTGTAAGTATTTATCAGACTAGAGTTCATTCACACTACTAGTACAACAATTGCATTATTAATTATTGCGCGCGCTGATTATTTTTGTGCTTAATCTCTGATACCAGATATATATTGAAATTGAAGAGAGTTCACAAACTACAGCAGCAAAGCTTTCAAAGGATTTAGAAGACTATGGTATCCTTGTCATACCAATGGGCTCATCAAAGTATTTTCTGTCACACTCTACATTGTTATAATAATAATTGAAATTAGTATTAAATAAACTTTTAATTAAAGTAATTTATTCATATGAATCTTATCATATCAATATCATTTACTTGTGACAGATTGAGAGTTGTGTTCCACCACCAAATATCAGATAGCGATGCGCAGTACGCTTTGTCGTGCTTTCAGGTGATCGATCATAACCAGTTTCCTTGTTTTTGTATTGTATATATTTCTTCTCCTTTTCTTGGCATATAGTTTTTGATGCATGATTTCTTTGAATGTCGCAGCGTGCCGTTACCGGAGAACCAAATGAAAATGGCAACTAGTGGAATAATTTCATTTTTGTTAACTTGCTGGAAAAAAAATAAATCAAATTTTCATCTTGTAGTGTGAATAAAATATGGACCTTTTGTTTGTAACTCAAACAAAATATGGAGCAAAGGGTTAAAATGATAGCAAAGTGTGCTTGTTCTTTCTTAATTAAGGTTTACTAATTTGAAATCACTCCTTAATTATCAACCAAATTATATATAATAACTTTTTAAACACCATTGCCATTGGATAATTCCAATACCAAATTTTCATCTTGAATAATGCAACCCAAAATGCAGTTATTGGCTTTAACACTTTGTGTCATTTCAAAAAAGCATTGATGTTACAACTTAATTTTCACTTACTAGATTTCCCAATATGGTGAAAAATTCTACAAAATCTGCATCCCTAAAAGTTTAACTATTAATATAATACTCCTTTCATCTCTTAAATCTTCCTTCAAAGTTTTGGAAAATGGTTGTGAAGGATATATTTTTTTGAATGGCAACTATGTTGTGAAGATGATGATTGATACAAATAAAATGAGAAGATGGAAATTGATTTTGGATTTTAATTTTTGGGTGATTTAGATAACAAATTTCAATCTTTTTCTTTTTTTTGTTGTCTTACTCCTTCAATTAGGCATGACAATAAAGTTCCTACATGTGGATACCATTTTTAAAATGAATTTAATTTAGGACAAAACTTACATGTATTTCTCACTTTTCCACTCACAAAGAGGTGGTTATTTGTGTTTTTTCATTTTGAAAAAATAAAAGAAAATTACTTTTTAATAAAAAAAACTACCTCTTTGTAAGAGAAAAAATATGGAAATGCATGTAAGTTTTGTCCTTTAATTTATATGTACCGTCGGTGTAAAGTTATTTTACACATGCGTCCAATAATATGTCGACACATCATGTATGATAATTAAAAATACATGATGTGTCACATTCATTAAATGATGTGGCAAAACATCATTGGATGTATGTGCAAAAAAACTTTACACACAACAATTAAACTCTTAAAATATATAGACAATTTTTGATAATTTCGCAAAATGCAGCGATTAAAAACATATTTAACCCTAAATTTTCTATACTGATTATTTCTGACACGTATCCTAAATTACATAACATTTTTCTCTCTAGTCTAATTAGGGTGGGTGATGGCGTAATCCAATATCACAGATTCACAATGGACATTTTCCGCACGGTTTCTATGTTAATCTATGATGCATGACTACTTCATTTGAGGAAAAATAGTGGTACGGGTACATATCCGCATTAGTACCGAGTATATATTTATACCTTAATTTATGTCTATACGCATATATTAATTTTTCTAAAAATATAATATCCGGTACCGATATCCGTATCGAATATCGCTACCGTATCTAGGCAACATACATGTTAATATATCAAAATTGCTAAAATAAAGGTGTTATATCAAACTTACTAATAAACTTTCTTTCTTTCTTGTTTTGTTTTTTTTATAGAAAAGTACTAGTAGTGTAGTAGTAATAAACTTGTTGTCCTTCATCTGATTATAGGTACACGTCGCAAACTTTTCCGTCCTTTGTTTTTTTCTTCTTTCTTGTTTATCTTTTCTTTCCTTTTCTAGTTTTTACCTTTTGCAACCAAATTTTTTCTCCCTAAATCCCTCATAATTAACACCAAAATTCAACATGGTTAATACAATTTAAATAGTTAATTTTTTTTCTCCAACAAATCTAACTATATATATAAAGATAGAGTATAAGAAGTACAACAAAAAAGATAGAGTATAAGAAATACAAAATTCATAAAAGAAAGAAACAAAAAACACATAGAACTCCCTTAAATATATATCCTCTCTAGTGAGTCAATTTTTTTAAAATCCATTTTAGTTTTTCTTTTGTATAACTCTTTTTTAGTTATTATGTTGAACTGAGTCAGGCTGGTCCATCGGGGTCTCAATCTTGTCCACCATATTATGGAGACACTGCCTAACATGAAGGAACCTCTTTTCATCCAAATCCACGGTGTGCAATGCCATGCCATGCAATGCAATGAACTTGGTTCTAGTTTAGGAGATATGATGTTTCATCCAAAAACACTTTTTAAAAGAACCATTTTTGCCCCTTTTTTATGGTGAGCAGATGGACTCTCATTGGATACTATAATAGTATTCAATTTCAATGTGGTTTTTACGAAATTAATTTCATTATTTCAGTCTTTCACTCGAATTTCGGTTGCAGCGATTCCATATAGTTTTACGTTGTAATTAATCTGAATGGCAAAAATAATTAAAACAAATCCGACCTGCCGGATTCGAACCAGCGACCTAAGGATTTCAGCAATCCAACTACAGTCCTCCGCTCTACCAACTGAGCTAAGGTCGGTTGATAATGTCAACTTGCCTAATAGCTCCATATCATGTATGTTAGGGGAGAAAGTTTAATCTAGGCATAAACCCAACACCTCATTGTTATTCACACTCACATAAAGAGAAAAAAAAAATTAAAGAGATAAAATTAACATGATATTGATAGATATGATTATTATTTTTCTTTTAATTTGTTATATTTGTCTATATGCCTAAATAAAATAATTTGTGATTATGCCCATAGAAAAATGCATCTAATGATACCAACTGCATTCCTGCGACAATAATGTGCAAGCAACAAGCGAGTCATTTATTTTTAGTAATTATAGAAATTAATTGAATTTCGTTGATAACAATTATCGTAAATAATAACTAATTTTTTTTGACAAGGTAAATAATAACTAATTAAAATAAAATAATAAATATGTACCAAAAAAATAAAATAAAAAAATAATAAATAAACATTTTTGAGCAATAATTAAATGACCATGACTATTGACCATGTGATATTGTCCCACGGTCAAAAGATTGATTTATCTAACATAGTATACCTATTTATGAGGTTTGAATTTCACAAATTTAATATTATTATTTTTTAATAATAATTTTAAAATTGATTGGTAAGCATAAAAAATGAATAAAATAAAATAAATTATGAATAAAAATAGAAACAAAGAAATATATTTATTAAAATATATATATATTTTGTTAAAAAATTAAATATTTTCTCGTTTTTAAGACAAAAAATAATGAAAAATAGAATTGGTGTAAAAAATAGTGAAAAAAATAAGAGATAAATATGTGTATATATACATATACATGTCTGTCCATCTATGGTCATCTCAACTCACATCATCACTGCCCTGCACACTGCCAATACTTGTCTTGTTTTGGGCCATACCAATACATTAAAAATTACCCTATTCTCTTTTTTTTCTCATCATGTGATAATAAAGTGATACATACAACTTCACTTCACTTCACATCACTCACAGTCACAATATTGAAACTTTCACTTTGTTTGCATTTTTTTGTGCTATAGAACTTGCAAAACACCAAAACATTTTTTCTAATCTAGTTTCATTCCATTTCCAGAAAGCAATTGCATTGCATCTCCCAACAAATTTGCCTACGATCGATAGAACAAACACAAAGGTATACACTTCTCTCTTCATTTTCTTTAACTATATTTAGTTTATTTTTATTTTTATTAAGTTTTAACTATATATAGTTGATAGTACAACCCTCACTAATTAACCATGCACTGTTCTTTTCTTGTTCTAGTTCTAGTTCTAGCTACAACAAGAAAAAGTGGAAAGCCCTAGTAACTAGTAATTCACAATAGAAGAACGTTTACTAGGTAATCTTTTACCACTTAAACATTTATTTATTTAGATCTAGTTTTTTTTTTTTTTATATCAACCCGTACAATTTTTTTTAGTGAAAAATATTTTGAGTACATTCTTTTGAAAAACATTTTTGATAATTGATTTTACTTTAAAAGTCATTTTTATCATGGTAAACATACACAAAATAGCTTCACTTTATTTTATAATCCATAATAACTAGCTAGTCTCTATTTTAAAGAATATCAATTTTATTTTTTTGTATAATCTGTACCCTAAAAAAATATTTTTAGTGAGTTTGTTTAAGTTTTTGAAATTAACATACATCTATAATATAATATGTTGATTACTTTCTCAGTTCCTTTTTAAGTGTCTTAGTGTTTTTTGACTGCTGATTTAACGTTCCTATTTAATTGTCGTTTTAGTATATTAAGAGTACGATTTATCAATTATACTCTGTCAATTACGCTTATCTTTTTCAATAAAATTAATTAATGTTATATATTTGAAAAACTAAAGTTTATTTTTTACATAACATATTAATCTTTTTTTTTATATTGATACATAGTAACTAACAATTATTTGTTAGGAGAGAAAGATAACATATTAAAATGAGGGTATAATAACAAGAAAAAATGTGCAAAAAATACAATTTTCAGAAAGACACTTAAAAAAGAATGAACCGAGTATATTTTATTAAAATGAAAAACTTGGTTGCTTTTGAAAAAAATTGTAAAAAAATAAAATAAAAAGTAGCCCTTTTTTTTTAACTAAAAAAAGAGTAATTTTTTTTAAACAAAAAAAGAGTAACTTTTAAAAGAGTGATTTTTACCATTTACTAGTACATAGAAATCGGAAATCAACTTCTATTTTTTTTTTCCATTAAGAAAAAACTTCTGTTTTATATATTGTAAAACATATATTTCCGTTTTATAAAATAAAATAAAATGTCTAGACCTGTCTTTTTAGGACATTCAATAAAATTGAAAAATTCTCTAAAGTTTGACTAAAATAAAATAAAATAATCTCTAAAGATAATTTTTACATTTTTTTATCTAACAATCACTTTTATTTAAATCTTAAACAAGGGACCTTAATCTCACAACTCTCAAAGCTAAGGCAAATCCAATCAATCCATCCATTGGAATATGGCATTGGTATCATCAGCTGAACCAACAAACCCTAGCAATGGAAGTGATTCAAGTGGTGGCAACAAGAGTAACAGGTATGAGTGCCAAAAGAGGAGAGACTGGAACACATTCTGTCAGTACCTAAGGAACCATCGACCACCACTTTCTCCATCCATGTGCAATGGTTCACATGTTCTTGAATTCCTTCACTACCTTGATCAATTTGGGAAGACCAAAGTTCACAATCCAACTTGTCCTTATTTTGGGATGCCAAACCCTCCATCTCCGTGCCCTTGTCCTCTTCGCCAGGCGTGGGGTAGCCTCGATGCCCTAATTGGCCGTCTCCGTGCCGCTTATGATCAGCAGATTAATGGTGGAGGCAATGGTAACCCTTTTGGTGATGGCGCCGTTAGGTTTTACTTGCGCGATGTTCGCGATTTTCAATCTAAGGCAAGAGGAGTTAGCTACCATAAGAAGAGGAAGAGACCAAACCGCAACATGGCTGCTCCCGAACAACCATCCTCATGATTATGCCAAGGTTTTAAATTGCGATCGCAATAATTGAATTATTGCGTGAAGAATCTCTATATAAATGCGGCCAATGCAAGTCAAATTGCGGTTAAAATGTTGTTTCAAATCTGTGTTAGTACTAAAAAAATTATTAAGGCTTATGTTTTTTGTATTGAAATTATAATACACATGCTCCATGCATGCACCTAAATCTTTCTTATTAATTTGTTTTTATTGGAAGTCATTATAATTTACATGAGAATTCTTTTTTTTGTGGTATAAGTCCATTGCATTAGAGACATTACTATGTTGCTAGGAATGGAGTGTGCGTTTTTTTTTTGGTTTACAACGGATTAGAGGATTGAACCCAGGACCTCCCAGAACCTCATACATGCGTATTATCCAAACCTCTCATCACTGGACCAAACCTAATCGCTTAATGTGCGTTTCTTTATTATATAAATGATATAATAATTTGGTTATGTTTTGGCATCCCTCCATAATTTTGGTTATGCACTTGTCCTTATTTTGGGATGCCAAACCCTCCATCTCCATGCCCTTAACATAAATTTAAATTTTAAATAATTTTGCCTATATAACACTGGTATCCAACCAAATTCAGAGTAAAAAATTTATCTTATAATTTACATGGAAATGCTATTTTGTAGTGCAAGTCCATTGCATTAGACGTTAGTCCATTGTTATTTTGTAGTTCATGGATTTTTTTTTTACGGCAAATATATTATTAATAATAACCGGCTCTTTGTACAAGATGAACAGAAATCGAGAAAAACGGAACTACAAAACAAAGGTGCCGTGTATAAACGGAACACGAGTGAATAAAGTTAAAACCAAACACCACCTAAAAGATGAATCCTTCTAATCCAATACTAAGAAGGACAATCCTCAGCAGCCAAACCACCAAAGAACACCATCAGCCCAACCCAAAAAGATGCTATTAGACTCTAACTCCCGAACTCGAATAAAAAATGTTCGGCCCATCAAAATCCAAAAAGCAGCTCCTCGAACCAAAATTGATGGAGCAACAGTAGAAAAATCGTATATTTATAAAAGAAAAGAAAATATTAGAGGTACTCAACTCGCTCCAAAAGAATATTATTCTCTCTCTCAATTGAGAAATGTTATTTAAACATAAAAAAAGGGGACATCTCTACAACATCAAGGGAGAGTCACGTGTATATAACCGGGGAGTTCTTCAACACATTTAGTTAATGCCCATTAACTAAATGTGTTGCAGAACTCCCCGGTTATATACACGTGACTCCCTTTGATGTTGTAGGCATAAAATCTTTCAAACTCGAAAAAATATTTACTTTTAACTTTGTTTTAACTTTATCATCCGCAAACAATCAAAATGTGTCCCATATAATTTCTCGTAAATAAATAGTTGAGGAGTTGAAGATCAAATTTGATTAATGTCAGTTAACCAAATGTGTTGAAGAACTCCTCGATTATATACACGTGACTCCCCTTGATGTTGTTGAGATGTCTCCTTTTGATGTTTAAATAACATTTCTCCTTATTTCATAAATATTATTTTCTCTAGTCCCATTATTTAGTCTTTTTTTTCCTTGTCATTTTTTTTATTTGTGAGCGGCTAAATATTTATCATTTAAAATTGTGACAAGTATTTCTCGGAAGTCATATATACTGTGTGTTTTGGTTGATACTTTTTGGGAGGTTTTTCTTTCTTGGCATCCATGACCATGGATTACTAGTTCCATTGAGTAATGTTGATCAAAGGAGTCACAAAAATCGGATTAGGTATATATCAATTGAATCCTATATTAATGAATTAAAGATTATATTGTGAAAAGTGTAGAGCAAGACAAAATTGAATAGATAGATTTGAGATTTCACTCCTATTCTATGTTATAGCTGCATTGCATGTACCTGAAAATGAACATGTCAAAAGTAATTTGATGTGCAAAAATAATTTTTGGAGTATACCAATTAATTGACAATTACAAGAAGTTATTATTTGCCTAATTACCCATATTGCTTGTACAGTGAGAGAGAACCATAGTTTGGAAAGGAAAAGTTATTTAAATTGGAGCATATTAAGCATTAAAATAATAATTAAAACAGTTTTGTTTCTTTGCATCCATTGTACGGTAGCTTCACTAAAGTTAGTAAGAAAATGTAGCTTCAACATTTTTCAATCATGATTCATGCATGGCCAGCCAATTATATATATAGTATAGCAGATGCTATTTAATTATCACGATTGATTTAATCGCAAAAAGTTTAGCAGCTAATTAAACTAGGGCTTTGTCGAAAATATACTGCCAAGGGTGTGTGATGTGTAATAGTATGAGAAAACGGAACATGCACTGATTATTACACCGTCATCCAATACCAATTATATATTATGTCAAATCAGTGTATTATACCACACTCAAAGTTGTTAAAATCCCGATTTAAAACCTAAAAACTATAGATTTTACGTTTCTATGTTATCATTTCGAGTTAAATCGCAGGTAGAATTTTTTTTGGGTAAAATCGTAGTCTGGAACGATTTTACATGATTTAAATCGCTCTAAAATCACTGAAAACGTGTAAAATCGTAGGTTTTAATTCTTTGAGATGATTTTACCTTATTGTTTTTGGATAATTTTTTGGATGTTACTTGATGATTTGATGAGTAATTTGTGTAGTTTGATCCAAGTTTACGAATATTACATTTTATTATGATGATTTGGTATACTTTTGCATTTAAATTAAGTTGAAACTTTAAATTATTGAAGCATTTATAATATTATATAAGTATATAATGTCTTAAATATAAATATAATATTATTTTAATATGCGGTAAAATCGACGATTTTACGATTCGATTTTACGTTTCGATTTTACTTAGGCAAAATAAATTAAGGTAAAAACTCGATTCTGACAACCTTCCACACTTTCATGATATAATGTAGAGGAGTGGTTAATTCTTATTGGATGTTGACGTAACATGTCAATCAATCTCTGTTGATATTATTATTTGTTACTCGTCTATATATATCTGCCATCGTGAGAGAGTCGTGAAGCATATTTTGTGATATCCAACATTTTTCTTTTCTAAATCCAAAAACAATCATATAAAAAAACTTGAAATAAATCCAGTATTATTATTGTAAAATGGTTGAAGTGTTGAAACTTATATATTTCAGATAGATGTATGAAATTAGGCATAGTACAAGAATCCCGCAATCCACGGTCAACCTTACAAATGCAATACGGTCAACATGTAGATGGATTGGAGAGGTTTGCTTTGCTTTGCTTCCTTCCTTCTTGTACTGTCTGTCGGCAGAGGCACTACCATCTTGATAATTGAGCCTCTTTCCAATTCAGTTACAGTTACAAATACTTGTTCATGCACTCCAACCGTTCATCAATATCTTCGGTCAACCTTTTGTGAAAAGGGACTGTATTTTTTTTCCCCTTAATCCTCTTGTAAAACATATTTTTATTGAGACAATTATGTATTTTTAAATTGTTTGCGATGTTTTGGATATATGATTATGAATGCTCTTCATAATTTTCTGCTAACGCAAAACTAGATATTGCAACTAAAATTATGGATCCTCCTATCCGGTTAATGTTAATCCCATCAATGGGATAATCCACAAATTTTAAGTGTAAAGTCTGATTTCACATCAACATGAGGAGCATTCCTATATAAAATAATATAAAAAAAAATACACACATAATTGTCTCGATAAAAATACTAAGTTTTAAATTCTTCAAGAATCCAAATGCGTAGAATTCAAAAATTTCAAGAGTTTTGAACCATGTATAGAGGACAAAATAAGTTCAAACTCTAAAATCCGAATAGGTATTTTAAAAATTTGGGACAGGGGTGGGGGGTGGGCAAGAGGTGTAGGGGGTAAAACAGTGGGCTCAAATAACCAACAGCCCATTAATGTCAGAGCTCCATTGGGCTACACGGAAATGCTCCAACTTCGAGTGATATGTCAAATATCCCTTGAAATTTCAAAATTTGTCAAATACCCCCATAAAATTTGGAAATAGGCAAATACCCCTGAAATTGTAAAACGTCAATCAAATTGTCACCTATTCCGTTTACTCAGTCTATTTTGATGACGTGACGGTTAACGGAATATGTGCACCTGCCAATATGGTGCCACGTTAGGTAATTGATTAAGATACACGTCACATAAGATAATTAACTAAAATTTACAAAATCAGTGGGCAAAATGCTCTGATTTCAGTCAAATAGCCTCTTGATTTTGCAAATTTTAGTCAATTATCCTCTTGTGACATGTATCCTGATCAATTACACTCTTTATGTGACATGACACGCATGCAGTTAACAACAATGTCACCAAATTAGACGAAGTAAACGGAGCAGGGAGCAATTTAATTGACATTTTACAAATCCAGGAGGATATTTGCCTATTTCCAAATTTCGGGGTGGAGGGTATTTGACATTTTACTCTCCAACTTCAGCATCTAATCAGCATTGTTCTTGCTTGTGTATTTTCCCAGTAGCATCGAAATTTTTTAAATATTCATAAAAAAAATTGGCCTTCACATAATAGTGTTTAGTGGTGATGTTTGAAGCATGTTTGTTTGTAGGAGGAATTCTTCAGTCTTGTAAAATGCACAGCAAAGCCTTTTTACACCTCCAATTCTATTTGCCAACTCCACGCATCAAAATCGAAATGTGTATAGGCAGAACATGAATCTTCGTCCAACCAGTTGGATACCTCTGCTAGCTTGAGCTTTCTATATATTCAGGGGCTATCTGTCCAGTTTTTAACCAAACATCTACGTACATTGAAAGCATCACATTGTGTGCTGTTGTATGTTGTAACAATTATGAAAGGATGATGAGCTTTTCCCCAGGCAATCAATTGAAATCAACTGCACATTGAAGTTTTAAGGGCTTCTTAACAGATACAACCGTAATTAGAAAAAATTGAATAAAACAACTCATTCAGAATTTTTGATGTTGTCAAGAATCAATTTTCCTATAACCTTAAGTTTTCACAAGCTTAGAAATTGTACAACATCTCTAACAAATCTGAGCAGATCGGCTGCTTGTAGAATAGAGCACAAATATGATGGAGTGTGAAAAAACATACACTCTTTTCAAACTAAGCAAAATATACATCTCCTCAAAATGCAGTTTGAAGAAAATAATTTTACTTGACAACCACTTTGTCACTAAATTGCTACTCGGATCTACAGATAGGTTCTATGCCTTTCTCTCAAGTCTATGACTAACTAATGAAAAGCTCTTGCATACAACCCGAGTGATCTGTCAATCCAAGAAAGAAGGCCCAGTGTGCGTACTTATGACTCAAGTGTTTTCTGTCCCTCCAAAAAATTTGCTTGCTTCTATTTCTTCTCCAGCGGCTGGTTCAAGTAATGATGTCAGCTCTTCTTTCGAAGCTTTATACAATATGTCACAAATTGATCACACGGTCTTTAAAAATCCACGAACGTCAACAAGGAAGCTATTCAGATTTTTCCTAAATCTCTGGTAATTTATTCTATCAAGGGAGAAAGAAAGCTGATTTGCACTAGTTAGTGAATGCAACGCATTTGCCAGCCTTGATCTGAGATTTGGATTTGCTTGTCTCTCTATTAATTCATTTCCCAATCTCTGTAAAGAAAAAAGACCATTATGGAATCATTCAATACATGGTGGAGTAAAAATCATAGCAGGAAGACTTGGGTATGTGTTAGAATAGTGAATAGTTATTATTTACAAACTATGTAACCCAGAAAAAAGGGGTTTAGACAGAAATCTAGCAAAGACCTAGAAGAAAAACCCTAATATGAAAAGTAATTTGCATATTCATTATCGAACTTTTTTTTTTTATATAAGCATATTCATTATCGAACTTGATTTTGGCTTAAATAACATTTTAGTCCCTATAATAAACATTAACTTCGGTTCCAGATTATAGAAAAAAACGTTGTATGTTTGAATAGTCCTCCTAATATACATAAACTTCGGTTTCAGATTCTACAAAAAAATGCTGAGAGTTTGAATAGTCCTCCTTGTTTTGGTTTAGTTAGTACCTACAATATGTGTACATACTAAAATAAATCCTTGTTGTGTTCTGTGTAGGTCAAGTAGTGAGGCTTTGCCTATACGAAAAATAGGCCTTAACCTAGTGGCTAGAAATTCATCCCCTTGAAGTGAATAAGTGGGAAATCCTGGGTTCAAACCTCGGCCCTTGCTCATGGAGACTAATATTAAGAAAAACAATAATGAAAAAGATATATTTACTAATTGTAAGTTTAGTTTTATCTCCCTCATACTTTGAGTCAACCCAATCTCACCCTACTTACGCCCAATCTTAATTAAACTTGCATATCATGAGTTTGTTCAGGTCTAGGGTCGGATCTGATTTTTAAAGATTAGGCTCCACCAAAACATGGGAATAAATTGGATCTGATTTTAAGGAATAGGCCCGACCAAAATTTGGGGACAAGTTGGACTAAAAAGTTATTTATGGTTTGGAATTTTTATCAAATGCAAGTTAAAGCAACAAACCTGATAGAGGTCTTTTTCACAAAGGATTAATGGAAAGAGAGCATCTGCTGCAACACTGATTAGATCAGAACTGAAAAAGGCAACTATTAGTTACAATATGGTTTTACTGTAGTATTAACTACAACATGATATATTGCCTACTTTGAGATTTAAACTACAAAAGAAGGCACTTGAACCTGTTTGCAACTCTAAATCATCCAGCATACATAGTAAATTCATATGAAGTACTGATAAGAAGTATGCACTTTAAGATTTAATATTTGATTTACATATTCAGTTGAAATTTTCTTGTGAGCTAAATGTAATCAAGTTACGTCAACTAAATTCTAACCCTAAACAGAAATAACACCATTGGCAGGCCCAAACAATGGCAGGACTGGGTAAAAGTAAGAATACAGAAAGAAAAAGAAATTAATTAGCATTCTCACCTGTAATCTTCAAAAAAGAGTAACTGCAGCAATGAACGGAGAAAGCGGCTCAAAAGACCTTCCTGAACTTCCCCACTTGAATCCTTAAGACCCATTGCATGTGCACCCAAGCCTATACTACCATTACCAGTCTCTTTGTAGTGGTAAGAAGCAAGAGCTTGCAGAGCTCTGAGACACTTGCTAACCACATCTACATCCTGCAAAAATAAAAAATGAAATGATTATTTAGATTTTAGAAGTGTAATATGTAGTGGAGAAGTTTTCTCCTATTAGCATCTTACTGTCTTATCACATAGACACAAATATGCTTTTGGTCTTTGAAAATATAATGGCTTTTTGAAATTAATCCCCAATTTGATTTTTATTTGATTTCAGTCTAAATTTAACAAAAAAATGTCTTTCGTCCTCATCAAGAATTCCTTTTAAGCATTGAAAACATCACTCCCTCTGTTTCAAAATGAATGCCGTTTAAGGTTTTCACACACATTAAGAAATCCAATTATTAGAAGAAGAAGAAGAAACAGGATAATAGCTATTTTACCAAAGTATCCTTATTAACTATTGGTTTCTTTTCCACTATCATAAATGCAAAATAGAAGTAATGCTTTGGGAGTAGTGCACATAGAGGGTACAATTGAAAAGAAATAATTAATATTGCATTGGAAGTAAAAAATTATATTCATTCTGAAACCTTTTTTTTTGCTAAAGTGCCACTCATTTTGAAACGAAGGGAGTATTTTTGTTATATGTAGGGACTAAAAAAATGCCATATTTTCAGAACCAGGAACATGTTTAAACCCATCATCAAACAATATCAATTAGAAAAGAATAAAATCCATATCCACAAGTAAATTATGACCTGATGGTGGAGACCAAAATCAAGAGTTCCGAGTATATGGGAAAAGGCATCACTATTTAGTTGTGCGAATGTCTCTGGATAAACCTCCAACAAATGTGACACAAGAGAAAAATACTGCAAATAAGTCATATGGTATCAGCTTTTGGAAAACAATTGAGTTCATTACTATTTCTACATTGTACATAAATATCTTACATCATGACAGAGTTTGGGATATTTCAAAAGGTCCATAGAAATTAGTGGGGTGACTATGTGAAGACCAAAGTAAACCACCTGCAAGATGAATGCTTTAGAGATTCATTATCTAACTTTATATGAAACAGGGAAATGTAATAATGATACCACCTGAGATATGTTAGTGCCTTGGGCCTCAATTGAATCTGATGAGAAATCAATCTGCAAAATCAGTTATTTTTCAGTTAAGTTGGTCCAATTTTAAGAAGTATGAGATACAGGTAGATCTCTTTCCAATTGCCAATCTGAAATTAACAGGGAAAAAAACCTTTACCATGTCTTTAGAACAAAGACTTGAAAGAAGTTGAAGAAGAGCACGCAAATCTTTATACTTGTCTGTTTGTGCTTCACTAAGTAAGTTGCTTGAAAGACTTAGTGATATCTGAAACAGAGTGAAAAGGGATTTGATGGATCTTTGTTTAAAATAAAGAAAAAGCAAAAGCAAATTAGCAATGATTGTGGGTTTTCTTTACTAATCATGTTGATTTCACATAATACAATCAAAACAATTATGTTGTTGGATTATACAGATTAGAAAGCAAAAAATAAAGGACTTAAATAAACACACAGTTCTTTGTCTCGCATAATGTATACCTCGTACTAACAGACAAAAGCGTAATCACTGACTATTAATACTGCAGGTAATATGATTCTAAAGACTAAAGAGTGTCTTTGTTGTGGATCTAATCACTCCAGATTTCTTAATTGGTTCAACCAGATGAAATCTTCATTAGTACAATTTGAAATTTTTACAATGGACTAGATTCCAAGTTGAAGGGGTAGCTTGAGGATACAACTTAGAAGTCCTTATTTCCCCCAAACAGTAAAAATCCCTAAATAAAAAATATTCCTTTTAGAAGAGGCAGAGTTGTAAACCCATTCATACAGGTATTATTTTATTCAAATCAAATTTATGATAACAATAGAATACACCCAAAAAATTTAGAACATGGAGTACCATAAAGAAAATTCAGAGCAACATTCAAATGAGTATATCTTCAACTAGTCACAATGTTTCTACTGAGATGAAGTATTTGCCCATATAAAACAACATAACTATAAAAGAAATTTACCTTCCCAATATTGTGAGATGAATACAGCTGAAGCAAACGCATGCAGAAATTAACAACGGCTGCAGTTTCTTGGGCCTCCAAGTATGTAATTTGCCCATCAACCCAATCGACCACAAATTTTAGTAGCAGGTAGACAACTGCAGACTAAGCAATAATAAAACTCAAGTACAGAATAGCAAGTTTAGACATGCATGTCTAGTCTAGCTGAAAAAGGAATATAAATTATAATTAATCTAGAAAAGGGATATATTATAAGGAGAGAAATGCTAAGGACAACTATCTAACACACTATTGAACACTCTCTTATCTACTGGGCCACATCGCCTTTATTTTAAATTGTTACAATTGACAACCAATCCTGCAGGCTTGAAAGATGTAAGCTCTTTAACAAAAAAAATGTAACCGCTGGAAAGCATTCTGATGATATACCTCCTCCATACTATATCCAACGTTTCATTATATTGATTTCGTCTTCACAATCTTTGGTATTTTCCCCTTGAGACGTTGGTAGTTTTGACACCCATTTTTTCTTTTCTGTGGGCGAATGTTAACAGGTCAAAAACCCAGTACTGTCAGTTTGGAAGAAAGGGCAATTCCATTTATAATTTGGATTAATGAGGTGATGGTTGTCAAAAGTAAATTCACAACATATCTATCCACTGCATCGAAAAAAAGGAAATAAAAATTGTGTTTTGCCATCTCTATCATAAACAGATCCAAAAAGGATTCTCAGATTTAGAAATAGCATTGAAAAATAGTAAAGGTTATGTATAGTTGAGATATACGAGTTGAAAAATAGGGAAAGAAGGAAAACCGAAGAATCCTTTGCAAATTATTGTCTTGTTCAAGCTTGGTGTTGTTTTGCAGAGGATGTGTGTTCTCTTTTTTTTCATTAAAGGATATGTTATGCTTTTTAAAACGGCAGAAACGGTAACTGGTGTAGTATTTTAAAATAACGTTAACGTCGCCCAATGAGCGAGAGTGTTCCATAGAGTGTGTCAGAGAGTTTGTCAAATATTCACTGAATATAAGATAGTCCTGGAAACCATACTTGTGTCACAAGAGCATCGGGGATATAATAAGCAAATTAATACGAGAAAATGTGAATGCTACCTCATGTTTATATACTTCGAGCAAAACTAGTATAGGATTCATTACAGAGAATCCTAGCTCATATATAGCCTTCTGTGTTCGAGGCTCAGAAGCACTTGCAGCTCCACGTAGCCGTTCTAACATGCAGCTGACCTACAGGATATTAATGATGACATTATGGAGCTATTTTCATGCAAACATGAGAATAAAATAATTGCTCGTGTCCTCACCGACAGGAGGATATCTGGTTGTTGGGAAATATTTTTAAGATTACTCTTGCTTGAGATCTCCACTATATATGTTGCGATATGACCCATGAGATTCCTTACATACCTTATATACAAAGACAAAATTTTACAAGGCGCCATGAAATTTTTGAAACTATAGAGAAAGAAAGTTGAGGTAAATACTCACTGACTTGACTCTTCTGAATTTTTCACACCTGAGGCTGAACGAACAAGTGTTTGTGCTAGAGACCGCTGAAGCAGAAACCAAGGGCATTTAGGCAATGGCTGACAGCAACGAAGTAACTGGTAGTGGAAGTTGATAAGTTCTTACCTGATGAGAAGTGTCCAACAAGAACAAAGTCTTTTCAGTGGAAAATGCAGCTGCCAGTTCATGCCATGAATTCTGCATAAGAAATCGGAAATTCAAGACAGTGATGCTCCAATAATATTACTGCTGTTTAAGCAATCACTAGCATAAAAAATGAAAGGCTACTAACTATAACATAGTATGAAGGTCCCAGAGACATGAAAGTAATGGAACAAAAACCATTATTTTTAGGAAGTGTGCTAATAAGTGTCCTAAACTAAACCACTTGTTACAGAAACAAAAGCAGAAAAAAAGAGTAATGAAAATAAGCATTTATTATATTGAACTTTGGAAATACAAATATTGATTTTTTATCATTTATTAATATCTACTTTTTTGAGTAATTAGAGGCATTTAATAGAGTTCATCAAATGCCCCTAAACCATTTCCCTTAAGGCACTCACTAATAAATCATTAATTAATTAAGTAGGACTTATTTTTATATAGTTTTAATTTCCCTGTAATTCTTCAATCCCTGTAGTTCTACAGGACAAAATAAATTGTTCAGCTTCCTCTTCACCTTTTTAACGTTCAAGAATAAGCAACTACTCCGAAACTTGAATCACGCATTTACAAAAAATTATATCATTTTAAAACAATATGTAGATATTCTTTAACCGTACAACTTCCTAGATTAGCTGTTAATATTCCTAGACACTACGACTTCCTAGGCATTCAATGTATTTTATTGTATCTTCATTATATATATATACAAAGTGTGACCTGAGCTGAGTTTGACACATAGAAATTACATAACATTATAAAAAATATACAGATTCTTAAGTTTGCAAGTTGCAACAAGATGAAATTGCAGATTTTGATGTTTTGTCCTTATAAAAGTACAAGTATCAACTCACCAGAGCAACAAGGTGAACACATATATGCCTTTGCTGAACCAGTGAATGAAGTAACATATAACACGTGAGGCCCTGGAAAAAAAAATAACAACCACACAGCAAACATTACATTAAGAACAACAATAAAATCAGGTGTTTTCTAATTATTCTAGTACTTTCTACACACAAATTAGAAATCAGGCGGTTTCTATTTATTCCAGTACTTCTCACAGAAACATTTCCAAATTAGAAATAACTAACTGAACATGTGGTTAGTCTCAACAATTTATGGATAAATCTTTTGTTTTGATACAGAAATAATATTTATGGTGAACACATTAATTGATTGTCAGTTTAATTGTACAAAACCTAGAATTATCATTGTCTTGATAGTACTCGGCAGTACTGTTGAGATATTTTTTCTTGAAAAAATTCTAGTCTATTTTCCTAAGCATCCATTCAGTCCTCCAAATTTCCATGAACTGTGATTTTAATATAAATCACATGACCCATACGAAACTCTGGATGGATGGAAAAACATACTTGAATTTTTCTTTTTTTGATCATGGAATGATAATATCCCACGAGCATTAGACTTTGATAATCTACAAATAGATCATTCTAGTGTGTAGAATCAGATTGATCATCACTATTCAAATACAGATGGAAACTAGGTAACAACTATGTCAAATACTTGATTTAAACGACAACATCCAAAATAGTGAAAATGATAAGAGTTTTAAACACAAACCTGTAAATCCTTTTCCCCGGGATATGACGTAAGTGTGATCAAAGATATACGGACAATAATATCAAGAACAATTCTCCCTTGGTTATGCTCTCCAAAGAAACTAAGCAAAACCTTTTTTGAACTATGCTCATAATGATGACCTGAATCTACTATTTTCTCTCCAATCTCGTCGGAAGACATTAGATATGTGCTAGACCACCTTGCAAGGAACCATACAATTGACTGCATAGAGCATAAATTTAAAAGAGTGAGAAGGTAAAGCAGTACCTTGTTAGAAATGGCGTGTATATTCTCATACACAAGAACACAACAAAGATTAATTTCTGTGTAGTTTTTAAAAAATTGCAAGTTGTTTATCATAGAAAAAATGGTGCTATAGACATGGGTATAGTATAGTAATGTTTTGTACATGCAAAAGCTTATAGACTATTGTATGTATCTGTTTCTCAAGGACATAGTCGACTGTTAAAATAAGGCCAGAAGACAACAAAAGCAATATATCCAGGTTTTATGTATATAACAAAGACATAAAAAGAATACTGTCGAGGTAGAAGCTTATGTAAGATAAATGAATAAAATAAAATAAAATGCATTACCTCCATAAGCCGGGGACTAAAAACTGATGCTCTCATTTCTGGATTTAGGCACTGCTCAGCAAATTTTATGATTGAACTGCATTAATTAATAAGAAGCAAAATTTTATGGCATCATTTCATTTGACTATAAACACATAGTTAATAGTCGCAAAGTTAAAATGATAACTGACTATAAACACATGCATGAGCAAACAAATAGACAAACCAAGTGGAGACACAAAATCATTCCCACAAAATCTACCCCAATACTCATATTTAATAGTCACTTCTGTAGAAAAATCATATTCCTTTTATATTGATCTGATACTTCTTTAGATTCCATTGACATAGGTTAATATCAATGTACAATTTACTTTAATATACGTTTGCAAGAAGTTTGTGTGAAACACAGTCTAGAGTGTTTATAAAACTCTGTTGTAAGCACTGGAGTAGAGTAACAGAGCTATAAATAAATTTCAATAACAGAGAACATTGATTCATTAAAGGGACGGTATAGTCATTAGACCACATGCTATTTGATGTGCTGGTCATCAGAGTAGGTAAAGTAAAATATACAAAAACAGATATGGGGGCTGCTCATTCTACTATGGATTTGCAAGGCAAGATGGATCAAAAGGGAGAAGTGACTAAAAAAGAAAAAAGATCAAACGTAAGATGAGAAATATATGATAAATTAACACTCCAAAAAAGTAATATCAACAAGAATTTTAACAGAGCCAAAGCGAAAAAACTGCTAATATCTGAACGAGGTTCACAAACATAATTTACTGCAAATCTTATCAGGAAAACAGTGCAAACAAAAAATTCAAGAAAAAAAAAACAAAGAAAGAAAGAAAAGTACTTTACCTGGAAAGTAAAATAACAGGATGTTTATCTGCTTCCACAGAATTAACAACAAATTGAGTTTGTATGGCATTAGGAACCTAAATATCACACATGACATAACCTTACATTAATGTTTGCATTACATATTGCCATCAACATGTGAAAAACAATAAGGGTTAAAGGTGGAAACATAGAAGATGATCACTATTCTATACAATCGATAATACTGAGATAGGATCCAGAAGCTTCCAGTCAGTTAGCTTAGCTAGCATAACTATAGCTTAAAATAAGCAATATTCTCAGTTATTTAACAGTTATCGTTACTAGAGATGAACATCGAACATCTAGCATTGCAAGTCTCAGTAGCTTTAACTACGATTTTAGCTTCAGTAGCTATAGATGAGTGTATTTTTAGCCCTGGTAGCTATAAAATACTACTGTACTCAGCAGATCCAAGTAATCATCAATAGTTGAAAAAGTCAGTTTATCAAACAGAAAATTTTCTCGCATTCATACTCTCTTTTCCATGTATCATGCTGACAAATTGCTTATGAGGATGTCTGGGCCCCCAAATCACTGGTTTTTTTCCTGGAGTCTTTTCTTTCTATTAAGATTCCTCTCATTCAAAAAGAAAAAGATTTCTAGTACTAAAGAACATTTTTGGGTGAGAGAATAAGGAGAAATTATAATACACATACCAGTGGCATTTCGCCCTCCCCTTCATCTGCAATTACATGGCCAATTATGAGCAGCAATGAATAAAGTTCTTCCATAGTTTCAGTCAAGTCAACAATGCCCCTGCCCTACAAATCAAGCGAATAATTTGAGCTATGGTAATAGCTCCTATAACTTAACATAGAATATTTATTATGGACCGATAAGATAATACAAAAACACAAACAAAAACAATTAATGAGAAATTTTATAAGATTGAGTTGAATTGCAAAATTGAGTAACCATTTGATATAGATATCATTGTTGTGCTTAGTTTGTGACTCATCGGTTTTAATAGTGTTTAAAACTCAACAAAAATTCATGGTATAAATTAATAAAGAACTAATAACCAACTCATGTTTGGAATTATCTGAATCTACAAAACTAGTCTTTGTAGAAATTAGAAAATCGAAATAAAGACATGATATATTGGGGATAAACTTCTAGCAACTTAAATATTGTTCAAAAAAGAAAGAAAAGCATAAACCGGCGTTTGTTTGTGTGTAAATTCTAGTAGAACTTCACCTTTTGTGTATTACAATTTCTATAATCATGAGACTGTGGCCCATAACAAAAAATTATCAAGCATGCAGCATTTAGTTTAAGGATACATTATCTTCTAATATATCTATATGCAGATTTAAACGCCTAATTGGTTTAATTTGGCTGATGTAAAAGAGAATTTTTTAAATAACAATAGTGAGTAAACCATTATGCTCAAACTTCAAACTCATCAAAAGCTACTGCATTTCAATCAGTTTCCAACCCGATCACAATTAAAAAATGTGGTTAAGTTTTGAATGATGCTACATTCATGCATCTACATGTGCATCACCTGTTTCCATCATCTAGTTACAGTTGGTCCCATCTCAATTTTGACAGACCTAATGCACTCTGACTTCGCCACCTATGAAGTGTGAGGTGATGTGCACCAACAAGTTAGGTAGGTACCAACCATTGTTCTTTGGTTTTGCACACCCCCGATGCTGTATGATTACATGAGTAGTGGACAGTATGTCAAAAGCTGAACTAAAATGCTTCCTCGATGTTTAAAGCTGGCGCCTTTTCCTTGTAAGAGCAGATAAAAGGCAAGGCATCCTAGAAAGATTGCTTTATCTTTTGTGAGGAGCAGATGGTAAAAGTATATACATTCTAACAACAACAATCTAGGGCAAGGAATATGGTTGTTGTTAGTTAGTTGCTTGCTAATTAGAGTCTAGTTACTAGATTCCTTAGAATACTTCGAGTCAGTGCGTTATGACTGACAGGTGTTGAGTTGATACTATATATAGTAGTGGAGTAGGAGACCAGTCTCGGTTTCATGCTAATAACATTGTGCTTGGAATGAAAATGGAATACAGTAATATTTCTGGGTTGAGAGCTCCTTGCTTAATTATTTTTTAGGATTCCTTATATCAATTCAGGGAATGCAGTAAAGCCGTTTTCCATAGTCGCTCTGTCAAGCTACCTTCTTTACCTACCCCTTGTAAACTGGTGTTAATTACCTCCTCCTCAACCCCAAGTTCATACCTACATATCTTGCTTCTTTCCACCCCACGGCCAACATCTCAATTTTTACAATCTGAGCAATTACTAATCACAACTGTGCAGTTTAAACAATCAGCAATACCAATTATTGCAGTCCCAATAATTGCTAATCGCCTAATCTTAATCTTTTGGTCTGAAAATTACTAATCTTTAAGGAGAGGGGAGGAGCCTCACAAGCATATTTGTAGATGACAGATTTAAAATTTTCGTCCAACAAAGTTATCGTCTATAACACAATATGAAACCAACCTGATTAAGGCGTGTGACCCGCTCTGAAAACACACTTGTGAGCAAAGGGATTGTAACATCAATAGAAGCTCTTGCAATAAGCGCATACGAGCTTAACCTTTCATCCATGGCTGCAAAGAAAATATAATTTGTTTTCAAAAAGAACGAACGAAAGAAACTCATCAAGTCCCAAAATGATGTAAAGTTTAGCACCAAGTAGGTAGTGAAATTTTAGTGATTTAAAATCTAGTACCGGGTTTGTAATGTTAGAAATTTCCACCAAGAACTGAATGCGCTTTAAAGGAAACTATAGGCATTTAATTAAATAAATGTGATTGTACCGTACAAAACTATGGTAAATAATACTATAAATAAGGAAGGAGTTCCAGAAGGAGTGCAGTAACTGTGCAATTTACTTGAAGTTTACTTTTCATAGGTATTAAATAAAAAACACATAGTTTTCAAGGAGAAATCTTTTGATTCCATCACAAAATCGAGTTCTCAATCGTGCCTAGGCACAATACAAAATTGGACTCAGTCTGCCGTCTCTAACTGCTTTGTGATGTTGTCTCTGTATTATTTCTTAAGTACAACAGATTAAACAAAGTCGCACGAAAACCAATATTGACAAAAATAAAAATGACATCTGAATTCTCGTGCATGCAATTTTATAAATCTTTGTCAAATTTCCATACCAGATACAGAAGCACGAAGATAATCTGAATCACCCTCATCATTAAATGCTGATGCAGAGGCCACTAAATATAAAGAAAGCTTGTGTGAGGAAAAAGAAAGTAATACAAACAAAAATAAAAAAGCACTGTAGAGAGGTTCGTATAGGTTTTACTTCTTAGCTCGCATTCCACAATGAAACCGAAGAGATTGGCAGCAGCTTTTATCCCATCCGGTGGAAGCAAAGCATTCACAGTGGTAGTATTTATTGGCTGAAGAAGAACAATTTAAACCGTTCAGCTTAATGACCAAATTTTAACAAACTCCAGACTTTGATTTATATTGAAAAATTCTAGTTCCAAATTAAGCAACTGATATGTTCACTGAATGTAAACAATACAGGCTTCCTTGGGTCCATTTAGGTTCACATAATTTGAACACTAGAACTGAAAATAGCCTCTCCGCTTACAGGCATAAGGCTGCGTGCATTTAGCATTCAAGCCTCCCCAGACCCCCCCTGGGCTGCCCTTTTTTATATTGATAGTTAGGAAACAGAAACTTCCTGAAGTAATACCATTACTAATCTTCCTGAAGTGCTACACTTGGACCATCAGAAATAAGGCAATAACAACAAATTGTTGCAGACCATTTTTTTCAAATAGGATTAATGATATCAGAATCAGAGAGAAAGCAAGTGATTATTTTAAATAATTATATTTGAATAATACCATTAGAAGGGCAGTCCAAGTATCCAGTAAGATATCACGAGCTTCCCAGCTCCAAGTTTCCTCATCTGTATTGCTAGTTACAAGGACTTTAATTACTTCAGACATCAACATTGACAAAAAGGTAAGAGTACCGACGGCCCTGGAGCATCAACCAAAATGTTTACTCACATCAACTCCTTTCAACTATGATTATGATAAACAGAGAAATACCTACCAAAAAAATCAAAATGCAATTGAAATACCTAAGAGATTTTAGGAGATTGTCAAACACATAAGGAGTTGTTACGTTTGCAATAGCCAACAATGCACGGCAACCATCAATCATCTCACTGAATGAAACCAGAACCAATTTGAGGGTCAAATGTAAATAATAGAACTGTGGAGGCAGGTGTGTGCACAAGTATGTGGGTCATTTGCAATATGCATTTTATAAATTAATATCATCCAAACCTATCACTTTTCCCATTTTCAATAGCTTTTGAAACAGCATCAGGAGGGTCCACCCACTCTAGTATCCCAGAAAGGAGTTGTAGGAGATGCCTCTCATGCATTTTCCCATCATCTAAAACACGGTAGAAAAAAAAATCAGAGAAATTCAAATAAAAGATCTCCACTAGTTGAAAAGAATTTCTTTCGGGGTAGATGGTGATACAGAGAAGTGAATCCTAATCAGAAAGACAGGCAAAAAATTGATCAACTTGAAGATCCTAGTTCAAATAAAATACACATATAATCAGCATAGAGATGGAGAAGGAAACAGTTATACCAGAAAGAAATACAGTTCCTGTGAGAGAACAAAATTGTACAATTAGCTTTCGAGCAGACACTGCAATAGGGCAGTCAAGCCAGTAGCCTTCACGTGAGAATTTCGGCCTCAATGCAGCATATAAACTCAAAAGCCATCCAACATGACCACTCAATATCAACACATCACGCCAATCTGAACCAGGCTGCAAGTAAGCATCAAGAACAGAATTTTGAGCCATCAGTGGGAGACTCGTAAAGTGAATTTCTAGTAATGACTCTAATGTGATGCTGATGTATTGCATAATGCATGAAAAACGTTAATAAGTAAACAGCTGATTACCTGAACTAAGTGACATTCAGACCTTCTAAAAGAATCCCCATCTTGCCTAACTCCAGCAGAGAAGACATTTATTTTTGGGTCACTGGTATTGCTACGAAAATCCCAATTCAGGAGTTGAAGCATGAGATCCAGTGCTGCGGTACAAACTTTAACCTCGGGCACAACAGAGTCAGATTCAATAATCCTATTTGTGACACTGAAAGCGGCTTCTCGGGTCCATTGGTAGAATGTCTAAAATATAAGTAATAATAATAATAATACAAAGAAAAAGGGAAAAAAGGAATTAATATTAATCCAGCAATCAACTTTACATGCATAAATAACTGTCATTTTTAACAATAAAACTTCAATTAACTTAAGAACAAAGGTGTAAACTGCAATGTAGAATGAATGTTCAAATAATAAAACTTCAATTAACCTAAGAGCAAAAGTGTAAAATGTAATGTAGAATAACTATCATTTTTAATAACATAACACTTCAATTAACTTAAGAACAAAAGTGTAAACTGCAATGTAGAATGAATATTCAAATAATAAAACTTCAATTAACCTAAGAGCAAAAGTGTAAACTGTAATGTAGAATAAAAAATCTAAATGGAAACACCTTCAGGTAATCTCGCTCAAGTGATCTCCTACACTGCTCATGAAATTCCCTTGGAAGGCCCATGGCACTTGAAGTAGAAGGAGAAAATTCAGATACCTATAAATATTTAATAAATAAATAAATATATAAAGCTGTAGCAATAAAAGGAAATGGCAGAATTTCATAAAATAAATGAAGTATTACATACCAATGATTCGAGGAATTTGATTCCAGCAAACTGCACATCTACTCCATGAACACCTGTGATAGCCTGGTTCACCTGCAATATGTGTGAAAAAGTCAAGGATGGTCCTTTTACATGAAAAGCTTTGGGTTTTTTACTGCCCAATAACCAATTTGGTCCCAAGGTAAGGAATAGACGGTTACACCAAGAGTAAAACAAAATGGAATGATTGAAATCAAGATTTATATATTTCCCTATATCAAATTCAAATAACAACAAAAAGAAATCAAATCAAAAAGGGAAAAAATGAAGAGGGACATATCAAATCTCAATAAGTTATTCGAACCAATCATAGACTTCATTGAAATCCAGGAAATGAAAGGCAGGCATTCCAGAGTAAAATGAATGTGGACATCCTAACAAATTTTGTGTTACAATGAAGAAGAACAAGACAAAGCAAACAAGAACCTTGTATTGTTAAAATAGGAAGGACCCGGTGAATATATTCATATTTCAGGATAAATTAACCATCAGAACGGGAACTTATCCGAACATATTATTAACCATCTTTGAAAACTGTTAACCACTCTTTTGAGTAATCATTTTAAAATGTAAATATGATCTCTCTATAATTTAAACTGTAACTCGCCCTGTAGAATTTGGGGAAGACTTTAGAAGTTGGGCAGGGCAAGGGATTAATGAAGGCAAAAGATAAGGTAATCTTTGACTAGTATATTAAAAAGAAAAGATTATGTCTTAATGCATACTTAAATGTTTAACTATAAATTGTTAAATAATTTAGCCTTGCAAAGGAATTCATATGTTCCAATCCCACCCATACCAAACCAGCCAATAAATAGTTTCTGTTCAAAGAAAAAGCCCAACCAACCCACTCAAATTTACTCCAGTTGTTCAGTCATTGTGTAATCAATTATGGGGGATTTGGACAGCCCACATCAACATTTCATGCATGTAATTAGTGTTATGAAAATATTCTTCATTTTGAATCCACAAACATGAGTACAAGGGGGAAGAAGAAGAATACGTGCAAAAAGAGTAAATAGCCGAAAGAAACTAACAACACAGAATATGTGGGCACCTGATAAAAGAGTGTCTCCTTCTCCGCAGCTACTACCTCAAGCCTACATATAGAAAAACATTGGTAAACCAACTATAAGACACATGAATCCACAACCTAAAAATTTATCTATTACTGATTTGCAGCAACATAACTATCTTTCCCTCTTTGGGAAAAATACAAGTCTTGCTATAATATATGCCAAAAAAATAAAAGAACTTTTCCTATTATGTGTTTCTATTAGAACAAGTTCAACACAGGATATATATTTAAATCATTTATTTTTTGTATATAAATAGGTCAAACTTGTTCATAGTTATTATAGTAACGTCAGCCTATAAAGAGTAATACTATAAATATTAGAAGTTCTTGTACCTATTGCACTAGATTTTAAGCAGCATCCATATTATAAATTGGAGGTGCTATTTTTTGTAAAGTAACTAATGCATTGGCATGTACAGGTCTCTCTCCTATAAAAACACACATGTCTCAAGGGAGCCAATGTTTGTTGATATATAAACAACGATGTGACACTAAAATATTAGGAGAAAACCAGGTAGCTTCACTTCTTCATAAAACTAGATTGGCCTTCTCATACTGACAAAATAATTAAGCAGTATATCTCTGACAATAAAATCTAATATTTCCTCTTAAAAAGTTAAGGAATTTCATTGACCTAACCACTTGTTTTTTGTTAGGGGAAAACAACCAGTACCAGCCAATACCAGTTTAGTTTGTACAAATTCAATTACAAAGATTTGTACAAAGCATATTTACCATGGAACTCAACCAAAAGAGTGAGGAAAGAGATTGGTACAAGGTCACAACTCACAAATTCATTAGGATGAATTAGAAAGAGATTAAGAATGAAAGATTTAGACCTGAACTATCTGTTTATAGTATTCTCATCGTTTCTCTTTAAAGTCATTATTGTTCAGTATATGATCTAAAAAATACATATTATAGTTCAAAATCGTTGGGTAAAAAACAACATGATCAGACTATTCTAACTCTAAAACACTTCGAGCTTTTAAATATTGCATGTCCATCTCCTATGCCTACTCTATGTACATTTTTAGGGTTTCCTCACTGAAAAAATGAACAGGATGTGGTACTTACCAGCCCCGTTTCATCAACTGAGCAGCAACAGAAGAGACTTTGGCTTGAACATAGGCATCAGGAGAAGTAGCATGTTGCATTGCATAGCATAGACAAAAACTAATCAAGGTTCTCTTGTGATCAGCATTAAGAAAAGCCCATTCTCTAATAGCAGCTTCTCTAATTGCTGCAGCAGCTTGAAATCTTGCAGTTGGCACCAAGGAATTTTCTGCATAGACAAAAGCAGTACAGTATGTATCAGCATAATCCTGTAATTAATTAATGTTGGGTGGTTTCAAGGTTTTAAATAGCAATCGCAGTCGCGTTAAGGATTTCGCAATTTTGGCCGTTACAGATGCTGCGTTATGGATTACGGTCGCCGTGCTGTGAATTAATCAGAATATCGCACAAATGTGAAATAACTTAAATTAGAGATAAATGTGAAATTTTGAACTAGGAAAGAGTTAAAAGGAGATATCACTCTGTAATTTATGTTCATACTTGTACTAAAATGTGATTTTTATTCATTTCTATTGGGAAAAAAATAGAAGTCTCTATCTATCTAGCATTTTGTCGCGGCCGTATTTTGTTATTTTTCACCTTATAAAAACCAGTAAAAAACAGTAATGGCAGCTACCTATACTATTTTGTCGCAGTTTTCGCGGTAACAGACAATTATAAGCAGAAGAATGTAAAGTGAGTGAGTAGTGACTGACCAAGAATGAACTGACAAGTGTTATATGGCTGAGAAGACTGCCCTAATGACAATATGATTGCCTCAGAAGCTGCTGGATTAATTTGCATCTGAAAATAAATAAATAGAAAATAAGAATATGAAAAATAGATGTAAAATACACAAAAGCAATATAGTAGATATTATAATAGCATTGCGAATTGAGACCTGAATGGAGGTACTAGCTAACTCGATTGCTCTCATGGTAGTTTGAAGCTGTGACAAATCATTGTTTCCTCCTCCACTAAACCCTTCCATCAAAACCTAATCGAGGAGGAGGTTGAAGTGCGTTTACTTGGAATTAGAAAAAGCGTTTGGGAATGAAATCGCAAAATACGAAACGGTGTTTGGGAGCGATAGATAGGTATTTGTAGAATATCCTCCCGAATCGGAGAAAGGTGGTTTTGGTTTGGTTGTTGAGTCAGTGAGTCGCTTCAGTGGCTATAGCTGGCTGGGGGTTTTACTAACTATTCAGTTAGTCATCATCATGTAGTGCTGCCGCAGACCCACCCACCAATAAGTACCCAAAGTGAAAGTGAGTCAGTCACTAAATGAATGCACCGTGCGTGCAACCTACGGCCCAACGTCTTTTAGTTCGGTCGATAGAAATATTGCTTTATAGAACCTTGCATTATCCGACACTTTACCTGTTTATCTTAAAAGTTGAATTTCTGGCCATTAGACTATTTAACTAAAAGAAGGTTGTTGGTACTAAATAATATGAATTTGGTACGACTTATAATTATAAATCTCGTTCAAAGCAATTTCACAGTTAATTAAGGCATTTTTTATATTGATTGACTTCTCTATAAGATTGGGGAAAATAACCTCTCAATCTATCGTTGAGAGATGGTGAATCTTAGCAATCAAAACTCTATGACTCCAATTTTATTACTATTATTAAGAGCATTTGCTACCAACAAAGAGTCAACATTTGTCCTTTTATCAATGATTGCTATTTGCTGCTAAATGTTGTTTATTGTGATGATGTGTTTGTTAATTCTATTATTGGCAATCAAGTGATGATATATGACTTTATACCATACTGTCAATTTAGTCTTCATGTTTTTCAAATTTGTTATTTTATGAATGTTATTACTCTCAAGTCTCAATGTTGTAGATAATAGTGACCTGTCAATCAAGTTTATTGTTGACAACCCTAGCTATAAGAATGAGACATTTAAAACTGTTAAATACATATATAGGATAATATGTGTCAAAAGACTCAAAACACTAATGTGTCTTTCCTTTCCTTTTTGACACTTTATAGCATTTTTTTTGGTATTCAAGAGGGCTTAGAGCCAAAAAAAAATTTACAATGATATCAATCTAGGGGTAGTCATCCCCAAATTGTCTTCTAGCATAATGCTACTAAAGAAACACGGACAACTATCATAGAAAACAATATCGCAACGCAACCAAACGAGCAACTAAAATTTACTAGCATTCTTTGTGACAGTGTGTATTGTAAATAAAATAGTAATTATTTATTGTGATTCACTTTACGGTAGTGGAAATGTACATATTTTTTGCCTTTAATATTCCATTTCACTTTTGAGAAAAACATTTTTTTTTTAAAATTGCAATGGTGAATTGGTGATCATTTTTATTTAAAATGGTCACTCCTTCATCGGATTATTTTTGTAAAACAACAATTAAAATACTATTGAAACATAAAAAATACTATTGAAACATGCATTTGCTTAGTGCCTTAATATAGGGCCTGTTTGTTTCAGCTTTAAAAAAATAGATTTTTTCTTTGTATTTTTAAAAATAGATTTTGTAAAACCGTTTTTCAAAATATTACAAGATTTTTTGTATTCGTTTTTTCTAAATTGAAACACTAATTTTGACATCATATAACATAAATGTACATTATTGAAGTTCAAAACATAGTCAAAATCGCAATTTTTTCAAAAATGATTTTTGTGAAAATCTATTTGAAATAGCTTCAAAATTAAGTGATTTTTTGAAATTTTGATATCCAAATTTTTTTTCAATAAAATGATGAAATACCTAAAATAGCATTTTAAGAATAACTATTCAAACAAAATTTTCATTTGAAACTTTTATAAAAAATTTCTTTGTAAATTTTTTTATACAAAATTTTCTAACACTACAAAATCTATTTTCAAAAAAATCCAAAACAAACGGACCCTTAGTTTGACAAAGAGTGATTATTTTCTTCACTGTGTGCATCGTCGCTCTAGTAGGATTGCGGTACATAACTATTCTTTGCGGCTAATCAGAGGTATTCGTGGATTTATTGATTCGGTTTTGAGAGAAAATTCATCTAATTCATTGTCGATCTAGTATGATTGATTGATGCGGGTTGATTTTTTGTGGAGTGCAATTTTCTCCAACATGTTTTGTCTAAAAGAGTGTAATTTACTCTTTTATTTTTTATTTTGAATATTTTGATGTCTTAATATATTTAAAATTATTTTGTAGGGGTAAATAATGAATACAGTGTAATTTTGTATCTTATCATGTTGGTTTTGAATGCAACTCATAACATGATAAGATTTACATTAGACAAAATAAAATAGAGCAACAAAAATTAACTTATGTTAGATCATAAATAGAGCCATAACGCCTTAAACTAATAAAAAATAAATAGAGCCACAAAATTAACTTATGTTAGCTAGATCATGTTAGCTTCCAAAATAATAAACTAATATAAGATCAAAATACATATCTTATTTTGTCTTTCTTGTCCAATTGTAGTTTACTTGGAATGTAATTCACCTAAGAGTAAAACTATGTCACAAACACTTTATGTACACTCAAGTATCAATTACACTAAAACTCTTAAAAATAGAAAAGACCTGACCATATTTGTTTTGTATTTTGAATGTAAATCAGATATTCTCTGCACGTAACTATTGTACACGTAGAGATTCCTCTCTTGAATCTTGTGGGATTTAAAAAGTTCTCCCTAAAAGTTTTAACGACGATATATATTTCCAAGTCAGTGATTGAACTCAGAACCTTGATTAAGCTAAAAAAGATCGTGTTATTTCAACTAAAAATCAATATCTTTATTTTGTTTCGGTTTTTGTTTTGGTTACCAAAAATCAATATCCTAGTAAGTAATCTACCTAATTTGGCACATTTTAAATTATTACAAGTCAACGAACTTTTTGTTTTGTTCAATTTTAACAAGTCATTGGTTAGTTATAGCTTTTTGTTTGGAGTTTAGAAGACAGTATGAGTCAGATAGTGGTATTGTTGTCTTGTCTCCGACGAGGATGCCCATGTTGTGCTTTCTTGATATATCCTCTATGCCAAAAACCAAAGAATATCAATATAGTCCTTAATTTGCTACTAATAAAGTGAGATTATTTTAACAGACATAGTTTTTTTCAAGTAACCTAGTGATTAGAAGAAATTTCACCACTTAAGGTGAATAAGTAAGGTGTCTCGGATTCGAATCCGGCCCTACATATATAATGTGATGTGCCTATCAACTGAATTAAACTCACGGAGACGCAACATTTCACCGGCCATAATCTTCTTACCAGATAAGATTTCAATATAGAAGATATGGTGGATACTCAAATTAAGCAGAGTTTTGCTTTTCTTACTTTCCAAGCCTTGAATACTCAAATGTATGATACAGAGAGATTGTGTTTTTTCACTTCCAACAAACAAACAAACCGGCCTGTGAATGTGACTTACTCTATTGTTTTTATTGGCTTTGTTTATTAATATAAAAAAATGATTTGGAAGATGAATCATCCTAAAGCTAGAGGTTACTCATTTACTCCAATTTGCATGGTCCCCAATTAAGAATTAAGCCAATCACACAAATCCAAAAGACATATTATTAATTTAAATAATGAACAAAATCATTGTCCTAAAGTGAAACTAATTATGAAGATCAAAGTTTAACAACTAAATACATACGAATCATTTCTAAATTGTATGACAGCATTTGAAATATTTCCAATATCAACTCTCACCTAGAGATGACTACTTGCTATGTTAGTCTCCATGCAGTGAGAATAATTTTCTTGCTCCAAATGATTACTACTTCTGTAAAGCCACTCTCATTTGATTATCAAGGCTTTAAATATGATGATGTGAAGCCAGAAGGAGATGCATCTTTGTTATATTCATACATCCAACTTACTTCAACCTCAAGGTACCAAACCAATACTTACAGTGTCGGTCGAGTCACGTGTTTCGAGCCATTACAACTATGGGACAAGACCTCAAGAAAACTCACTGATTTCACTACTAAATTTTCCTTTGTAATTTACTCAAACAAGACTAATTTTGGAGATGGATTAGCATTTTTCTTAGCAGATCCAGAACTTCCACTTCCTGAACATATGCTAGAAGGTGGTGGTCTTGGTCTTGTGGATAAATATCAAATAGTGAATTCTACCAAATATTCATTTGTAGCAGTGGAGTTTGATACTTGCCATAATCCTTGGGATCCATCAGGCATGCATGTAGGTATAAATTTCAACTCTATGGTATCTAAAATAACTAAACCATGGGTGATTGATATTAGTAATAAGACAGCTTATTATGATTGTAAAATTGAGTACAATTCAAGTAATCATAATTTAAAAGTTTCTTACACTGGTAACATAATCAATGGTAAGCCAAAAAAAAGGTACCTCTTATATAATGTTGATTTAAGAGATTCCCTACCTGAGAAGGTTATTTTTGGCTTCTCAGCTGCTACAGGAGTTGTGTTTGAGATGAATACATTAATGTCATGGTCATTCGATTCAACTTTACAAATTCATGATGTGAAAGTGTCCTCTCCAATCTCAACAAACCCTAGTCCTTCACCAATTCCCAATAGTCCTAAAATAGATAGCAAGAAAGGTACTATATGGGTAGGACTAGGAGTTGGTGTAGGTATTGCATCAATTTTCCTTATTTTAGGATGGTTTTGTATTTTAATGTGGAAAAAGGATAAAGAGAAAAAAGAAGATTCAATTTTTGATCTAAAAATGGATGATGAATTTCAAAAGGGTTCTGGACCTAAAAGGTTTTGCTATAATAAACTAGTGTGTGCAACAAATAACTTTGAAGAGACACAAAAGATAGGACAAGGTGGTTTCGGCGGTGTTTATAAAGGCTATTTAAAAGACATAGATACCAATGTTGCTATAAAGAGGATATCGAGAGAGTCGAAACAAGGGATTAAGGAATATGCAACTGAAGTGAAGATCATTAGTCAACTTAGGCATAGGAATTTAGTACAACTAATTGGTTGGTGTCACATGAAAAAAGATTTTCTTCTTATATATGAATTCATGCAAAATGGTAGCTTAGATTCTCATCTATACCGTGGCAAAAGCGTATTGACATGGCATATGAGGTACAACATTGCTATGGACTTAGCTTCGGCGTTGTTATATCTTCATGAAGAATGGGAACAATGTGTGATTCATAGAGACATAAAATCCAGCAACATTATGTTAGACTATAATTTCAATGCTAAACTTGGCGATTTTGGGATGGCTAGGTTGGTTGATCATGAGAAAGAATCACAAAGTACAACAATAATAGCCGGGACTATGGGGTATATAGCTCCGGAATATTACACAACAGGGAAAGCTACAAAAGAATCTGATATATATAGTTTTGGTATTGTTTCATTGGAGTTAGCTAGTGGAAGAAAACCAATTGATCTTAATGCTAAAGAGGATCAAGTGACTATATTCGATTGGGTTCGTGAGCTTTATCGATTAGGTAGGTTCCTTGAAGTTGTCGACACAAAACTTGAGGGTATATTTGACGAGGAACAAATGGAACGCTTAGTCATTATTGGTCTTTGGTGTGCAAATCCAGATTATTCATTTAGGCCATCTGCAAGACAGGTGATTCAGGTGCTTAAATTTGAAGCTCCTTTGCCAATTCTACAACATATGATGTTAGAGACAATTTACTCTCCTCCAAGAATGAACACAATTTTTGGTCCAGTTTCTTCTTCCTTTGTGGCTTACACTTCATAAACAATAATGTGATCAATGGAGGATGATTTTGATGTACATAAAGTTACTTGATATAGTTCATGTTTTTGAGTTTGGTTGATGGTGAATTGTGTAGTTTTTTTTTTTGTAATTGTGTGTAAAGAATAAGACCATTTAGATTGTGTTTGTGTGTGTGGACACATTTGTGTTCTCTTTATTACATGTATAAGTTTTTTTGGTGAAGTGATTACATGTAAGTCTGTGATATCATATAAGCAAATCATTTTTGTATAAATAACTTTACACAAAAAGAGTGTCAATTTAAATTTTCAATATAGCTTTCATCAATTTTCAATACACACACAAATATTCTATAAAGGAAACTGCATAATTCACCATCACATAATGATCGGTGGAATGTCACAAGTCACAACAACAACACTAAGTTTAAAAAATATGAACTATATCCTATAACTTTCTCTACATCAAATTCTCCATTGTTCACATTATTCTTGCTGGTTATGAAGTGTAAGCCGCCGCGGAGAGGCAGAAGAAACATGGCCAATAGTTGTACTCTTTGTTGGAGATGGAAGAATTGGTAAAGGAGCTTCAAGTTTAAGCACCTGAATAACTTGTCTTACAGATGGCCTAAATGAATAATTTGGATTTGCACACCAAAGACCAATAACCACTAAACGTTCCATTTGTTCGTCATCGAATACACCCTCAAGTTTTGTGTCTACTACTTCAAGCAACCTTCCTAATCTATAAAGCTCCCAAACCCAATCAAATATGGCCATTTGATCCTCCTTAGCATTAAGATCAACTGGTTTTCTTCCACTGGCTAATTCCAATGAAACAATACCAAAACTGTATACATCTGATTCTTTTGTTGCTTTCCCTGTTGTGAAATATTCAGGAGCTATGTATCCCATGGTCCCGGCTATAACTGTGGTTTGTGACTGTGATCCTTTCTCATAATCCACAAGCCTAGCCAATCCGAAATCACCAAGCTTAGCATTGAAATTGTCGTCTAACATAATGTTACTGGTTTTCACATCCCTATGAAGCACACATTGTTCCCATTCTTCATGAAGGTATAGAAGTGCTAGAGCCAAGTCCATGGTAATGTTGTACCTCATTTGCCATGTCAATACGCTTTTTCCACGATATAGGTGAGAATCTAAGCTACCATTTTGCAAGAATTCATATATAAGGAGAAAGTCTTTTTTCTTGTGACACCAACCAATTAATTGTACTAAATTCCTGTGCCTAAGTTGGCTAATGATCTTCACTTCAGTTGCATATTCCTTAATCCCTTGTTTCGACTCTCTTGATATCCGCTTTATAGCAACATTGGAATCTATTTCTTTCAAATAGCCTTTATAAACACCGCCAAAACCACCTTGTCCGATCTTTTGTTTTTCTGCAAAGTTATTTGTTGCACTCGCCAATTTATGATAGCAAAACTTTTTAGGTCCGGTGCCATTTTGGAATTCATCATCCATTTTCATGTCAAAAATTGAATCTTCTTTTTTCACTTTAGTCCTTTTCCAAATTAACATACAAACCCCTCCTAAAATAAGGAAACTTGCTGCAATAGCTACACCGACTCCTAGCTCTACCCATATACTACTAGTACCTCTTTCGCTATCTATTTTAGGGCTAATTTTAACATTTGGAATTGGTGAAGGACTAGGATTTGTTGGGATTGTACTATGATTCTTCTCATCATGAATTTTTAAACTTGAATTGAATGACCATGAATTTAATGTATTCATCTCAAACATATATCCTGTAGCAGCTGAGAAACCAACAATAACCTTCTCAGGCAAGTAATCTCTCAAATCAACATTGTATGAGATGTAATTTCTTGAAGGCATACCATTTGTTATGTTTCCAGTGAAAGAAACATTCAAAATATGAGTACTTGAATTGTACTCAATTTTACAATTATAAATCTTCTTACTCCTAATATCAATGAACCATGGTTTATTTATCTTTGATATCATAGAGTTGAAATTTATACCTACATGAGTACCTGATGGATCCCAAGAATTATGGTAAGTATCAAACTCCACTGCTAGAAATGAATATCTAGTAGAATTAGCTATGTGATAATCATCCACAAGACCAAGACCACCTCCTTGTCTTATATGGTAATAAAGTGGAAGTTCTGGATCTGCAAAGAAAAATGTCAATCCATCTCCAAAATCAGTTTCATTTGAGTAAATTACAAAGGAAAATTGAGTAGTGAAATCAGTGAGTTTTCTTGAGGCCTTGTCCCATATTTGTAATGGCTCGAAACACGTGACTCGCCCGACACTGTAAGCATTACTTTGGTACCTTGAGGTTGAAGTAAGTTGGATGTATGAATACATCAAAGAAGCATCTCCTTGTAGTTTTACATCATCATATTTAAATCCTTGTTGGTAATTGAATGAGAGTGGCTTTACAGAAATAGCAATCATTTGGAGCAAGAAAATGATTCCAATTTCATGGAGACCAACATGGTAAGTAGCCATCTCTTAAGTGAGAGTTGATTTTTGAAACCTTTCAATGCTGTCACAGTACAATTTACCAATGACTAGTAGTATTATGTACTAAATTGCCAAACTTTGATCTTCATAATTATTTAATTAATTCAAGAGTTCAGACAATTATTGCATTCATTGTTTATTTATATATGTATATATTAATATATGACATTTGGATTTACATGGTTATCTTAATTCATACTTGATGTGACTATGCAAATTGGACTAAATGAGTAACCTTTAGCTTGAGAGTTTATTTTCTGCATCCTTTTCATATTAGATAAACTTGACCGATTCTTAGAATTTTGAGTCGGATATAGATCAACTTTACAAAATTGAATCGTAAAATTAAGATTTTGTGTACTTAAAACAAATCTTGAGATCATCTCTTATTTAATGTGAGACACTTTAACACTAGTAACACATTTGACTATTTGAATATTCTTAGTTGGATAAATTGTACAAGAAAGGAGAAAAGATATGACTGATTTTAGGGTTATGCATAATAAGACTTCTAGTTGTATGTATCTAAAGAATTCGCCAAAGAGCCAGCCTTCTTCTGACTAGAAGAGTAAGCAAGCTACCGGAAGCGAAGCTTCTCCCCTTTTTTTTTATTTCCAATTCCTTCTTTTCGTTCTATTTAGGTGGAGCAATCCGAACTCTCGACAGAATATAAAAGAGCGTCTTCGAACCTGTGTAGACACCTCAACGAACTCATGTGGACACTCCTCAGCCCGAGCCGAGGACAATTTATAAAAAATACACATTAAGAAAGATGTTGACCCGTTTTTCTTTTCTTTGCTGATTCCTCTCAATTAAATTTGCCATGTTGCACTAAGTTACTTACGTATGTATGCATGCGGTCCGGGAACACTTTGGGGTGAACACCCATCCGAACAAGTAGGGTCAATAGTTCAGCATTTAGGCCGTAACATTTAGCAACAAAAAGGACCATTAAAATCAACTAAATGTGACACACATAGTAGATATCTATGTTCGTAAACCATTTCGTCCGTAGTTCAATTTATGATATGTGTGTATGAAAAAAAAAATATTTATTACTACTTTTGGTACTTTTTAAATTTATAAACTGAATTCATCAGTTATTTAATGAATTTAAAAAGTATGTTGTTTTTTATAAAAAAGATCAGAGAAAGTAAATATATCAATTGCTCGAAAATTAATTATAGAAATTGCATGTGAGAGATTGATCCCTCGAATTAATCGATCATTAAACCGTATATGGAGTTTAAATAGTGCACAGTTCAACTGTACACGAAGTTTAAAAAAAAAAAAAAGTTGCATCTGGAAAAAGATACTTTAATTTCTTTTTAAGAAAAAAACCACTAAAGCCTTGGAAAACAAACGCAACCTAACTGATCTAAGCAGTAATTAGAACACATGGTTTGAAGGACTTTAGAACATGGAAGTGGGGTTGACTTAATGCACTTAATGTCAACCATTGAAGACGTCATGAGACAATTGATTATTTTGACTTTTGAAAATTGCACTCCACATGCAGCACGTGTGGAACCGCTCAAATTTTATTTTCTTAAAAAAACAAATCCACAATTTCATGTTTTTGCAAACTTTTTTTATTTTACCTTTTTTCCTTATACCAATGTACAAATTAAACTCTCGAATTTTATATTAATCTCTCAAATTTTCAAATTTTATAGTAGTCTAGTACATGGTTAACAAACTTTACATAAGAATTTTAACATTGTTATATGTTTAAATTAGGAATTTAATTTATATATGCACCGTCAGTGTAAAGTTATTTTACACATGCCGTCCAATAATATATCGACACATCATGTATGATAAATATACGATGTGTCACATTCATTAAATTATGTGGCAACATATCATTAGAGTATGTGCAAAAAACATTTACATCGACGGTGTACAGCAATTAAACTCTTAAATTAGATATCAATCAAAAATTATAGTTAAGTTAAAAAAGACTCAAATCATCTCATCTAAATTCTCTCTAATTACATTTTCTTTTCTTAATAAATAAAAATACAGAAAAGTAACGTAAACGTACCACCTCTACTTTGTGTGTGTATTTTTTCCAGTATTATTATTATTATTTGTTGTTTTTCTCCCTCCTTCCATAATCGTGTGGATCTCTTGACAAATTATCCATTTATATCACTCTCATTATTATTCTTCCATCAATTTTTTCCCTGAATTCTCAAGATCTAGGGTTCATTCTCTCAATTCACAGCTGTAATCACAATCGCATTCCGTATATAGAATATAATCAATCAATCAATGCACGCGTTTTCGATCCAAACGCATTCTTAAAACCTAATCTGCGATTCATTTTTTCATCATTCTTCTTCTTCTTCAATGGAGGTCGTTACCGATGTGGCGTCATTGGATGTTGAATTGTTGCAGCTCCCCGATGTATCTACTTTGTTTCTCAAGTCTAATCTCACCTTCGTTGAGACGCTTTTCGATCAATGGCTTTCGGTTCCTGATAGCAATCGTCTCGTACGTTTCGTTTTCTGTTTTTTTTTCTCTATTTTCAAATCAATCTATTGCTATTGCTGATTCTTATTGTTTAGTATAATTTATTCATTTATTGAAAGGAACGGTTACTGTTTGATAATAATAATAATAATAATAATAATAATAATAATAATAATAATAATAATAATAATAATTAATAATCATCAGGTTAATCATTAAGTTAATACAGTAATTGACAAAAAAAAAAATCCACAAGATTTAAATTATTAGTTAGTATATCAATCAATTTATATATGTTTAAATTATTATCATAGATAGATAGATAGGTAGATAGACTAGATATTCTCACCACCATATTCAAGAAGTAATCAATGTTGTCAATTTATATGTTTAAATTCCGCTATGCTACAGCGCCTCTATAGACGGTACTAGCATGCATGTTTGTTGTGGCAGTGAACTGGATGATGCCGTGCATTTAAAGAGAAGTTTGTATTTCTCTAGCTTTCACAAACTCGTGGTAAAAAGTGGCATTGGGATGTGAGAATGTTAGTTTGAATGTTGAACCGAACAATGGCTAAATAATGTATCATGGAACAATAACAGTTTGTTAGAACTTAGAATTCTGCTAATATTATAGTTGCTATTTGACAACACGGAAGTAATGAATTCGAACTGTTGTGTGTCACTCTTGGTCTTTTTCTAGTCTTTAGAGTAGTCATTGTAGCCTATTACTATTGTTTTTGGAAGGACGATATTAAACTCTTGCTGCCTACTCCAGCAAGCCCTATGAATGATGTATTAAAGCGGGTGAATGAGATATATTGGTTATCAAGTAGATACCTTTTTGTTTTTTATGGTTGCGTTTCTTATATGGTCAAGATTTTCTTGTTTAGTCCTCTATAGATATGATGCGTGCATTTGTGATTTTATATGTGTCTTACTGGCTCTTTTTTGTAGGTAACATCATTGCTAAATGATGCAAAATCCGGTGTTCCGTTGAATGTCCCGGGGAATTGCTCAAGTCCAAATGCTTCGAGCAATTCTTTGCCTTCTATGTTTCCTGCTGGCACTGCACCACCTCTTTCACCGAGAAGTTCATCCGGTTCGCCTCGCATATTTAAACAGAGAGTTGGCCCTTCTAATCTGGGTTCTTCTTTAAAAGTTGTTAGCGAGCCTGTTAAAGAAATTATACCTCAGGTGAGGCTCATCAGATATGTTTGCTTGATGTTTTATATGACAGTAAAGGATACTCGTAACTCACTAGAACTATATGTAAAAGGAGGATATGATATGCATCAGAACTAAAATTGTAAAATAAATCAGGGAAGATGGGATGATTTTTAGCCTAAAAAAAAAACACAGCAAAGTTGCTCAATCTCTATGCAGTTATGAAATGAAACCTTTTTTAAAACAACCATTATCAGAACACAGAATTGATGCCATTCAAAGAATCTTGTCCCCTCACTGACTGTGGAGCAAAAAGACACCCTTAAATGTGCCACCAAATCACTGCATGGACTGCAGATTGCAACAAAAAACTTTTCCCTCCTTGTTTTTACTGATGTCAATGCTATTACCAAATATGACACATCCAATACTCAAAAACTGCATGACACGTGACAAATCATTCATATTAAAATCTTTATTTGGTGATACTTTTATTTTGTGCTTTGTCTGCCAAGAGTGTGGTGTGTGTTCTTTCTTCCTTTTGCTGCCTCTCCCTTCCCTCACCCTGTTTTCATTCTATGTTTGTGTTTGTAACAAGTAGTCGTGTCCTTGCAGTTCTACTTTCAAGATGGACGTCCTCCTCCCAATGAACTGAAAGAACAATGCATGCTTAGAATTGGCCATTTATTCCCTGATGAGTCGCATGGGCTGCAGATACATGGTGAGATATTACTCATAAATGAGTTATAGCCTGAAAGACCAGTTGGCAACTCGGGAAATTTTTTTTCCAATTAGCAGCACACTCTTGCTGTTTAAGCAATCACATGCTCTCCTGATTTTGATTAAAATTAACTTATTTTTAATGTTTCGTAGACAAAAAGTGATTATCTGTCTGAAGTTCACTCTTTAATATACAAAAAGTTGTAATAGTAGCTCAGTTCTGATTTACATTTTCAATGGTATGTCAGAATTCAAGTCAGTTACCAAGGAAATATGCAAGCTGCCATCTTTTCTTTCCACATCTCTTTACAGAAAGATCGAAAATGGAGCTGATATTGTGACAAGGTTTGTACTTTAAACTTTTGTAACACAACTTTCATACTTCTCTGTTCCATTAAAGATAAAAAGGAAACTATTACTACCGCCGTCCCTATATGCAAGACCTTTTGCGAAATTTTCTTGTCCATTTTTATAAGGTCCTTTCCAAATTACAGGATAATACATTAATCATCTTTTCACAAAAATACCCTAATTAAATGAAGAGAAATAAAAGTACATCATTTTGAAAATAGAGGCTATTTGGTGGAAAGAAATAAATGCCCTGAAAAAATGGTTTTGTACATGGTTTGGCTGAGTGTGACTCCATGGGCCTGCTGTGCTTGGTGCTAAACAAGAAGTTAGTCTTGCAAGTAGCCATTTCATTTCAATTGGAAAGTATGCCAATGGATTTCTTGATTGGAAGGGTTTATGTATTATTATTAATAAAGTAAACACAACTTGCTCAACCCTTCCCTTCCCTTCCCATACTATAATAATTATAATTTAATGGTCTTGTTCGCTGTAATTATTATTTCTTATTACTTATGCTCTAATCTTCGATGTAACGTTCCTGTAGGGAAGCATTTATTGATTATTGGATTAACGGCAACATGTTGACGAAGGATATAGCGACCCAAATATACACAATTTTAAAGCAACCACAGCTCAATTACCTTACTCAGGTTTGTTGCTTCTATTTCTTTTTCCTTTTCTGTTTTTCATTTCATTATTCAATTGAACATTATGGCCCGATGAAATTTATCAAATATGTCATTTATTCAATTTCCATTTCCATTTGATGCTAAATGACTTACCTTTTTAGGGTCAAATTTATTGATTTTCTTTGCTCTGATATTATAATCCCATCTATCTTTTTTGAGAATATATTATACTTTGTATTGAGAATATATTATACTTCGTATCAGGATGATTTTAAACCTATACTACGTGAGCTTTTGGCAACTCATCCCGGGTTGGAGTTCCTACAGAGCACACCTGAGTTTCAAGAGAGATATGGTTTGTCTTCCATCTTGGTTATAACTTTGCATTTAGAGGTTCATCTAATATGGTTTGTCTTCCATCTTGGTTATAACTTTGCATTTAGAGTTTCATCTAATTTTAGCAAAAAAACTTGAGGTTCTCTTATGGAAATCTAACAGAGGCGTTACTGTCAAGATTCTGACTGATACGTTAGATATTCCATGCCGTAGGAGAGCTCTTTGCTGTGCTAGGTTCACTGACTTATACTTTCTCTTAATTTGACCCTGATAATGGATTCTGAAATCGGATATTTTTTTTATGGTTTCTTTGTCCTTTTGTTAAAAAAAGGTCATCCTCCTTTAGTTTTACTTATTTGATAATTTTGGAAAGCAATAAAAGGGGATAGGGTGCTCTAAAATCTAACCAGTGCGTAAATTTGTATAGCTTGTGCACAAGCTTTGACATTGATTATTGTATTTTATGCATATGTTTCAAAATTTTATTTTCTTTCAGTACTTTGTTGTGTGCTTTCGTGTATCTATCAAATTTTTTCCTGCAAAATTTAACTAGCTATTCCACCTTTCGAAGCAGTGGTCATTGGTTGCATATAAAGTTTGGGAAAAATGTTTTTTTCCTCGCACCCTCTCAAATGATGACTTTATTAATTGATGTGTAATGGATGCTCTTTAACTGTTTACTTTTCTCCTGCCTAACCAATCCACTTTTCAGCCAACACTAATTGTTAATCATCTTTACACTTGATCAATACCAGTCTTACCTCTTTGTCAGTGGTGTAATGTTCTTATGTACTTGCTTTTCCAATGGCCCAGCTGAAACAGTGATATACAGAATATTTTACTACATCAATAGATCAGGAACTGGCCGTCTTACCCTGAGGGAGCTGAAGCGTGGAAACGTAATTGATGCAATGCAGCATGCCGATGAAGAAGAAGACATCAACAAAGTTTTGAGGTAGATATACCATTTGAAATGTCATCACCATGAACTTCAATAAATGACATTGGTTCATTCTTTTTCAAATGAACAAAATATACGTATATTGAAATGCAGTAATCATTTTTGCTTTTCCTTAATATTACCTGCAGATACTTCTCTTACGAGCACTTTTATGTTATATACTGCAAGTTTTGGGAGCTGGATACAGATCATGATTTCTTGATAGACAAAGAGAATCTTATCAGATATGGTAACCATGCGCTTACCTATCGAATTGTCGATAGAATATTTTCTCAGGTTGGCACAGATCACAGTATTATGTGTTGCTTTTATCTTACAATTTGACTACAGCTGTCTTCAGCAAGATAAAATCCAAACCCCCAACCCCTCCCCTCCTTATAGATATATAAGGTCTGTCCACTATTTTATGTGATTTATTAGATCATTTGCTGATGACTCATATTTGGACTCTATTATCTCAGGTCCCAAGAAAGTTTACTAGTAAAGTTGAGGGTAAGATGGGATATGAGGATTTTGTTTACTTCATACTAGCAGAAGAGGATAAATCATCTGAGCCAAGTCTTGAATATTGGTATTTTGTTTCTTATTGATTTTTATGATTCATTTGTTAGTTTTTCCCCTCTGTTAAGACCGTGCCGGATTAGTTGCTGATACTTAGATGATGCATTATTTTAGGCATGTATAATAACATGTTTTATTTGAAAGTTCAGAAGTTTGGGATGAATCACTAGAGGTTCTATACATGGAAGAAACAAAAGAAAGTTGAAAATTTGATGCAATTGTTTTTTAAAAAAGCCTTTCCATGTTTGTAGTTTTTTTTCCACTTCCCTCTATTGGAAAATCTGACATACCCTTAGAAAACCATTGGAAAATTTATCCAGTTGATGTTTATTAACGTCGGCTTTGACTTGTCATGATTAGGTTTAAGTGTGTTGATTTGGATGGGAACGGAGTTCTAACACGGAATGAACTGCAATTTTTTTATGAGGAGCAACTGCATCGAATGGAGTGCATGGCTCAAGAACCTGTGCTTTTTGAGGATATATTGTGCCAGATAATTGACATGGTTAAATCCGAGGTTTATTTTTCAATCTTCCTTTTATTGATTGTTTGATCATGTTTCATTGTGTTTTTGGGAAGTCACGTTAGGTGGAAAATGAAGCAATTCTACTGAGCAGTTAAAAAGTTAGTTTTTGTCATGGAAGAACATATTCCAAAATGCATTTTTGTTTCCTCCCTTTTTATCCTCTTTCTGTCATTTGGTTGATTTCATATTATTATATATCTTTTTTCCTGAATGTTAAATTAAGTTCTTCATTCTGCAGAACGAAAGCTATATCACTCTGCGGGACCTGAAAGGTGGCAAGCTCTCTGGAAGTGCTTTCAATATCCTGTTCAATCTAAATAAGTTCATGGCCTTTGAAACTCGTGACCCATTTTTGATTCGCCAGGTGCGTGAATATTCAATAAAAGTTTATATATTGTTGAGTCATTATGATTGGCTCTTGTTGGTAGTTTTGACTACTCTGATGTATGTCATGTGTGAACAGGAACGTGAGAATCCTACGTTGACAGAGTGGGATCGCTTTGCTCACAGAGAATATATTAGGCTTTCAATGGAAGAAGATGTAGAGGATGTTTCTAATGGAAGTGCAGAAGTTTGGGATGAATCACTAGAGGCTCCCTTCTGACATCTTCTATGTAAGTTGAAATATGATGGTACAAATCCACTTTTACTTTGCATTAAAATATAGTTCAGAAATTGTGGCTTGCTAACAGACCATGGCTCAGGCCAGCAAAATGCTAGAATATCCGTAGACATACTGCAGGCACTGCAGATCACCGAGTCATATTTGATTATTCTTTTTTAATTTTATTGTTTTACTCATTTAGAGCATATTCTATGGAAACTTCACAGTAGTAGTTTTTGGTAAATTTCAGTCCAGGAGGCAGAAACAATGCTAGAGCATGGTGTTTCCTGCAAAAAATAGAATTTTAATACCCAGGCATGTGCAAAAGTTAGGTTGATTTGACTAACAAATGTACCTATTAAAATAAATTGGATATTTCAATATGGGACTCAGCTTTTCTGCAAAACAAAAAATGTGTCCCCTAAAGCCTATAGAGTCGTAGAGTATAGTCTTATTCATTGTAGATGTTACAGACTTGTTTGGTATGCTGTATTTTTGTAGAATAAGCTTGTATAAATCAACATGTCCGGTTTGAGTGGTTAGAAACTAAGACACCTTAAGCAAGTGGTGAGCGTTCAAACTCTGGTTGATAGAGAAAAACCCACCCTTTGTGCCAAATAGATTTCTTAACGGGGATTAGTAATTGCCGAACGACGATGGATACTTCATATATATAATATGGTCACCAATAAAAAAAAACTTATATAATACTATGCAAATTGTTTGATGTGAAACTTGTATTGTGTAACCTAAGATCATGAATAACTTGTCGTGTCTTAGTAGTGACACTAACAACTGACATATGAAATAATATCTGACCCTTATGTAGTGTGTTCTAATTTTTTTCATATTTTTATAGTATTCCATTAACTATGACATCGTTTTTACATTCCATCTCACTTCAATACAGTATATGAAAAGATATCAACGCCCTAGATCGGATGACTGGCCCTTGTGCAGAGACTAGAGTTGGGTCAGCTTTGAGTCCCTAGTTCTCCCCTGCAAAATGGAAAATGTATTTTGGATGGGTGACGGTGGCAACAAAGATATCTACAGACATTGGGACCTTTATCATGGAAGTTTTATTGCTTGTACCAATTGTCCATGTAAAGTAAGGACATTTGCTAAGAGGCAATTAGCCCCGAGTTGAATTAAATTAAATTAAATTGACATCATTGAGTATGCTTGCCATAAGTAACAAGAAATTTAGATGGATTTTTTTTTACTGGTCGTTTTGTTTTAATGGTCTAGTCCCTTTGGCCATGATCAGTTTACTTGTAAATTACATTTCCAATTTTTTTCTGTAGTCAACTACTGAGGCCGTCATTTGATGAATTCGCTTTTCGTTTTAGCCTTCAAGGCCAATTAAAGAATTTAATAGTGCATGCCTTCAAAGGTAAACATGTTTTATTGTTTTTTCATTTTTATAACTTATAATAGCCTCTGGACTGAGCATGATTGGGATGAACGGTGCGCGATTTCATTTTTGGTTGGTCACCAATTGTTTTCACGTAAAAGTATTATTAATATTAAATTAAATTGGAAAGAAAGGGTTCAATGAAATGTATACGAATTGTGATGCAGTTCAAAAAAATGCAAAAGAAAAGAAAAAATTAGAAGGAAAAAGAAGGAAGCCGTTCATAGCAGCTACAACTTATTCTAAATGTCTAATTTTTATTTTTTATGAAATATATACTAGTTGCTTATAATTTTGTGGATTTTGGTTATAGTTAGATCATGTTGATGGTAGGATAATATATTTGCAGTTACAAAAAATAAAATATTGATTGTAGGATATTTGAAGTTGATTACACTTTCCCCCTTTTATTTTATTTCTTTTCCTCTCGTTGGTTTTGTAATGGAGTATGGAGCAGAAATTTAGACAAGGAAAATTGGATGATGAATTCAAAGTGTTCATTATTATACCAATATGACAATGAACTCACTAGGATGGAACAGCCAGTTAGGGAATTATAAATCAAGTACTGAGTACTAGAACTCCAGAAGTGAGCCAGTACAAACAGCAAATAGAGATGAGGTATATCCATCAAATTCTTTGCACTTTTCTTGCCAGCCATTTCTTTCTTTTATAGTCCTAAAAATGATTAGCGGTGCAGCTTGTTGTATGTTAATCCATTATTACTACCAAATCAAACCAAAACCCCAAAAAGCAAAAAATAAAATGAAATGAAATCCACCTGAAATCAAAATTGTATTGAAATGGCAAAAGGGTCTTAAAAATCAAAATTTGACATGTCTCGGAAGGTTATATAGTAGTGAAATGAGTAAGAGAGAGTGTTTAGAAAGAGAAATAAAAACCATGGGATTAGTGTTGAGAGATTATGATAAAACTGTGTTCTTTATTTGATTCATTAGTCAAAAACCAACATGACCATGGTAAAAACGTTTATTGCTTTCTTATGCTAAATGTCACCATACCACATGAATGATAATATAACACAATAAGTAATAACACCGTGAATGATATAATATAACACAATTTTGAGTGTTATATATTTTATGAGTAGAAGGATTTGAACTCGATCATTTCCTCTAATCACTCCAATCCTTATATCCTCCTTCAAGCCACCAAATAAATTTCTTAATTAAGCGGAAAAGTACTCTTGAATATGATGATAATCTTCTTGCTGTGGAAAAATATCTTTGAGTAGGATCGTAATATTCTTGCTCATCATCAACACCACCATCACTATCATAGATGTTAATTCGAACATCCCCTTCATCCATATTAAACTTCCATACAACAACTTAACCTAAACAATGGCTAGGTGATTAGCATCAAATGTCCCTATCAGATCGGTATATATAATAAATGGAATTATATATTTAGATGAAAATTAATGATGAGTAATGCTCTTGTGCACGAGTGCATAAACTACATTTATTATTTATTAACAACACTGCATGTTGTTTTAAGTACACATAACCGCATGCCATATTTATATACATTGGCATGCCATTTATGTTCTGCAACATGCATTGTAAGGAGAAAAGGCATATATATAGACAATAAAGTTGAGGCATATATATGACTGTAAATTATCATAAATCGCATGTCAATATTAAAATACATCAACAATGTATTGATTGTGGTTTGATCTAATTTACCCCTTGATAGGTATATACCCACAAATCAATAAGAACAAGCTATATTAGTTTGTTACAAGTTAATTGTGGTACCATATACTTATGTGGTTTGTTCTCATTAGTTGTTGGACAAATACCCTAAAGTATCAAGAGATAACACAAGCCTCACCATTGATTGTTTAAATTAGGAATAGCAACAAATCGAATTGTTCCAATTTTGACAAGAAAATCTAAATTATTGTTTGCGTTTGAGTTTTTTCGATTTTAAAAATACAGAGACGAAACAACATGTTTTTGCCAAAGGGTATACTCATTTAAGAAGTCTCACATCGAATCGTTGGAAGTGTGAAAAATATTTTGAAATAAATCAAAATATTAGTTAAGAAAGTTTATATATAAATAATCTATAAAATTACAAAAAATAAAATAAATTAAACATATATGTCCTTTTATGTCATTTTATATTTATCAACCACTTTAAAAGCTAATTTTACCAAACACTTTAATTTCAATTAGATAGCTTTTCAGCTATCAGCTATAAGATAGCTTTTCAGCTATAAGTTAGCTTATAACTTAGTTTTACCAAACAGACCCTAGGTGGCGGTATATTATGAAATGGATATGAAGAAAAAAATAATCCAATAAATCTTTATTATTTAATAATTACTTATATTTATACAATTTTGCTTTAGCGCTCAATGTTAACCAAATCATTGAGCTCAAGTGGTTAATGAACTCTACCAAAAATGATTCTACACAGCAATAAGGTTCTTTGATTCGCAACACTAGTGTGATGCAACAATTAGTGCACAAAATTTGAATTCAAATCAAATGCGACATTATGAAACTTAATTAGATATCTTTGTGGAATAATGTTTGTGTGCATATAAATTAAACTAAAATTATTACGATTAAGATATAATAAAAATACAATTGGAAGCAATTATATCTTACAAAGGAGTTCTTTTTTGAAGGAGAAAAGTACAAACTAAAACAAAATTTAAATTGTTTGCCATCAAATATATGTGCGGCGAGATTAATTAAGCACAAAACTATGATAGTCTAATGCATATTATTACAATCATCATAAGTAGTAAAGTTACGAGCAATTGTGATAATATTCTACAAATAGTGCAACAAAAAAATGCAAAACTCTTGAAAAAAAAAAAACTCAAAACTAATTATATAATATTATATTAGCACAAGTTTTTCCAGTCCTATTGCTTCTTGGAGCTTCTCACTCATCCTTTTACGCCCACTTTGAAACCACATTGGATCATGGTTCCAATCTAATGAATCATATTCTCTCCAATATGGACTCGCAACTATTTGCTCAAGCTTGTAAGCATATTTTAGAACATTCATAACAAACTCAATTTCAAACCAATTGCCAACGCAACCTCCCAATTCAATAACTTTTAACTCGTCATGAGAGAACATTTCAACCTCCCTAATATCTTTTTGATTTGTGACGAAATTTGAATTCATATACTGTCAAAATAAAAATCACAAAATGATTGGTATTGGTGTTAAAAGCTAGCAAACTTGCAAATCAAAATATCTTACAAAATTATCTAAACTAATAACAAAATTTGTATACTTAAAAAGAAAAAAAACTCAAATTGATTATGAATATAAGTATGTTTAAACGTATGTAGTTTTAACTGCATGACCCACTAGTTCAAAAGTGTAAATTTTTTACGAAGCAGTGGATAGCAATTATAACAATAACCATAACAAATAGAAGGAAAAGTAAAGCATATGTATCAAACATGTTCACTCACCATGATCGTAAGTTTCTGTAAAAGAGGAGAAGCTTGAAGGATGTTTAAAATCCACAAAGTATCATACTCCTCATTATGTAAGATGTACCAATTGTCAATGATGAGGCTCAACTGCTTAAGATATTTGAGTGGTTGAGTTATTTTTAGAGAAGTTGTGCCCTGAACAATAGCATGTAGGATTCAAACTATAATTCAAAAGTAAAAGAAATGTAAAAAGAAAAAAATAAGTCACTCTTCCAACACTTTTATGACTAACCTTCAAACATGTGTGCAGATGCATTATCTCAAGTTCAGGAAACGTTGCACAGAGAGCAACAAATAAATTAAGTTCTTTCAATGAAATGGAAAAATTAATGTTCTTTAAGAGTGGAGTATTAAGGTACAAGATATCCAAATGAAGCCCATGGTACTCTAGGAAAGTGAGTTTAGGGCAATCCACTAGATCCAAGTTTAAATCCCCTTCATAGTCATCGCCGAATAAGTAACAGCACATTGCAACGTTGAGATGACATAAGGATGAACTTACTATCTTCGGCATTGATGATTTGAACACACAGAGAATTAAGCAAAACTCTTCAAGGTGTCGGCAATTAGATAATAGACTTTCAACGAACATTTCATCCAATTTTGTGCGTTTAAGTGAAAGAGATCTCAAATTTTTGAACGGAGTAAAGTCAAGGTTGGTGGGATGGCAAACAAGACAGTATTCAAGACTCAGATGCTTTAGAGTTGAAGCATTAGTCTCGGAAAATAAGGTAGAGTCAAATTTATAATGTTTGTTTTGAGTTGTGCGATGCACATATGGCCCCCCAAGAAAGAGTAGATTGATTTTTTCAACTCCCCTTACAATTGCAAAATTTATCCATCGATCAATAGTGTTGCTCTGTTCAGACTCTAAGTAGAAGTTTATGAACAAAGAATTGATCGATGTGCCGTGAAAATTCTCGAGAAATTGATCTACTCGTTTTACAAACTCTTTTGGCGTCAAATCCAAATTGACACATCTATTAGTTCTAGCATATCTAGTGACATCAACGAGATATCCTTTTTCTAGTAGTTCGTTCTCGCTTCCAATCATATTGTGTATATCAAAATACAGATCTTTTCTTAGATACCAAAGCTTGCACCACCGTTTAGACAATACACTTGTTTTCAGCAAATCTTTAATGGATAACATTGTGAGGATGTAAGACAAGATGTCGTCAGTTAATTGACTAATGCGATCATCATCCATTTTTATCTCGAGAGCAAGTTCAAAAATAGTCAAATGTATCTGAAAAAAAAAAAACGATATATAAATAATTTTCGTAGTATGCTGCTGCTGCTTAATCATCATTATGATTAGTTAGTATCTTATTGTATTGCATTACAAAAAAAGTTGTTACATAATTCACTTGGATCTATCTATTTCAAACTACTTACTCATAGGAAATTAAAGAACAATATTAAAATAAATAATAAGAAAATTGAAAAAGAGATCGAGATGAGAAGTGACTCACAGAAGAAGAAGCTATGCACCTGCAAGAAGGTATGAATTGGATGAAAAGGAATTGCAGACAGCGGCAATCCTAATTCCTAATTCCTAATTCCCAACCTAACAACCACACCATGTATTGTATGTACTGTGCTGTGGATCTATCAATTTACAGTATCGATTGAATTTCTTTATAAATTACATACACCACGACAGAGAATTTAACGTATTCAATAATTTTGTGCATGCGTGTCTATATTATCAATCTTTTTTTTATATTTTATTTTATAGAGATACTACTCGTATATATACTGTATTTCTTTCAATAATAAAATAAAACAAAATCTTTTTTTTTTAAAATTAAAATATGAAACATTATAGCCTTTTTTATTATTATAAAAAACAGAGAAAAAGAGATGGTTTCTATTCTAAGTACATAATTGTTTTATTTTATTTTAAATTAAAATAAACTATAAAGGATAAAAATGGATTTTAATTAAAATAATAAAAGTAAACGTGGAAAGAAATCATGTTAGAGTCACATCTTCTAACACTCGAGAAAGGATCCTGTAAATTTTACTATTTTTCTCATTTTCCTCAATTGCTTAAATTATTTAGGAAGAAATAATTTGAAATTAAAAAATTATTTTCTTATTCTAGATAGGATTCTTATTTTATTTCTCCCACCGCTAAATACACCATGGAGTAAATGGTAAAGCACAAAATTAGAATATAAACAAGGCAAATTCTATGGTACATAAGATAAATTTCATTGTACCGGTACATTAAATTATTAAATTACTAGGTAAATGAATTTTTTTTGAAAGAAATCATTTTTCTATCATTTAAAATATTATAATAACTAAATACTATTTATCAAAATTGTTAAAAAATAAAATTTTATATTTTTCTATCTCATGTATCCCAATTATCATATGCTAGACGGAAAAGTTCACACAAATGCAGCAGTCACCACACTCGACACCAGTTGAGACATCGAAACCTTCTTGGCCCAACTTGGGACAGTTGCCTCTTTTCATGCACCGATTTATTGAAAACGTCATAGACGTTGCACCAGACGGACACTGTGGATTTTGTGTTGTTGCTAGGCTAATCGGGAATCTGAAGATTCCCACAGTATGATTTGTCTTGTCACTTGAACTTAAGAAGAACAATAAAAAATATACATATATATTTGGTTCCAAAGAAAGATACAATCAAATCTATGACGCAATTATTCCGGACATTCTAGGCCGGCACTTGAGGACAAGTGGATGATTATGCCAGACATGAGATTTTTATTAGTACAAAAATACAAATACGCATTGTCATACTAACTGATAACGGGTATTCTGAAACATATTTTCCTTTAGAAGGTGAACCGTCACATAGAGAGTAATGTGCTTCGGATGGGTTAACCGCAACCATTTCATGCACTTAACATTGTAGGATGATTTGACACCGACTTATCCGCTACTTAAGTAGCGGGAACCGCCGACAACAGGTTGCCTTTCTTACATCATAGCCACTCGATTAAAATAATATTATATCAATGGCCATGGTATCAACTTGACCATCATGGCAAAAGAATTTAGGATTAAATGCAATTTTAGCCTTCAAGTTTCATAATTGTGCAATTTTGGCCCATACTTTTAATTGTGTAAATGTAACCCCTCACTTTTAGGAGAGAGTCTTACATAGGCACAAGTGTTTGGACACAATACTTAAGTGCACACACATAAATAAAAAAATTTAAAAGAAAAATATAATAATGTTGCTCAACTTATCCATTGATCAATAGTGTTTCGCTGTTCAGACTCTAAGTAGAAGTTTATCAAAGAATCAACGGTTGTGCCGTGAAAATTCTTGAGAAATTGATCTACTCGTTTTACAAACTCTTTCAGACTCATCTAAATTTTGATACATCTATAAGTTCTAGAATATCTAGTGACATCAACATGATACCCTTTTTCTATTAGTTTTGACACATCTATAAGTTCTAGAATAACTAGTGACATCAACAAGATACCTTTTTTCTATTAGTTTTTCTCTCGCTTTCAAGCATATTAATTGTGTATATCAAAGTATAGATATTTTCTTAGACCCTAAAGCTTGCACCATCTTTTATACGGTACACTTGTTTTCAACAAATCTTTAATAGGTAACGTTGTGAGGATATAAAGACAAGACATCATTAGGTCATTGACTAATGCGATCATCCATTTATCTTATAATGCGTATTTATCTTATTTCACAATTGATTGTGATTTATGTTAAAGAATGTTGAATGTCTTTTGGTTGGATGGAGGAAGTCGAAATAAAGAAATCCGGTAATGACAACGGATAGATTAACGCACTAAAGCAAGAGGAGAAATGAGATTTAAAGATTTGAAGGCATTCAATTCAGCCTTGTTAGCTAAACAAGGTTGGAAAATTATGAATAATTCAAATAGCTTGGTTACAAGAGCTCTCAAATCAAGACATTTCCCTCATTTTTCCTTCCTTACTTGATTATAATTAATTTAGACCACAATCCGAGTTATTTATGGTGTAATATTTGGTTTCCCTTAACATACTTGTAAATGGTTGTAGATGGAGGACTGGGGACAACTCAAAGGGTGAAAGTGGTGAAGAACCCTTGGCGAAGGGTGAAGGTTCAAATTGAATGTGTTCCTCTCAAATGACTTTTTTATCCGAGTTTCATGACAATGCACATTTACCGAAAGCATTGACAGCGTCGTTCTCGACTCTTATTCTAAAGAAGGATCACCCTCAGGATCTTTTCGATTTCCGTCCTATTTGTCTGATAGAGAGCTTGTATAAAATTTTGTCGAAGCTTCTAGCTAATAAATTGAAAAAAGTCTCGGGGAAATTGATTTCTAACTGTCAATCAGCTTTCCTTCCTCAGCGACAAATTCTAGATGGGGTGGTGGTTTTGAATGAAATTATTGAGTTAGCCAAAAGAAGAAAAGATGATTGCGTTTTGTTTAAGGTTGATTTTGAACGTTCATATGATACAGTTAGTTGGCACTTTTTGGAACGAATGATGATCAAAATGGGTTTTTCGGAAGAATGGTTAAAATGGTTGAGAGCATGTATTTTCGAAAGTTCGATGTCCATTCTAATTAACGGAAGTCCAACTGAAGATTTCAAGGTGGAAAGAGGGCTATGTCAAGGTGATCCTTTATCTCCATTTTTATTCTTAATAGCTGCCGAAGGTTTGACTGGACTGATGAAACGGGCCGTGGAACTTGGTAAATTCAAGGGGTATCAAGTCAATGACAACATTCAGTTTCAGATTCTCCAATTTGCGGACGACACGATCTTGATGGGAGAAGGTGTTTGGGATAATATCCAGACCATTAAAATTTTACTCAGAAGTTTTGGACTCGTTCCTGACCTTAAAATTAATTTTGTGAAAAGCAAGATTTATGGTATTAATGTCGATGATAGACTACTAGTTGCAGGATCTGCCTTTTTGTCGTGCAAGGTTGGTGTTTTCCCTTTCAAATTTTTGGGTATTCCGGTTGGTGCTAATCCCCGTAGGAGGGAGACTTGGAAACTAGTGGTGGATGCGATGACTAAAAGGCTAAGCACATGGAAAAGTCGTCATCTCTCTTTTGACGGACGTGTGACTCTCATCAATTAGGTATTGACTAGCCTCCCCTTTACTTTTTCTCTTTTTTCAAGGCACCGTGTTGTATTATGAGATTATTATAGAGGATTCAGAGAAGTTTTCTATGGGGAGGGGGCTTAGAAGATAAGAAGTTATGTTGGGTCAAATGGGACCAAATCTGTCTCTCTAAAGACCAAGGTGGCCTAGGAGTAAAAAATTTGAATTTGTTTAATATTGCACTTCTGAACAAATGGAAATGAAGATTCTTGACTGAAGATGGAGCTTTGTGGGCTGAGTTGTTAAGATTCAGATATGACCATCTTCCTACTCAATTGATGGGTGGAGCGTCTTTTTCGGTTGGAGCTAAGTCTTCAACATGGTGGAAGGATGTTATAGGCACGGGGAGGGGGGCTGAGTTTGAATGGTTTAAGTCTAACATGAGAGCATGTGTTGGTAATTGTGTAAACATAAGATTCTGGAACTTTAAATGGTTTGGGAATCATCCCTTCAGTGAACTATTTCCTAATCTTTTTGCGAAAGAGGAACGTCTGAATGTTTCGATAGCTGAGAGATTAGGTGGTAACGGGGAGGCTTTTGTGCGACATTGGCAATGGTCTGATCTGTTGTCAGATAGTGAGCATCAGCAGGTGACGGAGTTAACGGAGTTATTGCGAGGTTTTTCTTTACAACCGGGTCATCAAGATTCTTGGCGATGGATACCTGAAACAACTCGACTTTTTTCTGTAAAGTCTTGTTATAATGCTTTAGTTAAATCTCATCTGATAGTAGAATTGGATTCTAAAGTGTTGACGGCTATAAATCAGTTATGGAAGAATGATGTATCATCTAAAGTTTTGTTCTTTGGTTGGCAGTTGTTGTTACAACGGTTACCCACTAGGATTGCTCTTAATCATAGAGGCATTTTGACCAACCCGCAGGATCTACCATGTGTATTTTATGAGGATTGTGCCCATCTTTTCTTTCACTGTTCTTTTGTTAATTGTGTGTGGGAAGCGGTTTACAATTGGATAGGAAAGGATTATCACACAGGGGCTGAAGGTTGGAGTCATTTTAAGGTGTTTGGTGACATGGTGAATTCGACAAATATTGAGCGGGTTAGACATTTGATTTGGTTGGCAACAACATGGAACTTATGGAAGCTTAGAAACAATGTGATCTTCAACGGTGTCACTCCGAGTGCCTCTTCTCTTTTGAACGATATCAAAGCTATTTCTTGGGCTTGGGTTAGTGGTCGATATGGTCATAAATCTTGTATTTCCTTTTCATTATGGTGTTTTGATCCTTTGACTTGTTACAAAAGCATTCCTTAATGTGCTTTGATATGTAAGGGATTGCGTACCCCTTGTACTCCCTTATATTATATATCTTTTCCTTATATTAGGAATATTTAAGTATTAATTAATTAAATGATGTAATTTAGCTTATGATTTAGCGGTTTTATCATTTATGTGAAATAATGTATGTGTTGATGGGTTGAGTTAGGGGACATTTTACTTGAATCTCAAAATCCTAATCCAAATAGTGTCTTGAAGATTATATGTATTGTGCAGGTTTGAAGCCCATCTTTCATTAGTGCAGGAAGTTTGGGAGTGTTTTGTCTGCGTGGTTCATAGCTAAACTTTGTGTTTAATAATAATAATAATAATAATAACGATAATAATAATTGTTTTTTACACAATAATAATAATAATAATAATAATAAACTAAGCATAAAATTGTAGTAGCAAAAAGTAAAAACTCTAAATTACCCTGATTCCCAATTTTTAACATTAACATTCTAAAGAGTGTGCTTGTATGATAGAATGTTGTGAGGTGTTGTAATTTTATTTGGGAATTCAAATTGTTCATTGTAAATTTTATAAATAAAAATTTGGACCCCTCAAAAAATTATATTATCACATAATATTCCTTCATCCAAATATATTCTAATTTTTAATCTTTCCACATCCTCATTCGATATTCGTACCACAATGTTTCATAAAGAGAATCTCTAACTAATTGCTTTCGTATGCAAATGATTTGGTCACGAATCCTACCAAAGAAATCATACAATGCGTCATTAGTTTCACATACGGTGTTTAATTTCTCTCTGAATATTTTTAAAGATATTGGTGATCAAAGGACATTAATTAACGAGTGTTGCTAAATGTTACGAGGGAGTGGCATACGAAAGGCAAGAAATGCACATGTATTGTTGAAAACAGATAATTAAAAAGTGTTAACCGCATATTTATTGGAAATCATGGGGTGGTGCTTGTTTAAATCAACGGACCAAATTCATTCTTGCATTTCTTCTCCACTAATCTTCGTAAAGATTAGCATTTTCCTTAATTAATTAACACGTAAATGACACTTAAAAAAAAATGGAAAGAAAATTATTATGATCACAATAGTTTAGTCAATGAATAAATAAAATCTAACAAAAAATATTGTTCCGTCCAAAAATCATACTCAAATTTTTTCGAAATATTCCTCCCTTAAATAAAGTTTATTAACCACTTAAAATAATTTAGTTACCTTGTACCAAAAAATAATATTTAGTTACCAAAGTTATATTTTGTACCTAATAATTTTTATTTTTACAATAAAGCTATCCCTTTATTTATTTTAATGTGAGAGTTCGCAACATTTTTGTTTACATCAACCCTCCGATTTCTAGGAGAAGATAATCTAATTATATAATTCGAAATTCGACCGTCTGACGAAGAATTATTCCACCCAAATCCACCGAAAGGCATCGCGTGACACTATCTACGTAGTCGGTCGGAAGGCATACTTTATATTTAGAAACTCGTATGAGAAAAGCATGAAAACATCTTTTTGTGACTATTGAACAACAATATATGTATTTATTAATCTATATGTATTTTTGGTAAAAATTTCTTATTTGTTTACTTTCTTCAAACAAAGACTTGGATAGAGGTAAGTGAAATAGACAAAGACATGTGTAGCCTCTTTTTTTTACAGTGTCTACTCTTCTATAAAAGTGGATAATAATAATAATAATAATAATTAAGTACTATATTATGAATAAATAACAGTAACGATAATAATTATGCATCATATCATATAGATAAATAATGTACAATGTATGCTTCAAATATTACATTACCCTCTGCTTGATATAAATGCATCATATTAATAATGTATGCTTTCAGATATTATACCTATGTTTCATGTAAATATTACCTGCTTGATATATTTTTTAATTTTTATATTTCTCTTCCTAGTTAATATTCGTCTTCTTTTAAAAAAAAAATTGTCCTTCTTCCTCACATTAGTAGTAATTGTTACCCTCCTAATTACTGTATTAATTATTCATACTAGATTAACCAATGTATATATTATTTTTCATGATTTGAGTTTCTAAAATAACAAAGTGGCGTCCAATTCTTTTCTTTTAACATTAGGCTTACATTTTTTTCCTAAAAAAAACAAACTCGGGTTGTCAATCAATTAGAAATTTTGTTTTAAATTAACCTGACATTATAAAAAAGTTGTGTTTTAAGGTTTTTTGTTTGTTTTATTAATTAAAGAAAATTTACAAAACTAACCTTGTAATTAAAATGGGCTAAGCAAATAGAATTGGTTTTTTAGTAAAAACATAGTGGGAGTAAGCTTTATAAACACTTTATCAATTGTATTTTCTTTTTTGTTGGATTATTATTATTAACAAAACTTGGGCGCAATATTAATTGTGTAACTATTGAACAACAATGTATTTATTAATCTATACGTATTTTTGGCAAAAAATGTCCTCTCAGTCAATTTGTTTACTTTCTTCAAACAAAGACTTGGAAAGGTAAGTGAAATAGACATGCATGTGCAGTCTCTTTTTTTTTGGTAGTGTCTACTCTTCTATAAAAGTGGATAATAATAATAATAATAACACATCAAAATAAAGAGTAAAGCTTTAATAATCAGATTCTATCAGAAAGATTGAAACTTTTTTTTTTTTGACAAAAGATTGAAACTTTATAAATTCCATAGTGTTAAGATCAAAATGAAAAGGTCGCATAACATTGTACAAGTAATACAAAAATTAAAAGTTTGCTCAAAATGACAAGTTGTGTAGAGAAGCAAATGAAAAGCAGCTAGGCAAAGTACTTATAAACATGGAAGAGACTCAAACCTTAACCAAGGAAAGAGACTCAAAGACAAAATGAAATCTTCAACTTTCTTTCTTTCTTTGCAAAACGTTTAGCAAAAAGTAAACACAAGAATGAACCTCTCATGTTGTATTTAAATCAATCACGGAACCGTTGGATCTAGTTTAAGATCAACGGTGGATATTCATTTTATGAGGCGGTGTCACATGCAAAACTATTATAGTAAAACCGTGTACCCCAAGTTTTCTATATACTATACTTGATTAGTATATAAAACATGTATCTGCATCCTACTCGTACGTAGTTACACAAGTGAGAGAGGAAGAAATTAAAACGCCTGACTAAGCATATTATACATGTACGAAAATGAAATAACAGTTACTTGCAGCGCGATTCGGCACGATTTTTGATATCTAAATTCAACCGATTTTCACAGAAAAATATCCAAACATGATTTGCAATTTTAATTTCAACCTATTAATATTTGAACCGAATCACTCGAATAAAGTGTGAGATTTAATTCGATAATTGATTTGTTAAACTTAGTTTATAAATCAAATTAGCCAAAATTGAGCGGATGTGGAAGCCGTTGTGTTGTAAATATGGTCATTTTTTTTTTTTGAACAGCAAATTAATTTATTTATTAAAAGGCAAATCTCAGCACAAGATGTGCTTCAGACGCCATTGAGTACACGAGAACAGTACAAGAATTAGTACAATGGCAAAAAAACACACAGACCCTGTATTATAAGCCACAAAATAACAAAAATTAAGTAGCTACAGCAAGCTAAAAACAGAGAGAACAAAAAGACTACCCCATCCTCAACATAGATATCAGTAAAAGAGACACAGAGGGGAGCCACACATACACGGTTGAGATCGTCGATACATGCGGTTCTTAATGTGGTTACGATGCAGATATACACGCGATTGAAAATCACACCGCAATTACGGTGTCATGTACTTGCGGAGGCTATTGTATCTATAATATTGTGACCGCATCGCAGACCCGAATCATAAGTTAAAAGATAAATAAATACACACCAATTTTTATCTACCATCTTTTTGTTCAAACAAATATTTTCACAATCATAATTAATCATGTTATTATTTTGCAAGGAAGTTTCTTCGCCAGTCTGTCTACTACAAAGTTTGACTAAACAATCATGACATGTTGAAAGTTATATGACTCACACAAAAATCACTTGTCATATATCACTATGAGCAAGTTTTGGATGAAGACAAGTATTTCATCACTATAATTGGTCACAAATATATGTTTGATAAAATGTAAAAAGAAAAAGTAATTAAATAATATATTTTTTAAAATTAATTAAATAATATATAATTTTATATAAGTGTAATTAAGTAAATAATGACTGTGGAATGGATGTTAATTTGTGACCATAAATCTATTTCTATTATTATTACTAACCACACACATATACTTTAGCCCAAATGAAATGACACCTTGAGTATTCCCAGAGACAAAAGAACTTCTATCCTATAGGAAGACAATTTTAGAATATTCAATGTTAAACAAACTCAAAGATGCAGACTAGCCCTAAACCAATTTTAGAAAATCCATATCAACCAAACAACCACACTATTTTAGTAGTGTGGGATCCATGTACAAGAAATAACCACTTTATCAATTGAACACAAAGTATATGCTTATGTCTGTGACCATAAGTATATAGTTAGCCCAAATGAAATGACACCTTGAGCATTCCCATAGACAAAAGAACTTCTATCCTATAGGAGGACAATTTTAGAATATTCAATGTTAAACAAACTCGAAGATGCAGACTAGTCCTAAACCAATTTTAGAAAATCCATATCAACCAACAACACTATTTTAGTAGTGTGGGGTCCATGTGAAAAATAAACCCTTTATCAATTGTACTATTTTCTTTTTTGTTGGATTATTATTATTCACAAATCTTGGGCGCAACTATTAATTGTTATACTAAACCTATCCCTCTATTTATTTTAATGCGATAGTTTACAACATTTTTTTTACATCAACCCTCCGATTTTTAAGAGAAGATAACCTAATTATAATTCGAGTTCGACCACGATCAAGAATTGTTCCACCCAAATCTGCCGAAAGACATCACATGCCACTGTCTACCTCCTAAGTCCGCCGAAAGACATATTTTATTTTTAGAAAACTCGTATGAGAAAAACAGAAAAACATCTATTTTGTGACTATTGAACAACAATATATGTATTTTTGGTAAAAATTTATTCTCAATCAATTTGTTTACTTTCTTTAAACAAAGATGTGGAAAGGTAAATAAAATATACAGACATGTGTGTGTAGCCTGTTATTTTTGGCAGTGTCTACTCTTCCATAAAAAGTGGATAACAATAATAATTATTGTTTTTACTCTTTATTATTATTGTTATCCACTTTTTATGATTGAAATCTAAAACCTATTGAACAACAATATATGTTAATAGATTTAAATCAAGAATATTCATGCAACTAAAACCTGTAACTGACATGCCAGCTGGACCTATCAGCATCTAACAAACTTTTCAGCCTGGCACCAACTAACTTGCCAGCATGGCACAAGAGTTGCCAGCTTGGCACTAGAGTCAATCTAAGTCAAAGCAACTGTTTTATAATCTATTACTCCCCCTGAAGCTTAAGGAGGGTGAAAGTCATACACCTTGAATTTGTCTCTAAGATCAAGGAAACAAGATGTAGGGAGTGGCTTGGTGAGAGCATCAACAATCTGATCAGTGCCAGGAACATGATGAATTGAGAGAGCCTTAACAACAACCTTTTCCCTAATGAAAGAGCTTCTATCCTAAAGGAGAACAATTTTAGTAGACTATTTTAGTAGTGTGGGATCCATGTAGAAAAAATACACAATTGTCTTTTCTTTTTTGTTGGATTATTATTATTATTATTATTATTAACGAAAGTTGGGCACATTAATTGTGTAACTACAATGGATTGCCTGCAAAATCAATTGTTGAAAATTCTGCATTTCTATATAATTCTCTTTGTGTTTTGTGTTGCTTAGCCGTGTGGTATCTCTAAACTTGCCTAATAAATCCTGAGAATTAATTAAAAAAAAATGACAAATAGTTATTACATGTGTGGCTAAAATATGGGTACATTTTTCCACAAATTCTAGTTCAACTTAATAAAAATATTGAAATTTTTAGTTCAAAGTTTTAACGAAATTCGAATTTCAGTCTCTCTATTTTGTGTTTGTGAATTTTCAATACTTGTTATTTCCGATGCCCAAAAAAATTTATCAGAATATTCAATTTTTAAAAATTCCAAATTCCTTTGACAGCTAAGATATTAAGGAGAAGCAGTTTGAAAATGTTAAACAAACCGACACAATTCATACATGCATTAAGATATTTTTTTAAAAAAAGAAGATATTTTGAAGCTGTCACAATTAGTATATTTTGAAGAAGCAGTTTGAAAATGAAAAAATTGTGCCAACAATACATACATACATGTCAAACAAATTAAAGCTCCATATATATTAAGAAATGTCAAACTCCAAGTAGAGAAAACAAAGAAACAAAGAAATGTGTTAATAATATCTTAAAATAGTAAAAAACAAAAAGAATAAGTGAGTGTTTGGTTCAACGGTGAGAAAAATTGATTTTGACAAAATTGATTTTGGCTAAAATTAATTTAAAGATAAAATAGTTTATGTTTGGATATATTCATGCAAAAGTGAGTTGAACAAAAAAATTGAGTGTAAAAATCAATTATAGAATCAAAAATATAACTTTAAGGAGAATCAATTTTTGAGGTAGAATCAATTCTAATTTTTAAAAAACAAATACCTCAGAATCAATCCTACACATTTAGAATCAATTCTGACGGCTCTAGAATTGAAAGTTTGAAACTAAAGGTACACTAAACAATTTTCATTTGTAATCTACAGAATTCGCTTTAAACCATCATGCAGTCAAAATGACTATTTGACATTCAATTAGGATTTATTAATATCATATCGAGCATCATAAAAAAAATAGATAAATAAATTTACCTTAAAATATTATATGTGCAATAGCTCCATATATACAGCAGTGTCAGCCGATTAGTCTCTTATTAAATGCCACTAATCATACGATCTTAATTTTTAGTTAATTTTGATAACTTTTAATTTAGATCCATTGAATTGAAAATTAGTAAGAAATGAAACACGACTAGCCCCGTGCATATAGTTTCATACCAAACAGTGATACAAGAATCAATCCATCCATTAGGGTAGGTTGATCAATATGAAAAAAAAAAAAAAAAATAGATTTTATAAAATTGAATAAAATCATAACCAATGAGAGAGTGGGATATATCAAAGTGTCATAATAAGGATATGCATAATATATTGGACACAAAATTTTGATATGATTTTCAAAAGTACAGTATATTTTCAAATAACTATGTCCAAAAAAATTCAAAACTTTATCGAGACTGATTCATGGTATGAAAAGGAAAAATTGCACGTCCAAATAATGATAAATATTCAAAAGAAGCCCTGCAATTAAAAATTAACTCACATAATTAGCGTACTAAATTACTAATCATGAAGGCATATACATAATCCAATGCACAAAAATTGATTCTATCTAAAATCAACTTAAACAAAAATTAATCCTTCAAAACAAACTTTCAAGTGGTTTAACTAAAAAAAAAATCAACCGGTAAAATAAAAGAAAACCAATCAAAATATTAAATTTATGTGGTTGCGCGCGGATGTAGAAGCGGTTGCGTTGCAATTATGGTCATTGTACATGTTTGTTGCAACACATACATGGTTGAGATCATCTGATGCGGTCATTGATGTAGTTACGACGCGAACATACACATGATTGAAAATCACACCGCAATTACGATGTCATGCATTTACGGATGCTATCGTATCAGCAATATTGTGACCACATTGCGGACACAGATTACAATTTAAAACATAAATAAATACACACCAATTTTTATCTACTATATTTTCTTCAAACAAATATTTTCACAATCATAATTGGTTATGTTATTATTTTGCAAGGAAGTTTCTTGGCAAGTCTATCAATGACATGTTGAATGTTAGACTCACACAAAAATCACTGTCATATATCACTATTATATAATCATCATTGAATATATGTTATTATTAAAAGCAAGGTTTGGATGAACACAAGTATTTGATCACTATAATTGGTCAGTGGTTACAAATATATGTTTGATAAAATGTAAATAAAATAAAATAAAATAATCTAAATTTTCTAAAATAAATAAATAATATATATTTTTTGAAATAATTAAATAATATATAATTTTATTGTTAGTGTAGCTAAATAACGAGTCTAAATGTAAGCTAACAAAACACACCAGGTATACTTAGTAAAATGGAGGTGTATTGTCTATATATAATGCAAACATGAAAAAAAAAACTGCTAAAATTTAAAAAAATTCATGGATGAATAATTTTATGATAATATATGCTATGTTTTTTAATTATTGGATTAATTTTGAAAAAATGGTTTTTATTTTTTTATATCAAGTTATAACAAAAGTTAAAAATCGAACTTCTACCACATAGAACAATACATTGAACGATTTATTGAAAAAAGGATTTTAGTTGCATAGCCAATATGCCGAAATAAAGTTGTCTTTAAATTATTTTTAGCAAGGTAATTAGAACCTGATTGATTATTAAATTGGTGTTCACACTAGTTCAAGATTCAATTGGTCGGATCGGAATTCAACCAGATCAGACTGTTTTTAATTGACAAAGTGAACACAACAACCGATCGAATCACAAACTCAGGACAAACTTTTTAATTTTAATTTATTCTTGTTGTTTTTAATTATTTTTTTCTTTTTAAAGATTAATAATTATATAATTAGGTGACATTGTTTATCTATACGTGGCACTAACTTTTTTAATAAAAAATGATGGGTTAAATATGTTTTTATTTCCTATATTTTGCGAAATTGTTAAGAATGATCCCTACATTTTAAAAATGGTCAAAAAAATCCTATAAAATTTTGCACTATCAAGATTAACTTCGCAAAAATCCTATAAAATCCTACATCTCTCACCGTTGTTTCTTTTTCGACATCTTAACTTCGCAAATTTAAAACCTCATCGATTCGGTGTGACTCACTTATCTCCTCGATTTGGTTTGCTCTCAATCACTGTTCTCTCTGGTTTGTCTCACCATCGTGTCCACCAATGGTAATCTCATTGTTCTAATATTTTGCTTTCTTTCTTTGACTTGGGCTTTTCAAGTTTGAAAAATGGTTGAATTGAAGTGATTTTTTTTTGTATTTTGTTGTCGTGGCTCATGTACAATGTTTATTTTCTGTTTTATAAAATGCTTGAACCAGACTTTATGTAAAGGGCGCTGATCATAAATGAAATGAAGCAAGATGGGTTCTAAGAATGAGATTGATAGTGCACTTTCATAACCATTTTGAAAGTAGGCTGTTGTTTGAACATTGTCCGTAGCTTATGACTCTTTGAATTGTAACTCTATTTTAATTAGTTTAATTTCGAACAGCATGAATAAATTAAGTTTTCTATGTGGTTTAAGATGTTGGTTATGTCCGTTCAGTGTCCTCAAAACCACTTCCCTTCCATTCAAAGACTGATCTCTTTTCATCGCTAAAAGTCTAAAACCATGATAAGACCAGTTGAGCTTTCATTAGTTCATCTACCCAGTTCATCTACCTACGAGTTTGTGATATCCAAAACAAGCTTTTTTCTCGTGACCAAAGTTTTTATTTTTTATTTTTTTATATTAAGATTTGTTCTAAAATTTAAATATTTTAATTTTCAATGCATTAATTTTTCAAAAATAACGACTTATAAATTATAAAATATAAATTAAAAATAGGTCGGGCGACACACTTGTATGTATAATATAAATGTATGTTTTTTTTAGTAGATTTGTTTGCCAAAAATTTAAAACAATTTTCTTTTTACCATTTTCAATTTTTTTATTGAAAAAAGTAAAATAAAAAAAGCCGGCTAGCCCGAAGTCTGTATAGGGCCGGGCTCAGGCCATACTTTTCAAGCCCGTTTTTTACCCGAAATTTTTAGCTCGATCCGATGTAGTCTGAAGCTTGAAATGGGCCGAGCAGGCCATTTTGACAGCTATACTCTTTCATATGTTGTAAATTACACTTGAAAAGAATTCATTCCCATTAAACAACTAGATTTGATCTAGTGATAAGAGATTTCAATAGTATGTTAGATGTCTTAGCTTCGATCCATCGTAAACTAAAAAAAATATTCTCATTAATTTGAGATAAGACAATTGGATAAAAAAAATTGTGTGATGCAACAATTAGTGCACAAAATTCAAATTCAAATAAAATGCAACATTTGCATCAAAAAAATAATTAAATGCTACATTATGAAATGTAATTATATATATTTGTGGAATAATGTTTCCATGCATAGAAATTAAACAAAAAAAATTAAGATTAACGAAGATATAATAAAAAGATAATGTTAACATGTGCTTAAAAAAATAAATGTGGAAAAAATTTATTGAACTTGTGGTGTATCATTGAATGTTATATTTCTATTTTTAGGTAGCATGTGTTATTTTTTTTTTTTTTAAGCAACAGAAACTCATTTCATTTCATCAAAAGTTGGAAATAGGTTGCATGTGTTATATTTCTATGTTATATAATGTTATGCTATATTTCTATCATATAATAAAAATACACACGGTTTATTCTTGAAGAACACAAAATATATGGTTAATTAGATTAATGATCGATCTATATGGCTTTCTACATCTTAAACTTCTTTAGAGTAAAGTACGTACCTACGATTAACTAGTGTCACATATATAAGAGACATTTACACACAATTCACCTTAATCTCTTCAATACAGGAAACATTTTAAACCAAGCATATATAACCAAGTCAAAGTCAATCATAATGCACATTTAAGAATTGGAAACCAAGAAGTCTCATGTTTCTGTTCCATCAAAACAAAGATTAGCACAATGCATTAAGTACAAAGTAGAGAGCATTCAAATAAGACACAAATACTAAAAATATACTCCATGTCGATGAACAACGTGTTAGTTTTAGTTTTTTTTTCTTTCAATTTTTTAGTACAGTAATTCATAAAATTGATTCTCTTATTTTAAAATCACATAGTTTTTAGAGAAAATTTGTCCGAACAACTATAAATTGTCGGACAACTACAAGTTATCGCCTATCAACTTTTTTTTTCTGTTTTTAATTATTTTATTTTTACCTTGATTTGCATACAACCTTAATAATTCAACAGTTGACTATATACGTTGCCGGACCGAACAACTTTTTTATGTTGTTCAAATAACAGGCCTCTAGTTTTTATCTCTTTTCAAATTTTTAGACTTAAAATGATAATGAACATATTTTAATTAACTTGTCATAAAACAAGTGAATTAATTATCTATATTTTATTAATTAAATTACGAAAATATAAATCAAATTTTATAAATAAAATTCTTAAAATTTTGTTGGTGGTCATCTTTCCAAATTAAACCACCAAATCATATAAATATCGTTTAAAATAAAACACATCACCATTTTAAACTCAAATATATGAGAGGGACCAAAATGAGATATTTCAAAATAGAAGTACCACAAAATTAAGGTAAAAAAAAAGTGTAAATAAAGAAGCAACCAAACCAATCATATTTGGTATCCCGGATTTAGATCCTCTCCGGTGAAAGAAACAAGTTCTTGAATGAACGAAAAATAATAAAAACTCCTCGATTGTTGATTTCTTTAGTCAAATTAGTCCAAAACATTAAACATTTGTTAACTTGGGACGATGTGTCCTCTCAAACAATAATTTAAAAAAGATAAATACAATAAAAAAATTACTTTCACCTAAGCAAGCCTTGAGTATGTTCATTTTCCTTCGTTTCTTTTTTAGTTGTTCATTCTTAATTTTTTTAGATTAATTTTATGATAGCGTAAGCCTCACCATTGATTGTTTAAATTTGGGATAGCAACAAATCAAATCGTTCCAATTTTGACAAGAAAATCTAAATTATTGTTTGAGTTTGAGTTTTTTCGATTTTAAAAATACAGAGGCAAAACGTATATGTTTTTGCTAAAGGGGATACTCATTTAAAGAAGTCTCACATTGAATTGTTGGAAGTGTGAAAAATATTTTGAAATAAATCAAAATATTAGTTAAGAAAGTTTATATATAAATAATCTATAAAATTACAAAAAATAAAATAAATTAAACATATGTCTTTTTATGTCATTTTATATTTATCAACCACTTTAAAAGTTAATTTTACCAAACACTTTAATTTCAATTAGCTAGTTTTTCAGCTATCAGCTATAAGATAGTTTTTCAGCTAATTTTACCAAACAGACCTAGGTGGCGGTATACCGAAAGGTTTTTTTTTCCCTTCTAGCCACACCATGTGGCGAAATTCCATTGACTGTTTTTTTTTTAAATAATAAGATTTAAACCTTTAACTAAAATGAGCCGAATTGGGTCGAACTACTCTGAATTCGACTTGATAGGAATTGGTTCAGTTGAAAATTCGGTTTGATTTTGAGACTATCTCGTTTAAAGTCCATAAATAGTTCGGTTCAGCTCGTTATGTTCAACTCGTTAGATTCAATCCATTTTCAGCTCGGTAGGTTCAATTTACCGAAGAATGATTTTACACAGCAAGAAGGTTCTTGATTCACAACACTAGTGTGATGCAACAATTAGTGCACAAAATTTGAATTCAAATCAAATGCGACATTATGAAATTTAATTAGATATCTTTGTGGAATAATGTTTGTGTGCATATAAATTAAACTAAAATTATTTAGATTAAGATATAATAAAAATACAATTGGAAGCATCTACCCAAAAAAAAACAATTGGAAGCAATTACTATATCTTACAAAGGAGTTCTTTTTTGAAGGAAAAAAGTACAAACTAAAACAAAATTTAAATTGATTGCCATCAAATATATGTGCGCAATCATCATAAGTAGCAAAGTTATGAGCAATTGTGATAATATTCTACAAATAGTGCAATTTAAAAAAACGCAAAAGTCTTGATATAAAAAACTTAAAATTAATTACTCATATATATATTATAAATTTTTTACGAAGCAGTGGATAGCAATCATAACAATAACCATAACAAATAGAAGGAAAAGTAAAGCATATCTATCAAACATGTTCACTCACCATGATCGTAAGTTTCTGTAAAAGAAGAGAAGCTTGAAGGATGTTTAAAATCCACAAAGTATCATACTCCTCATTATGTAAGATGTACTGATTGTCAATGATGAGGTTCAACTCCTTAAGATGTTTGAGTGGTTGAGTTATTTTCAGAGAAGTTGTGACCTGAAAAATAGCATGCAGGGTTGAAACTATAATTCAAAAGTCAAAGAAATGTAAAAAGAAAAAAATAACTCACACTTCTACCACTTTATGACTAACCTTAAAATATGTGATCACATGCAAAATCTCAAGTTCAGAAACCGTTGCACAGAGAGAAACAAATGAATTAAGTTTTTCCAATAAAATGGAAAAATAAATGTTCTTTAACAGTGGAGTCTTAAGGTTCAAGGTATCCAAATCAAGCCCATGGTACTCCAGTAAAGTGAGTTTAGGGCAATCCACTATATCCAAGTTTAGATCCTTTTGAAAGTCATTGCCCAATAAGTAATAGCACATTGTCACGTTGAGATTACATAAGGATGAACTTACTATCTTCGGCGCGCATGGATGATTTGAACACACAGAGAAATAAGCAAAGCTCTTCAAGGTGTCGGCAATTAGATAATAGACTTTCAATGAACATTTCATCCAATTTTGTGCGTCTAAGTGAAAGAGATTTCAAATTTTTGAACGGAGTAAAGTCAAGGTTGGTGGGATGGCAAACAAGACAGTATTCAAGACTCAGATGCTTTAGAGTTGAAGCATTAGTGTCGGAAAATAAGGTAGAGTCAAATTTATAATGCTTGTTTTGAGTTGTGCGATGCACATATGGCATCCCAAGAAAGAGTAGATTGATTTTTTTCAACTCCCCTTACGATTGCAAAATTTATCCATTGATCAATAGTGTTGCTCTGTTCAGAGTCTAAGTAGAAGTTTATGAACAAAGAATTGATCGATGTGCCATGAAAATTCTTGACAAATTAATCCACACGTTTTACAAACTCTTTGGTACTCATATCCAAATTGACACATCTATTAGTTCTAGAATATCTAGTGACATCAACGAGATATCCTTTTTCTAGTAGTTCGTTCTCGCTTCCAATCCTATTGTGTATATCAAAATACAGATCTTTTCTTAGATACCAAAGCTTGCACCAACGTTTAGACAGTACACTTGTTTTCAACAAATCTTTAATGGATAACATCGTGAGGATATAAGACAAGATGTCGTCGGTTAATTGACTAATGCGATTATCATCCATTTTTATCTCGAGAGCAAGTTCAAAAATAGTCAAATGTATCTAAAAAAGATATATAAATAATTTTCGTTAATTAACCGACGATTAGTTAGTATCTTATTGTATTGCATTACAAAGAAAGTTGTTACATAATTCACTTGGATCTATCTATTTCAAACTACTTACTCATAGGAAATTAAAGAACAATATTAAAATTATGTGAGCAATAATAAGAAATAATTGAAATAAGAGATCGAGATGAGAAGTGACTCACAGAAGAAGGAAGAAGAAGCAATGCAGCAAGAACGAAGGTATGAATTGGATAAGAGGATTTGCAGCCAGCGGCAATCCTAATTCCTAATTCCCAACCTATCAATCTATCTATCTAATTTCTTTATACAGTACATACACCACAACACAGAATCTAACGTATTCAATAATTTTGTGCACGCGTGTCTATATATAAATCTTTTTTTATTTTATTATATTTTAGGGTTAAATATGTTTTTAGTCGTCAGTGTCGCCTTTTCTACAAAGGACAAAACCGTAACGGATTATCCCCAAAGCGGAAAAATCCTCGGAGATGTGGACTTGCGGTCAAATATGAACAGTGGCGCCGTCTGTGGGAAACGACTTGTGGGTGCCCCGTGCATGCCTGTGGTTGACACCCGTTAGCCACTTAGCCTCGACTGGGGGGCTTCTGTTATGGATGCACCAAAATAGTCTCACATCGCTTGGTACTCGAGGCAAATGGTAGTTTATATACAATACCCACACCTTTCAAACCACCGAGGCGCCTTTTCTACAAAGGACAAAACCGTGACGGGTTAACCCCAAACCGGACAATCTCTCGGAGATGTGGACTTGAGGTCAAATCTGAACATTGGCGCCGTCTGTGGGAAACAACTTATGGGTGCCCCACGCATGCCCGTGGTCGACACCCGTTAGCCCCTTAGCCTCAACTGGGGGGCTTCTGTTCTGGATACACCAAATAATCCCACATCGCTCGGTACTCGAGACAAAAGCTAGTTTATATACAATACCCACACCTTTCAAACCACTAAAACGCCTTTTCTACAAAACACAAAACCGTGACGGGTTAACCCCAAAGCGGACAATCTCTCGGAGATGTGAACTTGAGGTCAAATCTGAACAGTGGCGCCGTCTGTGGGAAACGACTTGTGGGTGCCCCGCGCATGCCTGTGGTCGACACCCGTTAGCCACTTAGCCTCGACTAGGGGGCTTCTGTTCTGGATACACCAAAATAGTCCCACATCGCTTGGTACTCGAGGCAAGGGTAGTTTATATACAATACCCACACCTTTCAAACCACCGAGCCGCCTTTTCTACAAAGGACAAAACCGTGACGGGTTAACCCCAAAGCGGCCAATCTCTCGGAGATGTGGACTTGAGGTCAAATCTGAACATTGGTGCCGTCTGTGGGAAACGACTTGTGGGTGCCCCGCGCATGCCTGTGGTCGACACTCGTTAGCCACTTAGCCTCAACTGGTTGGCTTCTGTTCTGGATGCACCAAAATAGTCTCACATCGCTCGGTACTCGAGGCAAATGGTAGTTTATATACAACACCAACACCTTTCAAACCACCGAGGCGCCTTTTCTACAAAGGACAAAACCGTGACGGGTTAACCCCAAAGCGGACAATCTCTTGGAGATGTGAACTTGTGGTCAAATTTAAACACCTATGTCAAGATTATTTTATTAGGCTTCTCAATCCAAGCCCAATTTTCATTTAAAGTAAAAAAATAAAAAAAGCCCGCGGGCAAACCAGCTCTCGCCCCGTTTTTTAAGCGGGCTAGGTGGGGCGGAGCAACTTAAGATAGCGAGTTAAAAACCTCTGTCCAGCCCGCAAAAAATGGCGGGTCAAACGGGTCAGCCCGGCGGACCGAGCCCGTTTTGCCACCCCTATCCCTATCAGATCGGTATATAATAAATGGAATTATATATTTAGATGAAAATTAATGATGAGTGATGCTCTTGTGCACGAGTGCATAAACTACATTTATTTATTAACAACACTGCATGTTGTTTTAAGTACACATAACCGCATGCCATATTTATATACATTGGCATGCCATTTATGTTCTGCAACATGCATTGTAAGGAGAAAAGGCATATATATAGACAATAAAGTTGAGGCATATATATGACCGTAAATTATCATAAATCGCATGTCAATATTAAAACACAGCAACAATGTTATATTTACCCACAAACTAATAAGAACAAGCTATATTAGTTGGTTACAAGTTAGCTGTAGTACCACATACAAATCTACTGGTTTGTTCTTATTGATTATTGGACAAATACCCTCAAAGTATCAAGAGATAGAGTAAGCCTCAATTGTTTAAATTAGGGATAACAACAAAACCCGTACTCGTGGGCAGGCGCCATGCCCAAATCAATCTGTTCCAATTTTGACAAAAAAAACTACGTTATTGTATAAGTTTGAGTTTTTTTTCGATTTTAAAAATACAGAGGTGAAACATATATGTTTTTGTCAAAGTGAGTACTCATTTAAGAACTCTCACATCCAATAGTTAGAAGAAGAAAAAAATAAGGTAGAAGATTATTATAAATATGAAGTGTTTTTAGCTTTTTTCACCACAACAACTTTAGTCTTTTGAGTGTATTCGACTTGGGTAGTTGTGAGAGTTTGCAATTTTGGTCTTGTAAAAAATTGCAATTGCGTGATAGTTTGAGGTTGCAATTTCGCCAAAAGTCATGGAAAATTTGCAAAGCCTAAAGAAAAAAATAGAAAGGTTGAAGAGTACTCCCTCCGCAAATGATAGTTTTTAGAGATTTTATAAAATAAAAAAAATTACTTTATGTTTGTTTATACTCTCTCCGTTTTTTTTTAAGTGTCCGTTTAGAATAGTAACACCAAATTAAGAAATTGGATTTTTGCATCTTATCTTCCTATTATACCCTCATCAATAGATTTATTGTTATACAAAAATAATATTTTCAGATTATTGTTATCAATAGAATATAACAATAAACAAACTTTTTTTGTTTTTAAAAAAAAAAAACATTAGTTTTTCAAATATATAAAAAATAAATATTTATTTAAAAAGATAAGTGTAATTAAAAAAGGGTACAATTGACAAATCATACCCTTAAAACACAAAATGGACAGTTAAATAGAAACGCTAAATCCGACAAAACTGGACACTTAAAAAAAACGGAGGGAGTAGTAATAAACGTAACTTTTTTTAATAAAATAATATTTATTTTGTTTGGATACAACATGTAAAAGTAACTTTTTTTAATTATAAAATAACATCAATTATGGATTTGCCTTTTTCAGTTTTCAGCAAGCTTGAATTTGTAATAATCCATGTATGTTTCAATTTGAATGAATGAATATTGATATTTAGTAAAAAAAAAAAAGTGATAAATTATTACAAATTCAGTTACTAAATTATTATTGTGGGTTGATTTTATTTAGTTTTATTTATTTTTGAAGATTCTTTTTATTCTTGTTTATTACATGAAGATTTTTTTATTGCTTTCCCTACGCACCCCAAATTCGCCCCGCTTCATTTCAGCTTTTAGGCTATTTTTCAAATGTACGGCTAAATCGTTCAGTGGTACGGAGTCAAATGCTGCAAAATACATTTCTAATTGAAATTGTTAGCAAAAAACTTGATAATCAACATTATAGTTTTGCCTCTTTACTTGGAAAGTCTTGACAAAAATCTTCTAGTAAATAACCAAATGATATAATACCGAAAAAATTCCAAAAGATATATAATCCATCATACAAAAAAAAACCAATTGCCGTAAAAAAAAGATATTATAAAAAACAAATAACAACCAAAAGATACTCAAAATCTTTATCCGAAAAGAATAATATATACTCAAAATCAAATCAGTGCAAGTAAAGTGGAAAAAGATTTATAAAAAAAAATTGTGAGCTTATAAATACCACATCAATATCTCCTCCATAGTTTCAAACTTAACAAGAAAAAGAATGGAAAACAGAATCTACGAAGAAACCCTTAAGAAGAAGCATTACCAAGTACAGAAGCAAATCAGATCAGAAGGACAATTTGGAACAATTTTCCAATGCTATCACACCATTACAAACCGTTCCTACGCCATCAAAATAACAAAACATAAATTTTTCATCAACGAAACCAAAATCATGAACTACCTCACTCCACACCCAAACATTCTTAAAATCTTCGACTGCTTTGAAGACAATTATTTCTCCTACATCGTACTTGAACTCTGCCAAACTAACAACCTCTGCGAACGCATCAAACAAGGTGGTCCATTATCGGAGCCACAAGCTGCATGTCAGGTCAAAATGCTCCTGCAAGCGATAGAGCACTGTCATGAAAACGGAGTAGCACATAGAGACATAAAACCCGAGAATGTTTTGATTGATTTTAACGGAAACGTTAAACTTGGTCATTTTGGTTTTTCAGAATGGTTTATTAAAGACGGAATCAAGAAAAGTATGATTGGTGTTGTGGGAACACCTTCTTATTCGGCACCTGAAGTGGTTTTGGGAACACCTTCTTATAATGAGAAAGTTGATATTTGGAGTTGTGGTGTTACTCTTTATGTTATGTTGACCGGGATAATGCCCTTCGATGGAGAAACTAATGATGAGATTGTTGAGAATATCTTGAAGACAGATATCAGGTTTTCAGAGGAAAAATCCGAATATGTATCGTCGTCTGCTATAGATATTATTAGGATGATGGTTTGTAGGGAACCCTCATTCCGAATATCAGCTAAGCAAGCCTTGAGTATGTTCAATTTCCTTCCATTCTTTTTTTCTTTGTTCATTCTTAATTTATTTAGATTTTATGCATGGTTTGAGTTGATTTAGGGTTTGTTTTTCGCGCGTTATAAAAAAAATGTATGTTACCGTAGATTTTCATTTTTAAAAATTTGAAATTTTATTTATGCATTGTTTTGGTAGATTTAGGGTTTGTTATGGATTATTATAAAATATATTTATGTTTTGGCTGATTTAGGGTTTGAGATTTTTGTTTGTTCATTCTTCAAAATTTGAGATTTTATGCATGGTTTCGTAGATTTAGCATTTGAGATTTTTTTTGTTCATTTTTAAAAATTTAAATTTATGCATATAGTTTTGGTAGATCTAGGGTTTGTTTGTTACGAATTATTATAAAATATATTTACCTTTCTATAGATTTAGGGTTTGAGATTTTTGTTTGTTCATTTCTAAAAATTTGAGTTTTTTGTATGTTTTTGGTAGATTTAGGGTTTGAGATTTTATGCATGGTTAGATTTTTGATAAATTTATGGTCAAAATTGTTGTTATTGGAATTTTCGGTTTTTCAATATGAACTATTTAAATTGGTGCATCACTTTGATTTTAAGATGAGATCTTCTATATATTAATGTACGTTTCTCCTTTTGTAATTTTTGTAGTGCATCCGTGGATCGTGAAAGGAGGTGTGATTAAAGATTATCATGTCATTGATATGTTTGATTTGGTTCCACATTGACACTCAGCATTCGTCCGTCCAACAAGCTTTCTATCTTGAGAACAAGAAGCTACAAAGTGTAGCTTCAATAAAATGCATGTCTGACTAATGCCATGAAAAAATGAACACGCGCGCTTGTAGATGAGAGGGAGTGTGGACGTTCTTGTTAGTTCTCCTTAACGGGGCTTTTACTTTTGTAACAGAGATGACTATGTGCAATTTCAGTTTCATGTACAAGGTTTAAGATATATGAAACATGTTCTTTTCATCTTCTTTCTTCTAGTATATATGTTCTTTTTTTAGACAAGTATATGTGATTAAATTTATCATTCTTGCTCAGTAAAACCGACACTTTTTTTCTCCCAATTTTTACTATTTACACACTCGTTTTCTAAGTAATGAGAGGGGTAAAGTCGAAATATCATTATTATGTTTTGGGTTTGGTCGAATTTGGATTTCGTTGGGTCTAAAAATTCAATCTGAGTCCGACTAGCGCAATCCATCCAAACTCAATTTTGTTCACCCGTTTAATCCGATCCACTACCACCCAACATCAAAAAAAATTATCGGTTTTATCAAATTTGGACCGGTTCAAAAAATCATGTCCACCCCTGCCATACATCATAAATTTATATTTTAAAAAATAAAACAATTATTATATCAAAATTGAAATAAGGTAAAGCCGCTAGATTTAGTCAAATGAAGAATTTGGATAGTATATTAGACGTCATAGGTTCGATTCCAAACTTCATCGTAAACAAAACAAATTGGGATATAATAAATTAAAAATATATTTATATTTTATTTTTTTTGTTTGGTCAAGAAAAAATCCCATAGTAATTAACAAAAAGATATTATTGCCGTAAAAAAAGATATTATTAAAAAAAATAACAACCGAAAAGGATACTCAAAAACATCATTATCCGAAAAGAATAAGATATACTCAAAATCAAATCAGTGAAAAAGATACTCAAAAACAACATCATTAAAGTGGAAAAAGGTTTATCTAAAATAAATAAATTTGTGAGCTTATAAATACCACATCAACATCTCCTCATTATATGTAGTATCAAACCCTAACAAAAAAAAAGTGTAGAAAAAGAATGGAAAACAGAATTTATGAAGAAACCCTTCAGAAGAAGCATTACCAAGCACAGAAGCAAATTGGAGAAGGACAATCTGGAACAATTTTCCAATGCTATCACACCATTACAAACCGTTCCTACGCCATCAAAATAGAAAAACATAAATTTTTCATCAATGAAACCAAAATCATGAACTACCTCACTCCACACCCAAACATTCTTAAAATCTTCGACTGCTTCGAAGACAATTATTTCACCTACATGGTACTTGAACTCTGCCAAACTAACGACCTCTGCGAACTCATTATAAAACGAGGTCCGTTGTCGGAGCCACAAGCTGCGTGTCTCATCAAGAAGCTTCTACAAGCTATAGAACACTGTCATAAAAACGGAGTAGCACATAGAGACATAAAACCAGAGAACGTTTTGTTTGATTTGAAGGGAAACGTTAAACTTTGTGATTTTGGTTTTTCAGAGATGTTTATTAAGTATGGAAGCAGGAGAAGTATGAGTGGTGTTGTGGGAACAGCTTTTTATGCAGCACCTGAAGTGGTTTTGGGAAAAGAATGTTATAACGAGAAAGTTGATATTTGGAGTTGTGGTGTTACTCTTTATGTTATGTTGAGTGGGATAATGCCCTTCATTGGAGAAACTAATGATGAGATTGTTAAGAATATCTTGAAGAATGATTTGAAGTTTCCAAAGGAAAATTTCAAATCAGTTTCGTCGTCTGTTATAGGTCTTATTAGGAAGATGGTTTGTTGGGAACCCTCATGCCGAATATCAGCTCAGCAAGCCTTGAGTATGTTCACTTTCCTTTTTCTTTCTTCATTCCTAAATTTTTTAGATTTTATGCACGATTTGGGTTGATTTAGCCTTTGTTTGAGTAGATTTAGAAATTTTATGCATGGTTTTGGTAGATTTAGAGTTTGTTTGTCATGGTTTATTATAAAATATATTTATGTTTCGGCTGATTTAGGGTTTGAGATTTTTTTTTGTTCATTCTTAAAAAATTGAGATTTTTTGTATGTTTTTGGTAGATTTAGGGTTTTAGATTTTATGCATGGTTAGATTTTTGGTAAATTTATGGTGAAAATTTTTGTTATTGGAATTTCCGGTTGTTCAATTTGAACTATTTAAATTGTCGCACCAGTTTGATTTTAAGATGAGATTTCTATATATTAATGTATGTTTCTCCTTTTGTAATTTTGTAGTGCATCCGTGGATCGTGAAAGGAGGTGTGGTTAAAGATTATCATGTCAATGATGTGTTTGGTTCCACATTGAAACGCAACATCCGTCCGTCCAACAAGCTTTCTATCTTGAGAACAAGAAGCTACAAAGTGTAGCTTCAATAAAATGCATGTCTGACCAATACTTGCCATGAAAAAACAAACACGCTTGCAGCAGAGAGGGAGCTAGTGTGGTTCTTGTTAGTTCTCCTTAATTAACGGAGCTTTTGTAATAGAGATGACTATATACAATTTCAGTTCATGATGTACAAGGTTTAAGATATATGAAACATGTTCTTTTTATCTTCTTTCTTCTGTTAGTATATATGTGATTAAATTGATCATTCTTGCTATAGCTAGTGGTTAATGTTGATCGATGTAATCTGAGTTTGGTATAACTTATATAATTCAATAAAATTTCCTCATTTTCAAAAGTATAACATTTGCTTTCTGAGTGTTTTCTGTCTCTAACCTAAAGACAAAAATCTAATAAAGACAATTATGTTAATAAGGCTTTATTCAAAAATCACTCATCCTAGCTAATGTAATGGACACAAAACATAACTAGTTAGTAGAAGCAAGATTAAAGTTGTATATTCATCTATCAAAAAACAGCAAAGTTAATTAATCGCTTGAACACAAAAATCACACTTGAATTTGATACTTATATTTTGAAGGAGTGTTCAATATCACTGTTTACATAATTTTGCATATCTTACAAATTTATAAATTCAAAAAATGTGTAAATAGTTCATTTTACACATCCGAATTTTAAAAACCGCAATGTCCTAAAATTTCCTTTTTTCCATATGAATTTTAAAATCCAAAAGGGGTAAATTTGGCAAAATAAATAAATTTGGGGGACGGGCGGAGGGGACGAGAACTGGATGGAAATAATTTCACAAAATCACAAACAAATTCTTCTGTGAGAACGTCTTATAAACGAGAAACAATAATTCTATCAGAAATGAAAAATTAACACGCAGGAAATAAAGTTAAAAAGTAGGAGATCCCAAATTAAAACATGATTTCTCACGGAAGTAAATATGATAAGTATATTGGGAACCGGAGATTCATCCATATTCAGCCTCAAATGCCATCCATACGCCACTACTATAAGGCTACATCGGTTCTCAGCCACATATTCATCTACATATGAGAAGCTTACAATTCAGAAAATAAACCAACTCTGTGTACAACAGAAGAAAGAAAGTATGACTCTTCCTCTCAAAATGCGAATTTGTACCAATAAAAAACAATGGTTTACATAGTTTGTGATCGTGTTTTCCCTTTGATTTTGCAATTCCAAATGTCACACTGAACAAAATGGATCTCGATTTTTCTTGCACCATCAGGAGCTCGAGACCAAGCTGACAAGTAGTTACAGCAATCTTTGTAGCACAGTTTAATATCATACCTTGGCGCCAAGGAAGGACTGCCAGGAACAATGAGAGGAAGACATTTAGATTATAAATGCATGAAGTGTGAACAATGTATAATACAAAAATGTGGACAACATCAGTGCGAACTGCCAAGTGATGTGATAATAAGGGCCAAAGTACAACTTTTTGAAGAAAGAAACAAGAAATAAAATAGATTATAGGATGCACGACATACACTAACTGCATCGTAATCTAATCCATCCAGAATACATTCACAGATCAATTCTCAACCATTTTCAAAAAGCAAGCTGTTGTGCATGAAAATGGCAATTTGCTATGGAGATTAACATTCACAAAAATCCATATTAATGCAAAGAAGCTTATATTAAAAGATATCTCTTTCAAAAGTCAGATGCAACATATGATATGAACCTACTAAAGTGCACAAATTGCATAAGTATTATTAAGTTGAGCATGTGTTGCCAGAAAATAAAATACTAAACTATCTTCCCACCTTTACACCTGCGGGAGAGTTTCCAGGCTTAGCAGTGGTTGTACTTCCAAAATTGAGCTTTGTTTTTTTATCAGCAGGCTTTAATATTTGAAAAGAGCACATTAGTGTATCATCAACACTCATCATAGCACCGGCATTGTCAAACTCCCCACAATAATTAGGTGCTGAAAATATTGTCACGAGCTGTCGATTAGCAAAGAACTCATATCCATCCTCCACAACCTAGTCAAAACATTAAACAAAAAGTTTATATTTAACAGTATAGTTGATTGACATGTAATCCTTCAATATAAACATAAGATAATGTGGAGAATGAAGCATCAAATGCCAAACATTATGCATGGCATTTTAAGATATTTAGGGTCAATGCATAAAGTAATTATAATATATTGACAGATTAGAGCAGATTGCTGGAAATAAATTTCATTGTCATTTTAATTTCAGTCATGGAAAATTAGAAATGACTGTACAAACTCGACCTCCAAAACCTGGTAACATGTTAAGCACTAAAGGTAGGAGTTTCACCTGATGAGCACGGCAAATTAGGTCAAGATCATGTTTCTGAAGAAACTCTGAGATCGTATCAGCACCAAATGTATATGAAACTCCCCTGTCATTCATTCCCCATCCTTGAACATCTTTGCTTGGGTCAGACCATAGAAGATCACAAAGCAAACCTGTATCAGGAACATCAGTGGGCCGTTGTAGATTTCTTATCTGATCCAAATTATGCAAGTCAGGAGAAATCCCCCCATGCATACACAAAATCTTTTCATCAATAAGGGCTGCCACAGGAAGGCAATTGAAGCAGTCTGTAAATGTCTTCCATAACCTTACATTAAACCTTCTCTTGCACTCATCATAAAATCCATAAATCCGATTTATAGAAGCACACTCATGATTTCCTCTCAATAAGAAAAAGTTCTCAGGATATTTAATCTTATAAGCAAGGAGAAGGCAAATTGTTTCTAAACTCTGCTTCCCCCGATCCACATAATCCCCCAAAAACAAGTAGTTAGCCTCAGGAGGCAATCCACCATACTCAAATAGCCTTAAAAGATCAGAATATTGACCATGTACATCACCTGAAACAAAAATATAAGGATATCAAGAAATCATTGCACTAAAATTACAATAATACAGTACTATTATACAATATTGATATTATCACGAAGTACGATGTATGGATCATACAGCAGAAACTAAGCCACAATCCACCATGTGGGTCCAGTGGCCGCCGGCATGAATCAATCATTAATGCATCAAATTTTAAGTTGAAACTAAATATGATGTTGGTAATCAGAGATGCCATGATATGTAAATCTTTTCACACATTTTAACATCAATCCACCAAACCAAAAGAAAAAATCTAAAAGTTCGTAAATAACTTGAGCAAACTAATGATGTCAATCGTAAGCACCATAAATTTTATGGGTATAATATAAATACAGTCATAAGCAGAGAGTTTATTTGCAAGGATTAGGAGAGTGATAAAAATAAAAAGTAATTAAAAAAACTTTACACTTAAACAGATTACATGAAATGTAAAATCAACTTATAGCTTAGATATGAAAATTGGAGAACATATTAACACAAGCTATACAGTTTAAATATCTAGATACATCATACAAAATGATGAGGAAATAGTGACAGGTGTCAAGTGTCGAACATAAGATTCAAGCCCTGTAGATGAAATGGATTTATATTTCTACTGTAATTTGTGATAGAAAAGTATCACCTTAATTTAAAGGAAATTTTTATTTCTTAACTGAGACTTGCAAGTTGCAAAGTTGTATGGAATTAAAACACTAATATGTAAAGGGCCAGCAAGAAAATAAGCTCATTGTTGTAGAGATCAGAATATTACAAAGGATAAGTTGTCACGTGACAAAATCAAATTAGGAATGAAAGTAATATAGAAAGAGAGGATAGTGCCTATTGTAGAAGAAAATATAAATCTCATCATATTTGATTTGGATAATGTCTGGAAAAGACTCGTAGGATAATCAATGAAGAGGGTAGACCCTATGGAGAATACTTCCATGTTCACAGTTAGACGGATGTGATACAAAACTATGGGTCAAATCATTAAGAAATATTTGAATGTAATGATCTGTTGTTAGAATGATTCATTCATGACTAGCATCATTTGATTCATGTAGCTAATCTTAGTGGAAAAAGACTATGATTGTTGTTTATTATATGATGCTTAATGTTGCAGTTTGAAGTTATGTGAAAGTACTAGATGATATAAATTGTTACCACAAGCTTAGCTATGTTAATCAATAGCTTTCGTTAGCATTCTTCATGTAAATGTATAATTATTTTTACCCAATAAAAAATCCCACACAATATCAATTCCAAAAAGCAAATAAATATAAATTGTTAAAGCTCACATACTGACTTATCAAAACTCACATCATAAGGTAAAGTTATTCACTCACATACATAAATTCATCAACCAAATTCATATTCCACAAAGAAAGAACACTAACTCGCAAACAATAATCCTCTACAGTTACGAAACAAAAAAAAATTCCACAATTCAAAACACTATAAAATTAATCCCTAGTGTATGTTCCTCTCTTACTATGAAGTTCAAAACACATTCAATAATCCCTACCACTAACCAACTGATTTAGCTCAAGTCAATAACGAGCTTCCCCTCGGGATGAATCTTTCGGGAGAATCCATTCCTAAGTGGAACAATTTTTTCCTAGGTTTTAATTACATCACAGCCGAACTCCACTAAAGGCCTTTTTGGATTGGCTTATTTTTGAGCTTATGCAAAATAGCTTATTCAAATAAATAAGTTTTTATGCATTATTAAAAACTTTTCACGGTAGTTTATGAGAAAATAGCTTATAAAAATACAATTTTTGTTAGTGAAAATTTATAAATTAATGTAAAACTTTATTTATTTGCATAAGCTATTTTCATAAGCTAAAAAATAAGCCGAATCCAAACGCCCCCTAATTCTGCTTAGAACACACTCATAATTAAGCATGCAAAAAGTAATCACAAAAAATGAAGTGTTCAAATTACAAATTCAGAAGAAAAAAATCATCAAAAGGAAGAGGAATAGGTCAATACCACAAATTTTGATAGGTGCTTCGAGTTCTAATAAATAAGGTTGTTGAAGAAAAATCTCTCTAGAAACTACGCAGAGTTGACGGATCTCAGCCTCCGATAGTTGAACTTGCTTCCCTGGACGGTGTCGAACTTCTAACAACCGATTGATTATGTCATCAACAACTGATTGCTCCATTTTCTTCGAAACAAGACCAAGTCAACGAACCACACTCTATTATTCGATTTGATGAAGAAGATGAAGATGATGATGATGATGGTGTTGAAGATGCGAAGATTTGAAGTGAAGAAGAAGGAGGAGGAGGAATATCATTCCTCAGAGAGAAACTGAGGAGGAGAAAACGACAATGAAATGTTGGGAGTGAGAGTCGTTTTGGGATGGATGGGTCTTAATTGGACATTTTTCACTTTGGGAAAAAGTAAAAGAGAAAGAGGAATGCTTTTTTTTATAACATTTTTTACTTCGACAGGAGTCTCCCCACTTGTGGGATTGTCGAATTGAGATTTTACTGTAGGACAGACGGCCTTTAAAGCTGTTTCAAACAAAGTGGCTAAACATGAGAGAGCATATTCTGACAATCAACATGCATTTATACCTTTTGCATTTGACACGTTTGGTTTCCTAGCACCAGATGCTGTGAATATTTTGCAAAGAATTCAAAGAGTTATGCATAGCAATGTAGTGTCTCCTAGGTCTGTAGATGTAGTATTTAAGAGAATTGGTTTTGCGATCCAAAAAAGGTTAGCGGCGCAGCTTGTTGCCTGTTTGCCTTCTATCAAAGTGTGTATATATATATATATATAAAAAGTTATACATAAAAATAATAATAATAATTGGACATACTGGTTTAAAATTCGTGTATTTATACGGGTCTATTGAGTTAGAAAATTTATTTACAATAATTATCAAATGACTTATTTAGAATAGAATATTTAAAATTTGTTATATAATATACGGCCATACACCTTAAGGGTGGAATTTCTAGCCGCTAGGCTACTTGATAAAAAAAAATAAAAAAATTTGTTATATAATATTATTAAAATATAAATGATATAATTTTGTTATTTTTTGTAAAATTTATTTATCTAATTTATTATGTATCATTGACAAATAATCGTCGCGTGTATATTTTTTAATAAAAAATTAGAAATTTTATTAAGAATATTTAGGGTAATTTAATAAATTTGATATTAATTAACTTTATTATAAGATTATTAAGTTATTAATAGTTAGTAATTTTGTTTTTTTTTTTTTATGAAAAATATTCTTATGCATCTTTGCACGACTTTATGAAAACTTTTATCCCAAAAAACCCAATTTCCTCTATCTCTAAATTGAGTTCATGGGTTAATATGTTTTGATTTGAGGATCTGCAATCCTTGGATTTGGAACATACATCTTGAGTTTAATATGTATACAATGTTTAGAAAATTTATCATCCCACCCCCCTCTCTTTCACCCCCACCCCCCTCCAAAATAATCGGATTCTAGTACCCGAACATTTTTCAGTGTAAATTTTACAAAATTTTACACTAACAAAAATTTCGGGTTCTACGGCCCGAACTTTTTTAAAGGATAAAAGAGACATGAGGGGGTGGAAAGAGAAATCATCCGATGTTTAGGCAAATGTTTAAGTAAAATGGTGTACAGAGTCCGTAAATTATATTCAATACATAAATTACTAAAAGTATTAAATCCAAAAGTCAAATGTTTTTTTTTAACAAAAGAGGTCAAGGCCCAACAAAAAAAAGAATACAAAGCAATTAAGCAGGGGAAGGATACACCCTCTACCATCAACAAAGAACCTGAATCAATTCTTGTGGAGGATGATCATAGACTATGGTGACCATAGGAGACACACAACCTGGTAGACATGTATAATCTTGACATTCCACAAGTAGTTCAATAGTATTTTAGTTTTCTTTATTAAGCTCCAATCGGTGACAAGTTATTATTTTAGAATCTAACTGTAATATTTGACGATTATGATTTATTGATAATGTAAGATTTTTTTTATTCAACAATGTTAGGCATTTTTACAATGATAGAGCGTGAATCAAATCCTAAACATTATTTTGATTTTTCTGATATATTATGGGCTTTGGCCCTCTTTGTTTTTACCAAAATAAATAATTAGGTTACACATTTTCTCTTGGACCACAATTGGTTCACAAGTTTGAAAATAAAATTGGCTTGACATTAACAATGAATTATAAAAGCGATTATATCTTTTTAAATTCTCTATTTTTCACAACTCGGTAGTTGCATCTATTTCGTACAATTGCTCGTCTAGTATCACGATGAATTAACAAAATAGTTATAACTAATTTATTGGCTCATAATTCTCTCCTTTTATTACAACTCCCTAATGTCTTAGGCGGGTTAAAAATCAAAGAAGGTTTGAAAGAACGTTAATTTCTAAAATCACAATCAACAATTCATTATGTCTAAAGCAATTGTTAACTGAACAATCATCCTAGTTATAATAACAAAACCTAGTGTTAATAGTGGAATGATTCTTGAATTCAATTCGTAAATGATCAGAATATGAAAAACATTAAACACAATAAATAACTAAATAATACTAGCATTGTAATTGATTAAAACAGCACTCAAAACTACATGATTCGAGTAGCTCAAAATAGATTCATCTCAGGACCAAACCTAAAGTTTTAGCTACTCAAAATTATTACAAACATTGCAATAGAGTTAAAGAATATATACATAAGAGTAGGATGAATATTAGGCTTTAATCTTGTTTCCGAGACTTGAATCCGAGTCCTTCAACCTTCAACAATGCTCAATATCTCCAACTTTAATCCAAAATTCGGAACCCTTTCACAGATATCAATTTTCCTTTTTTTTTTGGTACATCTCAATTTTCCTTTTTATAGAGCAAGAAATGAGTCTAAACGATGCGCCCCGCGCATAGACTACACCTCACATGGCATAAGCTGATCTAAAATGAATGTAACGACCAAAAGCCATCATTCACCGGCTTGCATATCTCCAATTAATTGTCATAACTAAACGAGATTACAAATTCTTCAAAAATGTTTTTTCCAAATTCTATCTTTCAAACCTTCTCGAATTTTCCAATTCAATGACCTCATCAGCTTCATCTCTGAAGCTGATCAGCCTCATTCACCATACATGCACCACACTACTTGAAAATGTCGCTGCGACTGAAGAAGTACAGGTCAATCGATGATATAATGGTGAAGGTGAGGTACGCGAGGGTTGAAAAAGACTCACCGGAGAGAAACGAAACTTTTTGAGGTTTATGTTAATCTAACTTCATAGTGTTGTTGCTAGTGTCATAGAGAGTTTTCTTTTATATGAGATATTTATGCTGATAAATTATTTTAAAAATGCCCTCCAACTCCAAGGGTAGAAATACTTCATAAGAGTCTTTGGATAATATAAAGCGTAAGAATTCGATCGGGACTAACACCAACCTTAGCATTATATGGTTTTTGAACATGTGGTTTATTTGTACAACCTCAAGACCACTTAATCTCAATGAGTGTACAAAAGTCAACAAAATATTTAAGATTAATTCTAGATATCACTTTTGATGGAAGAACTATATCCAGTTTGATCATCATAGTACTTGGACCACAACATGACACCTCCATATTTTGTGCTACCCTTAATGATAGGAAGTACTTTTGATGTCAAGTCAGCAACAGAAACAAAACCACTTCCTGCAGCCTGTGGAGAAGCTGGTAATCCTAAGAAAATCTTTGTTGCTGGAATTTCATTAATCCATTCTTTCCATGCATTTTCAAGATTACCAATATCTTCAGAAGAATATTGACAAGGTGGATTGTTGTAAAATTGAACCCAAACATAATCAAAAAGACCTGTCTTAAGAGCTTCTCCAAGCATAGCATCAGGAAAAGGACATTGAGGAGCAGCTGTTAAATAAACCTTCTTTCCCTTTTTGCTATAACCTGAAAGATATTTTGCAAGTTCATCCCAATGTTGATTTGTTCCTCCTTCAATGTCAAAATCAATTCCATCCAAAACAGCGTCGCCAAGTGGACGTGTAGATGAGTCTCCGCCCAAGAAATTGTTCCAAAGGTAAGTTGCAACAATTCTAGCATCCTCTGAAGATGCAAGTGAGTAGCTTCCAGCACCACCTCCAATTGAAAGCATAACTTTAATTCCTTTGGCTTGACATGACTTTATGTCGGCACTTATTTTGGTGCATTCATTACTATATGCATCACAATGACCAGCAAGGTCAATTCTTGGAACTCTGCCACTGCCAAAAGTGTAGAGAAAAGCAATGTTCACATATTCATAGTTACCTGTGGCACAAGTTTCAGCCAATGTGCCCTCATTTCCATTTTGACCCCAGTAGATGGAAATTCCTCCTGCAGCATTTGATCCTCTTGCTAGGATCAACATCACTAGTGAAAATATTGGTAACCAAGTTCCTAACTTATAACTTGACATTTTATGAAGTTTGTTATCTCTTGCTCTCTTTTGATATTTAGGCAAATTAGGCTTGTCTTGGTTATGTAATACTATTACTGGGGAGAGATTTATATAGGTAGATATTGCTAATTAGCTCTGACAGTAACCATGTTTTACTTACCCATATGATCATATTGACGTGCCTTAACAGTTATGTATCTAAATAATAAGTGTGGTAATAGTTTTACCATTAATAAAAATAAGTTGAATTTTGTGTTCTCTTTTGTTTTTAGGTCTCGTTAGTTTTTAAACGTACGCCACTAGGAGACCACATAAATTCATGGCAAATAATGTATTAGAAACTTTTAAATTAAAAATGAGGAGTCCAATCCTTTTAAATTAAACACGGCACAAAACATATGCTATGACTAAGTTTTTTTAATTTCTTTTTTATGGCTTGTATCTTACTTCTTCTTTTTTTGACAATCTGCTTGTATCTTACTTCAACTAACAAATTTGCTGATTGAATTTATTAGTACAAGTAGAAAACAGATTGTCCATTCAATAGGCCTACCTTTGAAAGAAACTTAATTAACAGTTAGAAATATATTTAATTAAAATTTAATATTTTAAAAAGTAAGATTACATCAATAAAATTGGAAGGAAAGTATGATAAACTATAAAATTTATACTAATTTATTTATTTATCAAAATAAACTACTATAAGCTAATAAAAATAAACTGTAAACTCAAAAAATAAAAACTATAATCAAACACATCTTTTTGTTGTGAGTTTATAAGCTATATAAACCATAAGCCTATAAGCCATGTCTATGTCTATTGAATCAGCCAATCCAAACAGGCTACTTCTTTAATACTTATGTTTTATCAAATAATTGGTTCTTTATATTTTATTGCAGTTTTTCACTTTCACTGATTATTACACAAACATAAGCAAGGAATAAAGTACAAGAAAACTTATTCAAAATGAAATATGAATATCCGAATTGGAAGAAACTACAGTATGAAAATGGAACTGAAAATGATGCTTTCAGTACCCTCAAACTAATTCAGATGTTATTTATATGCCTCTGTCTGAACTAAAATGTAATGATTCACCATTTAGTCATTCAGAGGCAAAGGTAAAACATATTGAACATTTATCAGTTAATGATATGAAAATTTGTTTGGTTCAATAAAAAAATTATAAAGAAGAAATGCTGACAAATGTGAAAGGCTGCTTGAGGGACATCTGAAAGTCGTAAACAGATTGTCCATTCAATAGGCCTATCTTTGAAAGAAACCTAATTAACATTAGATTTCAATTAATATTTGCCCCCTAACTAAGTCACATATGAAATTGATTATTTTCAGAGGACTACTCAAAGGGGCATAAATTACATAAACTTATCAATGTTTTCCAAACCATAACTTTGAAATAAAATAAATAAACAACTTAATAAAATAATTCCAGTAGTAATATACATTGAATTGAAAACAAAATACAAGTTACAACACTTAAATTAAACATCCTTCAATAAATTTATTTCTCAGCAGACTGCAAACAATGATATTTAATTATCTTTTATTTGTCCACAATCTTCAATTACAACTGGTTCTAATGTTCTGCCACTTTGTGAACCTACCTTCTCCATTTCCTGAACTACACTGTATCCATCAACAACTTTCCCAAATACAACATGTTTTCCATCAAGCCATGGCGTCTTGGTAGTACATATAAAGAATTGGGAACCATTTGTATTAGGTCCAGAATTTGCCATAGAAAGAATACCAGGTCCAGTATGTTTCAACTTGAAATTCTCATCGGCAAATTTAGCCCCGTAAATAGACTCTCCTCCAGTCCCATTCCCTCTAGTAAAATCTCCTCCCTGACACATAAATTCTGGAATAATACGATGGAAACCAGAACCTTTGTAGTGTAAAGGTTTACCACATTGTCCAATTCCCTTCTCGCCGGTGCAGAGAACCCTAAAGTTTTCAGCTGTTTTCGGGACAGCATCAGCAAATAGCTCCATTACTACCCTCCCAGCTTTCATCTTTCCAATTAGTATATCAAAGAAAACTTTGGGATTTGACATTGTGGTTACAACTTTATCTTACTACAACAATACCTCCAAATTCCTAGAGGAAAAAAAAACATTAAAACATCATTGTCATTATCAATTATTGAACATAATTCAAAAACATGTAACATATATATTAATTTAAATCATACATAAAAACATATACATAGTCATAGAAGACTGGTAAACAAAAATACAAGATATGAAATGAATTACAATATATGCTACCATGTAGAAGTTTTGTTCAAATATAGATGATTGAAACAAACAAAAAAATCATGGTAGCAACAATTGATGTAGCTTAGGTTTATGTTATGCACTGATGTCTGAACTAATCAGTACAAGACCGTCCTAAGCACAGATTAGTACTAAATAAATTAATCAAGGAAATAATAATAACGATGTTAATAGATATAAATACAACAACAAATAAATTATACGAATTACTCAAAAACTGATTTGATTTAGAGAATATGTTCATCATTCTACAATAAATCCCCAATATATAGAAACATAAAGAGGATCTGATTAGAATGAAAATGATGGTTGATCTAGCACATGCTTTGAACTCACGAGCTATAATTGAAACGCGTAAGTCTTCGAATGTGCGTGAGATAATAAAATTGAATGAGAGAATTAGAGATAAGTGAATGAATAATACCTTAGGTTGAGGAAGAGGATGAAGAAGGCGCATGAAATGAGAGTGATGCGATTGTGGCATAAATAGACCTGTAATTAGGGTTTAGGGTTTTGTGTTTCATGGGTTGGGCTTTTTATACTAGAACATGTGTTGATAGATCCATTTCAATTAGTAAAATTCTTTTTGCCCCCCATCCCCTATCTTGTGCACCCTTATATTTAATTTTTTTTCTTTCCAAATTTACCCCTTTGGGTTCGCAATTTTTTTTTTACATGTAAGATTTTAAAATATGAACCCCCAATAAATGTTCAAATCTCTCGTGGAAAAATAAAATTTCAGTATTTTCTCACATTCGAATTTGTAAATTCATTGGTATTTGTTTTTTAATAGATTCATTGGTGTTTGTAGCTATGAAGCAAGGACACCCCTCAAATAGGCGTGTTCGACATGTGTCCGTGTCGGTGTGGGACACCGACACTTATGATTATACTAAATTATGTCTTTTTTTAAATTATTATCGGTGTCGACGTGTCAGTGTCCGTGCTTCATAGGTTTGTAGTCAAAATAAGTGACCTAATATAAATGTTTTTTTTGTTCGAGACGTTTTATATAAACAAACATTTTTTATTTGCTTAGAAACAATTAATTACTAATGTACCATGCATAGGTAAATTAACGAAGACCCTGTTCACATGGTTTCACATGTCAATGTTTCGACATTCCAATTTAGTTGCTCACTCCCCTACACCATTCCAATTGTAAAATAGTGTCATGTTGTTAGAGCACAAATGAGGTGTGAGGGTTTAATATTCAAATTTTTAATTAATAATTAACACATACTTACCAACAAGTCCCTTATATGTTTTAGTAGTAGTTAAAAGTCTAATAACCTTTTTTTTTTGTGACTCACCCTATAGCACAAGCTTTAAGAAAAAAAGAATCGTTTATAGCACATGTAGAGCAACTATAAGAACAATCAAGAAGAATCTATTCTAGTCAAAAGTTAAGTTGTTTGTGTTTAAATACCAAAAAGTTGTTATGAAGACAATTTTCCAAGGTGCTAAATCCATTGCTTTTAATCAAAGATTTTTCAAAACCTCATTTGAAACTTACAAAGTGATAACCTTCTTTTAGACTCCACCAAATTAGTATGTTACTCATGATTAAGTTAAGTTAGCTTTCAGAGTTTGAAATGTTATCCTGGTGATTAGATTTCCTTCAATATAGGATCACCATCTAAGTACCTACTTATGACACATTTGCCATATACAAACACCAGCTATAAACAGGACCACAGTTCTACTACCTATATGGGACCAGAATTCACATCAGATTTGGAAAATGAGTAGTATTTACTTAATTAGTAGCAAGGTAGATGTGTATAAACAAGGGTATATCAAAATAGATGTCATAATAAGAAAATGAGCTACACGCATAAGATAATCACAATTCTACTGATTATTTTTCCAAATGCTAGTTTTAATTTGTGGTGAGTTGGACAATATCACATTGAACAAATGTGATTTTGCAAACGCTACAATTTAGAGTTTCAATAAAATCACAATGTCACCATGATTTTGTCAAACTCACCGTGATTCCAAACACATTCTTTCGAAGCCACACATTCTTAAAATAGTGAGGTTGCAGACTTGCACAATCAACATGTAGATTTCGAGTACTGTTCATAATAGGCGGGGTGTGTGTCACTACTTTCACAACTCTATCTTCAAAATTGAGAAATATAAGGTAGAAAGAAAAAAAATCCTTAAGTTCATGGTTTTAGCACATTCTTAAAAGAGACATTTTTCCACAAATATCTGAAACAAATTATATGCATAATCAGAATCTTGTATTTCATCTTTATCTGTTTGAGGGTGGTACACATCTCAGGTACCTTGGAGAGAACCATAATTCATAATACAGCAAAATGATCAAATAGAAAAATGGTTAGTTAAGTGAACCTAGTATATTCAGTATGTTAGAATTTGAGGAACCTAAGAAACTTAAGACACTTAAAATTGTTTTTAGAATTTTTCACCTGCACGTAGCAGGACTGTCCTAATTTCATCAGCTAACTCGTGAAGGAGGATAGGTTTTCGAATCAATCCATTCATTCCCACCTGAAGGCATCTTTCCTTTATGTGTTCTTCTGCACTTGCTGTAAGAGCAATAATCAAGGGCCAATTTCGGCTTTGGAACTTCCGAATCTTCCTTGCAACTTCAAAACCATCCATTTCAGGCATGTGAAGATCCAATAGGATGACTTTAAATGATACACTGGAGGCAGTTATAGCAGCCAAACAATCAAAACCCGATGAAACCGCGATTACTTCACAACCTAGCTTCTCAAGCAGCTTCTTTGTTACAGTCATGTTTACTTTATCATCATCGGCTAAAATAACATTAAGCCCTTTAAACTGTTGGTTTGAAAATTCTTTATGTGCTAGAACAAATCTTCCGCGCGATGATCCTAATTGAAACTTGAGAAGAAGTGTCATTCCTTGTGCCAAACCCAGAGAGTTTGGTGATACCCAGATATTACCTTGCATCATCTGTATATTCCATTTGTATGGTCAGAGTTGCAAAACAATCACATAACTGTGAACTAAGCATATGCGATAGGACACAGAATATTCAAAAACAGTTAAAAATGTATAAAATGTAATTCTAATGTTTACAGTTAACTGTCAACAATGTATATAATTAATGGAGCAGCACACAATTTATGAAAAGAAGGAAGTGATGCTTATCAATAAACAGTTAAAAAATTAACAAAGGAACAATTCATATAAATTTGAAAAAGAGAATGCTACCTGCACAAGAGTTTTGCAAATGCTGAAGCTCAAACCCTCCTTAGGTTCATTGTTGTGGTGCATCATACTAGCACTACTTCTAGTCAAAATTGATTCATCTGAATGGGAACTAGTACCGGCTATCTGGAAGCTAAATTTTATATATACATCATCATTTTGCATGTTTGATCTCCATATTCCAGAACTCCTATCATCCTTTCCAGAATTACTTTCAAGAGAAACTCGAAAAATGAGAGTACCTCTATCATATAAGTTCAATAAATAGCCAATCATATGCAAAATTAATTGAAAAGACCTTGCCTCGTCACCTATTACCATATCAGGCAAAGATCTCTGCACATCAATTTCAAGACCAAAGCCTTTATATACACACAAACACTTGGCAATACAAGAAGCTTCTCTCATCATGGAATGTAGATGGAAATGTTTCAACTCTAACTGGAAAGTTCCTTCATCGTTAGCCGAAATCTCCATAACATCATTTATCAAACGCGAGAGCGAATTGCTAACTTTCAACATTGTGTCAACAACAATCTTCTGTTCAGGTCTTACATTATCCTCTTGAAACATTGAAAGCAAGCCCAGGATTGAATGCATAGGTCTTCTCATTCCATGGCTCATCACTTTCTCAAATGAGCTCCTTGCCTGGCTGGCCATCATTGCATACTTTTGTGCCTGTTGCAACGCCCGGTTTTGCTCAGCGAGTTTCTGTCTCATTAGCTGAGATTCTTCAAGAACAGATGCATGAGACAGGGCCACAGCAACCTGGTCAGCAACTACTTCCACTATCTCCATCTCATGGTAGGTCCAAGCCCTTGATTTTGATTTTGGAAGAACCAAAACAAGTATAGCATAAGATGTCTCAACAAACTCCGGTGTCCCTCCTTTAAAATTTGAAACATGAAGTATCGGCATACGAATAGCTGCTACAGCACCCGAATCCTCAGATCCACCACTACTCGCAGCTCCAAGTGTAGAATCAGGCCTCAAAATCGACACCCCCTTGCTCTTTCTTATCTCTAACACATCCAAATCACTTACAGAAATAGAACTATGAAAACTCTTTGCCGGATTTGGTTTCAACTCATGAGTCAAATGCATCACCCTTCTGTCCTCATCAGGCATCCAAACCGCACAATTATGCAACTCCAACGCCTTTGAAAGCTCAACAAGGGTAGTATACAATATAGTATGCTTATCTAACGACTTCCTAATCTCACGCGTCAACATCCTAACATGCCAACTAGTCTCCTTCTGTTTCTTCATAATCCCAACCTCTTGTCCCAATTCCAACACATTCTGCCTCAAAAACAACTCCCTCACCTTGATTTTCAAAAGAAGAGGAATCAAGGTAGGAAAAGTAATTGCAGTGGCACAAGAAACAAGGGCAGTGAAGAATTTAGCAACAGTGAGAGATAGAAACAAATGAAAGGAATGAGGACCATAGTAAGTATAGGCATTGAGTAAATGAGTCAAACCACATAGAACAATGAAAGCAACAAATTGAAGGAATACCAATTTAAATGGAACATTGGAGTAACTAACAAAGTAAAGAAGCTCAAGGGGTATAGAAAAATATGCAATAGCAATGAAAAAATCACTCACTTTTTGACAAACTAAAATACTTTGTATACTCCAAATCCCATAATCATCATCATCATCACAGTTACAATGTGCATATTCACCATAAACAGATATCACAAAAGAAGTAATCAATAATAGCAATAACAACAAAGAAGAACAAAACCCTTTTTCCATAGCAACAACACCAACAAATAATTAATGGTAATTTTCCAAATCAATGGTCAAAGATTTGATTTTTATTATCAAATTAATCCCCAAAAGGAAAAAACTAAACCTAACAAACATCATAGATGGTGATTTATCATATTTCATAGCTCATTTAGATCTAAATTCTAAACTAACTTAACACCAAAACTACAAGATTAGTTTTTTTTCCTTTTTCTAATATGTGGCAATTATTATAATACTGTATACATAATGAAAAAGAACAGTGATGCAGCAGAAAACGTGTGTTCAAATTTCAACGGTTTTCTATTATGATTACTTTCTTAACAATCACGGCATTTAGAGATTTTGTGACTTTTGATGAATTAGAATATAAAAAGAGGAAGAATAAAGAGATGAATTTTTGGTAGAAAAGAGAAAGGGAAAATATCTATCTTTGAACTTTGAATAGACTAGAAGAGGGAGAAGTAGGAAATGGAAAACGTGAAGGAATGTGTGTGTGGAACCCACATAACTTTGTATGAACTGAACCTAGACACACTCCATTTAATTATAGTTATAAAATATTATTTTTAAATTAATTGAATGATTTATTTATTTATTTATTTGATCTTGACAGGATACGTTAATTATTCTATAAACTTAAAAAGATTAACTAAAAAATTAAAATAAAGACAAGAAAAATAAATATATTTCTCCATTGGCCCCTTTTCTTTTCGAATTTTTTTCATATGCATGAGTCAGAAATTGAACGTCTGATTACATATTTAAGGTAATCACGACCTCTACCATTTGAATCAATTTATTATTGGTTCCTCTCTTTTTATCAACTAAATAGATTACTTAAAATAAGTATCATCTTTCTTTAAGTTGAGTTGAGATTGACCTTTAATTTTAAATTTTAATGATAATCACCATCTTCATTCCCTCTAAAAAATATCTTTTATTTTGGTTTGCTGATGTTGATGAATTTATCATGAAACACTTAGTAGTAGTACTGTCTTTTCTCCTTTCTATTTTTGTATTTATGCTGTCTTGTAAGGCACAAAATTGATCATTTCACTAACATGTGCTGCTGAATGCTGATATCATATGACTATTGACATGTTTTGGATTCTGATTCCTCCTTCCACTCCAAAAAATAAACCAACATGTTCTTTTATGTGCTTTATTCATGCACACTATGCATGAATAAATTAGTTTTGCATTTTTTTTAGCTTCTACGGTAAATTCAAATAATTCAAATGTATTGGTACATTAAATCAGTAAATTGATAAATTAATAATTATTTTTAGAAATTAAAAAACTATTAACCGATTATTGTATTTTAGATATAATAATATCACAAGAAACAACACAATTTCATGGTTTATAATCATTGCACTAAATTTTCTAATATTTTTTAGGAAAAAAAATTAATATTGACTATTATGATGAATAAAAATTCAAAAAATATCAAATTTTATATTTTTGACAATTTTGATGAATAATATTTAGTTGCTATAATCAATTTAATGATAAGATAAATGATTTCCTTTAAAAAATATGCATTTACATATTAATTTAATTACCTAATGTACCGGTACATTAGAAATTATCATATGTACCACAGAATTTGCCTTTTTTTTATTGTTAGATCAACAACTTTTGATATTTCATTTAATTTAATAGTAAATTTTTTTTTTTTTTTTACGGAAGTAAAATTTATTTATTTAATAGTAATAATTTATTTGTGCATGTAATATAACAATTTCGACATTGAAATTTTTTTTAACAAAAAAATTATTAATTGTACTTAATGCAAAATTTAGTTTGCTTGTTGCAAAGAACTAGCCTATACCCTATAAGATAACAAAGTTTTTTTTTTTACTGAGCAAAAATATTATGTAGACACACATGTATAAAATAGGGAGTGGTGTTGGTGCATTATGCACTGGGGAAAATTGCTTAGCGCACCTTTCAAATTTCCCGCGCGTCTCAGATGTTTAGCGCGCGTCCCAAATTTCTTGTGCGCACTCAAATCATGCCAAAACCATTTTGTTGTGGGAATGATTTCATAGATTTGCACTCCAAAATCATTAAGTGCATAAAATGATTTTAGTTAGAAATTTGGGGGAGGGAAAAAAAACTGTTAAGTGCATAGTTATAGGTTGTATTATAAAACCATTTTATGCACTTAATGATTTTGGAGTACAACCCTCTGAAACCATTCTAACAGTAAAATGGTTTTGGCTAATAATCTGGGGGGAGAGGAAAAATAAAACCGGGGGGCCACGCGAGAAATTTGAGGAATGTGCGAGAAAATTTGGGGGTGCACTAAGCTATATGTGGTATTTATGTATGGTGTGCATAAGAACCACGATAGTTTCATTTTTTCCATCTCTACTACCTTCATTATTTTGTGCATTTTGTGCAACTCTCCCCTACTGCTCTTCCTCTACTCTTTTATGTCTTTTCCATTTTTCATTCACTTTGTCTAGATCTGAGAAGAACAATTACAATGGTGGTCGGAGAAGAGCACAAAGTGGCAGAAGGATCTAGGACATAGGAGAGAGACGGCGACAACAACAATGTGTGGCGGTCGAAGTTGAGAGAGAGAGAGAGAGACTGGTTTGACAAAATTATTTCTTCATATAAATTCAAAATGATAAAATTAGTCTTAGTGTCATGTACATGTCTAATTAATTGTGTTTGAATAACATTTTTTATAAGATAAACAAACTTGTTCTAAATATCAATCTTTTCAAACACAGTTTTTTTTCTTCATAGAAGTGTTATTACTTAATCAGAAATATACAATCAACATACCAATATCTTTTTATGAGTTAAAATATTAGGTACTCATTCTGTCAAAAAACAAATTAGGTATAGTAACAAAAGTTATAGACACATATTTAATCCATCGTTTATGCAAGGTCAACAAATAAGTCAAGTGTGTATTTAGACACTATATTGTATGTTTACCAAAAAAAAACACCATATTTTTCCTTTCTATAAAAAGTTTCTTCCATGTTTCAATTACACTTAAATGAGAAAAAAGAGAGAGGATTGGACAAAAAGTCAAGATGATCCAAACCCCTTAGAAATGATCGCTATGGTTTATATTTTGTTGATTGGACAGAGTTACACATCAACACCATTTGGATTTTTTAAGCAGCTACACGAGCACCACCTATTTAAATAAGTATATACACCAAGTGTTGACTTGGATGACTGTATATACAGTCAGCAAAATACAAGTAATAGAGACCTTTTTTGAAAATGTGAATAGGTAAAGATCAAAATAAATAAACAAGAAAAAATACTTCTCTGAAAACTAAACTTAGATGAGTACTTTTGCAAGGAACAAAAATATATTTAATATTTTTTACACTGTCAGTATAATTTTTTAACCATAACCAACTATCAGGAGGTAAAAAAAATCATTTTCTCAAAAAACAGCTTTTAAAATGAAGAGCTATAATAATCTATGCTCAACAGAATATTAAACAGTATTAAGACTGCACCTTGAAGATGGAAGGAAAATATAGCCCACAAGCTAACCTAGGAAGCATATTTATGTAAATATACCTTATTTATTATGGTATAGATTAACTAACAGACCCAAAAAAATGAAGAGGTATTATTAGCCAGCAATCCTAACTTTTAAATACATTACGAGTAAACGAGGCAAAACAATATTTTCAAGGACAGACATGAGTATAAATTCTCAGAAGTCAGAAGCCACGACCTTAATGGATGGCGGCACATACTATAAGCGTCACCACGTGACAAAGACTGCTGGTATGTAGTGATATCATACAATTGTTAACCACGCATGAGTGTTATTCAAGCCCACGAGCCATCTCAAATTCTCAATCAGGAATTTGATCATAGCCTCCATTCTCAGGAGACTGGTGTGACCCATGACCTGTTCTTCCTGCATATTGAAAGCCTCACTTCAGTCTATTTTACACCATTAGAAAAGAAAGCGGGGAGGGTACACCAAAATAACTAGACTTCATACCTGAGATGTCATAACCAGCATGCCTTGAATCAGGATGACTCCCCCAGTCTGTGGACCTGGGAGGTGTTGCATGCAAACCAAGCTGTTGAATCATGAAATGACTTCCCCCCATAGCTTGATGTTCATCATTTCCCCGCATTGGATTCCCACTGGAACTGTCAACTGTTTGGCGGTAACCTAAATTCGATGGTGATTCTCCAATTGGTGATGGCAACTTGCCGGCAGAGGCATCACCTTTTCCACCAGCACTAGTATCCTTCTTGTTGTCGATAAAAAATGTACCAACAATGACCTGTATATGTAATTCATATCAGGTGGTGCTTGGTAGGAGTGAAAGTAGGAAGGTAAAAAAAATAAAATATTGAGATTTGATGAAGCAAGTTGACATGTAAGTCTGCTTTCACTCCACTAAATTAACCACATAGATACTTCCAAGCACAACACTAGATGCCACCTCATTTTCCCCTTTCTTTTCAGCAAAAAAAACTGCATTAAATGCATAATTACATTTTTCGTACTGCTAGGAAAAGACTATAACAGAAAATACGAATATGCAACGTAGAGAATCGTTCAACATTCATAATGTAAGTTCTTGATTAAAACTTTCTCCCCAACTTCTTGTCTTGGATCATTTGTTTACCACCACACAACACAGAGAATGCAATTGCTAATCAAGACAGAAAAATGCAGGACACCAGCTCATGTTTCCAACCTACAAATTTCATTTGCATTTCCTTCTATGATTACCTGAACTGGACCGGCAGCTTTAAGGGGCCCACCAATACCACCGCCTATGATTTGTCCATCAGAATTAGACAAGCATACACTGAGGCCACCACTTCGCCCTCCGGTTTCATTACGGACATAGGAACCGGTAAGCGAAATAATATCAAACCTACCCTGATATCAATACATTAAAGAATTAACAACTACTATTTTTAGCAGTATGCAATGTTTTTATTAAAATGCAAATTCATGACAAAAAAGGTGATAAAGATTAACAATTACTAGTTTTAGCAGAATGCAATGTTTTTATTAAACTGTAGAGTGTAGACTATGACTCTTAACAATTAATTTTTCTAAAAAAAGCAAAAAGAGACATTTAGAGGCACCAGAAGAAAGCACAAGCTATGCTTCAGAGGGCCAAAAACCAGAACTATTAGAATACTAAAATAAGACACAGAAGTGGATATTTCTGGGCTTCAACCTGTGACCCCATAGTTATTGGTCATTTAGTAAACCGCTGGGCCGAACCTATTACTACAGCTGCTTGGCACTAACATTGAGTTGCCATCTTAATCTAATATAGACACAGTTATAACTTATACGAAGTGAGTGCACTGAGATATAGGCCAAAAATGAGACTATTTTGTTTGCACCTCCAATATCCACATTCAGATTTGACAACCAAATAGTTTTGTTAGTAACTGATTGTGTGTATACAAACTAGCCATAAGCACACAGATTCTTGCATGAATAAAATCACGTCTTATTTTTAAAAAATGAACTTATTGTTAATATAAATAGAAAAGGCTAATAATAATCTTGTTGGATGGCAAGAGAAAAATATAAATAAACAAAAAATGATAAATCCAAAGTAAAATAAATAGGATTGTGAGCCTTGGCTACGGTAATACTCAAATAAACAATATTTTAACCATATGTTGCCAGTTTCAACAATTTCATTTCCTTTTGAAGAATAGGAATCATAATATTACATAAAATACATGATAAAAATCGCAGTGATTAATATTTCACCTCATATGTAATGTTGCCTCCTGAAGATGCTGGTTGACGAAGAGAGGCATTAGAGATGGGACCGGATGCAGATAAAATGCATACCTCACCTCTATTTTGTTGCATAAATTGCAAAATTTTCTGGCCAACATCCTATTGAATGCATGTTCAAATAATTATAGAAGCAAGACAAAAGAAAGATTAAACACCATATTCTAAGATGAAAACCAAATTGGAATAAATGGAAAACATAAGATATTCAAACATCATGGATGCAGGAAAATTTGCAATATCTAAAGAAGAAAATTAAGATCCTAAAACATCATGGTTGGTTGTGAACTAAAAGAATAAAGGGACTAACATTAGAAAAATACATACAAGCATATTATGCTAATAAATTGTTATTTGTAGAGATGTAAACAAACTTGTTTATAAGTGAAGTTGTTATAGGTGCACTGAAGCAGGTTCAGCTTAGTGAACTTCAGCAAGATACCAGGATGTGTAACTAGAGTGTTCCCTAAAAGAATTATTCTAGAATTGCAGCATAGAACTCCCTCCCAATACACCATCTCATTTACAAGAGACACAGTCACACTATTTATCAACTCTCTATACATCAATTCACTTTCTTAAGAAATTAACATTTTACAAAATTTAAATCAACAATGTCACACAAATATTGAAATCCATATGAAGGAAAAAAAATTATCTGTCTCAATGAGTCAAAGCTGAGCATATCAGCAATCAACCTTATGTAGGACTAATAAAAATCAATATTTATTTTTTCTTTCCAAATCTGATAAAGGGTGGAAAAATTATATTTATACAGCAGTAGGTACTTGTATTGTATGTACAACTTAGTCGGTATCTATTTGCGAGATGGATTGACAGTGCTTTTAATAGATATAACAAGATATATATAACTTCACCGTTTCAGACTCTAATTGAGTCCGGATGCGAACCAAGATCACTGTACTGTACTTACCAGGTGCTACCACTTGCAAGCAAAGCAGATGCAGAAATCCATAACCAATAAGCAATATTGAAGAACAGTTCATAATAATGCATACCTCACCGGCAGCAACAGCAATGACATTTGCACTGAAACCTTGTCCTGCATTGCCTGCATCACCCCATTAACATAAGCATCCAATTAAAATTCTGCACTCTATTATACACTTAATATTTAAAACCTTCTTAATTATGTTTTAGTCAAATAAAATAGTTTCAAAAGTATAAATTCAAGCTATATAACCAAGAAATGCTACACGTGCATCCTCTAATTATTAGAAAAAAATCCAAAGAGAAACAAGTGAATAACAGTATTATTTTAACTATGTAGTGTGAATCAATGTTCTACAATCGACAACATGAAAAACACTGTCACCGTGAGTACCTCAGCATCACAGTGACCCACCGTGATTTTATAGAAGCTTCACAGTGGATCACTGTGATTATGACATACTCACCGTGATATCAAACCTACACTTGGTGGATCAAACATAGAATAGTAAACAAAAAACATGAATTCAATTAATAAACAGAAAAAATGGAAGGGTTAGAGAGAGAGGGGAACCTAGAGAGAGAGGATGAGATTTCTTAGAAGAGAAAGAAGGAGAAGGAGAAAAAGAGTGAGTGGTGTTCTTGTTGCTACTGTTATCAGAAGGTGGAGTAGGGGAAAACGACGACGTAGAAGCTTTTTTAGCAGCTAAGGCTTGTTCAGGTGTTCCATATTTTCTAGGTCTTCCTCTTTTCCTCTTAGCTGGTTCAAGTTGAGAAGATACAGCAGAAGCCACTGAATGAGGATAAAGTATGTGGGACCCATCTGTGTTCGATAAAAGTCCGTTCGTCGGAATTGAGGTGGTGGTAGTGGTGGTGGATACGGTGGTGGAATTTCCTTGTTGGTGTTGTTGGTGGTTGTGGTGGTGGAAGAAAGAGCTTAACTGATTATCACTGTGTTCCATTTTTTGACTAGATTCACGGAGATGTGTGCTGCCACGGCTGACGCTGCAAAAAAAAAAATAGTATTTTTTAAAAATAAAAATATTTTTTGTAATAATAATATATACGAAAAAATAAACCAAAACCACTTTATTATTGGTATATATATATTATCCTCTTTCTTTGTAAGTAAGAAGTGTAGGTTGGCTTCTCTCAAGTCTCAACCCTTTGATTCGGTCTTTTGGCACTAGGTGACAAAAATATAGATTTGAGAAACATGTACTTATGTATTTAGAATATTTATGTTTAAATTTAAACTATCCATCTTTATTATCAAAAAATTAATTTAAACTATCCATCTTTAGGATATGTGAATGTGAAAATTTCAATTATATGATTTGTCTCTTGTTTTTTCTCTCTAATTTTTTTACCTTTCTTTACTCTATTTTTCAAAACAACAATTTGTCTAAATACTATGAATGCATTTCAAATAAAAGTAGGTTTAGAGGTGACGAAATAGCTATGAACGGACTCTGAGACGGACACCGCGACACGATATCGACACAAATACCGCGACACCGCTAATGTAAAAAACATAGGGCACCAACACCGCTACATATCTATAAAATATATAAATTAAAAATCAAAACATATGTATATAAATCTAAGTTGAAGAAGTTATTTCTTAAAAAAAGTTTTAAAATAAGATATGATAGTATTTTACCTTTATTTATCCATTTACTCTTAAAAAACTAAAAATATTGTAATGTTTTCAATTTCTCTTTAATCAATAATGTTGTTTCGACACATATTTAACTCATGTATATATATAGGGAAATGCTTATTTGCAAGAATGGGTAAAACAAAAAAAGTGAAAAATAAATCTCAACCATCTATTAAGTCCACCCCCCATGATTTCTATTAAAAAGGAAATTAAATTTATAATAAATTAAAACAATCCTCTAAAATAATGACATGTGTTCAATCTTGCATTTCTTGCTCAAATTTTTTCTTACAAAATAGCAATGCTCATATATATATATATATAATAGTTTAATGCTACGGTGGACCACCTTCACAAGTGGTGTGAAGGTGGTCCACCGTGGACAAGTGATCTTTACAAAGTTCACTATTGGATTGAAAGTTTATATCTTATAAACCATCCATAAATTTTTGAAATTTTTTTGAAAATCATTTGATATGTTATTAAGACCCATCAAGATTTATGTTATTTAACAACCGTTAATCTTGATGTGTCTCAATAACATATTAAATGATTTTCAATTTTTCTATGGGTGATCTCTATGATATAAACTTTCAATCCAAAAGGTGGATTTTGTAAAATTCGTATTCGTTATAGTGTTATTCGTGACTGGTCCACCATGAACCACTTGATGAAGTGAATCAAGTGGTCCATATTAGAATTTACCATATATATATATATATGATATGTGCTTAAGGGGAGGATGAGTAAAAATAAAATAAAATTGGGGACACTTGTCCGACACGTGTGGTACGAGTGTCTTACAGGTGTCGGACATCGATCAAGTAAATGTTAAACCAAAGTAAAAATTGAATTTTTTCAGACAGCGATCTGAGCTATTCGACACGTGTTGTAGGAGTGTCGTCCAAGGGTCAGACACTGACAAGAGTCGAACACTGCGACACGTCTAATCATAGAGGTGTTCGTGTTTCATAGCAAAATGGGCAAATATGTTGGGTTGATCCATTTTGAAACGGGTAAAACCGAATTTTGGGTTTGATAATTTAAATTGGCTCATTCCGTCTAATTTGTTTATTATATATATATATATAATTAAAAATATAATTGTCCATATTTAAATTTAAATTCGGACAATTCACATATGAATACATGAATGCGAAATTTTCAATGGCAAAATTCAGTCTCCCGTTCCCCTATTTAATTTTGACTTTTCTCTACTGTATTTCTCACAAATATAAATTACTTCTAAATTCTATGAATTAATTAAAGTTAAATAGATCTATATAGAAATAAAATAAAAATTAGTTTTTTTCTTTCTATAAAGACTTGTAAGTTGTAACCCAATCCAAGACTTTAAAAATCTTTGAAGAGACCAGGGAGAATCATACAGATTGAGATTACTAGTACTTTGGACTAAAAAGTAGTTGATGAATCATGAAGAGCTGTCCAATGGGCCGGCCCGGCCCGGTCCAGCCCGCTGGGTCCGAAAAAATAAATGGGTCAGCTCGGTCCAACCCGATTATTATTGGGCTACCATTTATCAAGTCCGGACCCGGCCCTCATGGGCCTTGTGGGTTAATGGGCCAGCCCGCCCCATTTTATTTTATTTTTTTCCCTTTTTTTTATAATATTTTTTATATCATTTTGATGTATTAATTCTTTATAATTATCAATTTTATAGAGATATTATTTGATGCAAGTGTAAATAATTTTTACATCGACACTAAATATCAATTAAACTCTAGTTTTAGGTAAATATACCGTTTTTATTAAGCTTACACATTTAAATATATTTTTTATAATAATTTATCAATTAAATTATAATTTTTCATTGATAATATTTTTACAAAAATGACATAAATGTATTTTTATCAATTAAATGATGGGCTAGCCCAGCCCGATTTCTATATGGGCTTGGCCCGAAAAGGCCCAATAGCATTTTGGGTTACGTTTTTTGAAGCCCGACCCATCCAAGACCGTGGGCTTGTGGCCCGGCCCATTTTGACAGCTCTATCATGTATGTATTGGCTCACAAAAAAGAGGGACTTGGATCATCTCCTTCAATATCTCTCTACATCTCTCTCATAACACTCTATCTCTCTCTTAATCTCACTCTCTCTCTTCATTAAAAAATAATAAAATTATCAAGAGAGAGAGTGAGATTAAGAGAGAAATAGAGTGTTATGAGAGAGATAGAGAGAAATATTGAAGGAGATGATCCATTTTAAAAAAAGAGCAGTTGGCGTGTTGTATATCTTCCATTTCATTTTTTGGTTTTTTATATAGTAAAACTAAAATTCATACACATATATTCAGACTGATGCTGGGTGCAACACTTTCACACGTGATTCATCGTTGGTGTTTAAAATTATTAGAAATGCTAACAATGTTTTTATAGTATTTTCTAAAAATAAAAAGTCACAACTTTCACTATCTTTGTGGCTAAATTAAAAATATTAACGTCAATTTAATACGAATTAGCCATTCAAAAAAGAAAGAAAATAATACGAATTACATATTTATTTTATGCAGTTGCAATCAAATCAATATAAATTAAATCGTTATTTCAATCATTAAAATAAGAATGATCATTAACTTATTTTTCAAACAACAATATATATCGTTGAAATTTTATTAAATATTTTTTAAATACTGGTCCAGATCACCTCTAAAAATGATCTATATTAGAATTTCTCTAATAATATTTGTATTTATTGATAGTATTTATTCTTTCACTCATATAAAAATAATAATTATATTAGTATATTATTTTTAAGAAAATTATTATATTATATTTTGTGTGTATTTCTATGGGATGATAGGTTTATATTTCTGTGGGTGACAACCAATTCGTGGGTAGTGAGTGAGTGATGTGATGACACAGACAGTGAGACAATGACAACCAAAGATACAAATACTATTCCCAACAGATAAGGCCTTGGCTTCTCACTCACATCACATGGTCCACTTTCTATCATTCATGTTGGGTTAGGCTCAGATTCCTTGTGAACATCGAACACCGACTAAACAACATTTATTTATCCATCATTTATTAGTATGTATTCTAATTTATTTATATTTCGGGACATAACGTTATAAATGTAGGAGCTGGGTCCGGATACTCACTTATCTGCTTTTAAGGTGGATTTATTTGACACAAAAAAAGTAACAATAATAATGAATTAATTAAAGTGATAAGAGTTTTAGACCCCTTAAACAATTGGTCAATAATTCAATTTCTAACTCATGCGTCTATGTAGAAAGAAATCAGTTGGAAGAAGAAAAGTTCATCTTGTGTGCTCTTGATGAAGATTAGTTACCGTTAAATAGCAATGAAAACTATAAAAAAAAATAACAAAAAGCTAACCAATATGTAAGGCCTAAACAAGTTTATATTATTAGGATTCGCTCTAATTCGAACTCAAAATCTCGTAATTATCTAGGTAAATTTTATAGGTTGTTTATGAGAAAGGATTCTCTCAATTTTTCCCCCTTAATTTTTACATCTTAACCATTGACCAACTTTACTTTAACTTTTTCTAATTAAAATATTATCACATGTTTTTAATCCAATGATCTAGATACAAACATTATTTCCTCAATTTTATTTCTAATGGAGAGAATTGATTCTCGGTTGTTTATAAACTAAAGAATTATGCTAGCAACACACCATTTAACACACTTTTTTCAACACACACTATCTAATTGGTTGAATTTTAAATGAGCCCCACCAAATTTATGTAGGGCCTATATGATAGAAGGTGTGTTGTTCGTACTCCTCTAAACTAAAATTCTCCGGAAAAGTTACTACTTACTACTAACGAAAGATGGTCTAAGACTGACTACTTAAAATAATTTGAGTGGCTTAAATTTGCTTACTGCGGAGTACTTCTAAGTTCTATGTAGGTGTGAACAGCTGAATGCCAATAAAAAAGTAAATGCAGGGTATCATCATCACGAAGAGGTTGAAGCCTTGAAGGAAGGAATCGTTTATAGTGTACATATTCAATATACCGTTTAAAATATTTTGAACAATAAATTTGTCACAATATTGTTGAGATGGCCGAGTTGGTCTAAGGCGCCAGATTAAGGTTCTGGTCCGAAAGGGCGTGGGTTCAAATCCCACTCTCAACAACAGTTTTGAATTTTTCCAACGATTTTTATTTAATCTCATCATGAAATGCCAATATAACTTTATTGGTAGCTCGTGTTTGAGAATTTTTTGCTCAATGGAACATGATAATTCAATCTCAACTTTAGCTTTTAAATGTGTATACAATTAACAACTAAGCATAAAAATTCAAATTAGACTGTTTTTTTCCCAGGATTAGTATTGTTAACTCAGAATGACTGTGATATGATGATATCATTCATATAGAAACCAAATTCATTCCCTCTCATGTTGTTTACTTACAAGAAACCTTTCGATGGAATGTGATAATAATATCAATTTTCAGTTTCATTTCAAACATAGGGACAATTGCATATACCAGTGTTCTAAACTTTCTTCTGCCTCATTTCTGCATAACAAATTCAAGAAAACTAGGACATGCAAATAGTTCGAATTATCATCGGAAATCTGTTTCGTCACAATTCATTGTAATCCAAGGAGAAAATGGGATTCTGTTAAGAGTATTTTTTTTATAATGATAATTTGATAAGAAATCAATACAATTTTACAGATATAAATCAGAATTCAAGCAAAAGGATGAGAAAAACTTGGTAGGGGGAAGATGATTACAAGTCATAACCGATCGAACAAACACAACAATCAATGACAAGACCACTTTCCAAAATTAACATATGATCACTCAAGTTTTTTCTTGAGTGATCATATATTTAGCCTTGAGTGAAAACCAGGTTTAACCTTCAAGAATTATCTTTAGCTGGCGATTCATCATCAGTTGTTTCCTTAGTAGATGCTATTGCCAAGGTGTGAGAAGTCTTCATTTCTTCCAACTGTCAATTAGTATAGAACATAGTAAGTTAGTGATATTATAAACCAAGCAGAAATAAAAGCAACCAACTTAAGAGAATCGTCAATGTCAGCCGAATTTTTCTATCAAATCGCACCATTTAGAAATTTAGCATGTTTCAAGAATACATCAGATTACAGGCAAGATTCCGGAGAACCATTTGTGTTCATTTCAGAGGTATGTATGGGAGCAGATGATAATTAACCATTTGTGATCTTTTTATGGAGGCACATAATCTTTGAATGTACTAATCATAATATAATTATCAAACAAGGATAATGATTGGCTGATGTCTTGTTTTCCTCCCCTTTTTTGTTGGTCCACAACCTCATTCCTCTCTGTAGGTAATGGTATAGTTGAGTTTCCTAACTACACAAGACAACAATTCAATATACCGAACACTCGAAGTCCAGATTCTTGTTGCTAATCAATGATCCCCCTGTTATATCACAAGCTTTACACAAAGTAATCGAATTTATTTCTGCTCCGGTATTGAATCCCAATGTCCCGACATTCACAATGCCAGCACGTTATGAGCAGGAGTATATAATTGCATAGACAACAACACCATTATCATTTCATATTGTTTGGACTTGAATAACTTGTTGGTCCTCTAATGTACACCTTTTCTAGTTTAGTCCGCAGCTATCACCATGGCCATGCATTCCCACTTAGACAGAATCCTATGGACCAAAGACCAAATCTCTGCCCGAATCTCCCAACACGCCGCCCAAATCATTCACGACTTTCCCACTCCTTCACCTCCTCCAGTCTTTGTCGGAATTCTCACCGGTGCATTCATCTTCCTCGCTGACCTAGTTCGAAAAATTAACCTCCCCATTACTATTGATTTTGCCAGTGCTAAATCCTATGGTTCCGGAACTGTGTCGAATTGTACTCCCACATCAAAATAATAAAAACTAAACTAGCTTATCCCAAAGACTAAATTTTTCAAGATTCATACGCACAAGAACTACTACTGTAGGGATCAAAGTTCAAAGTAGATGAAAATCAAAAGATTAGAGATTATAATATATTCCACAACAGTTTGTATCATAGGCTGCATTTCAACTACAAATACACCTACTGAGCCTGAATCCAAAATGACATGCTGCAATTGAATCTGTTAAAAAGGCACTTAATTAATTGTCAAGTGCCCCTATGGCTCTAGCATTTTCTTTAGGCCTAGTCTAGTCTCTTGGAGCTCTAAGAAGCAACCTATAGTAGCAAGGCCTAGCAATGAGGCGTATATAGAAACATGGCCAATACACTATAGATATCTTATGAACTCAATCACTGCTATCCGAGTTAAAAGTTCCCTTCCGAGCTCCCACCCTACTTTGTGACAATCTAAGTACAGATTCTCTTACTCATAATCCCATACTACATTCTCGTAAAAAACACATGGAGTTCGACATTCTCAATTACTTATAAGTTATAATCCCATATTGATACTCCATTCCGGGACAAAACATATGGAGTTTGACACTATCCGAACTAAGCTCAAAGTGTTTTCTTCTAAGCAACCACCTTGAGTCTGAGGGGGAATATTAGTGAATAGACTTAATTAAGCAATTGATTTCAATTATTGAAATTCTTCGGTTTGAATTCTAAGCTCAAGGTTTAAACACTTCCCTATTTTAAAATCAGTTAAGCAATTGATTTCTATTGATGAATCTTTCTCTGAACTCTCTAGTTTATTCAAGATCAAACACAAATTTAAATATATAAAAAAAGAGAAAAAGAAATGCAATACTACCTGTTTGCAGGTGTTGTGGTGTGCAGTGAGAAGTTCGTTATATCTGATTTGTAGATCAGAGAATTGAGCTTGCAATTTTTCATATTCAGAGATGGAAGGACAGCTTAATTTTTGTTGAATGAACCTGCATGCCCAAAACAAAAACAAAACAACATTGTTTGTGACAATATATCCTCAAAAGAACAAAGAAGAAGTGAAAGGGAAAGATGGAATGGAACATACTCAAGAGCAGAAGAAGGTTTGTCGTTTTGCTCATATAAAGAAACAAGAACTGCAACACCAACAAAAACAAAACAATACTTAGATCAAATAATTGAATTGAATGAGTAATAATAAAAGTGGATGGTACCTTTGGTTAGAGCATCAACAGCTCCACTTGATTCAAGATATTTTCTAAATGCTTCCTTCTTCGCTTCTTTCTCCTGAAATGAATAATTTGATTTGTTAGAGTGAGTCAGAGAGATTCATGTTCGTTAGAAGAAGAAGAAGAAGAAGAAGAAGAGAACCTCTTTGTATCGCATCATGGTCTGTTTTAGATTCTCTCTGTCTGTTTGATTTGGCTTTTCTCGGAGCTAAGTTGACAGTGGACTCACTATCTGTGTCTGGTGGTATGATCTGTCTATCTCTGTCACTGCTCTGCTGTTCACTTGAGTGCTACACTCGCCACCAAACCAACCAGTTTTTTTTTAGTTTTTTTTAATGCGAGGAATTTATTAGCATTTTGTTTTAAATAAAGATAAAAATAGAATGACGAATCCTTAGTTGTTTTAGCGGTGATTGGCGCTGCACTTGGTAAGAAGAATGTTCGATTCCCTACAATTGTGTTAGGAAGGAGGTTGCAACCACTTGGTGTCCGAACTAACCCCAAACAAAATTAAATTGGTGGTGAAAGTAAAAAAAATAAAAAATAAAAATTCATAACTCATTTCGTTATGTCACTTTCCAAACATTTGAATCAATTCTCCTATTATATTTTATTCCACTCCATTCAGTTCTATTCCATTTTGGTTCATTCCGCTTCATTCATTGTAAGTTATCTAAACAAAACTTTAGATTAGTCGAATAATGATAGTCAAAGTTTTTTTGTTTTGTTGTATAAACGAGATATCATTTGCGCCTAACTACATAGATTAATCTCTCGAGTATTGTGACACTCAAAGAGTTCTAACAAACTACCTGCCTAAATCATAGATTGAAATCATGATCTTTGTTACGGTAGAAAAGACTTGTGCCATTTCATATAATTATTATTGTTAAGATAAATCTTGGACAAAGAAGTTGTTTTTGTTCTCTTTCTCTAGATGCATGTCTTGATTCACTTTGGGAAAGTAATAAGTGGTTTGATGACTTACATTATTTTGATATATTTGATTTTGTTTTGAATTTTTTTTAAACATCAGCTGAAGAAGAGAAAAACAGAAAGAGAAGATTAAACTACGAATTGAAACACCTTTGGAATATCAGACATAAGAATGCTTTGTCGTGCTTTAAGGAGAGACACCCAAATAGCTAGCTTGATAATCATTTTCCGAATCCAATTTAGCAAGAAAATTAACACTAAAGCTTCCTTCCATAGGGAACCAGATAGAGTGACATCTCGATTACGCTTAATTGGTAATGGAACAACACAAATTGATCTTGAAAGAATTAATTCGATAAAATCTATCACGACTAAAAACGAGTTAAATATAAGTTGGTAGAAACATTACATTTTTTATGTAGCTGTTAGAGCTCGAACCAACATTCCCCAATTATGGACGTTTAATGGATGAAATTCTAGCCAACAACTTGATTTTATTTAATTTTTACCAAAATTAAATTAATATATGTTGGGCCAAACCCAAATAACATTCTACAGAGGCTTGGGCCGAAACTGGGCCAGCTGATGAAGTTACGGTTCGATCGTTTCTCAGTAGACGACAATGCCGTTTCACCTCAGCATTTTGAATTGAAAACATAAACCCCATTTTTTGAGTGAGAAAAAAAGAAGAAAGCGCTCCAATAATGTTGAAGTTTTCTCGCATGCTTCCTTCATCTTCCAGGTACTCATTCAATTTGCAATTTCTCTTTTGTTTGCATAAAATTAATTACTATTGTTAAACGAAACAGGAATCAGTTATTGGAAATTCTTTCGTCTAAGAAACTTGAAGTTAGGGATTTCTCCACTGCTACAAATAACTATTCTGCTAAAGGTTTTCATTTTTACTATAATTTTTCTGCATTTTTATACTCTCACGTTGATTTAACTTAATAATATGATTCTGTTTTGTAACTATGAATTTTCAGGATATGATTCAGATCGTATATTTGCTCCTTATTCTGTTTACAAGGGAAAAGCTGCATTCTCACTCAGTCCTTGTCTTCCAACTTTCACTAAGTTGGATGTAACTTCCTTTTCCTAATCATAATTAATTTTTAATTAAATTTTTATGGTGTTAGTATTACCTAATCTGTATTTCATATTTATTAATTCTATTTGTTGTCACAGTCTGGGGCTCTTGTGGTTGATCGTCGCGGTTCCATAATGATGAGTTTCATGCCTGCTATCGGGGAGCGCAAATATGACTCCGACAAGAAACAAGTAATTTATTTTTTCCACCTTTTGTTTCTTTTTTGGTTTATGGTTATAATTTTGTAAATTAGAATAGAAAATCCATAAATAAATAAATAAACGCATAATAACACAAAGATTGATCATGAAGTTTGGTCAATTGTGCAGTTGTGCCTATGTCTTCGACCACAGTGTGACTGTTGTAGTTTTAAGTTTTATATTATACAAATACTTAGGGTTACATAGTACATTAGTATTAAGATTTGTTTAAATACTACGGTCTTGATTACATGTTTATATAGTAGTGGGCTATGTTGCGCTCCCAGCACAGACTCGTTCTGCTTATGCTGCACTTGAGTTTCTACCCACTTGTTGGCAAATATGAGCCATATTCAACAGATCTTTTCTCCCTAGTGTCTCTTTAAACTCTAACCACATTTTATTGTCTCGGGACTAGACCAGCAAGCCTGCTTGTGTGGTCAGGAAATATATATAATATAAGTTGTTATTTCATGTTTTCAACTTTTTTTTTTCCTTCGTATTTTGCAACAGAGAACAACATATTGTCAACTTGGGTTAATATATTGTTTCTGAAATTCTATTTAATACTTGTAGGAGGAAACAGACAATGAGACATAAAATCTTTTGATATTCCATTATCTCTATCTCTGATTGTAATTACATTTTTGTAGAGATTTGCCTTATCAGCTACTGAAGTTGGTTCTTTGATAGCCATGGGCCCCCAAGATTCATGTGAATTCTTTCATGACCCCTCAATGAAATCAAGGTATATTTCACAATTATCTTGGATTAGTAATTGGAGGCCAATTAATTATCACATGTTGCATTAGCACATCAATTAATATTTTTTTTAAATTTATACCATTTGAGAGTTGATTAGTGACAGTTTAGTAAGCCTTATGTTGCAGTAATGCTGGTCAAGTAAGGAAGAGCTTATCAATTAAGCCTCATAGCAATGGCTACTTTGTCTCTCTGAGTAAGATTTGTTTTGTTAATTTTTCCAACTTTTACATTTACATACATTGGGTTGCAAATTGCAGCACGCAATATAATACTATATTCTTAATGATTTTGTCACCCTTTCTGCAGCTGTTGTTAACATCCTGTTAAATACGAAAGACAATTTCAGTGTTCCTGTTACAACTGCTGAGTTTGCTGTGATGAAGACAGCTTGCAGTGTATGCCTCTTTTCTACTTAGTTTCCCATAGAATCACATTAATTTCGTTAATGCGTTTACAGCTTGCACGAGTTATGTGGTGCTAGTTTCTGCTTGCCATATGTAAAATTAGAATGAAGTGGTTATCTATTTTCTTTTATCATGATTGTTCTTTCTAGCATTGGAAGGGAGTAAATAATTATCTTTTCTTTTTATGTGACTATTGTACTATTTAGCAACACAGTACTTGTCATGAAACCTTGGTTGATACATTACAAAAATGTCACAAAGTTTGATTCGGGATTTTTAAGCTACTAAGTGCAGCAGCTTTCATCCTGATCCAGAATTTAGAATTTGACAGTACACAGTAGATTCCGGTATATATTTTTATTAGCATTCCGGAACTGGTATGCCATGTCTGGTCAAGTTGGCCAATCACTGTTTTGTTTTTACTTTTTACGTAATAATTGCAATATAGTTAAATCTATGTTTTGTTTACTATGATTAACTCAAGTAAAATTAGGTTCATGTATAATTTAGTAAATTACTGAAGATTGGTAGAATTGAAAAACAAAATCTTGAAAACTAGAAATGTCATTGAACTGATGACAACATTGACCATAAGTCATTTGTCTGAACTGTGGTTCAATCATGACCCCACCCACAATTAGGGCATGCTGACATTAAGTGTCAAAGTTGTTATAATTACACTTTCGAATACATTTTGTAGAATGCAAGTTTAATTAGTCTAACAATATCTCAATGCTTATGTATATGCAATTTTGAGGCTATTATTGTTGTTGTTGTTGACAACTTGTTTTGAAAATGTACAAACTAGTTAACTGCAATTTTTGAATGTGCTGGTCGGTCAGTTATTCCTGGGTTTGTAAATAACTGATTTTTGGGCTTTAATCAAGTTATTTGCCCCCAACCCTATTTTATCTGGCTTTGGGTCCAATCATACACGTGCTTTTAATATATTTTTCCTCCTGTTAAGAGTTTGTCAATTTGCTTTATGGTACAGTTCGCATTGCCACACATTATGGGCTGGGATCGTCTAACTAGTCCGACTAATCAGCAGTCAAGTGGGAAAGTCAGCTTTCAACCGAAGATGAACTCACACATTTTAGACTCAGAATGGGAAAAGTGAATTATTGTTGGGAAATATGAAATTAATCCTTTTTGGTGCTGCAATTCCATTTTGTGCATTACCAATCCAAAGACTATGATGGCTTGGAAAAAATAACTTGTAAATTGTAGTAATATGTAAGAAAGATCCATGAGAATGATGAATTATGAAATGTCTAACGTCGCTTCACAGCTAGTCATGTTACTGTTATTGTGTTGATGATTTCTTGTTTTTCTTTTCTGCTTTTGTTTACTTTAGGCTGTTAGAAGTTAGAACACAATGTGCCCCATGTGGCCATGTTGTTAACGGCAGTGATAATTTTCTGTCAAACTCTGATAAATAATATGCAGCATGTGAATATTGCAACCTTGCTTACTTATTAACTTGATAGGATTTTAATGTAATGTAATGTTTAGTTAGATCTTAGAATGAGGTTTCAAGTTCGATTCTTTCTGGTCTAATTTGTGTGGGCTAATTTAGTTTTATAAAAAAAAAAAGTTTAGTTAGAATGAAATAAGGGAAAGATATATTTTAATGAGGGGGATGGAGATAGATGATCCTCTCTTTGATTAGAATCGAAAGAGGAGAGATTTTAATAGAGGTGAAAATGTTTTCACGCTCAACTTGTGCTTTTTTTTTTATTTTTTTTATTTTTTTTATTTTTTTTTTAAAAATTTTATTTATGCATATATTTACTATTTTGACAGCACAAAACCTTTTTGGTGATGAACTGATGATCATATCGGTCTTGGTATTATAGTAGGGATCTTCTATTTTATTCATTTTTTTCGTACAATATTTTATTCATTTATAATATATTCATCTTTTTATTTTTTTTAAAATTAATCTTTTATCTTCATAAAACGTGTGTGGGTTAATTCCTTATTTTTTTCACGCAATTTCTTTATTTTTATAAATGCGCATGAATTAGTTTATTTTTATAAATGTGCATCTTAGCCACTCATTTTATTGTTGTACTGCACTGTTCAAATTATTAAAAAAAAAATGGATGGTGTAGATTTTGCCTGGGCAATCTCGATCAACTTTTTACTTGAGAATATCTGTTTTCTGTATAATAGCGATTTTCAATATTTGATGTTGTTTGAATCATTTGAATCAAAATTGTTGTTTGATGCACTATTATCAAAGTGAATTTTAATGTGTTTTTGCAAAACATAAAACAAAATTACTAAAATTTACTTAGTTAAATATAATATATAAATAAATTCATACCCTTTAAATTTTTTAAAAAAAATGTTAAATTATCAAAATAGGTTTTAAGATATATAAATAATAAATTAATTCCTATTTATATACTACACTGATTGAAAAAAAGCCACAACTGATTTATTTCCTCTTTTATTATTTATTTATTATATATTTTGGTGTGATAAAATTATGACACATTGCTTCCAAAAAGAAAAATTATGGACATTTGTAGACTTTATTAAATGTGATGAGGCAATGAAATGTAAAACCGACTACACAAACATACACTTGTTTCTATTTGTAGTGTAATTACATTTTCGCTAGTACTTTAGATAATAAGTGCAAGGGAATTATATTTAATTTTATCACTCCATTAAATGTAATATAAAATGATTACCCATGAACAATAGACGAACAATAAGTTACGCCGTTAATCCGTTTTGATGGCCACTAGGCTTCGTCCTCTTTGATGAGGCCTTTGCTTTTGTGTTTGATGATTATAAATTTCTTTCAAATAATGTTGTTATTCCTTTTTTTAATCACGAGAATGTTATTATTCATATGAAATTCAGTTCAATCAAATCAAAACGAGTTCTTAACGTTTTCTCACCCTAATCCAATATTTTTTGTTAATTACTTTTATTATTATATATTATTAGAACTTGAAGATTCAATCACTCTGCTATTAGTTTTTTTAGCAATAATAACATTACTTTTATTATTATATATCTCATTGATGTTCAAAATCTATGTAGGTCTACTATAGAGAGACGCGTCAATTTAGATATGAGTAGAGATATATTTGTAAAACGAGTAGATCAATTTGTCAAGGATTTTCAGGGTCCAAAGATTGATTCTTTGATAGTAAACTTCCATTTAGACTGCGAACAAAAGAACACTATTGATCAATGGATAAATTTTGCAATAGTAAGGGGAGTTGAAAGAATCGATTTACTCTTTCTAGGGAGAACTTATGTGCATCGCACAACTCAAAAGAAACATTATAAATTTGACTTTGGATTATTTTTAGAGACTAATGCTTCAACTCTTAAGCATTTACGTCTTCAATACTGTCTTGTTTGCCATTCCATCAACCGTGACTTTGTTTCATTCAAAAATTTGAGATCTCTTTCACTTGAAAACACAAAGTTGGATGAAATGTTCATTGAAAGTTTATTATCGAATTGTCAACAGCTTGAAGAGCTTTGCTTAATTTTATGTGAGTTCAACTCATCAATGCCGAAGATAGTAAATTCATCCTTATGCCGTCTTAAGGTTAAAACGTGCTATTTTGTATCCAACATTTACCAGGTGGATGTAAACTTGATTTTAGTGGATTGCCTTAAACTCACTTCACTAGAGTACCATTGGACGTGGTTTGGATAATGTGAACTTTAATACTCCTACATTGAAGAGCATTGAATTCTTCAGTTCATTGAAAGATCTTAATGCATTTGTTACTCTTTGTGCAACTTTTCCTCAACTTGAGATTTTGCACGTGAATATATTTTTTATGGTTAGTCATAAAGTGTTGGTAACTGAGTGAGTTGTTTTATTTACTTTTACATTTCTTTCAATTTTGAATTATAGTTTAAATCCTACACGTTATTTGTTCAGGTCACAATTTCTCTGAGAATAACTCAATCACTCAAACATCTTAAGCAATTGAACATTGTGATTTTGTGCTCGTTCATCTTAAGTAATGCGGAGTGTGATCTTTTGTGAATTTCAAATATCCTTCAAGCTTCTCCTCTTTTACAGAAACTTTCGATCATGGTGAGTGAATATATTTAATAATATAATGTACTTTTTATTTATTTATTTATGGTTATCTTTCTAATTTTTATCCATGACCTTGGTAGAAAGTTTATGCTTTTGACCTGGTGGGTTATGAAGTTAAAACACATGCAGTTTATTGCGTATGACTATCGATTATCTTTCGAAATCCAACTTTTTATTTTATTCCTCTTAGTTGCAACTTTTCCTTTGAAGTATTTTAATTTTACATGTTATACAAACTTTTATTATTAGTTTAGATAATTTTGTAAAATAAAGATAATTTTGTGAAGAAAGTGTCTCAAAAGTATTTTTTTTGTTATTCTGGTACAAGTAATTCGAATGATGCACACAACTAATTCGAATCATCTGATTTAAGTAATATGCATGAGGTGTTCATGTGGAAAAAAATAACAATTATGTAATCCTGTGCAGCAATATCAACAGAGAGAGAGGCAGAAGTGGGGATTATTTTTCCACAGAAATCCCCACTTACATACAAATACAAATCGGCACCCTTAATCTTGTGTGTGCTGGAAGCAGTAATTCAAATCATGGTAATGGGCACATATAGTAATTCAAATCACACAAGATTTTCGCCCATAAGATCATATTTTTACCTCCTTGTTTCATATCACCAGAAGAGTGAGCTTTTAGGTAAAGTTAATATCTAAGGGTTGAGAACTTTTGGGTGAGAAATTAAGATAGAGTAACACATTCTAAACACTTTGGACAGTGATATTTCATTAGCGGAAGGATCTAAGCTTTCCCTCTTGATTTTTTTTTTGGGTTATTCTTCTTTGAAACTCTTTTGTATTTTTTGTAAAGATTCATTGATAATGAATTCGAGAGCTGCTACTCGCACGTAGGTCAATTTGGGCCGAATTCAGTAAATAATTCTGATGTGTTTGTTTCTCTAGTCTTCGTACCTTTGGTTTTTCTTTTGCACTATTTGTTTGTGGTTTCCATTGTTATTTGTTTCATATTTCTTGTTTGATTCACAACAAGAGTGTTTAAACTCACAACAAATTTGATTTTGACAGTTTGCAGATCCAGAGTTCTCTAAAAATCAAAAAGATGTTAGGGATGTTGAAATATTATCTCATGACGAGGTAAAAGTTATTGAATTAGAGGTTGTGTTGGCAATTGGTATGAAATTGAATTTGCTATGAATTTTCTAAAATATGTCCACAAACTTGAGAAAATAGTTGTGAGTCCCTATTGGAGAAAAAAAGAGACATCGGATTGGAAATCTAATCCCGTATGGTTTCAAAATGGACGGAAAAGGATGAGTGAAATTCTTCAAGATGAAAAGATAGTAGGACGAGAAAAACTTGTGCTCATATAATATTGTTGTATTTGTTTTCCCTATGCTAACCAAATTAAACTGGTGGTGAAAAGTTTTTATTTTTCTCTAGAATATTATCAACATTGGTCATAACTTTCCTGTTTGGATGGATATGTACCGCAAAAAATTATAGACTATTGGACTATCATATTTTTGTGCTTGAGTAAAACACATTCCCCTCCTTTACCTTATGGAGATATTACACTCCCTTATTCTTATGTTTTAAAACACAAACTCCCCTCCCTAGCTTACAAGAAAAATGTACTGCATTTTAGTCGATTTTATATTTTTCCGTTAAATTATTGTTATCTAGTTATTTATATTTTTACTGCTAAAATAAATGTTATTTTCCATTATTGTTTTCTCCTCTTTAGTCAACCACTCTCCTTAATCTTATTCTCTTTGTGATTGTTGTCCCACTAAAGAATTGTTCCTGCGAATATGTTGTCAAAGAACCGATTATCCCAAGGACTTAAAGCGTGAATAATGCATAGGTCCACCTACCATATGCTTAAATTCCATTTTTTAATTAGAAAGTGAGGGGAGCGGAGATCGAACTCTAGACCACTTAATTATAGATGCTTTGATACCATGTCAAATAACCGATTATCCCAAAAGCTTAAGCTGTTAGGAAAGACTACATCAATGGTTTTATATTATTTCTAACATATGTTCGTCCTATTAGGAACCTTAAACGGGGCAAGAACCAGTTGAAAAAATTGTTCAATATCTATTTCATATTTCATCTTATAAATATGTAAAATTCATCCATGCCAAGTTAACTGCATCTCTAAAATTGAATTAGACATAATTCGTATTTCATAATATAAAGCTCATAGCACAAAAAAAAAAAAAAAAAGAGCCAATGAGAAAACAATCAAATTCTCTGACTTATTTTCGGGAACTAATTTTCAGATCTTTATGCTTCAAACTCACAATTGGTGGAATGACAAAGAAGACAACATTCAAGATTTATGTTTTAGAGTTGAGACATTAGTTTCCGAAAATAAGTCAAAAAATTTGTAACGTTCGCTTGAGTCAGAGTAAGTTTTATTTTTTTGTTAGAATCAAGGTGAGTTATAGAGGGCATTCTTAGAAATAGTAGATTGATTCTCTCTACTCCCCTTGTAATTATAAAACATATCCATTGATCGATCAATAGTGTTGCTTTGTTCAAAATTTAAACTGAAGCTCACCAAGAAACAACTGATCAAAGGAAAATGTGACAATTGAAACTTGAAAGCAATTGTATCATAAAAAGTTCAAAACAATTACTCTCTCCGGTCTCAAATATAAGCAAAGATTTTTTTTTTAGGTTCATTGAATCATGAATACATAAATGATTCAATGAACCTAAAAAAAAAACTTTACTTTATATTTGAGACTGGATGGTGTATATTTCAATGAGAAAAAACGTACAAACTAAATAGAGTAAATTACCCTACCTTTTTTCAATTCCTCAAGAGATGCCACGTACTGAAGTTGGTTCTTTGATAGCCATGGCCCCCAAGATTCATGTGAATTCTTTCATGACCCTCAATAAATCAAGGTATATTTCACAAATAATCACAATTATCTAGGAATTGATGCCCAATTAATTATCTCATGAGAGAACTATAATAAGACTGATTAGAATCACATGTAGTATTTTTTTGAATTTATACCATTTGACAGTTGATTAGTGACAGTTTAGTAAGCCTTATGCTGCAGTAATGCTGGTCAAGTAAAGAAGAGCTTGTCAATTAAGCCTCATAGCAATGTGTACTTTGTCTCTGAGTAAGATTTGTTTTGTTAATGATACACGTGATTCATGATTTTAATAAAGGGGAGAAATTCTGCAGAATTGAAATTTTAATAAGTCTCATAGCATGAAATTGTCTATCGTATTTAAGACGAAATACAGTATTGACGATTTTGCAGAATTGATCAGGAGAATTTTTTATTTTTTTTTGGTTTATAACTCTCTGGTTTTTAAGGGAAGGAACCCTAGTAATCTAGAGTTCGGCCGCGAGGTAAATAAAGCCTGACCAAGAAATTGTTTCACCCAGGAATCGAACTCGGATTCTCCCGAACGATTCGTTATTTGGTGAAGCTCATTAACCACTTGAACCCAATAACTTAGTTTCTAGAGGAGAAATTTTAATAATGGGGCAAATGTTTATTTTCATGCTCAACTTGTGTTTTATTTATGTATATAATTATTTCAATTAAAAAAATTCAAGTTTTCAAATTCAATATTTTTGTCGTTATTTATTCTACATATTATTTTATTTTCTATTTTTTTTTTTGACTCAAGTTAGATACCAAACTTAAATACTCTTGAATGAGAATTAAAATTAAGAATTTTACTTTTGATTTATAAATTTAAATGTTGCATAATTTAATTAAAGAAATGAAGGAAACACAAATAATATACCATACCATTTTAATTTTTATTGAAAATATTAGATAAATAATACACCATTTTTATTTCTCTCATTTTCATGTATTGAATGAAGTCGTATGTATTAATCGCCAAGAACACCACGAATCGATTACATGCATGACACCACCAACCAATTATGAAGTTTAAATTAAAAAAAAATTAAAATTTTAATATTAATAAATCATAGATAATTCCCTCATTCTTATAATATGACTCTTGGAGTCATTCATATCGATCACAAAAAACACTTGCAACTAGTTATTACATGCATAGCACCATAAGTATATTAGAATTCATTTTCTACATAATTTTTCATGTATAATTTCTTTGATCTCTTATATATTTTCATATTTTTATTTTTTGTTTTCTTTCATTTTTTTTTTGTATATATTAATAATTTTTTTTTGCAAACTTACAAAGTACATTGCTACTAGAAAAATAAAAATATATATTATCCTCTAACTATTTACAATACTATTAAAATAAATTTAAGTTCATCCAATATTTAATACTACATCCGTTTCCCAAAGAGGATATGCTCTCATTCCTTATTAAGTGTCTTTTGACTTTGAATTTAATATTTTTAATTAATTATCGTTTTGGTATTTCATCGGTATGATTTATCAATTAATTTTATCTTTTTCAATAAAACTAGTTAATATTATGTTTAAAAAAAAAGTTATATATTTGAAAAACTAAAATTTGTTTTAGAAGTGTTTTTATCTCCTTAAAACTACCGAGGAGTGAAGAATCTAGTGAGGTAGCTCATTTCTTTAGCTTGCTATTTCTTTGAATCTTGAAATTTTCTTACATTCTCTGAAACTCTTTGAATCTGTACGCTAATAATGTGTTGCACAATTTCTAAGTTTTAAGTTTTGATTATGCATTCTTTTGCTTTGAATGTTCTCAACATGATATTCCTAATTATATCTTTATTGTTCGCAGAAGAATGAACAACACTACTTTCTACAAAAGTGCAAATGAAATGGAACTATTGGAAGCCAACTTTTATATATTTTCTTTAATGATTCTGCAAATCAACTTTTATATATTTTCTTTAATGATTCTGCAAATCATAGTTATGAGAATTGTACAAATTTGACCTTGAAACCCGTTAGGACCATGATTTCTATGGATGGCCAAAATTATGGCTACGGTTGCCGATGCTTCCATCAATCATTTTCACGATCTTTCTCCAAAAGAGTGAGCACATTCATATTAGCAATACGAGTGACTTGTCATTGGAGTACCGTTTTAATACCTTGATGTCTTGTGCCATGAATGTATAAGCACATCACCGAGAATAAAGATCGATCACTATAAAAAAATAAAAATGTCATCACCATATATTAAAAGAAAGGTTCTCCTGCGTCTACATAGTGTCAAAGTAACAATAAAATGCAATTATATAATTTAGGCCATATAGTTAAATTACACCTACATCAGTGTAACTTTCATCTTTGTCTTTTAGAAAAATTTATTGGTCTTTCAATGACATTATCTCAGCTGGTTTATAAATTAACAAAAATAGTTATATCAAAATGGACTCTATTTTAATATCAAGATAAGCATACAATACAAGGTACAATTGCCTCAAAATTATAATTCTTATAACATGTTTACAAGTGAGCATTAAATAACAAGGCAATAGAGAATTCAATAATAATTGTTACTAATGGAGATTGTAAGAATCCAGAGATAAAGGTAATGTTATATAGAATAGAGGGAAATTGGAATATCAAGTAGTTATGAATTGTCAAAGTAATTTGTAGTTTGTTTGTTTTCGGTTACAGTTAAGAGCTATTAGAGAAGTTACAGGTTAATGCAGCTTAATTATCTTACTAAAAAAAATTCATTTTTGAGTCATACAAAATATTTATCTTAATCAAGGTGTTGATTTGATTCTGTTTGAACATATTGAAGTTTCTTTTAAAATCATGGCTGTATCTTAATTAATTTAGAGTAAGTAAGACTATCTTCTCATATTTCGGTTTGTAAAACCATTTTTATATATCATTACATGTTTAATTGATTAGGATGATAAAGAGTATATAGTATCACTGATTAGATGATGTAGAAGTTTGAATTTGGTAAAAAACAGTGTTGAATTGACTATTGATGCCTTGAAAATTTAACGAATCATGCTGCTGCCTGATTGAATATTTTGGATCAACAGTTTCAGCATCTAGTCATCATAATAGACTGATTGGACTGAAAACCAACCTATGAAGATGATGATGGAATTTTTCTCTTCCGCGTGTTCAAGTTCAAAAACTTTTTTTCTTTCGAAAACATGTGTTTTTTATACACAGTGTTTCGTTTCTCTTCATCTAACTTCTCACATTTGTTCCTCTTCACTCAAAGTACATATTCGTGGCATCACTTCACTCCAAGTAAAAATTTGTTCCTCTCATCTTCTTCTTTGTCATACAAGTTTGATGTTATAGTTAAGTGTAGTTTAAGTTTATGTTTAAAAAATAACCATGCAGCAGATACAAAACTTGCAAAAAATTGCAGGTAATGGAAATTTTGGAAAAATAATTTTCAATATAAACGTGTGTCATAGGGTGCTTTATGTTTACAACCTACTAATGCAAATAACCATGTCTCAAAGAATGTAGAAAGCTTTTGTCAACCCTCTAATGTTGATTTTAGTCCATCACTCTAAGGAAAAACGCAAGCTTCTTTGAGAGAGATTTTGATTGAGTACTGAAGAAGATGAAGAAGTGATACACATCCTGTCTCTATAAAGGAAAAATTCAGGAAAAATTCCCGAACTTGAACGTAAGTAGATTTTTTTTTTTGAAACTTAAGTTTTTAGGGAAAAAAAAGGGAAGTTTGGGGTATAAAAGATACTGGGGGAGAGAGAAATTCGTGATGAATGATGATGGTATTTGAGAATGGATGTATTTGGTTGAACTTGTTGTGATATTGGGCCTTTCTCGATCTGTTGTAAACAACATCCGGCCCGGCCCATTTCTATAAACACCTCCTTCAACTCCCCTTTAGCACCTCTAGTCCTATGAGCATTTTAATAAAGTGAGTTTAAGGCAGTCCACTAACATTAGGTTTATGTATGTCTTGGCATTGTTGGATACCTTAACTATTAAGGATCAACTTAACTATATTTGGTATTGGTGATTTGAATTCTCATGCATCTAAGCAAAGCTCTTCAAGGAATTAACACCCGGTTTGGCCCGACTTATTTTCTACTTTTCTATTTCTCTTTAAATGAAGTAGATAAGTAAAAAATTATGTTTGACCTTATTTCTCTTTGCTTTTGACTTCTTTACTTTATTTCTCTATTTACTTTACGTAGAAATAGGGTCAAAAACAATTTTTTACTTCCTTAATTTTTTTAAAAGAAGAAGTAGAAAAGTAGAAAATAAGCCGGGCCAAACGGAGAATACCAAATTTTTCATATGTGCATTATAGGGATCCTTAAAAGATCAAATTAACATTCACAGATGTTTTAAGTATGGTGACCCACTCAAACTTTTTCTATTCTTATTATTAGTGTTTGAGGATTTAGGAAGGACCGATGAGGAATGAGACCATGCTTGGAAAATGTCAAAGTTTTAAATTAGGAAATGAAAAAAAATGTCAAAGTTTTAAAGTAGGAAATTAAAATTTGCCAATTTCACATTTGCATTATATATATATATGTAGATGATACCCCCTCCATTAATTGGGGAAGGTTTTGTGGAAAGTAAAGGTATTCTAATTAACTTAGTTCTTAGTAGTATTCTCATATTTTATCCATCATTCGTAAAAAGATTTTGGGTAAAGTGTGGATACATGTAATTATTTGATGTGCATCCAAATGAGTTTCTTGGGGCGAGCTTAGTCATGGGAGTAAAATTCCGAGGTTTATTTTTGTCACTCTATTGATTCTGCCACGTGCCCTACGAATTAAAAAACTCTCGTCCGCTATTTAAATAGTGAACACCCCAAAAACAACCTACATTTATAACCATTTTAGAAACAACCATTTTTTGTACATTGACACAAACATAGGTGAAACAAAAAAAACTCAACCACCCAAATTCATCACAAAAAAAAACACAAACACCCAAATTGAGTCTTTAGAAACAAAATGCAAGCAAAATGATGATCTGGGTTTATTGAGAATGAAACAAAGACTTACACTTGAATCCTTTAACACGCATTTTGGATAACCAACTATCATGACTGCAATTTCATAAATTTTGAAATTCATAAACTAAAAATTTCTAAAAACCAAAGAATTATACAATCCTCATAAGAGCACAAGTTTTTCTCGTACTACTATTTCTTCACCTTGAAATTTTTCACGTCCACTTTGAAACCACACAGGGTTAGAATTCCAATCCGACGAGTTATCTTCTCTCCAGTAGGGACTCAAAACTATTTGCTTAAGTTTTTGGGCATATTTCAGAACATTCATAACAAACTCAATTTCATACCAATTGCCAACACAACCTCCAAGTTCAATAACTTTTACCTCGTTGTGAGAGAATGCTTCAACATCCCTAATATCGTTATGATTTTCAAAGAGCGTTGGATCCATAATCTGACAATACAAAATTATAATCACAACATGGATGTTTGAACCAATAAATACAAATCAAAATAGTATCTAATAAAACTATCTAAACTAATAAAAAAATTGTAATATTGTAGAAATAAAATACTGAGTTGCAACTCTTTACAGAGGAATAAAATTAAAAGTTAGATTTGAAAAGACAACGGATGGCCAAGTAAATATAAAAATCTTTAAATGTACGTGGTTTAGAAGTGTAAATTTTTTTCGAAAGTCATGGATAAAAATTAGGATAGCCATTAAAAAAGTAAACCGTGTTTATTAATCGTATCCACTTACCATGATCGAAAGTTTCTGCAAAAGAGGAGAAGCTTGAAGGATGTCCAAAATCAACATAAGATCACATTCTTCGTCTATGGTGTAGGACATATCAATGATGCAGTCGAGTTGTTTAAGATGTTTGAGTGGTTGAGCTATTTTTTGGAAATGTGTGACCTGAAAGGACATGCATGATTCAAATTATAATTCAAAAGACAAAAAATGCAAAATATAAAAAAATAAAATAAAGAATCACGTTTCCAACACTTTATGACTTACCATAGGAAATATTTCCAAATGCATAATCTCAAGTTCAGGAAAAGTTGCACAAAGAGCAAATGCATCAAGATATTCTTCGAATGAAATGGAGAAGTTGATTCTCTTCAGCACACGACTAATAATGTTTAAGTTAGATAGATCATCTCCACGACATTCTAATGAAGTGAGTTTAAGGCATTCCACTAACATTAACTCTATGAATGTGATGACATTGTTGCTGCCGGATACCTTATAGCAGCTTGAAACATTGAGATGACATAAGGATGAACTTATTATCTTTGGTGTTGATGATTTGAACTCACAATCAACTAATGAAAGATCTTCAAGGAATCGACAATTAAATAACAAACTTTCTATTAATATTTCATCCACTTTTACACTTAAAAGTGAAAGAGATTTCAAATGTTTGAATGGTTTAAAGTCACAATCAGTGGGAATGACAAGATGACAATATTCAAGACCCATATGTTTTAGAGTTGAAGCATTAGTCTTAGAAAATAATTCGAAGGCTAACTTGCAACGTTCACCTGATTGACTGCGACGTACAAAGGGCTTTCCTAGAAATAGTAGATCAATTCTCTCTACTCCTCTTGCAATTGAAAAACGTATCCATTGATCAATAGTGTTGTTGTGTTCAAAATATAAATTGAAGTTGACCAAGAAAGAATCGATCTTTGTGCCAGGAAAATTCTTGAGAAATTGATCTACTCGTTTTACAAATTCACCCCTACTCACTTTCGGATCGATGTATCTGCTATTGACATCAACGAGATACCCGTTTTTTATTAGTTCATCCTTACTTCCAAGCACATTGTAGATATCAAGGTATAAATCTCTCCTTACACCCCAAAGCTTGCACCACCTTCTAGAAAGTATACTAGTACAAAACAAATCTTTCATGGATATCATTGTCAAGATATAAGACAAAATTTCGTCAGGCAATTCACTGATGCGATCATCTGTTTTATCCCAATCAAGGTTAGAAAATAGCGGCAATGCACTTGAAATATATTGGTAAAGTTTAATAATTTTTGTAACTGCAATGAAAAGATGCAAAGTGATTGAGAAAAAAAAAAGGTTCTAATCCTAGTAAAACAGTTTTAAAATTGTTGTTTCTAAGTAAACCAATTTTAGTAACTAGTTTTAATAAAAGAAAAGAAAATTTAAAGTTCATAGAACAGGGATAGATATTTCCAACTAAACAAGCAGCTTAGAATATCATGTAGAAATTGACTAATAAACATACCCAGCAAACATATATTAAAGGAAACAAAACAACATAGTTTTGGGAGATGAGAGAAGTGACTACTCACCGAAAGAAGGTGTGACAGAAATTGTTGGATCGAACGGTGAGAGATTCATATTGTCAATCCAACCGTGTTACTGCACTTGTAGAGGCGACACTGCTTTAAGTGTTATTGAGTTTGTTTGTGTATAGAGAAAGCGTAACGGAATGTCAATATATAAACCACAAAATAGCACATATCTCATGGATTATTAACAAATCAACAAATAAGATAAAAGAATGCCCCGTGGATTTATCATTTAAATTAAAAAGATAATAATTTTAGGATAAAGTTAGTTACTCCCTCCGTTACTTTTTATTTGTCGTTTTAGAAAAAAATATTTGTTTCAAATTATTTATCGTTTTGATAGTATAAGGTTATACTTTGTCTATTATACCCTCCTTTCTATTTTTTTATCGAGTAAATTTTATATAATTTTTTCATTGTATCTTTTTTTTTACTAAACTTCTTCATATAATCTTTTTATTGTTGTTGTTTTGTTCCTATATTTTTGTTTGTTTTTGTGTTTTTCCTATTTTTTTGTACATGATATATTCCAAAAAATAAAATAAAATTAGCGTATAATAGGAAGATAAAGTACAAAAATACACTTTCTTAATTTGTAGTAAATTTTCTACGACAAATAAAAAGGAACGGAGGGAGTATTAACTAGTTGCTTCCTTTTATCTTGTGGATTATCAAGAAATCAAATAAAAGAATCTCCCGTGGATTTATCATTTAATTTAAATTAAAAAGATACTAATAATTTTAGGATAAATTAGTTATTAACTTAGTTTATTTAGGGTTAAATAAATTTTTGATCCGTCCCATAAGTCATAGCTCAACTGGTAAAAATGACGAAATTGTTAGGCCGGACGTCATGACCCGGGATGTCATATCTATATGTGCGTTTAATTTCAGTGGATTACCACTTCATCTAAGACAAAAAAAATTATTTTGGTCCATTTAAATATCACGAATTCTGTCTTTAGTCCGTATAAAAGTTTTTAGTAACTTTTGGTTCATATTTTTAATTAAACTCTTGTGTATTTCCGCATTTTTTAATGTTTTTTGTATTTATGTTTATAATATTAAAAAAACATCTCCCATAAAAATTTATAATTTTTTAACGTAAGATGAATTATTTATGAATTTTTATGTGTAAAAAACTAAAAAATTCATATTTAATCATCGCTTTTAAAAAAATTTAAATTTTTGCAAGAGAGAATCCTATAATGTACTAAATATGACTGCGAAAAAAAATAAAAAATTTCAAATGATATGCACGAGTTGGCGGAAAAATAGTGACCAAATAACATGACAAGAAATACTTTAGGAACCAAAAATTGTTGAAAAAATTATAGGGACTAAAAACAAAATTAAAATATTATATTTAACTATTTATCTTCTATGGAGTTGGAGCGTGCTTCTTGCCCTTCTCTCTCTTGGTGATTTTCTTGTTTCTTTTTCTTGTTTTCTCTGGAGGCGTGTTTCTTATATGAGAGCTTTTTGTACTCTTGTTATTTTTTGTTTGGGGTTTTCGGTACTGTTGTGACCGGAGTTAAAAAATCATTAATAATAATTTTAAGCCGCCGAAGAGATTACTGGGTTGAGTCGCGGACTAGGTCGCTCTCTTTAAGACGTTTCGCGGCACTGCCAAAATTGTGCAAGCAGAGTATATATCAACCACGAAGTCCCCAGGATAAAACAACCATGATACAACTGTATACCGATTTGCTACTGCATGGCAGAAATCGGTCAAAGAATACACCTTCTTGAATGGTACTACAATACCACTCGAATTGATACTACGATATCAATCTATAAATCGGTGGTACTACGATACTACCATATTGATACTACAATATCAATCTTTGATTCATTGGTATTACGATACCACCGTATTGATACTACAATATCAATCAATATAATGACACTGTGGTCATTCTAATATGGTACTAAGACCAATCTCAAATCAAAGGAATAATGGTGCTAAGACCATTCTTTATTTGAAGGAACTAATGATACTAAGATCACTCTTAAATCAATTTAATACTACTACTACTACTACCGATATTAGTATCATAACACATAGAATAAACTTTCCAATTCTTCTCTAAACTATTAGGAACAACCTTGATGCAAATCTTCCAAATTTGCGTAAACCAAATAAAGAAACTAATTCATATATCTAATTATTTTATTCTTGTTAGTTAAAAAACAACCTCACTGTAGAGTCTTAAGTTATAACAAGTGCAGGTAGATGTTCAGTTCATCTCATATTATAATCCTAACACTTAAATAAATTGACATGGTATGAATGTAACAAGCTAACATCATGATATTATAATCCTAGGTAAATTCTAATATGGACCACTTCATCAAGTGGTCCATGGTGGACCAGTCACGAATAACACTATAACGAATACGAATTTTACAAAATCCACCTTTTGGATTAAAAGTTTATATCATATAGATCATTCATAGAAAAATTTAAAAAAATTAAAAATCATTTGATATGTTATTGAGACACATCAAGATTAACGGTTGTTAAATAACATAAATCTTGATGAGTCTCAATAACATATCAAATAATTTTTAAAAAATTTGAAAAAATTTATAGATGATCTATACGATATAAACTTTCAATCCAACTATGAATAAACTGATATACAATAAGCATGTTCCTAGCCAATTAGACGGATCAAAATTTAGCTTCAACTAATGGACATGATAATTTACCAATTCAAGGGCCAGCATATCTAATAGTCATGTAAGCATAATTCTTATAATAACAACAATTGTGTTACCTGACCATATTCCGAGGTATATTAGCACTAGATGCCTCGTCAATTGAATTGAATGTGATAAAACCAAATCCTCTCAATCTACCAAATAGTTCCAACAAAGAAAATCATTGTGATTGAGTATAAGAAAATTGCTCACCTGATGATAGTGGCGGCTTCATCTTATGTTAGTTGTACACTAGGGTGTTTTGTAACATCTCACTCAATATAAATGTGCAAATTAATCAATATAAATGTGACATTTAATCAATATGCACCTTGATATTTTTATTCTCAAAAAATACACATTAGTATGGTACACACACTAATATGTTAGTACCCGATGCGAGACTCAATTTTATTTTCAATTCATACACCAATGTGAACTCTGTTCCAACAGGTACTTCTTTGTACCCACCCGTTTTTTGGCCTTATTTCTATTTCGTTAGTCTTTTATTATATATTAATATAATTTTCCATTAAAAAAATAAATAAGTAGAACTCAAATGGTAGTTACACCAAGAATATTATTACAATGGTCGGGATTCGAACTCCAAATTCCACATCTCTACATTTAAATATGTGAGTCTTACGACTAACTTATTTGTTTGGTTATTTTGACAAATAAAAATAAGATTTTAACATAATCAAATGAAGATAAGATTTTATCTATTTTATTTAATAGAACAAAAAGAGTAAATGTAAGTTTGGTTATTTTGACAATTTTTTTTTTTACGGTTGACTATTGAAATATTTGTTGCTGTTAAAATGATGGGTAAATAAGTTTTTACTCTCTGCAAAGTAGGCAAATTTTGTTTTACCGTTGCAATTAAAGTGAATGTCAAATGACTCAACCTCTGTTAGAACTTAATGTGAAATTGAGAGAAGAATTTAGGAGTAAAAGATTAAGATTTTATTAATTGGCAAAGAATGAATACAAGTTGATACAAGCTCTGTTACATACAACAACTACATCTACTTATAGCCTAAGTAATAGATACAACTAACCTACAGCTGTATAACTACCTAACAACCTCCTAACTAACATTACTGCCAACTGTCATAACAGACTTAAACTGTTAGCAAACTGGATATACAGATGTTTCAACATCTGATAGAACATTTGAATTACAACCTTTCACAATGGATGTTTGAATTAGCTTCCAACAATCACCGGTAATGTCATAATTTTTAGATCCGACGTTATATATTATTGGAGTTCAACGGCAACCCTATTATTTTATACGCGTGAGTTTTCAATGGCTTATCATTTATTTTAGGGTTAATTATGTTTTTGGTCCCTATAGTTTCGCAGAATTTCGTTTTTAGTCCCTGAAGATTTTAATTTTTCACACTTTTTAGTCCCTGAAGTTTTGTCAGTCAGTGTTTTTAGTCCCTACTTTTAATCAAACTCTTGTATACTTTCACATTTTTTAACGGTTCTTTGTATTCATGTTTATAATATTATAAGAATATCTCCGATAAAAATTTAGAATTTTTTAACATAAGATGAATTACTTATGAATTTTTATGTGCAAAAAACTAAAAAATTCATATTTAATTGTTAAAAAAATTAAAATTTTGTAAGAGAGATTCATATAATGTACTAAACATGACTACAGAAAAAAATTTAAAATTTCGAATGATATGCACGAGTTAATTGAAAAATAGGGATTAAAAACACTGACTGACAGAACTTCAGGGACTAAAAAGTGTGAAAAAAATCTTCAGGGAAAACAAAATTCTTTGAAACGGACCAAAAACATATTAAACCTTTTATTTTATGTCAAGTGAACGATATTTTATTTTTCAAATTATTGTTTAATTAATTTATGTCAATCGAGAATAGCAACTTTTATAACAAGAACTAGAGAGCAACTTTGGAGAAAAGAATAAGAAAAATTCTTCAAAGGGTTCGATCTCATAAGTTACATTCAAACTTATTCCTAGTTTTCTTAATTATTGTTTTCTTTGTTTCAGCAAATACTATAAAAAGAAACATGCATACACCATATGTTTCAGCAAGACTAGAAAAAGAAACCAAAGAAAACAAAAAAATAATTTTGAAATTTTATTGGAAGCAACAAATGTAATTAATAATAGAAGAAGAGGCCAATTGTATTATACATTATATTGTCAATTAACAGATTATTCCAAAAGCTTAAGCTGTAAGGATAAAACTAGTTTTTCTTTCGAGTGCTCTTTTAATATCTTGATGTGTGACATGAATGTATAAACACATCACAGCCCCATCTGACTTCTGCTGCATACCGCTATTGGCTCTCTTAAGTCCCTTTTCATTCTTAGCTCTAAAGTAGTAGTATTCCATGCTGTTCTACAAATTTAAAATAACGATACAAAATAGTGATTAGAATAATTCAAAATAAAAAAGCTTCACTTTCTTGGTACATTATTGAAAAGAACTAATGCAAAAGGAATCACCTTCACCTTCTCTTCGCTTTCTTGGGTTTCTTTCTTACTTTCTTGGTTCTCAGTGTTAGAATGTATGAAGCTCTAGCTATGAACTTCAACACTTACAGAGAAAGGAAGAGAAAGAGAAATAGAGAGAAAAATATGAAAATGAAAATATATTTTGTTGTGTTGTTACATTACATAAAAAATACAATATGCATCTATATATATAGGATTGAAAATGAACAACTAAAAACATCTTTGAGTTTTTCACTAAAATACCACACTTTAAAAGCTAAAATTCCAAATTGCCACACATTGAAAACAATTTACCCAATTGCCACACTTTGACTTTGCAACTCTTAATTCATCTATTGAAATGCTTTTTTTTTCCTTTCTTTCTTTTTTTTAAAAAATTGTTAAAAAAATAGTTTAAACTTTAAAGTTAATAAATTTATAAAAGGGTTGAATATATTTTTAGTCCCTACATTTTGCGAAATTTTCAAATATGGTCCTTACATTTTAAAAATGGTAAAACAAAATCTCATAAAATTTTCCGTTATCAAGAGTAGTCTAATTCGTAAAAAAATCTCGTAAATTTTCATGCGTATTTTAGTAAATTATTGAAGATTGGCATAATTGAAGATAAAAAATTTATGAAAAATGTTAACATGTGTTTTTCTTTCTTTCTTATCAATGTATGTGTTATTATCTTAGAATATGTGCATTTAATAATGTCTTAAACATTAAGGGGGGGGGGGGGGGGGGGGGGGTGTATTGTATTGAAATTTCAATGGATTTTAAAAGACTTTTTTATGTTAAAAAATTCCATTGGTATTCAATCAAGACTTTTATAAAATCAAATCAAATCTTGTGGTATTCAATTAAGACAATTAAGATTTTTTTTCAGGGCAATGAAATCTGCTGTTATTCGATTGAGATTTCTCATGACTTATAAAATGTCATTTGGTATTTAAAAATCAACGGATTTTGGTGGATTCTTTCATGTAGTGGATTTCATGAGACTTTTTAGTTAAAAATACACTTGAGAGACTCTTCCAACAATTTCACCAAAAACCTTGAGACTTTTTCAAACTCTCTAAGACTTTTTTTCTTTTAACCAGGCCCGATATATAGTCTGAAAGTCGCTCAAGCCGGCCCTACTATCTTGTAACTAACATCATATATCTTCAACATTTGCTGCATATATAGCACTATTGACCTTCTTAAGTTCCCTATGATTTTTAACTCTGTAATAGTATTTCATTTTGTTCTACAAAGTTAAATTAACGATACAATAGTGAGTAAAATAATTCAAAGTATAAGACCTAAGAACAAAATAAAAAAGCTTCACTTTCTTGGCACATTAGCGATAATTGTACTTGAATATTGAAAAGAACTGATGCAAAACAAAAACATGAGAGTAAAAATGGAAAAAAAAAAACTATAAGTTGATAAGTTAATTACAATAGCATTTGAAAAATAAGTTATAAATTAGTAAAATAAGTTATAAGCTCTTTTTAAAAAGACAGTTAGCAAACAAGTCTTCTCTCTTATACCTATAAGTTAGATTATTGATCTTACCAAACATAACCTAAGTGAACAAACCGAGCATCAAGTTAAAATTAGAAAAATTAATCCGTGTCTTTTTTATATTATGAAGTGACATAAAATTAAACCAAATTTTATACTCAAAATGAGTGTCTAATAACCGATTATCCCAAAAGCTTAAACTTTTGGGATAACCGGTTATTTGACATGGTATCAGAGCCTATCCTAGATCCATTTGTTGTTTGTTGTGGAGACCTCCCATATTTGGGCCACCCGTTGTTGTTGATTCCACGCACCAAGCCCAATACTTCTAGGCGTGAGGGGGTGTGTTAGAAGTCCCACATTGGCTAGAGATATGTCAAAGATAGCATTTGTAATATAGTGCAAACCTCAACTCTCAAGCTAGCTTTTGTGGTTGAGTATAAGCTTGTCAAATTCTAATATGGTATCAGAGCCTATCCACGATTCGCTGAGCCACTTCGTTGGGCCGCCTGAAATCAGGTTTCTGATCGGGCCCTCCACCATTTATATCCGTGCAACAAGCCCAACAATGCTGAGCGCGAGGGGGTGTGTTAAAGAAGTCCCACATCGCTTGTGATATGGCCTGAACTAGTGTTTATAAACAAGTGACAATCCTCACCTTACAAGTCGGTTTGATAGAGTTGAGTTAGGCCCAACTCTCAATCGCTTGCGAGATGGCCTGAATATGTGTTTTATAAAGTGAGGGCAATCCTCACCTTACAAGCTGATTTTGTGAGGATGAGTTAGGCCCAATACTCAATTTTAAGATTGTATGTCAAATAACCGATTATCCCAAAAGTTTATCCTGTTAGGATAGAGCTACATCAATGATTTTATATTATTTTTAACACGCCCCCTTACACAAGAGCTCACTTGGGCTTGAAGCGTGGATAATCCATTGGCCCACCTACCATATGCTTAAATTTCACTTTTAATTAGAAAGTGAGGGGAGCGAGGATAGAACTCTAGACCACTTAGTCATAGAGGCTCTGATACCATGTCAAATAACCGATTATCCCAGCTTTTAGGATAACCGGTTATTTGACAATGAGCGATACTCCAAAAGTCGTTAATAAAGCCATTCAACGATTGAAGGCTCCTAGTCCTAGACACAATGAATCCATAAACTTTGATTCCATAAGTAATTTTCAACATAATTCAAAATCTAGTTAAGAAAATTCTGAATATGTTATAGTGTTTCTTTTAAACTTAGAATCACTCATGAGATGATGTAGAAATTTGACTTTGGTAAAAAAACTGTGTTGAATTGACCGTTGATGCCATGAAAATTTAACGAATAATGATGCTGCCAGATTGAATAGACGTTATTAAAAATGAGAAATTTACGTGATTTTTTAAGGTATTTGGTTGAGAGATGTTCTTTTGTCATCCTAATTATTTTTTGGCACATATTACGTGTTTTCATTTTTTTTCTTCTAATATTTAAGTGGTAGACGTTATAAAAATGAGAAATTTCAGAAAAATTACTAAAATAGCGGACAAATATTATAAATTTTTGTAGGGTCTCTTTGTGGTTATTCGTTACCTAAATAGAGGAGATGTGTGTTTTAGTAAATATATAGGTCGCGCATAAAAATGAATCGGATGAGACAATAAATCCTCTTCTTCAATAGGTTGTAAACAACATCCGGCCACAACATTCTAATAAAGTCCACTGACATTAGTTTTATTAGTTTTATGTATGTCTTGGCATTGTTGGATACCTTAATTATTAAGGATCAACTTAACTATATTTGGTATTGGTGATTTGAATTCTCAAGCATCTAAACAAAGCTCTTCAAGGAATCAACAATTAATACCAAACTTTTGCATTATAGGGATCCTTAAAAGATCAAATTAACATTCACAGATGTTTTAAGTATGGTGACCCACTCAAACTTTTTCTATTCTTATTATTAGTGTTTGAGGGTTTAGGAAGGACCGATGAAGAATGAGACCATGCTTGGAAAATGTCAAAGTTTTAAATTAGGAAATGAAAAAAAATGTCAAAGTTTTAAAGTAGGAAATTAAAATTTGCCAATTTCACATTTGCAGTATATATGTAGATGATACCCCCTCCATTAATTGGGGAAGGTTTTGTGGAAGATAGAGGTATTCTAATTAACTTAGTTCTTACTAGTATTCTCATATTTTATCCATCATTCGTAAAAAGATTTTGGGTAAAATGTGGATATGTAAGTTATTTGATGTGCATCCAAATGAGTTTCTTGGGGCGAGCTTAGTTGTGGAGTAAAATTCCGAGGTTTACTTTTGTCACTCTATTAATTCTGCCGTGTGTCTTACGAATTTGCCAAAATACTCTCGTCTGCTACTTAAGTAGTGGACACCCCAAAAACAACCTACATTTATAACCATTTTAGAAACAACCATTTTTTTTACATTGACACAAACATAGGTGAAAAAAAAAACTCAACCACCCAAATTCATCACACAAAAAAACACAAACACCCAAATTGAGTCTTTAGAAACAAAATGCAAGCAAAATGATGATCTGGGTTTAATGAGAATGAAACAAAGACTTACACTTGAATCCTTTAACACGCATTTTGGATAACCAACTATCATGACTGCAATTTTATAAATTTTGAAATTCATAAACTAAAAATTTCTAAACACCAAATAATTATACAATCCTCATAAGAGCACAAGTTTTTCTCGTCCTACTATTTCTTCACCTTGAATTTTTTCACTAATTTTTTCACGTCCACTTTGAAACCACACAGGGTTAGAATTCCAATCCGACGAGTCATCTTCTCTCCAATAGGGACTCAAAACTATTTGCTTAAGTTTTTGGGCATATTTTAAAACATTAATAACAAACTCAATTTCATACCAATTGCCAACACAACCTCCAAATTCAATAACTTCTACCCTATCATGAGAGAATTCTTCAACATCCCTAATATCTTCCTGATTTTCAAAGAGCTTTGGAACTACAATCTGACAATACAAAATTACAATCACAACATGAATGTTTGAACCGATGAATACAAATCAAAATAGTATCTAATATCTAAACAAATAAAAATTGTAATATTGTAAAAATAAAATACCGAGTTGCAACTCCTTATAGAGGAATCAAATTAAAAGTTAGATTTGTAAAGATAACGTGTGGCCAAGTAAATATAAAAAATGTTTAAATATATATAGTTTAGAAGTGTAATTTTAATTCTAAAGTCGTGGATAAAAATTAGGATAGCCATTAAAAAAGTAAATCATGTTTTTTATTCATGTTCACTTACCATAACCGAAAGTTTCTGCAAAAGGGGACAAGATTGAAGGATGTTCAAAACCAGCATAAGATCACATTCTTCATCTTTGACGTAAAACAAGTCAATGATGCAATCCAGTTGTTTAAGATGTTTAAATGATTGAGTTGTTTTTTCGAAAGGTGTGACCTGAAAGACGTGCATGGTTTAAATTATAATTCAAAAGACAAAGAAATACAAAATAAAAAATAAAATAAAATAAAGAATCACTACTCCAACACTTTATGACTAACCATAGGAATGATTTCCAAATGCATAATTTCAAGTTCAGGACAAGTTTTGCCGAGAGAAGATGCATCAAAATAATCTTCGATCCATAAGTGGATTCTCTTCAGCACATGGCTATTAATGCTCAAGGTTGACCGATCAATTCTACCACATTCTACTCCACATTTTAATGAAGTGAGTTTAAGACAGTCCACATACATTAAATCTATGAATGTGATGGCATTTTGGCTACCGGATACCATGGAGCTTCTTGTCACGTTGAGATGACATAAAGATGAACTTATTATCTTTGGTGTTGATGATTTGAACTCACAACCAATTAAGGAAAGCTCTTCAAGGAGTCGACAATTTGATAACAAACTTTCTATAAATATTTCATCCACTTTTACACTTAAAAGTGAAAGAGATTTCAAATGTTTTAATGGTTTAAAGTCACAATAAGTGGGAATGACAAGATGACAATATTCAAGACCAAGATGTTTTAGAGTTGAAGTATTAGTCATCGAAAATAATTCGAAGGCTAACTTGCAACGTTCGCCGGATGTATTGCGACGTACAAAGGGCCTTCCTAGAAATAGTAGATCAATTCTCTCTACTCCTCTTGCAATTGCAAAACGTATCCATTGATCAATAGTGTTGTTGTGTTCAAAATATAAATTGAAACTGACCAAGAAAGAATCGATCTTTGTGCCAGGAAAATTCTTGAGAAATTGATCTACTCGTTTTACAAATTCACCCCTACTCACTTTCGGATCGATGTATCGGCTATTAACATCAATGAGATACCCCTTTTTTATTAGTACATCCTTACTTCCAAGCACATTGTAGATATCAAAGTGTAAATTTCTCCTTACACCCCAAAGCTTGCACCACCTTCTAGAAAGTATACTAGTATAGAACAAATCTTTCATGGATATCATTGTCAAGATATAAGACAAAATTTCATCAGGCAATTCACTGATGCGATCATCAGTTTTATCCCGATCAAGTTTAATAATTTTTGAGAGATGACACTCACCTAAAGAAGTTGCGACAAAAATTGTTGGATCCAACGGTGAGAGATTCATATTGTCTTTTCGAAACGTGACGGAGGAGGAGCAACCGTGTTACTGCATGTGGCACTGCTTTCAGTCCTAAGGAGAAAGCGTAACGTAATGTCAACATATAAACCCCAAAATAAATAGCATATATATAGTGGATTCGGTTATAAGACTATTTTCCCAACAAAAAAAAATTGAAGATATTTTAAACGATTTTATGAGATTGTATTGATTTTATGGGATTTTAAAAGATTTTTTAAAAAAGTTTGTTTACAATCAAGATTTTTATATTTTTTTTAAGCATACAATCAAGATTTTGTGGAATTTTAATTGATTTATAATAGAGACTTTTAAAATTTCAAAGTAGTTTATGGATTTAAAATTTTTAAAAGATTCTGATTCAAAAAAAAAAAAAAATTCAAAAGATTTATAAATTATTTTTTTAAAAAAAGAAACAAAATTACAAAAGTGAATAAAAAATAATCCATCCGTACTAAAATATAAGTCGTTTTGACCATATTACAAAATTTAAGAAAAGTAATTGTATGCAAAAGAGGAATTATGGTTAGTTTACAAAATTGTCCCTCCTTAATGATATGAGAAAAATCAATTGAAAAATTGAAAGAAGAAAGAAAAATAAATATTTAAGGTTATAATAGGAAAAAGAACATTAAATATTATGTTGAATTATAAATATTTAAGGGTTTAATAGTAATTTTAAACTTTAACTAGTAACTTTTTATATAATGTTTTATTTATGGTGGTTGATGAAATTAGTTATACAGTGATCTCTTCATTCATAATGACTTATATAATGCTCTTTTTTTTCTATAAGCTTATCTGAGTTGGAAGGGACATCACATTATATATGGAGGGTTGACATTCAAATTCTGAATATCTCCACTTATTCTTCTTTTGAGTGAAATTTCTAGTCATTAGGCTACTTGAAAAGAATAGAAAAATGAAAATGTACAACTAAAAAAAATGACCCGCAATTTGTACTTCACATGGTCTTCCCTACTTGTTACAACAATATATTAGAAAAAAAATTAGGGGGAAAAGTAATAAATTGACAAAAAAAAGGGAGAAATTTAAGCATTGACGTTTCATGGATTAAAGTCATTCCAATGTTGCCATTTCCGGTCGTGTTTTTTTTTTTTGGTTTTCACCACCAGTTTAATCTGGTTCGGGGGTCAGTTCTGGCATCAAGTCGTGTTTTATGCACTCAATAAACAAACAAGAAGGTGGTAGAAACAAAATTGGAAATGGCTCAATAACAATTTTATATTAATTACGTACAAGTAAATAATATGTAATAACATGAAGCTAGCTAGAGAAAAATGACTTAATTGGACTTGAATTAACTAGCTGATTAAAAAATATATGACATATAGTATATAATTAAGTACGAGCTGAAATAGAAGAAATAGTGATAATCATGAATTTGATTTAATCATTTCATGATCACAGGCATTGTGGATTGTTGCCCGGCCTACCATAGTAGAAGTGTGTGCCCCATTTGTTGTTGTAGAAGCTCTTGATATTGTAACAATTTTTGTATTGGGCTAAGGTTACGATGTTGGTCGCGGAGGTGAGACTATTATCTGTGTCACTACAAGAAAATATCATATTTGCTACAAATATTTTACTACCAATTTCATTAGTGGTTAATTTCAAGTTATAAAGGTGAATTTTAACTACAAATTGTACTTTATACCAAATTATCATTATTTATTTCCTAATTATTACTACTTTATACCAAATGATTTACAAGTTTAATTGTTGCTGATTAACCGTCTCTAGGTTGATTTTATTTTTTGACTAACTGTGTTTAGGTTAATTATTTTGTGTGTTGTGTGAAATTGAATCACATTGATTTGGTGTTAATTTGAATGTTTATGAACTTAATTGGGTGTGTAAGAATGCCTTAAAATGTATAGTTTAGATTGGATTTAAAGTATGATCAATAAGTCTAACATGCATATTTGCTTTATTTGCCAGTAATTAGATGCAATGATTGTATATAATGCACATTTAAGTTTAGCTTTTTTCGATTTTTTAATGGATGATAATTTTTAATTAGCTTCGTTTTTGGCATGGCTTCATAATTAGTATTGTATAATTTTTTATTTTTTTTATTATAATTTTTGTTTAAAAAGCTTGGATCTTGCTGCCAAATTACTAGGAATATGTAGCCAGGGATTTATTGTGGCAATATCCTAGCAATTTAGTTGGGAAACATAAACTTTTGAACTTCATTTAACTAGGTATTATTTGGGAACTAGCTAGGATTTTCAAAATATTAGTTGCAAATTAGCTAGGAAATATTTTGATAGTTGATTTGCCGCCCAATCCATGCTACGGCCTATACGACAGCTAATTCACACCAAATCCGTAGCAAACTTAGTTTTACTAGAAATTAGCTACGAATTAACTAGAAAAGACGTCGTAGCAAATCCTTTATTTTCTTGTAGTGTGTCTATAATCTCGAGGTTCCTAAAGTAGCTTGCTTTTCCAAAGCCATCAACGACGAAGTGACCAGACCCCATTTGAGTGGAGGTGTGTTGGCCATTGGCGCGAGAGTTCACCACCTCGCCACCCCACTGCACCATGGTGGCACGGTCGGCTAAGTGTGTGAATAACTCTACCGGCCAATACCCTATCAATGAACCGTCACCAAATCTCATCCACCAATTCCCAACTTGTGGATCCTAATTCAACGACAGTTATGTGATGTTAAATTTTATTGTTTCGAGAAATGAACATTCATATATGTTATTGGTGTTCACATTTTTGTCTTGTAAATCAACCGCATTCTATATGTAATTTTTGAGAAAATTAAAATATTTGATGCTAAATTTTTTGATGAAGTGAAAAATTATGATTGGTTGACATAATTTATTTACATAAAAAATGTATTAAAGATTAAACCTCCATATAAAATTGTATGAGAATAACTAAAATAAATACAAACCTTCCATATGAGGATGGTAATGTCATATTGCTTGGCATTATAAGAAGAGAGAGGAGAAATTGAAGCTCCAATGGCTATCTTGCTATTTATTTGCACAAAACCAGCGCAAAGAAGGTTGTAATATCCGGTTGCTTGATATTGGTCCCTCTGCATGTTTATAAATAATTTAAGGGTTAATAGCGTTATACCCCTTGTAAAGTTGAAAAGTTTTGGATTATCCCTGTAAAATTCAGATTCCATCAATTTGCCCCCTGCCTGCACAACTAAGCATATGACGTGGACAAAATCTTAATGTGGCATGACACGTGGCGATTATTTTACTTTTTTATATTTTTTAAATTGCTACGTGTAAAAAAAATGTATTTATTTTTTAAAAATGAAAATTGAAATAAAAAAAAAATTATTTTAAAAATCAAAAGTTGAAATGAAAATAAAAAATTATTTTAAAAAAATAAAAAAACCAGAAAATTGAAATAAGAAATAAAAGAATTATTGAAAAAAAAATAAACATAAAAAAATCAGAAAATTGAAATAAATAAAAATTGATTTAAAAAAAATAAATTTTTTTTTTGACATTTTGATTTCAAAAATAATAATAAAATGATTTAAACAAATAAATATTTTTTTGACATTTTTTTTAAAATCAGAAAATTGAAATAAGAAATAAAAAAATGCTTATTTTTTGAAATCATTTTTTTATTTCTTATTTCAATTTTCTGATTTTTTTAAAAAAATGCTTATTTTTTTAAATCATTGTTTTATTATTTTTGAAATCATTTTGTTTATTTATTATTTCAATTTTATGATTGTTTTAAATCATTTTTTGAATTTTTTTAAATAATTATTTTTGTACAATTTTAAAAAAAAACAAATATTTTTTTTTACACGTGGCAAATTAAAAAATTAAATAAGTAAAATAATCGCCACGTGTCATGCCACGTAAAGATTCTATCCACGTCACATGCCTAGTTGTGCAGGCAGGGAGCAAGTTGATGGAATCTGAATTTTACAGGGGTAATCCAAAATTCGCCAACTTAGCAGGGGGCAAAAAAAATTATCGAATATTTTGAAATTTTTAAATCTATAAACTACTTTGAAATCTTAAGGGTCTGTTTGGTGCGCCGGATAGGGAGACAAGATAGTATAAAATTAACCTATCCTATTGTTATCCGTTATTTGGTACACCAATTGGAATGGATAAATTTAACCTATTATTAATCATATCCTATTGACTCTTTGTTATTCTAATCCTTACTTTAGCTGGGTTAACAACATGATAGGAATGTCCCCCTTCGAATCCGGGTGAATTCATTTTGATGAATTTTTTATTCTTTTTTTCACCATATTTTGCTATTAAGTCATCCATATATATATATATATATATTTTATTTTTTTGGTTGGTTCCATATATATATATTTTAATTAATTAATATATATTACTTGATTCATGCGATCATACATATACTAATTAAACTTTATATGATTTTTTATTTTATTTAATATTTTTATTTTATTTTATTGTATAAAACCATACGTATACTAATTAATCTTTATATGATTTGTTATTTTATTTAATATTTTCTTATTATTTTATTTTAAAAAATCATACGTATACTAATTAATCGTTATATGATTTTTTATTTTATTTAATATTTTTTTATTATTTTATTTTATAAAAAATGTGTATAAAATAATTTTGTCATTGCTTTTCGAGAATAATTATTTTAGATAAATATAACATGTATCTATTTTACTTGTGTGTGTTATTTTAGTTTGATATTTATCTTAGGCTCCGTTTGACCCGGCTTTTTTTAGCTTTAAATTCTCTTTTTAATCAAAAGTTAGGTCAAACACATTTTTAACAAAGTTCTTAACCGTAAAAAGCAGATTTTTTTCAATGTGCAAAATTGGATTAAATGAGCTTTTAGAAAAAGAGGTTGAAAAAAAATCCGGAGCTTTTTTTGTAATGATCCCGCTTCGAATCCCACTTAAGGCTCTTTTTATTATTATTTTTTTCATTTTTTAGGTTGTTTTCATTTAAATATTATTAGTTGTTATTATCTTTTTTAAAAGTTTTTATTTTTGGTACAAATCTTTTTAAAAAAAAAAATATTTTACTAAACAAATTTTAGATTAAAGATGACTTTGAAATTAAAAAAAACAATAATTACCAAACAACTTTTGCTCTGTTTTTTAAAGTTCTTATTTTCACTTTTAGTTTTCAATCAGCTTCTAAGAGCTAAAAAAGCCGGGCCAAACGGACCCTTAGTGCTAGAATTTAAATTTTAGTGGTATCAATGAATAAGTATTAACAATATTATAAAGTTTGTCACTATCGTATCCTGTGTGCAACAAACACATGACATGATATGTGCTTATCTTGTCATTATCCTATCATTTCCTTATCCAGCTTCTTATACTATCTGTCTCTATCCTATCCTGTGCACCAAACGAACCGTAAGAGTCTATTATAAATCAATTAAAATCCCACAAAATCTTGATTGTATGCTTCAAAAAAAAAAAACTTTATTGTAAACAGACTTTTTAAAAAAATCTTTTAAAATTTTACAAATCAATACAATCTCATAAAATCTTTTAAAATATATTCAATTTTTTTGTTGTTGTGAAAATAGTCTTATAACTGAATATATAGGCTATTTATTCTGTGGTTTATATGTTGACATTACGTTCCGCTTTCTCCTTACACAAACAAACTCAATAGGACTGAAAGCAGTGCCGCATACAGTAACACGGTTGCTCCTCCTCCGTCAAACAATATGAATCTCTCACCGTTCGATCCAACAATTTCTGTCACACCTTCTTTCCGTGAGTACTCACTTCTCTCATCTCCCAAAACTATGTTGTTTTGTTTCCTTTAATATATGTTTGCTGGGTATGTTTATTAGTCAATTTCTACATGATATTCTAAGCTGCTTGTTTAGTTGGAAATATCTATCCCTGTTCTATGAACTTTAAATTTTCTTTTCTTTTATTAAAACTAGTTCCTAAAATTGGTTTACTTAGAAACAACAATTTTAAAACTGTTTTACTAGGATTAGAACTTTTTTTTTTTCTCAATCACTTTGCATCATTTCATTGCAGTTACAAAAATTATTAAACTTTACCAATATATTTCAAGTGCATTGCCGCTATTTTCTAACCTTGATCGGGATAAAACAGATGATCGCATCAGTGAATTGCCTGACGAAATTTTGTCTTATATCTTGACAATGATATCCATGAAAGATTTGTTTTCTACTAGTATACTTTCTAGAAGGTGGTACAAGCTTTGGGGTGTAAGGAGAGATTTACACTTTGATATCTACAATGTGCTTGGAAGTAAGGATGAACTAATAAAAAAGGGGTATCTCATTGATGTCAATAGCAGATACATCGATCCGAAAGTGAGTAGGGGTGAATTTGTAAAACGAGTAGATCAATTACTCAAGAATTTTCCTGGCACAAAGATCGATTCTTTCTTGGTCAACTTCAATTTATATTTTGAACACAACAACACTATTGATCAATGGATACGTTTTGCAATTGCAAGAGGAGTAGAGAGAATTGATCTACTATTTCTAGGAAAGCCCTTTGTACGTCGCAGTCAATCAGGTGAACGTTGCAAGTTAACCTTCGAATTATTTTCTAAGACTAATGCTTCAACTCTAAAACATCTGGGTCTTGAATATTGTCATCTTGTCATTCCCACTGATTGTAACTTTAAACCATTCAAACATTTGAAATCTCTTTCACTTTTAAGTGTAAAAGTGGATGAAATATTCATAGAAAGTTTGTTATCTAATTGTCGACTCCTTGAAGATCTTTCATTAGTTGATTGTGAGTTCAAATCATCAACACCAAAGATAATAAGTTCATCCTTATGTCATCTCAATGTCTCAAAATGCTATAAGGTATCCTCCAAATATGTCATCTCATACGTAGACTTAATGTTAGTGGACTGCCTTAAACTCACTTCATTAGAATGTTATGGAATTAATACCTTGAAGATTAATAGCCATGTGTTGAAGAGAATCAACTTCTCCATTTCATTCGAAGAATATCTTGATGCAGTTACTCTCTGTGCAACTTTTCCTGAACTTGAGATTATGCATTTGGGAATATTCCCTGATGTAAGTCATAAAGTGTTGAAAGTGTGTTTGTTTATTTTTTATTTTGCATTTTCTTATCTTTTGAATTATAATTTGAACCATGCATGTCCTTTCAGGTCACACCTTTTCAAAAAATAGTTCAACCACTCAAACATCTTAAACAACTGGACTGCATTATTTTCTTTCCTGACACCATAAATGAAAAATGTGGTCTTATGTTGATTTTGGACATCCTTCGAGCTTCTCCTCTTTTGCAAAAACTTTCGGTCATGGTAAGTGTACATTCATTAATATACACACGGTTTACTTTTTTTATTGGTTATTCTATTTTTTATCCATGACTTTAGAAATAAATTTAAACATTTTTATATTTACTTGGCCACCTGTTATTTTTCCTAATACAAATTTTAATTTGATTCCTCTGTAAGGAGTTGCAACTCAGTATTTTATTTCTATAATATTACAATTTCTTATTAATTTAGATAATTTTATTAGATACTATTTTGATCTATATTTAGTGGTTCAAACATTCATGTTGTGATTATAATTTTGTATTGTCAGATTATAGATCCATTGCTCTTTGAAAATCATAAAGACATTAGGGACGTTGAAGTATTTTCTCACGACGAAGTAAAAGTTATTGAACTTGGAGGTTGTGTTGGCAATTGGTATGAAATTGAGTTTGTTATGAATGTTTTAAAATGTGCACAAAAACTTGAGAAAATAGTTGCGAGTCCCTATTGGAGAGAAGATGACTCGTCGGATATGAATTCTAACCCTGTGTGGTTTCAAAGTGGGCGTGATAAATTTAGTGAAAAAATAGTAGGATGTGAAAAACTTGTTCTCTTATAAAATTGTATAATTCTTTAGTTTTAATTTTGTACTAGAATAGGAAATTTTTATTAAATTGTGGTCATGATAGTTGGTTACCTAAAATACGTGTTAAAGGACATATTCTATTTTGTGTGCGCAAGGTCTTTGGCTTGAGTGTTATATTTTAGTTTTTTTTGTTTTTTTTACTCATATATTTTAGTCTTTTGAAAAGAATGTTATGAGTTACGTGTTACTAGTTGGTATGATGTTAGTGTGTTTTCTATTTGCCTTTGATCCTTGTTGTTAGGATTGTAACTTATAATTATATATTTTTTTTGTATTTTTATATCATTGACACATATTGTGGTTTGAGTAGTTTATTCATTAATTCAATTCTTTGCTTTCTTTTTTTTTTAAAAAATAAATAAAAAGATTGCGAACTGTTGTTACCTGAGTTAAAAAAATCATTAAAAATAATTTTCAGCCACCGAAGAGATTACTGGGTTGAGTCGCGGACTAGGTCGCTCTCTTTAAGACGTTTCGCGGCACTGCCCAAAATTGTGCAAGCAGACTATCAACCACGAAGTCCCTAGGATAAAACAGCCCAATTACAACTTTATACCGATTTGCTACTGCACCGTAGAAATCGGTCAAAGAATACACCTTCTTGAATGGTACTACGATACCACTCGAATTGATACTACGATATCAATCTGAGTCAACGGTACTACGATACCACCAGTGGTACTACGATACCACCAATATTGATACTACAATATCAATCAATATAATAACACAAATATCATTTTAATATGGTACTAACACCATTCAGGGATTATGGTACTGTGACCATTCTTACTTTGTAGGAACTAGTGATATATATAGAAATCACTCTTAAATAATAGATACTAATACTAGTATCACATATACAACACATAAAATAAGACTCATTCTTTAATTGATACTCATGAAGTAGGTATAATAGATAATCTCAAAACAGAGTATTTTGCATTTGTAATATTAAAAATTAAAAGAGCCAGGTCCGTTTGATCATAGATAGAAAGTAAACCTAATAATCTATTTTCATCATTCATAAGTCATAGAGCACAAATATATGAACTATAACAGCAGTATACAATCAGTTGATAAAATCAAACAATAACAAGTGATTTTATATTAATTAGCAATAAGCTCTATAAAATAATGACCTTTTCAATTAGTCAATATATATATATATATATATATATATATATATATGGACTAAATGATATAAACCATGATTTTAACATTCAGTTTCTTAAATAGAACAAAGGATGAAAATGAGTATACCAACCTTACTTGCAAAGTATGATTGGAATTGATTAGGCAACTTGGATTTTTTGAGATTGTCTCTACAATCTACCAATTTGCCAGGTTAAGCTTTCCACTTGTAATTGGTATTGTGGGTGCATCACCAAAATTCGCCAAAATCAGCTCCACACCAATTTTCAATGTAATTGATCTTCTGCTTTTTCTTTTTTTTTAACCGTCACTCTAAGTGGTGTTGTTTTTGTACCAATAACTAGGGTGTTTTGTAACATCCCACTCAATATAAAGTGCAAATTAATCAATATAAATGTGCAATTAATCAATATGCAACTTGGTATTTTTATTCTCAAAAAATAGATATTAGTATGGTACACACACTAATATATTCTAGTACCCGAAGCGGGACTCAATTTTATTTTCAATTCACACACCAATGTGAACTTTGTTCCAACACGAACAGTCGAAATAAAAAAAATTATAATTCTACCTAAAGTTTTTCTTTTTAACAACCTAAAACCTAAAAATTAGGGAGTAACTTACATACAAAAATATCTATTTTCGTAAGGGAATTTAAAAAAAAAAAAATGGATTATTCTTACCAACTGCAATATTGTAAAACACTAAAATTACAAGTAAAATATTTGCAAAATTAATGAGTTAGAGATCGAACCCATAACTATATCGTATTATCCAAATCTCTAACCACTAGATTAAACCTAGTGAATTTATGATATTACTATTACTTATGATTAAAAGTATAATCAGACTTATTATGATCATTTGGAAAAGAAATGGCACATCAAAACAAAAAATAAAACTGCATGAGTTATATATATATATATAAAAGAAAATGTGAGGCTTAATTACTTTAAGCCAATAAGGTTTCTATTTTTTTTTTTTTTGTCAAGTAGCCTAGCGGCTTGAAATTCCAAGCTTAAAGAGTATAAGTGGGATGACCCGGGTTCGAACCCCGGTCCCCTGCATATATAATGCGGTGTCCAACCAATTGAGTCAAGCTCATGGGACAATAAAGTTTCTATTTTACTATATAATAATAATGCCACTAACATTGAACCATTGCAAATTTGTAATTCAAAAAAAGAAGAAGCAGTGAACTATAAAATAACCCAAAATAAATAAATTAAGGAAACAGTGTAATAAAGGCTAGGGGTTTCAATTCTTTTTTTGTTGAACAGTGTATAACCCCAATTATAAAACATTTTTTACAATTTTGATTTGACTGTTATTTTTTTTATTAAAACAATAATTATTAAATTACAATAGCTACCCAATGAGACATTTACTTAAATTAAGGATACATGTTTCAAATATTTTGTTTCAAAAATAGAACAAAATGTAATTTACAAATATATCTTTTAGTTTAAAACATGTTTTAGTTGATATAATTTTTTCGTCGATATACAGTGGGAGTAAGCTTGCTAACTTACTCCCACATATAAACTCGATCATTTATGTATCTTTCACCTATGTTAAAATAATTTTAGGTTCTTTGAATACATTTTAAAGGTTGTAGAAAATCATAAAGAAAGTTGAGTGCTATATATATGAATACATTTCAATTGTATTTGTTTTTGTGGTGGCATAAGTTTTTTTTTTTGAACAGCGATGATTTATATATATATATATATATATAATAGAAGAAAAGTACAAGAAGTACTCGGCCAACCGCCGTAAGACAAGTACATATACAATCAAAGGGATTAACACACCATTCATAAAAGAAACATGGTGAATTAATCTTTTTAGCGAACAATCAATTCCAAGAATCACTCTCAAAATATCATGGTATGTAAGAAAATTTTATTTCTATGAAATAATTGGAGATTGAAATAATAATGGTTTGATTTCTTATTATTTTACAAGATACAAGACATCATCTCTAGAAAAATATCTATTTTAGATTAAAAATTATCATTTAGTATTTTGTTCATTAGTTGTACGATTTTTGAGTAATTGTTAGAATATTGTATATACTTTTAAATTATTTATTGATTTATTTTATTTATTACATTTCTTGGAAGGTTTATATTGGTTCTCTCAATCACTAAGTTTGTAACAACTACCTTCACCTAAATTATAATTATAAGCCATTAGATTTTTATAAACAAACATGGAAATACTCTTGAACTTGCAATGTGATCATGATGTAGCACCTCTATAAAATATTCTCATAATCTTTTATAACTTCTTTTATTCATTTAAATGTAGTAAACTTATTTGTTCATGCATGGAGTAAAAACATATCAGCTAAAGTAATTAGTATTGCTTTTGAGTGGTACATTGTTATGAGAGTTTTGATTGCTAAATAATACTACTAATTCGTCCTAAAATAAAAGGAACAAAGTTACAATTCGAAAATTTTCAGTTATTCACTTCAAGAGGAATTACCTAAAACAACAACAAACCCCAATTTTCTCCATTTTTGATTGGTTACTCCACTCCCATGGACAGCACAACACACCAGCCACTTGTCGAATCTTATCTATTCTTCTTTTTCAATTTTATTTGTTTGTTTTATTTTTCTTTTTCTTTAAAATAAATAATCACAATCGAGCATGCAGAGTCAACAAAACTCACACCATCACTCACCATCTTCTACTTCTAGAATTTTTGTTACCTTTTCTTCAATATGTGATGATATGACAAGGAAAAACATTGATAATGTGACATCTTCATTTTATTTTATTTTTTAACAAACATCTTCATTTTAAAGTTGACCGATAAATAGATTATTGAACCCAGGGGAGCTCCCATGCAGCAGTAGCAAGAAGCTAGCCCTCTTCATCGCAAAAAAAATGTCGGTAGACAAAATGAAAATTTGCTACTCACTTGTAAAATCTAACTCAGTTAAAAGTGTTTAACTTAATAATTTCGACATTGCAGTATACTTTACTTTTTATTTTTTTAATTAAACATCGGGCCTTACTTATAATATTGCTTTAGTACGTTTTATTTTTTTGATCCCAAATTTTTATTTCCGGCACAAGAAATGAAACTACCACAAAACTTCAAACACATGTATTGTGTGTAACTAAATGTATTTGATAAAAAATCATAAATCGTTAATTTTGATGAATCTCAGTAATATATAAAATAATTTTCAATTTCTCTAAAAACAATTATAGAACTATATGATATAATCTTCAATTTAACCATAAATTTTATAAAATTCGTATTTATTGTAATGTTATTCGAGATTTATTCACAATTTACTCCAAACAGTTTTGATTAGAATCGTAGATTATGAAATTCAACCGGCCAATAATGTTTGTCCCCCGATTAGAGTCGAAATTGATTCCTATCTGATACCCAAACCACACTATTTTTTTGAGTTAGCTTACTTAGAGATTAAAAAATAAACACTTCATATTATTATATGAATTTTGACTACATGCACATCAAGAGAAATATTTGTTCTAACACTACAAGAAAATACAGGATTTGCTACGATGTCTTTTCAAGCTAATTCGTAGCTAATCTCTAGTAAAACTGAGTTTGCTACAGATTAGTTGTGAATTAGCTGTCTTATAGGCCGTAGCATGGATTGGGCGGCAAATCAACTATCAAAACATTTCCTAGCTAATTTGCAATTAATATAATGAAAATCCTAGCTAGTTCCCAATTAATACCTAGTTAAATAATGTTCAAAAGTTCATGTTCCCCAACTAAATCGCTAGGATATTGCCACAATAAATATCTAGCTACATATTCCTAGCAATTCCGCAGCCAAATTCAAGCTTTTTAGAAAAATATTTATAATTATAAAATGCTAATTATGAAGCCATGCCCAAAACCAAGCTAATTATAAATTAATTATCATCCAATAGAAAATCGAAAAAAGCTAAATTAAATGTGCATGATATACAATCATTACATCTTATTACTGGCAAATAAGCATGTTATACTTAAAGATATTGATCATACTTTAAATCCAATCTAAACTATACATTTATAAAATTTTCAACTACAATAATAAAGGAAATTAAAATAACATAGCTGGACTGCTGAAATACCGTTCTGGAAGCAGTGACCCAATTAATCATGTTATATGTTTCTATTATCAATCTAAGATTTAACAAGTTTTGATTAACATGAAACTATAATGCACTTTTACATTTTACTTTTACAAGAAAGTGAACTTACCGGTTCCCATTCCCCAGAGTTAGCAATTGGTCGATCCCTACCGCTGCTAAGGGCAATCCAAATTATTTGTGATCCACTCCTGTAACAAAAACCAGTACATTAACATTTAACATGGGAACATCAATATAATGTTGAAGACCAATCACAATTGCAGCATGGGACATAAAATCCACAAGGAACCCCAATCTATTATAAGGGAAGTAGAGGAAACTTACTTGATTGTACAAGCCAAAGCCAACAAGGAACATAGCCGTTTCCATGTCTGTAAAACAAAGGTAAATGATATTTATAAGACCAACCAACTTCCTCATTATACTAAGAAATGATATTTATTGGAAAAGACAATAACAAGCAGATATAACGATGTTATCAATTATTAATATGCTATCATGGATAGAAAAACCTTTTTAGAGTAACTTTAAACCTTCCCCTCCATGGTATGAGTAAACTAAGAAATGATTCTAAAAGTAATGAGATCAAGCAGATATAACGATGTTGTTCTAACCGCGAGTAGTTTGCCGAGCTCTTGCATCTCGAGCCGGTGAATATCTTGGAGGTGATAAATGCCTTCTATCAAGTTTATCCCTCAAGTCATTAATTAAATAGTCTCTCCTTCCTGAAATAAGAAAATAGGAAAAGTTGAAGCACAACAAAGAACAACCTTAAAATTGTCAAAGGTACTGAAAGCAAATGTGCATATGTCCAAATAAAGTTATTAGAATATTTAAGCAAGCTAACAATCAAATATTATCCGAATTTAATTACTAGACCGCCTGGTTTAAAAAGTGTCTTGTTTGAAGATAGTGAGACGGTGAGTCAAAGTCATAGCACAATAAAACTAGCCAATTTGATTAAAGCTAACAGCCACACAATCAAAGCAGAGGTAACAACAACAAAATGAAAGCAGATCCATATTCAGTTCCACATTAATTAATACAATATAACTTCAAGGAAACCAATTAAACAAGTTATAACATAGAGTAAGTTGACAGCAAGTTGGAACCCAAACGGCAGAGTATTCATCTCTGAACAAATAATGAAGGATTAACCAACTAAACCTCAACTAGATTGAAACTAATAATTCATACTAAATATGTTCCAGAGCTCATAATGCAATTATGCAATAGAATTCAATTCACTGATCACATGTTTATATTTAAGAAACCAGAAGTTCCCTCATTTTTAACAGGACTACGTGTCACATTCATTCCAAAACTGCCAATCTCTCTAGAATTAAAGAAAATGAAAGAAGCATCTATATGTCAATCATCCCCACATTTGATTATCCAATGAAAATATATTCTCACATAAATGATCATTCTTATAATATGAACAGAAGCATTATAGTTATTCTTCAATATAAATTGCTCTACTAACATGATAACAATGAATATGATATTTAGGATCTATGTATCTGTCCTTGCTTTTTGATAAGTTGGAAAAATGAATCAATTGAGGATGTCAAACAATGTGTTTGTCTTCAATGAACTAACCTTTAATTTCCCAAATCAATATGATTACAAATTAGCTTATAAAGCAATATGCTTTTCCATAAATCAAAGTTAAAGCAATACGTGTGCTTATTGTCACATAATTTAACATAACTGGTTAAGTCATGAATCAGCACCAAAAGCAATAACTTACAAAGGAAATCCTAGGAACAAATGCAAATAAAAATAAAACTCAATAAGTTACACGGCAATAAAGATTCTATATCATTGTTCACCAAAAAAAATCTCAACATTACCGAGCAAAAGGAACCAGCATAAATCACACCTTGTTTCCATCATCACTGAAGTTGCTTCAAGCAGAAGATGCAATGGAGGATCAATTCTGCATAAACCACATTTTCCAATACATCAGCACCATCAATCCAAACCTGTAGAATTAAGGAACATAAGTATTAAATGCACATTTCAAAGACACAGAGCATCAAACCTATTTAACATTCATTATACCTATCTGCTAGCATCATATAACGAGCATAGATGAAGCCGAATCACATTACCGAGATTAGATAAACATATGATGTTTTAGTGAAATCGCCTTAAACACAATACATATTGAGATTAAACAAAAGATTAAAATTTGAATGCTGAATAAAACCATACTAATTAACCATGTCAATGTAATACCTATACTATTTGTTCTTGACATTTCATGTTCAGCAAAATTGAAATTGTCAATACATGTTAATAAGCAAACAACAAAGGTTTAGTACTCAATTCAACAAATCAATCCAACTTAATCGATTACACCAAAATCAAACACAGCCTAAATCCTAATTCATAAGCAATCACTGACATATAATAATATTGGTATATTCAGAACAACACTCACATATCTATGATGAATAATTTCACTGCTCTCATCCTATCTAAGGTTAGAGTAATTGCAAAATCAAACACAACCTAAATCCTAATTCATAATCAATCAATCACATAGTATTGCAATATTCATTTTAGAACAACAAATTGAGTTAATTAATCATAAAAGAGAAGTTAAGCATAGTTTTAGATACCTTGGATCAATAATAGATCAGAAAAAAATGTGTCGTCGGTTGCGAAATGGAGAACGCTTTTGATGTGAGATGGACGAAAAATGAGAACCAAAATTCGCGCTGAATCAAGGATATTGAATCAGGAACGGTGAATTCCAGATTTGATGATGAATCGACGATGGTGATGAATCGAAGTTGGTGATGAATCGGAGAATGAGATGAATTGGAGATGGATAGGAGATTGTGATTTGGAGATGGTGAATCAGTGAATCGGAGGGATGGTTAGATCGCGGCGGATCTAAATCGGAGAGATGGTAGATCGCGGCGGAGAAAATTCAGAGGGACGGTTCGATCGCGGCGGAGCAAAATCGGGGGAGAGAGAGGGGGGTTTCGCAACGTGTTGAGTTTTTCTTTTTAACAGTCAACCGATGGATAGTAATAAAAAAAATTAGTAAATAATAAACTAATCAAATACTGTAATTATTATTTATTTATTTTTGACCATTGTACTGTAGTAATTTGTTAAAAGACGTAATATAAAATTAATTTCAGTTAAATGGAAGTTAATATACTTGAAATTAACTAGAAACATTATTTGTAGCAAATTAATGGTAGCAAATCACGTTTTTTCTTGTAGTGTAATATCAAACAAAAAATGCAAAATATATGAGTTGAAGATCCTTTCATCTAAAATGAACAATTCACTTCAGAGTGTAAAATGAGTGAATAATCTTAATTATTGGTTAACAAATTAAAAGTTGAAATTATAAGTACATCATAATAAATTATAGGATTATTAAATTAACAACCATTAATTTTTTCACTTTACAGTTATATTGAGTCATACTTCAACATCCTAATTATTTGAAACAAGCAAGTCTCAAAATTAAATTAGAGTTTAATTCTATTCCTTTATTTTTTGTTACAAGTGTTTCATTCAATAATTCTATTCTTATTTCTATGATATACTGGAATCCAATAATACAAGATGGAAAAAGAATTACCTTAAATTTTTTATACCATATCTTAAAAACTAAACATATCATTAACCTCATGAAAACATTGACCATAATTCATTTGTCAATTTATCAAATACTACCAACATAAAAGAAAATGATCCGGAGTACATATAGTCCCTTTAGCATGAAATAAAGACAAGTACAACAATGTTTCTGGAAAAAGTGGCCAGAAAAGGAATAAATAAATGATCAAAGAAATTAAAAAAGTAAATTTTCTATTCTTTATAAAAAGATTAAAAGAGTATTCTTTATATTAATCATCACAATCCAATGATCGTAAATTAGGATAATACTCCAGTACTTTCAATAATTTTTTATTTTATTTAATCTCTTAACTATTATTGGAGTACTAGTTAATTTTTTATTTTCTCTTAATTATTTTTTTATTTTTTATTGGGGAGAGAGAATGAAATTAAAAGAGAGATAAAGAGCTAGGAGAGGGAAGGAGAGAAAAGAGAAGGAGAAGATCCAAACCAATATTTTTAACGGAGGCCGGGTTTATTGTATTGTAATATAGTTATACATCTATTGTATTTCTACATTATCATTATCATATACTATGCAAATTATAACTACTAATTTAACTTAATTTTTTTTTCTTTTTCTTTCAAAAGCACTACTAATCAATCTAATGATAATCTAACCCTAACACTCTCTTTTTTTTTTTTTTCAATAAACCTGGCACTCCTTTTTTTTTTTTTTTTTTACAAACTTGTAACACTTTTTTTGTTTTTTGTTGGGCCACATGTGACCCTTTTTTTTTAATAGACGAATTAACAAACACTATTAAAATTCACATAAGTTACTTCCATCAATTGTTGTGGGGATATTTCTCAAGAAAAGTCAAGGCGTAGCCATTAGTAGAAGCAATCTCCGTGGCTCTCCTTTTGAGATAGTCTTTAACAGCGTCATTCTTTGTGCCGTATATATATACAAACCCATGATAGATCCGGGAGGCTTCTGTTGCATACCACCGTTGGCAGCCATGAGCTCCTTAATATCTTTTGCCTTAAACTTATATTCCATTGTTCTACAAAATTAATTATACAATAGTGATTATTAGTACACCACTTGAATAAAAAGAAATGGAAAGCAAAAGACCCGAGAAAAAAGCAAAACCATACACTTTCTTGATTTTGGAAGATAAAAAAAATAGTTTGCAAATTAATGAAACAAATAATTTTTTTCTTTCATAAAAGTAAGAAAGATAAAATTTGAGAAGAGGGAAACATACATCTTACTTACACTAACCTTGCACTTTTTTCTTAATCAAAACAATTCTCCTCTTGCTCTATATGATAAAGGAGTAGTGCAATTTGGGTGAGTTCCATAACAAAGGTTATTTGGAGTTTAAATGTCACAATAATTTCATGATAAATAATTTTTCAAATAATTTCACGTTTAAACTATTATGAGTCCCAATTTTATGGGTCTTAGGCCAAATATAAAAGAATTTATTTCATTTAACATAAATACATAACATACTATAAATATGATAATTTAAATCTTTTTTTTTTTATGTTAGTATTTGATATTTGAGGTATTATTGTTTTTGGTTGCAGAGTTCTAAGAGGTTATGGTCCCGTTTGGATAGACAATTTATTTATACAAATGTTTATTGTATTAGAGTTTATAATATGAGGGTTTACATTATCAAAAAAAAAAATAGGTTGACGCTTCTGCGAGAGGTAAGAGTGAGATGTCCATCTATTTCTTTTTGGGTTGACCAGTTCCTATATAGCCAGACAGCTAGGTTATACCTTGGGGATGAACATATTATCACTACAAGAATAAAGAATTTTGGCAACAATATTTTTTCAACGAAAATCAACTTGTTGGTAAAAATATAGATGTAACAACAATCTTTTTAAATTGTTGCAATATGATTTTGGTTTCTCAACAATATTATTATTGCTACAAAAAATGGCTTATCCCAACAACAATTAAAAATACTTAATTTAAAAATAAACAAATTAAAATACCACCCACTTTTAACTCCACTCATCCATAATTATAAAAAAATAAATAAATAAATAAATTCACTCATCCATCATGTTTCAAACAAAGAAAATCCACTTCTCCACCTATTTGAGATAATTGTATGATACACCATCACAATTGTGGTGCAGTTATGATATGTGGAACAACCTTCCTTTTATTTACCTTGTTTTTAGAGAATTTGTTGTTTAATAATATAGTGATAACTATTAATTTATTAATCTGAAAGTGCATCTATCATTTGTGGGAAACTTCCTCAACGGTATAAATTAAATATCAATCCATCCCTCAAAGCTCACTCAATTTTTTGTATGGAATTCTCAAACCTCACAGGTACTATTTTCATTTTCATTTGTGTGGTGCAGTTGAAAACATTGTAGTTGGCGCTTCTTTACCCATTAAGGTGGGGGGTTGGGGTTATACTCATCAGTGGAGGCAACCTCATATGCTTTTGTGCCTTCTATAGCTCAATCTTGGCCTCTTGGATGCTACACGATCATATATTGAGAGACAATGGACGGTGTGGTATATATGGACTTTGATTTTGAGAATGCTTTGGATGGTCTCCGTGATATGATTTCAACTTATGAATTTAACAGTTTCACTAGCAAGGACATCATCCCACCTAAAACCCAACATGTTTTGGCGAGTGCCCTTTTTAGTAAAATTGTTAAGGATATGGAAGTTAACTTTCAATTGACTACCAGACAGAAAACGATTTTTGAATGTTTGTAGGCGGCCTATGGTCAAGATTTTATTCTGGCTATCTCAATGGAGGGATTATGTCAACATATGCCTCTGATTGAGTATCGCATTGTCCTCAAATATCGTCTGATGATTCCTTTATTTCCAGTTGATGTGGTATGCCCTGTTTGTCGTAAGGCTTGTCTGGATAGATTTGGGGAGCATGCAGTTCATTGTCATGAGCTTCCCGACTTCAAATACAGACATGACTTTGTTTGGGATGACCTTTTTTATGTTTTTAAGCGCACATGAGTATATGTGAAGAAAGAGGCACCTGTAAACTTCTTGACTGACCCACTGGAGGGGAGATTTACATTGAGGTCAACCGATGTTCTAGTGTACAGATGGGTAGGAGGAAAACATGTTTGTGTGGAATTGATCAGAGTTTCTCCACTTGTGAGATTGACGACTGGGGATTTTATTGTAGGTCAGGCAGCCTTCAAAGTTGCTTCAAGCAAAGTGGTCAAACATGAGATAACATGTTATGAAAATCAACATGTTTTCATACCATTTGCTTTTGACACTTTTGGTTTCCTAGCACCGGATGCCGTGAACATTTTGGAAAGAGTTCAAAGAGTCATGCATAACAATGTGGTGTCTCCTATGTTTGTAGATGCAGTATTTAAGAGGGTCGATTTTGTCATCCAAAACAATTAGCGGCACAGCCTATTGTCTGTTTGCCTTGTATTCAAGTGTAATTATCTTATGGGGCTGCTAACTTACTCCGATCTAAAAAATCGCGGAAGTAAGTTAACAAGCCTACTCCCACTATATTTTTACTAAAAACCCATTTTCTATTATTTTGAACAATATTAACCAAGGGTTATTTTTGTAAATCTATTTCTTGACAATTGACATACATAATTGTTTTCTTAATTTCCACAATTATTGATTGAGGTGTTGTAGTTCGGTTTCAAACTTGGATGTCGCAAGACCGTTTTATTTTTATTTTTATTTTTTAATTCCAAATGATTAATTACTGGACAATAGATAGAAAAATATCAAATTCTATAGGATTAATTAATTGATTTCTTCATGCCGATATGTGATACACAGAGTCGATGGAAAAAGGGAAAAATTGATGTGCATGTCCTATTTGGATGGTTGTGACGAAAATATCATATCCTAGAAAGAAAGAAAAAAACAACTTCATATTCTGTGTATTGAAACTAATTTATGGTTGTGAAATTGATTTTATTTTATTTTTTAATTTGAATAACAATATTGATTAAATTTACAAAACAATCCTTTGGTTAAAGTAATTATTTTAAAAAAGTGGTTGGTTTTTAAGTCAAAATTAAGTGGAAGTAAGCTTGCTAACTTAGTGTGGGTGGATCATTCTTAGTGTTTTATTTTAATTATATATAATTTGTGAGGGTGTTGGTAGAATGGAACAGAGAAATCATTTGACCAACATGTGGGTGGATCATTCTTAGTGTTTTATTTATTTGTGAAACATTCTTTTTTTGACGCAAAATTTTGTGAAACATTCTTAGGGCCCGTTTATTGTCCAAAAAAGAAATTCTTAGGGCCCGTTTGGTAGGTAGATTTAGATAGGAGACTGGAATTAATTTTTAAATACATATACACAATTTTCTTATAAAGGTTGTTTTGTAATTTATATATTCTAAAAAATAAAATTAATTATACTAAAATTGGAATATTTAATTTCAAAATAGGGATATTAATTTAAATTTATAACAAATTAAATATAATTTTTTGTAATGGTAGTTTTGTTATTTACATATAAAATACATCATATATTTATTTAGTTTATTTAACATGTATAATTGAGTTATTTATTTCAACATGACTCTTATAAAAAATTTAACTGGTTTATTTGCTCATGATTTTTATTTAGAATTACATATAATTATTTGATTAATTATTTAAATTTTTATTTATAAAATTAAAGTAGTACAAAAGAATTTAGAAAAAAATATTAATTGTTTTATAAGGATAATTTTATCATTTAAATATAATATATACTTAATCATATTATTTTGAGGTATGTAATATAAAAAACATGAAACAATTGGTATCATGTTTGTTATCATGTGTTTACCAAACAAAAGATATAGAAAAACTGTTATTTTGCTTGTATCATATCATTAGCATGTTTTATATAACCTCTTGTCACTGGTATATTATGTGCACCAAACATACCCTTACTTATTTTGTACAGGAATGGAAGTGACCAATATATTACCTATTAAAAAATAACAATTATTACCTATTTTATAATTAACTAACTATTTTATTTAATTTCAATAAAATAAATTAGTTGTTGACATTTTAATTTGAGATATATGTTGGGATTTAATTGGAATAATATATATTGGGGTTTAATTGAAAATATAGAGCTCTTAGTAATTTACTTGACTAGTATCTTTTTAATAATCTTAATCATTTTCTTCAAAAAAATAATCTTAATCATTTTATTATATTTTAGAAAAAATTGTATTATTATTATTATTGTATCTAAGAAAAAGAGAACACCTGAGGCATTAGAACCAAAAATTGTAAACAAGTTTTAGAATTTGTGTATTTTACATTTTAAAAGTATAAATAATGTATTTTTTTAATGTGAAAGTTATCACTTCATTTATCTCTCTTAACTGGTGTTTCATAAATACTAGTTAACACAACTCTTATATTTAAGCCCATCCAAACTTATATTTATATGGACACAAACTCAAATAAGTATTTTTAGACACTCATATTAAACAAAACAATTAAATAGAAAATAATTAAAGTGAAATTAATTTATGCAACAATTTTATTTTTCTTTTGACTTTTTTTAAAAAAAATTGTGTATGTGATTAAATTTTGTGCTCAAATATTTGTGCCTAAGACTATCTCATGGATAGTTTGGTAAAACTTGAGAATTTAAACCCAGCGCACTTCGATTAACATTTTATCTAGAAATATAAATTTGTGTAGTATTAAAAAAAATATTTGAAAAATATAAACATTCTTATTTTAGACTAGATGAAAAATTAGATTAATATGGTATAATTCTTTTTGTATAATACTAATATTTTTGCTTCATATTAACCAAATAAACATATAAGCATGTTTGCAGTTAAGCATGTTATTGTTACCTTTGAAAATCATGTTATTATCGTTGATGATCCCTTGTTTGAAAAGTTTGGACCAACTACCTAAAGATATCAGAAGATAGACTCATGCAAGAATACAATACTTCATGTTATTATTGTTGGAACTTGAAACTCACATTTTATTAACGTCTAATTGATTCATGTCTTTTTAAATTTATGGCTATCTCTGATAAAATTAAGCTACAAGTTAGTCGATAGTTGATAAGTTAATTTTTAGTTGATAAATAAAAAATTAGTAGAAAAAATTAAAGTGTTTGATAAATTTAGCTGTTGTAACTTGTAATTATAAAATGAAATAAAAGTATATAATTATTTTATGTGAGCGTAGTAATTTTTGTGAGTGTGTAGTTTTTTATTAAAAAAATAAAGACATTAAAATAATAAGGTTAAAATTTGAATAAAAGTTATAAATTATAAGCTCAAACGTCACTTGAAATAATATTTGATAAAAATCTAGTAGAAAAAACTTGTTACCAAACACCTCTTTAATTTATGAAAATTAGTTCTGTCCACGTGAGTTTAGCTCAGTTAGTAGAGATATCGCACTATATGTGCAGGAGTCTGGGTTCGAACCCGGAACACTCCACTTGTTCACTTTTGAGGTGGATTTTCTAGCCACTAGGCCACTCGACAAAAAAAATGTAAATTAGTAGACAAAAAGAAAAGATAAATAAAATAAAATTTTGTAAAAAGCTAAACTTTTATTTTTGAATGACTTTTATATATACTATATATAAAAAGGATACATTTATTTTTTTTTGTGGACTTTTCTTAATGTCAATTTTACCCTTATGTATATCTATACTATATATTTTGCCCTTAAAAAACTTCTATTCAATTATCTATACTATATATAAAAAGGATACATCTATTTTTTGGTGTGAATTTTTCTTAATGCAAATTTTACCCTTTCGTATATCTATCTATACCTATACCTATATATCTATACTATATATTTTGCCCTTAAAAAACTTCTATTCAACTATAGCAATAAAAAAACATAACTGCATTTTGGTGCAAAAATTTTTATTAACAAACTCACAATGATATAAGACATGTCTTTTTTTTTACATAAATTAGACACAGGGATACGCAGAACGCGTCTGCCTGGCCCGCTAGTTAAGTATTAACATTAAGAAAACAAGAGATGGAAAATTTATACTTTACAAGTTTATTTCAATTTTTCTTGTAAAAAAAAACTTTATTTCAATCTAGTGTCAATTATTTTTTTTATTTGACGATGTTGATATTGTTCCCTTTTTTGGTTTCCAATGCAGTAGAGAATCGAACTATCCAAACCTCTTATCATTAGACCAAACCTAGTGTTTTTAATGAGTTGTTTTTTTAACTATTCTAATGAGGTTTTTGTTTAATTATTTCTTTTTTGTCTTCTCTCTCTTTAATTTATTTTATTTATTATTATTAAAAAAATTGAATCAAACAGACCCTAAATCATATTATTTATTATTGGGTCATGCACAAATTCCAAGAAAGAACTTCTACATTTTTTTTGGTATAGAAGAACTTTTACATTTATTTAGGGCACATATTAACATTCTCCTTTATTACTCACTCCGTCCCATTTTATATGAACTATTTTGACTAAATGAAGATCATTTATATTGCTTTGGCCATAGTTTTTTAATAACATATAGATATAAATATTAACATATAAGATCTTGTTTGATTTGTTTTGATGAATATTCTCAAAATATCAAGTTTTTATAATTGTTACTAATAAAAAATTAAAGATATTAGCGATCAAAATTATGCATTAATATACATGCTGTAATCAAAATTAACTCTTATTTTGGAACGAAAGGAATATTACACATGGACTTTTAAACAATATTTTTAAGACATGTTTGCAGTTAGGCATATGTTTATTGTTACCTTTCAAAAATCATGATTATTGTATTGACTAAATATTAACTACCCAAAGATATGGAAAGATATATTGACGCAGGAATACAGTACCCCATGTTATTATTGTTGGAACTTGAAACTCACTTTATTAAGATCAAATTGATTCATGTCTTTTTTAATTTAACTTTGTTTTTACCGTATTTTTTTAATAATATATAAATGTAGATATTAACATATAAAATGTTGTTCAATTTGTTTTAATGAGTATTTTTAAAATATTAAATTTGCATAATTTTTATCAATAGACAATTAAAGATATTAGCTAGTGATCAAAATAGTGCATTGGCGTACGTGCTGTGGTCAAACATGATCTTATAATTAAGGACGGAGGAAGTAATACATACCTCAAAATAATATGATTAGATAAATTATCATTGTAAAACATTATTTTTTTTCCTAAATTATTTTGTAATACTTTAATTTTATAAATAAAAATTTAAATAACTAAATTAATAATTTTACTTCTGATTTTGAAACTTCTAGCATCATTACCTTACAAATTTTATTTTTAAATAACTCCTCTAGTATAGCACGGGACGTGCACAGTACGTACCTTATAAAAAATAAAGAATGAAAATGAACGGCTTAAATTGTTTTTCACAGTTAACACTCTTCACTACTTGTTACAACATTAATATATTAGGAAAAAACAGGGAAAAACAATAAATAAATTGACAAAAAATAAATAGGGGAAAAATGAAGCATGACATTTCATAGATTAAAGTCATTCGAAGGTTGCCATTTCCAGTCGAGTTTTATGCACTCAATAAACAAACAAGAAGGTGGCAGAAACAATGGAAATGGCTCAATAACAATTTTATATTAATTACGTACAAGTAAAGAATATGTAATAAGATGAAGCTAGCTAGAGAAAAATGACTTAATTGGACGTGAATTAACTAGCTGATTAAAAATTATACTACATATAGTGTATAATTAAGGACGAGCTGAAATGGAAGAAATAATGATAATCATGAATTTGATTGAATCATTTCATGATCACCGACATTGTGGATTGTTGCCCGGACCACCATAGTAGAAGTGTGTGCCCCATAGCTCTTGATATTGTAACAATTTTTGTTTTCGGCTTGTGGAGGTGATACTATTGTTCGTGTCTACGATCTTAAGGTTCCTGAAGTAGCTTGCTTTTCCAAAGCCATTTTCGGCAAAGTGACCAGAACCCATTTGAGTGGAGGTGTAGTGTTGGTCATTGGGGCGAGAGTTCACCAACTCACCACCCCACTACACCATGGTGGCACGGTCGGCTAAATGTGTGAATAACTCTATCGGCCAATATCCTATCAGTGAGCCATCACCAAATCTCATCCACCAATTTCCAACTTGTAAATCCTAATTAAACAACCGTTTTTTGTTTTTTTTTTGAATTGGAAAAATTTATTTAGCTAACTCCATAACCAGAAGTACAATAGAACAAAAGCAAAGCAAAGAAAATACCCATTGGTATATAGATAAAAACCCAACCGAAACAAATAACTCCCACCCCTGAATCAAAACACCCCTATCAAACAACACAACAAAATCCACCCACACCAAAACATGGTAACGAACAACACATGGACATGAAAAAAAGGCAATGAAAATTAGTTAGTATTGTCCTTTAAATCATCATGATTTAAGTAAGTTCTATAGAAAAAGACAGAGAAGAAGGAACAAATATAATATTTGTAAAAGAGGCCGGTTTATTGTATTATATTATAGTTTTGTACATTATCATCACCATGCAAATTATACCTAAGAATTATATCACTACTTTTTTTTTTTTTTTTAAATACTAGTAGTATACTAATACTAATCAATCTAATATAACCTTGAGCTCTTTTTTTCTTTTTTTTTTTACAAAACCGGCACTCTTCTTTTTTTTTTTTTGTTAATTTTTCTAATAGATGAAGTAACATTATTAAAATCACATCAACTAATTGCTATGTCCCCGGGATCTTCCGTGAGAAGAGTTAAGGAGTGGCCATTGTTAGAAGCAATTTAAGCCGCATATTTTTCGAGATATTTTTTAACACCGTCGTTTGGTGTGTTGTATATATACACACACATGACTGAGTTGGAGTCCTTCGTCTGCATCTCACTATTGGCTTCCTTGAGATCCTCCATCTTTTGTACCCTAAAATTATATTTCATTGTTCTGCAAAAATAATTATACAATAGCCATAAGTAGTAGACCACGTGAATAGAAAGAAATTGAAAGCAAAAGACATAAGATAAAAGCAAAACCTACACTTTCTTGGTTTTAGAAGATAAGAAATAGTTATCAAATTAATGAAACTAATAAAAAAATTATTCATAAAAGTAAAAAAACAAAAAAATATTGAGAAGAGAGAAACAAATACTTTTCTTAAACTAACCTTGCACTTTTTTCTTAGGAAAAATAAATAATTCCCTCTTGTTCTATATAATAGAGGATGTAGTGCAATTTAATTTAAGTGAATGCTCTCACATAAGAAATGTATGAGTACTCTTTTTTTTATAATAAATGTATGACTAATTTGTGTGTTAATTGTATGACTTTAAATATCATAACAATTTTATGATTTATTGTCAGATAATTTCATGTCTAAATTATTATCGTAGTTTATGTAATATAATAATAATTATATAGCTATTATATGAATTACTTGATAGTGATATTTAAATGAAACTTTTTGAAAGATTTAATTTTTCTGAGGCACATAGTCCTAGATTTAGAAAAAATTATTTCATCAAATTGAATAAGAAATAATCTAGGCGTATGTGGTATAATCGCCTCAGTGAATTTTTGCTAAAATAGGAATATGAAAATGACTTCATTTGTCCATGTATCTTAATAAAAGATCTAAAAAAGAATTTGCTAAAACTATCGTGTGTGTTCATGATATAAATATTATTGGAACTCCTGAAGAGCTTCCAAAAGCTATAGATTATTTAAAAAAAGAGTTTGAGATGAAGGGCTTGGGAAATACCAAGTTATGTATGAGATTATAAATTGAGCATTTGAATAATGAAAGAAAAAAATTGTGCATCAATAAGCATATTTTGCAAAGTGTTAAAACGTTTCTATAAGGACAAATCTCATCATTTGTCTACTCCAATGATTGTTCGATAAGATGTGAAGAAAGACCATTTCATATCCCAGAAAGAGGATGAAGAAATATTTGGTCCTGAAGTACCTTATCTAAGTGCAATTGCAGCACTAATGTACATTGCTAATTAAACATGTCCTGATATTTCATTTTATGTCAATCTATTAGCAAGATACTACAAGTCTTCACTTACACAAACACATTGGAACTAATTTAATTTAAGCATATACTTCGTTATCTTAGAGGTACAATTGATATATGAATTTGTTTTATTAAAAAGTACCAAAATTAGAACCAACAGGTTATGTAGATATGCAGGTTATTTAATTGTCAGATCCTCATAATGATAGATCGTAATGATTTATGGAGGTACAAGGATTTCATGAAGATCCGTGAAACAATCATAACTGCAACATTATCAAATCATGCAAAATTATTAGCATTACATGAGGCGAATTGAGGAAGTGTTTGGTTGGAGTCTTTAATTCAACAGATACAAGAGAATTATGGTTTGTATGTGAAGAATGATGATATAAGCATTCAACAAATTCGTTGGTGTGAAAATTTGGTAGACTTTTTCACAAAGTCACTCTCAAGTAGAATTTTTGAACAACTGACATAAAAGATTGGTCGCCGTCGTCTTAGAGATGATTGTATGGTTGAACGGGAGAAATACATATATTATGTAAAAGGATGTTGTACTCTTTTTCCCTCACTAAATTTTTTTTCCATTGGTTTTTTTCTAGTAAGGTCTTAATGAGGCACATCATCAATGGACATCCAAGGGGGAATGTTATCGATAATAATCCTTAGTGGAGGAATTAATGGATTATTGGATGTCCATCATAATCTCTTCCTTGTCTTATAACTTCCGCTAATGAAGTGGATCTTAATTAGCTTTGATATTTCATTTTCCTCTTTGTATCTTATAAATAGGACTCTAACTATGATGTAAAGTCACACAAGTGAAGAGTTGAATACAAAGTTTTCATTCTCTCTATCTCTATGTTTTAACTCTTAAAGTTTATTTCTAACATATATAGTGCTCACATTGTTTTTTTATTTGCAAAAAAAAAAAATTTAGTCCTTCAAAATAGTTCCTATAAAATGCAAATAAGAACTAAAAGAATTTTTTTGAAGAAGTAAATTTAAAATGTCGTGATTTTACGGGAAGTAAAAAATATTTAACTCTAATTTTTAGTCGAAATAATTCGTCCAATTTAAGAAGTTTATTTACTGTAAATTACTCCATAATTTCTTAGGTTGATAATTTTTTTCACCAACATTATCCGACTCACTGGACCGCCTAATCTTATCAGGGGTCCGTTTTGACATCAAATAGTTTCAGTTTGGGGTGATCGTATCTGAACCAATCCAAAAGTAAAACAGCAAACCGAACCAATCCAAACCGAAACCGCAAAAAACCGCATTTATTTTAAACCGCACGGATCATTTTTCTTCTAAACCGCGCGGTTTAGTTTGGTTTGCGGTTTTCATTTTAGAAAACCAAACCAAACCAAACCAAACCACAATACATGACTTTACTCTATCAACTAGTAGCAATCAACCTATTACCTAGTCCAACTTAGCAAGCCCAACCCAAATTAAGTATATAAAACAGTAGGCTTCAAAACATATCATTTAACGCGATCTAAAACTATACAATTAGTATTAAAAATAAGTTTTTATGTATATGAAATTTATGTTTAGCATATTATATCACGTAAACAAAAAATAAATTAAAATTTCTTATGTTTATTTTGTAACAAGTTGATAATATTGTCATATTTTTTATATCACGTTAAACCGCACAACCCTAACCGTATTGGTTTGGTTTGGATGACTTTTTAAAAACCAACCGAACCGCATGTATTTTTATCTCGCAGTTAGGATGACTTTTATGCTCAAAATCGAACTGAACCGCACCGCGAGCACCGCTAGTTTCAGCCCCTCCTGATCGCAGTTGCGGGACTCGAACTGTGGTCCTCCACCAAGCCCAACGCAAATCACCACTGAAAAAATTAACGATTGGTAGGTTGATAATTCTTTATATTATGCTAAAATATGAAAAACTCTATAATCGATTATTATTATTTAATTTCCTTGATTGTTCGCAATATTTATTCTTTATTTTTAGAATAAACCAAAAAATTATATTAATGAAATAATGAATAAACTATTTTAAAAAATAAATCAAAGAATTATATTAATGAATAAATACTCAAATACACAGTAGGTGTCAATGATACAAAATACAATTATAAGTTACAATACAAAAAATCATATCAAAGGCAAATAGATAAAGTTTGTTTGGATTCAACTTACTTTTTTGTTATAAAAATAGCTTATGCAAATAAATAAAATTTTATGTTAATTTATAATTTTTTTACTAATAAAAATTGTATGTGTATATGTTTTTTTATAATAAACTACCTTGAAAAGTATATAATAATGCATAAAAATTTATTTAGTTGTATGTAGTATTATTTTGCATAAGCTCAAAAATAAATCAGTGCAAACGGACCATAAATATAACACTCAAGCCAAACATCTTAGCACCAACAAACCTTATGCCCACAAAATAATGAGAAATGCTATTTTAACAACTATTTTTGACAATTTGGTTGTTTCTCTTTCTTTATTGGAAAAAAACAAAAATAGAAAAAAAGGGGAAGAGAATAAGAATATAATGTGATAAAATTGTCAAAAGTTGTTAAAAATGATTTGTTCAAATAACATTTCACCAAAATAAAATATGTTCATTATTGGTGAAGCTTATACTTAAATTCTTTAACAAGCATATATGACCAACTATCATGACTACAATATAATAAATTTTAAAATTAATAAATTAAAATTTACGTAGTTTACTACAATTTTTTTTGACGCATAGTTTACTACAAAATAAAAACCAAAGGATTTTACAATTTTATAAGAGCACAAGTTTTTCACATCCTACTATTTTTTTACCTTGAATTTTTTCACTAATTTTATCACGCCCACTTTGAAACCACACAGGGTTAGAATTCCAATCCGACGAGTCATCTTCTCTCCAATAGGGACTCAAAACTATTTGCTTAAGTTTTTGAGCATATTTTAAAACATTCATAACAAACTCAATTTCATACCAATTGCCAACACAACCTCCAAATTCAATAACTTCTACCATATCATGAGAGAATTCTTCAACATCCCTAATATCTTCCTGATTTTCAAAGAGCTTTGGAACTACAATCTGACAATACAAAAATTATAATCACAACATGAATGTTTGAACCGATGAATACAAATCAAAATAGTATCTAATATCTAAACAAATAAAAATTGTAATATTGTAAAAATAAAATACCGAGTTGCAACTCCTTATAGAGGAATCAAATTAAAAGTTAGATTTGGAAAGATAACATGTGGCCAAGTAAATATAAAAAATGTTTAAATATATATAGTTTAGAAGTGTAATTTTAATTCTAAAGTCGTGGATAAAAATTAGGATAGCCATTAAAAAAGTAAATCATGTTTTTTATTCATGTTCACTTACCATAACCGAAAGTTTCTGCAAAAGGGGACAAGATTGAAGGATGTTCAAAACCAGCATAAGATCACATTCTTCATATTTGACGTAAAACAAGTCAATGATGCAATCAAGTTGTTTAAGATGTTTAAATGATTGAGTTGTTTTTTCGAAAGGTGTGACCTGAAAGACGTGCATGGTTTAAATTATAATTCAAAAGACAAAGAAATACAAAATAAAAAATAAAATAAAATAAAATAAAGAATCACTACTCCAACACTTTATGACTAACCATAGGAAAGATTTCCAAATGCATAATTTCAAGTTCAGGACAAGTTTTGCTGAGAGAAGATGCATCAAAATAATCTTCAATGCAGAAGTGGATTCTCTTCAGCACATGGCTATTAATGCTCAAGGTTGACCGATCAATTCTACCACATTCTAATCCACATTTTAATGAAGTGAGTTTAAGACAGTCCACATACATTAAATCTATGAATGTGATGGCATTTTGGCTACCGGATACCATGAAGCTTCTTGTCACGTTGAGATGACATAAAGATGAACTTATTATCTTTGGTGTTGATGATTTGAACTCACAACCAATTAAGGAAAGCTCTTCAAGGAGTCGACAATTTGATAACAAACTTTCTATAAATATTTCATCCACTTTTACACTTAAAAGTGAAAGAGATTTCAAATGTTTTAATGGTTTAAAGTCACAATAAGTGGGAATGACAAGATGACAATATTCAAGACCAAGATGTTTTAGAGTTGAAGTATTAGTCATCGAAAATAATTCGAAGGCTAACTTGCAACGTTCACCTGATTGACTACGACGTACAAAGGGCCTTCCTAGAAATAGTAGATCAATTCTCTCTACTCCTCTTGCAATTGCAAAACGTATCCATTGATCAATAGTGTTGTTGTGTTCAAAATATAAATTGAAACTGACCAAGAAAGAATCGATCTTTGTGCCAGGAAAATTCTTGAGAAATTGATCTACTCGTTTTACAAATTCACCCCTACTCACTTTCGGATCGATGTATCGGCTATTAACATCAATGAGATACCCCTTTTTTATTAGTTCATCCTTACTTCCAAGCACATTGTAGATATCAAAGTGTAAATCTCTCCTTACACCCCAAAGCTTGCACCACCTTCTAGAAAGTATACTAGTATAAAACAAATCTTTCATGGATATCATTGTCAAGATATAAGACAAAATTTCATCGGGCAATTCACTGATGCGATCATCTGTTTTATCCCGATCAAGTTTAATAATTTTTGAGAGATGAGACTCACCTAAAGAAGTTGCGACAGAAATTGTTGAATCCAATGGTGAGAGATTCATATTGTCTTTTCGAAACGTGACGGAGGTGGAGCAACCGTGTTACTGTATGCGGCACTGCTTGCTTTCAGTCCTAAGGAGAAAGCCTAACGTAATGTCAATATATAAACCACAAAATAAATAGCATATATATAGTGGATTCAGTTATAAGACTATTTTCACCAAAAAAAAAAATTGAAGATATTTTAAAAGATTTTATGAGATTGTATTGATTTTGTGGGATTTTAAAAGATTTTTTAAAAAAGTTTGTTTACAATCAAGATTTTTTTTTTTTTGAAGCATACAATCAAGATTTTGTGGGATTTTAATTGATTTATTTTATAATAGAGACTTTTAAGATTTTAAAGTAGTTTATGGATTTAAAATTTTCAAAAGATTCGATAATTTTTTTTTAAAAAAGAAACAAATTTACAAAAGTGAATAAAAAATAATCTCTCTGTACCAAAATATAAGTCGTTTTGACCATATTACAAAAATTAAGAAAAGTAATTGTATGCAAAAGTGAAATTATGAGTTAGTTTACAAAATTGTCTCTCTTTAATGATATGAGAAAGATAAATTGAATAATTGAAAGAAGAAAGAGAAATAGTATATATTTAAGGTGATAACAGGAAACCAACGTTAGATATTTATGGTGGATTATAAATATTTAAGGGTATATTAGTAATATTAAACTTTAATGAGTAACTTTTTATATAATCTTTTATTTATGGTGGTTGATGAAATTAGTTATATAGTGAGAGTACTAAATAATAATTCACCTGCACGGGTCAGATCACGGTTCTAGCACAAGACGCAAACAATACCTTATGAAAATTTAAAGAATGAGTTTCTATAAACTTTTTTTTTGGTATTTACCACCAGTTTAATCTGGTTCGGGGGTCAGTTCTGGCATCAAGTGGTTCCAGCTCCCTCCCGATCGCAGTTGCGGGGGATCGAACCGCGGTCCCCCTACCAAGTTCAGCACCAATCACCACTGAACCAACTAACGATTGGTGAGTTTCTATAAACTTATCTGAGTTGAAATAGACATCACATTATATATGCAGGGTTGAAATTCAAATTCTGAATATCCCCACTTATTATTCTTTCGAGTGAAATTTCTAGCCTTTACGCTACTTGAAAGAAAAGAAAAGAAAAAAATAAAAATGTATAACTAAAAAAATGACCCGCAATTTGTACTTCACATGGTCTTCCCTACTTGTTACAACAATACAATATATTAGAAAAAAAATAGGGGGAAAAGTAATAAATTGACAAAAAAAAAGAGGGAGAAATTTAAGCATTGAGGTTTCATGGATTAAAGTCATTCCAATGTGGCCATTTCCAGTCGTCGTGTTTTATGCACTCAATAAACAAACAAGAATGGAAATGGCTCAATAACAATTTTATATTTACGTACAAGTAAAGAATATGTAATAACATGAACCAGCTGATTAAAAATTATACGATATATAGTATATAATTAAGTACGAACTAAAATAGAAGAAATAGTGATAATTATAAATTTGATTTAATTATTTCATGGTCACCACATTGTGGATTGTTGTCGGGACCACCATAGTAGAAGTGTGTGCCCCATTTGATGGTGTAGAAGCTCTTGATATTGTAACAATTTTTGTATTCGGCTAAGCTTACAATGTTGGTCGCGGAGGTGAGACTATTGTCTATGTCTATTGGCGTGAGAGGTGTGTTGGCCATTGGCATGAGAGTTCACCACCTCGCCACCCCACTGCACTATGGTGGAACTGTCGGCTTAGTGTGTGAATAACTGTACCGGCCAATACTTGATTTCTATATTTGTTTTTTAGTAAAATTACAATCAATGGTATTTAAAACTTGGAATGTGGTAAAACTTTTAATATATTAGTAGTAGAAGTAGATAGATTAATAAATTTTATTATTTATTGAAATTAATAAATTTGAAATATTATTAAAATAAATAAAAATATTTTAATAAATTAGATAGTAATCAATTTTATTATATTAGATTATATTAGTTTTAATGGGATATTCTTTTAATTGATTTTTTGATAATCCACGATATATGTGCTATTTTGTGGTTTTCTCTATACAGAAACAAACTCAATAACACTGAAAGCAGTGCCGCCTCTACAAGTGCAGTAACACGGTTGATCCTCCTCCTCGTTCTTGTTTGGATTGACAATATGAAATTATGAATCTCTCACAGTTGGATCCAACAATTTCTGTCGCAATTTCTTTAAGTTTAATGTTTATATTATATTTGTTGAGAAAATATATTTATGATTAAGTTTGTTTATTTAAGATTTAGTTTAGATTTAAATTTATTCACTTGTTTATCAATAATATTTTTGTTTCTTGTTATTTTCATTCATTCTTTCGCCTAAATACCAAAATTCAACAATGAATCTCTCACCGTTTGATCCAACAATTTCTGTGTCACGGCTTCTTTCGGTGAGTCTCATCTCTCAAAACTATATGTTGTTTGTTTCATTTAATATATGTTTGCTGGGTGTGTTTATTAGTCAATTTGATATTCTAAGCTGCTTGTTTAGTTGGAAATATCTATCCCTGTTCTATGAATTTTAAATCTTCTTTTCTTTTATTAAAACTAGTTACTAAAATTGGTTTACTTAGAAACAACAATTTTAAAACTGTTTTACTAGATTAGAACCTTTTTTTTTTCTCAATCACTTTGCATCTTTTCATTGCACTTACAAAAATTATTAAACTTTACCAATATATTTCAAGTGCATTGCCGCTATTTTCTAACCTTGATCGGGATAAAATGGATGATCGCATGAGTGAATTGCCTGACGAAATTTTGTCTTATATCTTGACAATAATATCCATGAAAGATTTGTTTTATTCTAGTATACTTTCTAGAAGGTGGTGCAAGCTTTGGGGTGTAAGGAGAGATTTATACTTTGATATCTACAATGTGCTTGGAAGTAAGGATGAACTACTAAAAAAGGGGTATCTCATTGATGTTATTTTATTTTATTTTATTTTATAATTTGAATAACAATATTGATTAAATTTACAAAACAAAGTAATTATTTTTAAAAATTGGTTGTAAGTCAAAATTAAGTGGGAGTAGGCTTGCTAACTTACTCCCACATATTTTTAGGTGCGAGTAAGTTAGCAACCCCATATATATATAAAATTGGCTAACCATACATGAGAGAGAGAGTGAAATTAATTGATGTGACAATTTTATTTTATTTTTTTAAAAAAAATTTGTGTATGTATTTAAATTTTGTGCTCAAATATTTGTGCCTATGACTATCTCATGGATAGTTTGGTAAAACTTGAGAATTTAAATCCAGCACACTTCGATTAACATTTTATCTAGAAATATAAATTTGTGTAGTATTAAAAACAAAATTATTTGAAAAATATAAACATCCTTATTTTAGACTAGATGAAAAATTAGATTAGCATGGTATATTGTTTTTGTATAACACTAATATTTTTGCATCATATTAACCAAATAAAAATATAAGCATGTTTGCAGTTAAGCATGTTATTGTTACCTTTAAAAATCATGTTATTATTGTTGATGATTCCTTGTTTGAAATGTTTGGACCAACTACCAAAAGATATCAAAAGATAGACTCACACAAGAATACAGTACTCCATGTTATTATTGTTGGAACTTGAAACTCACATTTTATTAACGTCTAATTGATTCATGTCTTTTTTAATTTATGGCTCTCTCTAATACAATTAAGCTACAAGTTAGTCGATAGTTGATAAGTTAATTTTTAGTTGATAAATAAAAAAATAGTAGAAAAAATTAAAGTGTTTGATAAATTTAGCTATTGTAACTTGTAATTATAAAATGAAATAAAAGTATATAATTATTGTATGTGAGCGTAGTTATTTTTGTGAGTGTGTAGTTTTTTTATTATTAAAAAAATAAAGACATTAAAATAATAAGGTTAAAATTTGAATAAAAGTTAATAAGTTATAAGTTCATACGTTACTTGAAATAATATATGATAAAAAGCTAGTAGAAAAAGCTTGTTGTCAAACGCCTCTCTAATTTTATGAAACAAACTTATAAGTTAATTGTGTTAACAACATTTATGACAAAATTGTGCATATGTATATTTAAAAATGAATTATATCTTTGTCAAAAAAAAAAAAATGAATTGTCTCTCCTGCCTACTAAACGGGCTGTAAGAATTTTTCACAAACTAAAACAGTAAGAATGGTCCACGGTTCCACGCACATGTTGTTTAACGGATTACACTTTTTTCTCTGTACCATTCTACCATCACCCTCACAGTTTACACATAGTATCTGGTCTAATTTAGTTCTAGCGCTCTTCTGATCACAATTGCAAAGGTTCGATTTTTTGTATTCATTTCTACTAAGTTCAACGTCAATCACCGTTGAACCAACTAATAATTTGTTTAAATTGACTTATTTTAAGTTTGTATGGCTTATCTTTTGATATAATTATTGCATTAGTGTTCGGATAAATTAATAAAAAGTGTTGATCACTATTTCATAAGTTACTTATGTCATATTTTAATAGGTTAATAATGAAAAAATATCACTTCGAATCCCGCTCGCTTCATTCTACACAATATTAACATTTTTTAAAAAAATTGAATAAATCTTAAATTTATCTTACTTTTCTAAGGTTATATTTTTCTTCTTCACACTTATTTTTTTAAAAGTATATCTCACTTGTCTTTTTTAAAATTTATCTTTTTAACTCAATCTTAAATTTATAATTAATTATGTAATAGCACATTCAAACATTTTAATTTATTTTCTTAATATTCACTAGCGGGCCAGGCAGGCGCGTTCCGCACCTGCCTGTGTCTAACTTATGCGCCTAAAAAGATAGATAGTTAGTGGGAAACGTAAATTGTGCGGTTACTATTGTGTTATTTTAAGTAGAAGTTAAGGGTGATTTTGGAAACTCATGTATCTTCTTTATCTATTAGTGAAGGGTAATATTGCCATTATGAAAAAGTCACTCAAACTCATCTATCCTCTTTATATACAGTATAGATATCCAAACATAAAAAATCTATCAAATATAAGAGTTTATGATATAAACTTTCATATTATAAGCTCTAATACTATAACCATTCATATAAATAAATTGTTTATCAAAATGGACCATAACTTTTAGAACTCTGCAAGCACAAACAATATACCTCAAATATCAAATACTATTATACTACTAACATAAAAAATGATTTAAACTTCATATTTTAATTATGTTAATAATTAGAGAAGATTGGAGGGTAGGGACTTGAGAAGATGAATTAATAATAGTGTACATGTGAATTGTTACATTGACTTTTAAGCAACCATTTTTTAGCTAAAAACTGATTTACAACGTGTAATGTGGATTTTTAAGCAACTTCACTTTATTTTTTGGACTGCTTGTAAGAGATGGAGAAATTGTTTACATCTTATTTATCAAATGTATTCTAAAGTCATTATATTTTTAGATAGGAATATTATTGTGCTGATAAAATGACAATATTGATTTATCTTTTATTTTTTAATGATAAATAGTGGGGGCGTTTGTTTCACGGTTGAATATTTCATTCCCAGGAATAATTTTCCCAGGAAATAATGACGGGTATTTTATTCCTTGGTATTTAAAAAAAAATGTGTTTGGTTAATAAATGGTATGTTCCTAGGAGTTATTTCTATGAGTGGGTATATAGGTAGTTATTTTCATTTTATTCCCATGTTTATGGGAATCTTTCATTCCCACCCATTTTCTTGGGATTAAAATCATGGGAAAGTGGAAGTTATTTTCTTCCTGGGAATGTTTTATTCCTGGAAGTTAATTTTTAACTTTGTAACAAACATAGAAATCTATACTTATAACTTCTACATTCTAAGGAATAACTTTTCCAACCATGAAACAAACACCCCCATGGTACAAATCATTAATACTATAGGTACTAATAAAACAAAATAACGAGCTAAAAAGGATAAAAAAAGACTTACATTTGTATTGATTTGTTGACTTTGGTTGTTATATGTATGAATTCATATCCTATCTCTACATTTTGTTTCCTTTCATTAAGATTTTATCTCATTAAAATTTCTTTGGTAGGATTTTCAATGAGACATTTATTCTCACATTTTTGAGTTTTGATCTATTCTTTTCAAGATTCATTTGTATCTTTCTTGTTTTAATTATTTTTTTATTTTTTTTATTAAGTAATCTAGTGACTAGAATGTCACATCTTTAAGATGAATAAGTGAAAGTACCATGGTACGAATTTTGGTCCTGCCAATTTCACCTTCTTTGTTTTATTTTTATTTAATATATTTTATTAAAATGATTTTTAGGTGGTTTATAATGCCAACATAATTGAAATCTCATAGTTGTCCTCTTTATACTATTTTACTTTTATAAATAAACAAAATATATACTTACCATGGGTATAAGTTAAAGAATTTAATTTATATGCACCGGCAGTGTAAAATTATTTTACACATGCGTCCAATAATATATCGACACACCATGTATGGTAATTGAAAATACATGATGTGTCACATTCATTAAATGATGTGACAATACATCATTGGATGTATGTGCAAAAAACATTTACACCGACGGTGCACAACGATTAAACTCTAAATTAAATTCTTTTAATTAATAATTTTTACATCTGATTTTGAAACTTCGGTTAGCATCGTTACCTTACAAATTTTATTTTGAGTGAAGACCCATTTTGGTCCCTCACAAAAACTACAAAACCCAAATTAGTCCCCGACAAAAATAAAGGCCCTATTTAGTCCCTAACAAAATTAAACCGGGCCATGTTAGTCCTTCGTTATTATTTTTTTTAATATGATTTTTTTTCTACTCTTGAACCGTGACTAGACTGCCATGTGTATTATTTTAATATTCTTAAGGAACAACTTAGTCCCTGATTTTCCGTCAAAAAAAAAAAAACTTAGTCCCTGATTTGAAAAAAAAACAATACGTGTTTTTCTCTTTCACAAAATAGAAAGAGAGAATACTTTTTCTAGTTTTAGGCTTTCAGTCTTTGGTTTTTCTTCTCCCACACGGCAACACTCTTTCTTTTCCAACAAGAACAATTTTTTATGGTGATATTCATGTCAGTTGATTCAACCGGAGAAGACGGCATACAACGTACCGGAGATTCGATGATTTGATCCCTTAAAATTTTAGAGATTAATTTTAGTTTTGTAGTTTTTGTTCGGGGCAAAAATAGGTGTCAATTCGATGATTTGATCCCTTAAATTTTAAAAATATTGTCTATGAATATTGTCTAATTTTCGTATTTTTTTTTAAAAAAACATGGGGATCAAATTGTTCCAAAATAAAAAAATCATATTAAAAAAAATAATAACGAAGGACTAACATGGCCCGGTTTAATTTTGTTAGGGACTAAATAGGGCCTTTATTTTTGTCGGGGACTAATTCGGGTTCTGTGGTTTTTGTGAGGGACCAAAATGGGTCTTCACTCTTTTATTTTTAATAACTCAATTCTAGCATGGGACGTGCACAATAGCGTATAAAAAATTAAAGAATGAAAATGAACAGCTTAAATTGTTCTTCACAGTTCACTACTTGTTACAACATTAATATATTAGGAAAAAAATTGGGAAAAGCAATAAATTGACAAAAAAAGAAATAGGGGAAAAATTAAGCATGACATTTCATAGATTAAAGTCATTCAAATGTTGCCATTTCCAGTCGAGTTTTATGCACTCAATAAACAAAGAAGAATGGAAATGGCTCAATAACAATTTTATATTAATTACGTACAAGTAAAGAATATGTAATAAGATGAAGCTAGCTAGAGAAAAATGACTTAATTGGACTTGAATTAACTAGCTGATTAAAAATTATACTACATATAGTATATAATTAAGTACGAGCTAAAATGGAAGAAATAGTTATAATCATGAATTTGATTTAATCATTTCATGATCACCGGCATTGTGGATTGTTGCCCGGACCACCATAGTAGAAGTGTGTGCCCCATTTGTTGTTGTAGAAGCTCTTGATATTGTAACAATTTTTGTATTCGGCTAAGGTTACGATGTTGGCCGCGGAGGTGAGACTATTGTCTGTGTCTACGATCTCGAGATTCCTAAAGTAGCTTGCTTTTCCAAAGCCATCATCGGCGAAGTGACCAGACCCCATTTGAGTGGAGGTGTGTTGGCCATTGGCGCGAGAGTTCACCACCTCGCCACCCCACTGCACCATGGTGGCACGGTCGGCTAAGTGTGTGAATAACTCTACCGGCCAATACCCTATCAATGAACCGTCACCAAATCTCATCCACCAATTCCCAACTTGTGGATCCTAATTCAACGACAGTTATGTGATGTTAAATTTTATTATTTCGAGAAATGAACATTCATATATGTTATGGGTGTTCACATTTTTGTCCTGTAAATCAATCACAATCTATATGTAATTTTTGAGAAAATTAAAATATTTGATGCTAAATTTTTTGATGAAGTGAAAAATTATGATTGGTTGACAATATTGCATAATTTGTTTACATAAAAAATGTATTAAAGATTAAACCTCCATATAAAATTGTATGAGAATAACTAAAATAAATACAAACCTTCCATATGAGGATGGTAATGTCATATTGCTTGGCATTATAAGAAGAGAGAGGAGAAATTGAAGCTCCAATGGCTATCTTGCTATTTATTTGCACAAAACCAGCACAAAGAAGGTTGTAACATCCGGTTGCTTGATATTGGTCACTCTGCACGCTTATAAATAATTTAATTTAGAAGAATTCAAACAAGTTTCTTTGAAACATTGTTTAACTATCATCTATATGAACGATGAAAGGAGAGTTCTCACCGTCCAGTAAGTGAATAGTCTAGGCCTACTGTCACCATAAAGCTCCGGACTGACCTGACTAGTACAATTATCAAAACTTCAAAAACTTTTTATGGATATTGCTTGGGAGTACACATTAAAGAATATAAAAGTGAAAATTGAATATTGGAGTTTGTTTAGAATATAGTACCTGCCAACCAGCTTCAATGCTGTTAAGATCTGAGCCATCAAAAGTTCCAGAAAGAATCCAAATTTGAGAAAGACTAAATTCGTTGACTACTTCTATGGTTGGATCCCACACATTTATTGTTGCTTTTGCTCCATACAATTCTTCTCCTGCTTCTGTGAACGCAATTGCATGCTACATAGTACATACATGTCTCAACTAAATTATTACTAATGCAAAATTAGTTAAATACCTATCAATTATTTAAATAATTAATTTCCTCTCAATATATTACCCGAATGAAAAAAATTTAAAAATTGTAAATGTGATATGGACAGTTAAGGACATGCTACTAACATAAATGAATACTCTGTAGCTATCTAGAGACCAAAAATAGAGACATTGTCTTAAAAAAGTGTAGACTATAGAGCAAAGAAAGCAGTGTTTGTTTGTTACTATACTTTCTAAGTTTTCTTCTTTGAAAAATTGATTTTATATTAATTATTTGTTATTTTCTTAAAATTTAATGTAAAATTAATTATTAATTTGTCAATATTGTCATTTATTGCAGACAGAATTCTCATGTAGAAAACTTAAAAGGTCAACTAAAAATTACTATATACTTTGTTAGTAAAAAACTAAAAGTAATTAAACAAAAATATGAGACTCAAATGATTAATGAGTTTTGCAAAAAAAATGAATCAGAAAAATCAAGAGTGTAACTTATAGATGAAACAATTTTTGCCTCGACTTTACTTACTTTGCAAAAGAACTTCATATTACTAAATTAACGCACACACAAAAAATAATTTGAGAGAATACTAAATTAAAATTACTGATTAAGTTGAAAAGAAAGTTTTGAATGAAATTGTAAAATGAATGAAATAATAAGAATACACACCTCATGGCCATTGCCATTATTAACAACGTCAGGGGGTTCCATGCGGCGGACTAACAGTGGCGACCGCCGTTGTTTCTTACCATAATCATACAATGATTTAGCTCTCAACACATCATGCACCGTGCTCCGCCTTATCGGTACGGTTCCCTTTGGACAACGTGTCCCATTTTGGTGCCACATTTGCCATGCGCCACCACCACTCTTACTATTTCTCTCAACTGACTCTACATTAATATTCATCCCCTTTGGCATCATTGTTGGCATTTTCTGTTGCAATATTCATTATTAATTATCAACAAACCAAAACTAAAACCAATCAACCCTAGTAGACACAATAAAAAAAAGTAGTACATGATCAAAAAATCAACCCTATATAGTAGTCAAGTTCCTTTCCCTTCCAAACCAATAAAAATAATCCAAATGAATAAGATCTTAATTCCTTTTATAGTATTTGATTCATCAAAAGTAAAATATTAATATTAACTATTAAAGAATAAGCTAAATAATGATTAATATTATGTTCACATGCAGAACAAAATTATAAATGATTAAAAATATCAAAATTTCTTTTTACTTTACTAACTAGTAACTACTCATTGTAGAATATTAAGTGGTGCTAATTAATGCAAGCAAGTAGAAAATGAAATAAAAAATTAAAATGGAGACCAACTTTTAAAAGAAAAAGAAAAGTATAGAATGAAGCATGATGTTTGATGAATATACCTGGATCTTGTGATTCTTTAAAAGGGGGTGATCTAAGGCTGGTTGCTTTCTTTTGTGAACACAATCTATGAGATCACCATCTTCACTCTGAAGTAATTAACAAGATTCAATACCAAGTATTTAAATTATTTAGTTATTACATAAAATAAAGGAAAAACAACATTTGGCAACAAACATTGCAATAATAAAAAAAATTATAAGAATTAAATAAAGTAATAATATTACCTCTATGGTTAGGACAGGAGGCTTGTTAATCTTAGCCAAATGCCTTTGAATCCTTTCAAGTCTCAAACTACTAACTTTCCTATACTTTGTGTAGTTTAGGTTGCTACATTCAACTCTAATAATTGTTTGTAGAAGGAGGGTGAACAATAAAGCAAGAACAAGATTTGGAGAAAGAGTAGAAATGGAATTTGTTTTCTTCCTCTCAAAAGTGTCCATAATGTTTCTCTTTCAAAACTAAGAAAGAAAAAATAGATAAAAAAAGGAGCTACAAAACCATTACTAGTAATGCAATCAGAACAAAGTAAATCTAACTTTCATGGACATTTCCATTTTACCATACTCAAATTATTAACACCAAACAATGAAAAAGGAACTTGAAAAATGACTTCTCATGAGTTGAGAGGAACATGTAGGAAAGTAAAAAAAATAAACTCTCTTTTATCTTTCTCTTTCTTATCCTATCTTAAATATTGTATTAATGGTGAAAGGATGGTTGGTGAGGTTAATTAAATTCCTAGATCAATGAGAGTCCTCTTGGACTATCATATCATGATTGCATATTGCATTTTATTCATATATATGAGGATAGTAAATAACAATAATAATGGTACTTCATAGTATGATGATGAATGAACTATATACATGCACATTGATTATTGCTAGCTGTTAAAGATTGCACAAACGTTAAGGAGATAGGAAGAAAAGAGAAGTTTGCGGTTGGCATGGCTGGCATCAAAGTTGAAACATAATGAAAGCATTATAAAAACTCAAACCTACCCAACTGAAAACAATCCCCTTTTTATTACACTCCTTCAATGTGCACCTGCCACCATACACATTGCCATAAATATTTTCATCCAAACTCTACCCTTCTACTCTATTTTTATTTATGGAATATGCTAACTAGTGCTACTGTTAAGGAACCAAATATGGGTGGTAAAATGCCTTTAGAATAATTTGTGTAATCGACATTTTAGAAATATAAAGAACACTATTTTTAATACAAAAGTTACTTATTTTAGTATCCTTAACTAGTGATCCGGGAGCACTAGTTAGTATGACTCTTTATTTATTTACAACTTCCATTCATAATATTTGATCCTTTAAGGTTTAGAAACATATTTATTTACTAAAAATTGATATTCATTCAAATTAGTAGAGTACATAAGATACAAATATAAATTTAACAATATTAAAAATAAAAATGAATTAATTTGCAAACAAATTCACATCATTCTAATTAATAGCACAAAACGACTAAATACTTACAATTAATTTGAGAAAATCAATATTCATACCTCTAAATCTATAACAGTGACAATCTAGTCATTGGTTGAGTGAGCAATTGACTAAAGATGACATCTATGTCACGAGCAAAAATCCCTAAAAAAAAATTCAATCAATGTAAAAAGAAGTCATTTTTCAATTTTCTCTAGGGAAGAAGATTAAATTGTTGTATATAACAAGAATAAATTTAAATTTATTTTATCGTAAATTTAAACTAGTAATGTTTTTTTAAATTAATTTTTTAAGCACTTCTCTGTACTTCAAAACAATACGAAAATACACAAGGGTGTCAAAAGTAAAATTATACTAAATTGAATTATAGTTTGTGGCGTGTACGTCTTCTTTCATGGCTCTCAGAGCTTGTGTAGTTGATCAACATTTAAATTATCGTTTTTCTTTATTTAGTTTTAGGAGACCCCGTAAGGTCACTCAATCTAATAGATTGATGTGAATACATTTCCACAAAGGTGTTGAATGAGAGAGAAAACAGGGATAAGCAAAAACAATAAACTTTTTCAAATCCTTTTAGCTTTCTTACAAAAAAAAAAAGAAGTAATTTAATGTAGGGGTATTCTCGTACTTTAAAGTATAAACAATTCTATCATCTCTATTCTTTTCTCTTTTTAGCTCATACGCAAGGAGTGAACCAAGTATACAGAAAAAATAGGCATGGAAAAAATAGAACTTGCAATGATGGAAGTACAATTGCAGAAGGCCTAGTGATTGACACATGAACACAAATATATTACAGAAAAACAAAATACATATTACCACCAAAATTGAATTAGTACTAGAAACAACAGTATTGTTACAGACAATTTGCCGCATGATTTACAATTATATTGACACAATCAAATACCCAGGCAGAAAAAATTGGGTTATAAGCCTCACGTTGCGTATACCTATCTATATCTTTGATTCTAAATGTGCTGCCATTACACATTTGGTTGTCGATGGATATTCCGTATCCACCTTTTCGCGTGAAATGAAATACAAGCTTTTAACTAGTTGACATATCTTCATCACTGTCTCCACTATCATCACTGCATTGTAGGAAATGCAACCATGAGAGAAATACATTAATAATTTCTGATACCGAACAGAACTTCAGCCATAATTGTAGCGAGTAGTTCAAATTTTTATAGAGAATTTATTCAAAACGCTACAAAATGGACCAGGCTAATTGCCTTGCCAATATACTAATAGATTGAAATGCATCAAACATTATTCTTAAACGTTTTATATGATTTGTTTTCAAGTGATGATCATATTTTTGTATGTTATAATTTTCATTTCTCCATGAAATATACCCTGTGTGTTATTGCAGTGGTGTGAGCGTGACTACCTAGATTTGTAGTACAAATGGACAGTTTGAATCTCATTGAGAAATGTATGAAGTAGTGCCACCCCGTAAATAAATAATAATTGTTAGAAGTCCCACATTGGCTAGAGATATGGCAAAGATAGCCTTTATAATATAGTGCAAACCTCAACTCTCAAGCTAGCTTTTGTGGTTGAGTATATGCCTCTCAAATTCTAATATGGTATCAGAGCCTATCCTAGATCCATTTGTTGTTTGTTGTGGAGACCTCCCATATTTGGGCCACCCGTTGTTGTTGATTCCACGCACCAAGCCCAATAGTGCTGGGCGTGAGGGGGTGTGTTAGAAGTCCCACATTGGCTAGAGATATGGCAAAGATAGCCTTTATAATATAGTGCAAACCTCAACTCTCAAGCTAGCTTTTGTGGTTGAGTATATGCCTCTCAAATTCTAATAATAATGAAATAGTGGTCATTTACGAAAATGCATCTTTGATAATATAAGTACCTATTTTCAGGAAACTTTGATAGACGTCTAGCATCCAAGCCAGTGATATACTTTTGTACTGCTTGAACATTTTCAGAACCTGTTAAAAACAAAACCATACAAGAGTAAGAAGCATATATGCAGTCCAATTATTGGTTGCTAAGGTAGAGATATATTTGTGGAAAAAAGCCTTTTTTTGTAGACATGCAAAGACAAAAATGGTCTCAAAAGGAAAGGAAAGAACGTTGAGCTATTTTGTTTCAGTAGGCCTAGGATAGTGTAATAAGCCATTTCAAGTTTGTCTAACAGATTCAGGCAAGCTAGGATTCTGAAAGAAATGGTTATCATAACGGGGGAAACAAATAAATCATTAACAAACTAACCAAAGGATTTTGATTCAGAAAACTGATCACTCAAAAAGGAGAACAACATTATATTAGAGCACATTGCTAGTAGTGTAGGTGGAAAAAACAAACAGTTTGAGTAGATGATTCTGATTATTTATATTTATGATTTCAAGGTTAGACATATTTATGACTTCAAGGTTAGATGCTGAACTTGATTTATCATCCTTTTTCAATGGTCAGTAGAAGTTAAAAATATTCTTATAATCAACATTGCCCAGCAATAAAGTAAGAATATAAGATGAAGTTAAAACAACGCAGGAAAATGTACCCTTTGTTAGTTGGAAGGCATGTACAGCACATCGTTCTGCAGCGAGTCTAACTGGGGTATTTGTGTCTTTTAAACACTCTGCTAATGCGGGGCCAATAACCGTGCCATGTGACATAATAGCTGAAGGGTTTGCCTGCAATGTTTCATTAATGAGAAATATAAAATTTTCACAGTAATATTCTAGAGAAGGCAAGATGTTCAAATTCATACTTTGGCAACAGCCTTTATAGCAGACAATGCCCTTCTTCTAACTTCACTGGATTCATCACGTGCGGATGTAACTAACAATGAAAGAACATCTTTGTAAAGCACTGGGTCAGAAGGATCCACTTTAGCTCTGTAAAGAAGCAGCCTTCCCAATGCCTTGGTTGAACTTTCACGAAGAGGGAACTGTTACACGGAAAAAAGAAAGAAATGAGAAAATAGTAATAAATATAACAAGATAATAGTTCCCAATTAACACACCTTCTCATCCTTCAATGTATCTCTAAGGCAATTGACAATCGTTGGGAACAAGGAAGACGAGAAAACTGGAGCTGGATTGTGATAGAGCAAGGAAGAGATTGTAAGGATGGAGCCATGCCTAGGAGGCCAGTTTGGTGAATTAGCTAGACTTGACAATTCCTGAATCAACTCTGTGAATTGATCTGCTTCGAGATACTGCAGTCAAATTACAGAGAAATCAGGAAAAAATAATCCATCAACGAATCAGAATTAAGCAACTATGACGAATACATAAAATGATACTAATGGTAATGACATAATAAAATGATGCTGATAGTAATGGTAGCGACATAATCAAGAAAGAATTATCACCACCACATCTCAGTAAAATTGTATCTATGAAAACAAAGTTGAAGAATAAAAAATCATCATTCAAATACAGAAATAAGACTTAGATGTAAATATATAAAGCTAAAGAAAGATCCGTAGCATGTATACTGCTTAGCTGTATGCTAAAATCCTTTTCAGTCTGTCAGGATGTTATAGTTACAAGTCATTTATAATAGCTGAAGGTTTCTGTTATGAGAATATATTGCAAGGCAAACTTGGTTTTTTTTTATAAATACCTCGGTAGCCATCTGACTATGGATTGCTATTTGCATGCTCAATTTGTTCAGTAAAATTAAATCTATCACTAACTTATTTTTCCCTCTCAAATTCCAACAGTTTGTAAATGAAATTCTTATCAACAATCTACAAACCTGTGTCAACATGCCCAATATGCTTGCAGCATACATTCGAACTCGATCGTCATCATGATGAATTAAATCCTTCAGAACACTGTAAATACGACTTCTAACAGCAGAGCTCACATTCTTCCCAGCATGCTTCAATACACCTTTCAAAGCACTCAAAATAGCTTCACGGACACCACCTTCTGATCCCTAAAACATTTCAAAATCCAACATTTTTGCATTGGATAAGTAATTTCAGCATTATTACATGTTTAAGATTTGCAATATTGCATTAGCTTAAGTCAGAATAATAGAAAGCTTAAACTAGAATATCAGTAATAAAATTACCTGCAGACTGGAAAGCAAATCACTAACTAAAGGGTCAACCCTGGGATTGAGTCCACTAAGCATCCCAAGGGCCAGGGCAGCACCGGAACGAATAGTTCTGCAGTAACATAATACCTAATAAGCAATTATAAAAGTACATACAAGTTGTTGCTACACCATCAATAACGGAATAGGCATATTAAAATCAACTTTTAGATGAATAACAGCACATACAATACAAGCCTCATTTGTAGAGCATATTCCCCCAACAACAGATAAACACTAAATTATGACCCAAAAAGTCAACTGGGTAAATTGAACAAGACATATGAATATAGTGATGCAGTTACATATTAGACAGCTAAGCCAGTAATAATTCACTTAAATCTGTTTGTCTCTCCCTTCTTGTTTTATTAATGTATGATTTCATATAATAACTTTGCTTTATTTTCCTCACCAAAGGGTCATTGGCCCCTAGTGTGAGATCAGTTACTACCTGTATTGTATGTGCTAGAGGTCCAGGGTTCAAGTCCTAGCAAGGAGAAAAACTAACATAACATTGTAATATACTAACTACTAACAATTTGCCTATAAAAAAAAAGTTACTACTTCTACTTCCTTTCTAGAATTGTATTACATTAGCTAGTTATACTTAAATATTGTACTGCACTAAATGTAGCTCTGTATTGTAATGTACTGCACTAGTTACAGCTCTGTCTGTTAGTACAGTGACAGCTGTCACTAGATTTGTTAGTTTAAGAATCTCTCTCTGCAAGTCTTTTCAGTTAGTTAGTGACCCTTAATATATATAGTGATGAGGTGATCCATTGTAATAAAGTCACAATATTATCAACCAATACAAAAATGAAATCCTGTTCTCTCATTCAAACAATCCTTAACAAACCAAAGTCAAGTCTACATAAGACTAAATTGAAGGGCATCCATTGTAGGTTATTTTAAAATGTTAGTGAAAAACAAATGGTAGACTGACAGTAGATAAAGGGGGAAAAATCAATTATTATCTCATACTTACCTTGTATTATCCTGTAGACACTTGACAAATGTTGTTTGCAGTTGAGGAAGAAAAGGTTTCAGAGAGATACCACCCTTTCTAATCATGATAGTCAGAGTAGACAAAATTGCACTCTTCACTTGCCATGGAAAACGGTCACCTATTATGCGAATAAGAGGCCTGTGCCATACAGAATTGGCAAAGTAAGAATGTATAAAAGATCAAAATCCTAGAAATAGTAAATAATAACTTCTCCCGTTTCATTAGGGCATGAACCATGGAGAGCCTGCTACTCCTGGTGCCTTGCAGTGAAGTTATGCATAACTACCAGCCAAAGATGCACTTACCATATAAAACCAAAAACAACAACAGCTTAAGTTGTTACAAAAAGAAACAAAAATAATTTGACATTTTTCAAACTATATTGGACTCAGATGAAAATTGCTTGATTAGACATTTAGGCCCCTTCTATAAAAAAAAATTTAAAAAGAAAATATCAAAATGAAATAATTTTTCATGTCGCCCACTAAACCAACAACTAATTTTTCATGAGAAGTAAAGTGGAAAACAGTCAAACACTAAACCAACAACTAATGATATGGTATGCGGACAGCTTATTTATGGTTTAAAGAAAATTATTTTTAAAACATAAAAAATATACAGTATTACGTTTTAGTAATGTGAAGGATAAGTTAATTTACATTTGTTTTCAATCATAAAAGTCACTTTTAAATTTCTCTTTCATCTACCACACTCATTACAATCAAATTATTTCTACTTTAGCTTCTCATTATAAACAAATTTTAGATTTTGATTATTTACCTAAATTGATTATTTTTCCACAAAAGAAAAAATCTTGAGACAAATTGTTCTTGGAAAGCATATTGAGATGAAATGGCATTATTTGAATCATAATGTTATACCAAAGATTAATAATGAAATGGCATTATTTGAAACTTGCTTAGTTAAATATATAGATTTAGAAGTAATCTACATTAACATTTTTTTACCACCACATACCCTGTTATTGGGATGACAACCTCCTTGAGCGATTGTTCACCAGCCACCTCTATCAGTTCACCAAGTCCCAATGCTGCCTGCTCTCTCAGTTCAGCAGACCCACTTATGAGACCCTGAAAGCATAAAGTTTAACGGAATGAATTTAATGTATAAATCTTCCATCAAAAGTATATCACACAAAGTAACATTAAGACAGCAATGCTTATATCCATCAAAAGCCTTTTTGAGAATAAATGACATCAAAGCAATGCCAACATAATTTATTAAACTTGATGAGAAACCCATGATAAGGTTAGAGCAGCAATTTAAATTTGGAGAACGGTGTTCAGGTGCTACGACCGTCAAGTCGATCACAGCTAAATGAGATCGCTCAGCTCTGACAACTATTACAGAGGACGTTCTCTCCCGCAACAGAGAGGAGTCTGTGATTTTTATCAGCGGAAATAGTGTGACTCCTGATCTTGGCGGAAGATTTAGGGACGGCGTAGTTTGGCGAACAGTGAGTCCAATGGTGGTGTTTTCATTGTGAAACTTGCCCGGAAAAGTTAAAAACATGACAGGACAAAGAATAACAAGACAGCAGAAACAGGTTGAAATTTCTTAGAATGTTATAAAATATCTTATAATATCTTTTATATTACTACCTTCGTTCCTTTTCTATTGTCATTTTAAAGTTGTTCACACATACCAAGAAAGCTAATAAATTGTTAGTTTTCATGAAATAATTTTCCCTTTACCTATAAAACCCTTAAATATTTACTATTATCTCATTTCACCTTTTTCTCTTTCTGCAATAAATAGTCAGGGACAATTTTGACAAAATAATTAATACTATTTTGAAATTTGAAAGCGACAATTAAAAAAGAACAAAAAATTTCCAAAAAACTGACACTTAAAAGGAACAGGAGGAATTGTACCCAAAAAAAAAAAAGGAACAGGAGGAGTATTTAAGAGTATCTTAGGGTATCTCTTAGTATTGGGTATATTACTTTTCATTATTTTTATTTGTTATTGAGTTTGTGCATCCTTATAAATAGGGATTAGTAGTAGTAGTCTTTTGTATCAAGTTAATATCAAGAATATTTCACTATAATATTGTTTCATATTATTCTCTCTCCTCCTTTTATCTAAAATCCAAGAGCTTCAACAAAACAAAAAGGAAAAAAAGGGATGTTGATGAAAGGATAAATTGGCAGTGTCAAAATTTTCTAGGGAACTATTAGCCGAGTTTCAATAGCGATTTCCAGAATTCTCCACCTCAGGAATAACATGCGATGTGAAAGGAAGGGGGAGTTGATAGACCGTGAACCCAAAAGGTGCCACATACATGATTATCTTAAAAAGCTGTGTTGCACCTGATAAATATTAGAAGAGAGAATGTCTTAACCAACTTCCTAGCTGGCGGTAGTAGTTGGTAAGGGCATGAATCTGTACGGGAGAGGAGATTGGTAGTATAAGCTTGACAGAGGAGAGAAGTTTTGGCTGGAACTTAAATAGTTGGGTATGAGACGGCCAAGTCACTCTTAAAGCTGCATTGGTTCCTTTTATTTGGTTATGAATGTTTTCTTCATTGTAATCACTATGCAAAGGATTTGTTATATAATTCAGATATAGAACTTTTCCATTGATATACTGAATACAGTTCTGTTTTTCTTATTGTCTTATTGGTACATATTACCAAGTAACATGAGTAGAAACACAGAAGGTATACAAAAAGAAATGCAGTAATTTCAAAGTTAAGAAAAAGAATACTTGGAGAAAAATTGGCAATATGGGCTGCAGTGATTTAGGAAGACAAAATCCAGGTATGAGAACTGGTCCTCCCTGCAAAGAAACCATAAAAAACAAATGCATTAGCAACAGTCAAAACAGCCATTAAGAACCTAAAAGACAACATCCAAATGCCACAATAAGGAATAATTTTAAAAAATACAGCTCTACCTTCTTCTTCCTTCGTTCCTTGTCTCGGGACGAGGATACAGCATCCCGAACTAGTTTTATATATGAAGGGAGTACCTCCTTGGGTAACGAAATAATGACCCTTGACAAAGCTTCCCAAGCAGCCTTAAGAAAATCCAATTATAAATAATATACTCAATCTCAACAGGGTATGTAAGTATAATATTAACAACTAATTCAGCTTACAGTAACGGTATATGAATCATTATCACTCAGCAAAATGATTAGAGTAGATATCATGTTTGGAGCTTCATCAACCAGATATAACTTGCTGTTTTTGAAGAAATATCCTATCAGATATGAACTGGATCTTCTGACAGCAGCCTGTTCACATAAATTGATAAAAATAAAATAAATAAACAAAAATGGAGGACTAAGTACTGAGGAGCATTAAATTCCAGTGGTTATTACAAGGCAGATACCTGGCTATCACTAACACCTTTCACAAGCTCTGATATGAGTGGCTCAACACCTTCTTCATCAATAACTAAGACTATTGTCTCAGCAGCCTTCTTAGCAGAAGTTTGAACCTCCTAGAATTTCAACAATCAACAAAAAAGGATTAAATAATAAATAATCTTCTACATTCTATAGGACAAAGGCTCATAAAATAGTCAAATTTAAATTGCAAATAGGATGTATAAAGATGTATTATCTTCAAATTATGTGGAATTTCTACCTGGTCAACATTACTCATTCCTGATAGCAAAGGAGGAAGCACAGTACCAAGATGAAAGTCAAGACCAGGCCCAGCAACCTCTGCTAAAGCCCCCAGAGCATGCGCATTGAAGGCACTGACCATGTACCAGCAATTTTTTAATTAAAATGCAAATGATAAAGCATCCAGAACAAATGAACAAAACAATAGAGACACATACGACAATGGAGGATGAACCAGTTTGGGTAGTATGTGAGGCAAGACTGCACTTGTTCTTACACTATAAAAAGAAAATGTAATAGTTAGTTAATTGACAAGAAGTTGGTAGAAACAATAGATTCACCATTCATGAGCATGACAACAACAGCACCACACATGTTACCTCAGAATTTGTTTAAGGCCGTCAAGTGCAGTGTCAGAAGTTTCATCATCCTCCAATGCATGTAGAAGAGTTGGAACAATCTCATCGATAGCTTGCAGTCCAGCACTCTGCATTGCAATTTGTTCAGAGATGCCAATAGCAAAAGCTTCAACACAGAAAATCAAGCAGAGAGTAAAAAAGGACAACCTTGTACAGAGTGCTGAAGGCTAAGCCCGCTGATTCACGAACTGCAGGCTCACTGTAAAGATATCCATCTAAATATAAGATAGTGCAATATAAAAAATTCAAAAATTTGTGAACACGTTAAAATACACAGACCTATCACAAAGGGCAGTCCGAATAGTGGGGATGAGCTCAGTCATGAAGGTCATCAACTGACTCTTACCAGCGCTTGCCATCACTTCACTCAGACCAACACATACACCCTTTCAAGCAATGCAAATTACAATTGTATCAAATAACATGAGCTATGGGCTTCTGACATGTCTGTCCATATTGTATATTTTTTATTCATTTGAATGCCACAAACTATTCTAACCTGTCTTCTGCTGCTGTCGGGGTCACTCAGACCCTGGGATAAAATTGGGATTATCAAGGGAAGCACGCGTTCACCAAGCTTTCTGACAAGCTCACCAAGTGATCTTCCAGCAACCTATACGAAAATCAGCAAATAGGGACATATAATTTCGGAAAGCTGTGACTGAACATAAGTTGAAACAGCTATATATAAGTGCATACCTGCCGCCTTTCAGATGATGCAGATGCAAGGGATGCAATTAAAGTATCCATCAAAACTGGCATAATCTCCCTAAGAGTCTTTGGAGTATTTGCCACAATAGTTTTCCACACGTGTAATGCAGCCTGAGAAAAGAAGCATTCAGTTTTGACTGTTGAGATTTATATTCCCAAATGATAATGAACCTTGTCAGGAAAAAAGTGATGAGCAGATAAATCATTACCTGACGTACTGACAAACTAACATCTGCTCGAACCATATACAAGGCGGCCAGTACTTCGTTACGTTTCTCACGCCCCAGAACCTCAATGATGGCACGCCCATGAGCCTCCGTACTAGAACCTTCATCATCACTTCCCCCCTCAAGTAAGGCTTTACCAGAAGTTCCAGCAACCTGAAAGGAAAAAATTGGCTCATGAATCAAATCAAGTTCGATATTTAATTGTTATAACAAGACCACTATGTACTTTGAATAATAGGTCCCCTAATAGCTCCACAGAGCTCTGTCGAATACGCCAACTATCATTAAATATTCCATCCTCAACCGCTGGTAGGAGAAGAGGTAGAGACCTGTGAAAATGTAAAAGAAAAAATTAATAGCATCCTAACCTGCAGCATTCATCATGAATGTGAACCAAGAAATAGGCAAATAGCAAAAAGAGCAATAGCTCTAACATGAAGAATTCAATAGTTCATTTGTATTTAAATTCACGCATGCACATTTTTGCTAAAAACAAGATTAATAAGAAGCATCGACAATGTGATGCATATAAACAAAGATAGAACATACGTTGTTGCATAATGTTCGACCAAGACATGGCCAGCCCCTAGTGCAGCATCACGGACTGATTCGTTCTCATCAGCAAGACCTAAAAAGATATAAAAAATAAGGAATTTGGTAAATTTAGAGATAACAGACCGTGAACAGAATTAAAAACACTTTAACAGGCCCAAAAGAGAAAAGTATCATACCATCTAAGATTGCAGGCAGCACCTGGGGAAGATAGTTTTGGAACTGGACTCCTAATGACCGTGGCAAATACTAAAATATTTGGGAAAGTTGATTAAACAATCTTCTTTAAAAAATAATCTTCAAAAATTATAAATGAGAACAAAAATCCACTTCAATTGTTTCACCTTAAACAGTGTCAAGTATCCATCTCGAACAGATGCTTTTTGATGGGAGCAATTTCGAATAATGTCTGGCAATACATGCTCAAAGAATGCAACACCAAGTGCAGCTAAGACCTGAAGTTTGTTCAAGTGATGCAGAAGTACAACAAATAAGTTAAATTAAACAAGGTAAATACATCCTCAAAGAGTGATGCTATATAATTTTTTTATCACAACTAATATGTGATAAGTAGTCAAGTCGGGTTCTACTCATGTATTTAACTCAGATAACAACATCACAATTTCTTTTCAATTTTCAATAATCAAAGTACATATAGTTTTAGGTGTAATATAAAACAATTATAGTATTTTTAATTAACAGCTTAATCCTTTGGAAGAATTGGTTCATGATAGAAGCCAAGGGTAACTGTATAAATTTCCGAGTTACTTAAAAAATATAACCAAAGAATGTGTGGGGGGACTGACCTCACTCAGGCCTTGAGCTGCTCCAGAGCGTTCAACATTACTATTATCAGACTTCAGAGTTTCAAACAACCATGGGACAAGATCAGGGAAATTTTCTTCACCCATTCCTCCGATAAGGGATCCAATGGCTCTAGCAGCAACTGACCGAACTTCTGGGATAGGATCCACAAGAACCTGGTCTCATGATATAAACATGAAATGAACAAAGAGTCAATGCCAATACAGCTATTATAAAATCTAACATTAGAAAGTACCTTTTTGACTTCAGGGAGCAATAATCCTATATACGGAATCATATCCTTAGGTTCTGTAACCAAGGAACACATGTTTCCTACTATTTGTGATGCTCTCTTCTTAGTCTCAGCACTCCGAACCCTCAATCCTCTGTGTACTATTGGTACCAACAATGCAAGTGATGGGGCATCAATCGAATTAACAAAGGTTGTCTGCAATAAACAGATCAGATTAAAGGCAACACAATATAAGACTTAAACCACCAAAGTACATGCCATAAACCCTACTTGGAGAAGAATATCAAGGGAATATTTTGTATGCTCATTAGGATCACTAAGTCCCTTAAGTAGTGTAGGGACAAGAGCTGATATTTCTGGATTCTTTATCACACTTCCAACCTAAAAGAGGAAAATATAAAAATGTAAGTAAAACACACCAATAATCTAAGCAGCAAGTAATACCAAGGCTAACCTGTTGAAGGGCCGTTTGCCCAGCTGATTGGACTTTAGGATGGGAATCCGTCAAAACCTTCAAATAAAGAGATAGATTTAGGTAATCAAACCAATAAATTACAAGATGCTTGTCATAATGTGATTGTTTAATCTAATACCTCGGTCAATTTTGGTACAATTTTAGGGAGGCACTGAGACAACTGTTGAGGAGCACAATAAGCCATAGCGCCAAGTAATTGTACACTACTTTGTTTTGTCCTCCAAGCTTTATCTTCAAGACCCTGAGCAAATACATTAACTATTGAATAGTTCTTTGGAATTAAAGCACATTATATGTCACACATATCAGATTAAAACCTTTATAACTCCATAATGTTGGGAATATGAAATCTTATAAATTTTGAGAGGTATTGCTTAATCAATAAATTATTAATTTAAAGTGGTTTCTTAATTTAGAGAATATATATATATATATATATATATATATATATATATATATATATATATATATATATATATATAGTATCAAAAATGTGTATAACTAATATACACTGTATAGTGTAAATGTATCATATTTTGTGAACCTAGATGTGCACACAAAAATGTTGGCATTCATAATTATAAGCAATGTCAATCACCTTCAAAAGAGATGGAAGGACAAGCTTCACTCCTTGAGCGCTAAGTTGAGACATCATTGCACGGGCCGCACATTCAGCTGCTTCCCGAACTGCAGCTACTTGATCAGAGAAGGAAACCAAAAGCAATGGTAACATCTGGATCACGTACCTGAAAAAATCATGTGAGAAGAATATAAAACCATACAAAAAACTACATAAAGAATCAATAACTAATGAGTCAAAAACTTGTCATCATACGGTTCAAACAGTTTCCCAAGCGTTTCACAAAGGCACTCAAATCCAAGTAAGGCTCCTTCACGAGATTTTGCAGAGTTCCTGTAGTTTGTAAATAACAGAATGTAAGGCAGGTATATTTCCTTTTCTTATACATCAATGGTCATGGGACTGTTAAAAAGAAAATAAACTACATTTTTTCTTGAAACTCCATCCACTGCTGGGAATTTTGAAGATAGACATTCTTTTAAAAATACAGAAAAATGTATAATAAAGAACACTCCAACCTTTCAGCAAGACACTCTTGAAGAATAATCACAATCTTATACTTTTTCAAGCAAGAAATGCCAAATCCTTTAACCACTCCTGCAAGTCCAAAAGCAGCCCCACGGCGTTCTCCATATTTTTCACTTTTCATCATCTGATCCAACAATCGAGTAACAAGAGCTGCTGCTTCATCCTAATGATGGAAGATACCAAATAAAATAACAAAATATTCAATTCAGTAAACATCCAGAAAATGTACGGCAAATTTAATCATATGATAAAACTGCTAAGTATGTAATTATATTGATGAAGTTGTGCACAGAATAACTTGCAAATTTGAACTCTTGATAAAATGGAATTGCTATCAAACAAGGACATGGATACTGCAAGAATTTGCCAACTGGTTCAAGTATAACTTTCAGCAAAATACTACTGGATAAGTATGTAAATGTTTCAAAAGACCAAACATCATGACCTATTCACATTGAACCTATTGCCGGTGTCAGTATAACATACGATCCAATTAATCAACCAAAAACGGGTAAAACAGTATTGTAGGTATAGTAACCTACAATACGGCTTTAGTTTTCTTATTGTTAGTAACCAACGTTTATGCACAAGGATTTTTATCCCCGTTTTTATATAATGCCAAAATAGAATAACTCCTGTCAAGATCCACCTAATAATCTTCCATGGAAACAAAACTAAATGCATTGAATGATAACAATAACACTGCTCTTGCATACCTGTTTTGACTGCATTAATGGTGATAGACAGGCAGCGACGGCCCGTTGAACAGATTCTGAAGGAGTGTTTAAAACATCCAACAACTTGTCAACAACAGCATGAACCTTGGGGTCCTCCTGCTCAAACAGGAGTATAAATATAAATATTATAAAAAAGTTTAAATTCGACTTGCTACTAAAACCAAAAAACAATGCATAAAAATGGGACTTTAGTAATAACCTTGGCCAAGTGTTTTGCCAGAGCTCCAGTGAAGATAACTACACCTTCACGAACCAAGTCATACTGTTCTTCATCTGGTGCCTAAGAAATTTGGGAGAATCTATTAACAAATGACCGCCTATAATTCCTATATACAAATTGTCTGATTACAGACAAAGAAAAATCACACGAGGAGTATTCGCAATATGTATCTCCAATATGACACGGAACTCACTGTTTTGTTCAAGTAGTTCTCAAATATGGGGAATAACAATGAAACATTGTCTTTTCCATTTTTATCAATGATCAAAATGCCAGCATTAATCATTCTGTCTCTAACATCAGCATTTAGATCAGCCTGCAAATCAAATCAACCCCATAGTCAAAAGTTATTTTCCATTTAATGTTAAATAAATACTTGCTTGACAAAAATTACCCTACAGAACATGGTAAAAGTTCACTAGCAGAATTGATACAAACACTACTATCAACAATGCATAATTGTGAAGATCATAGATCCTCGACATTTAGTTTTAAATTTAGGCTGATTCTATTATTATGGTACTATACTTCCTTTACAGAAAGTAACAAGCATAGAAAAATTTTTAATACTATAGTAGTCAGTCAATCTTCATAGGAACAGGATTCAATTTAAAATTTCTCGAGGATGAGTATGTATTGGGGGGATGTTTGTGTTATTTCTCCGAATGTGATGCAACAAAGCCCCAGGTGTAAAACAGTCAAGAGTCAGATTTCTTCAACGGTCACCAGGCAAGTTTCAGCAAGGCATTGACTCCATTTGAATATATTAAAGCAAAAATTGAAAGCTCAACCCAAAAATATTGCTATACAATGACATAAGCTCAAACATACACAATGTACAGAAAATGGATTCAATTAGCTATATCGGATATTAACAGGTTAATGAAGCTTAATTATCTCACTAAAAAAATTCATTTTTTGATTCACGAAATATTTATCCTAATCAAGGTGTTGATTTGATTCTGTTTGAACATATTGAAGTTTTCTTTTAAAATCATGGCTGTATCCTAATTAATTTAGAGTAAGACTATCTTCTAATATTTCGGTTTGTAAAACCATCTTTATATAGCATTTATGTGTTTCACTGAAGAGGATGATAAAGAGTATAGTATCAGTATAAATAAGAAATAGAGCTTTATCTTCTACAATAACATCAAACATGCCATTCACAATTATAGTAACATAATTTAACTATCATGAGTAATCCTATTATACTTAAAGACTAACTATATAACTTCAACAGGCCACAAATGTGAGCAATTCAGCATGAAAGTAGATTTCAGTTTGAAAAATATAATGAAATTTTTAAAAAATGCCAGTATAAATTACCAGTGCTCTTGATATTAGAAATGTCATTACAACGGGTAGGTCTTTAGTTCTCAACACATCAGCAGCAGAATGTAGTGCTAATGCTACACCTTGCCTACCCAGCCAATCAGCATCAACATCTCCATTTCCCATGTCACGAATATACAGTGAAAATAAAGTGGAAAGGGACTCCTGAAAAATATTAGTAGATATGAGATAAAATGCCCAACGACGTGTTGAAAGTTATAAGCAAGCATACTTGTATAATATCTGGGTGTTCATCCAATGCAGCAGCTAAAGCTTCAGCAGCTGCCAAGCGGACATTGTAGTTAACATGAGAAAGTGCTTTGAAAATTCCCGAAAAATCTGTTCCAAAGTCAAACCCATAATGATCCCATATGTCTTCTGCCACTTCAGCAACTGACTGAAATGTTGAACATGGTAAATTAGTCGTCATAATATAGTCGAAGTTATAGGAATTGTAGGAAAAATACACAGAAGTAGAAATCCGAACTTTCCAAATGCAACAAAAAAGAGCTTCTGTAGAGATACAAAGTGAATGAGAACCTCCCGAAACCATTATAAAAATAAATCATAACTAGAGCAATAATAATACCATAACATATTTGATGTCAATTTCATTTGTTATTATTCAAAAGTATTGGCTTGTTTTTAGTTTTTCGTAAATCATTATTCAATGAATTTTGTAAGTTAATTTTACCAGGAAAGTCTAATGAAGGATCTAAGTACTACTTTGTTTTAAATTATCAGTAATTATAAATTTAAGTTTTTGAACAACAAATAAGAAAGCCATTAAAACCTTAATAAAAAGTTAATGTAACTGCATTTGAGTTAATTAGCCTCATAGTCATGGTTATCGATCCCGGGCGATCCCAGTGGGATCCCGGTGGAGCGGCGCGGAGCGGAGCCCTTCCGGGATGAGTAGGGTTGGAGCGGCGCAGGTAAGGTTCTCGGTGGGATCCCGGTGGACCGGAGCGGAGCGGGTCTCGGCTGTCCATCCCGGGACAGGACTGAGATTTTATATTCATGGGTTTTAAAGAGTATTTTTGAAATCTTACTCATTCTAGTAAGGGTAAAATTGGTTGTTTACCTTTAAAATTGTTACTAACCCACTTAATCCTAGCCGCAACTTCATTCTCACCATCGTATCATCGTATTATCGTACTCTACCTCTTCTCTCATCAATCCAAAGCTTCGTCTCATTGTGTTGAAGACTTGGGAGTTGTGTTTTGAATTTTTGATTTATGAATGTTTTATGGATTTTGAGATGTTTGTTCAATTTTACACTAATTATATGTTTATAATATTATTTATTTAATTAAAATAATAAAAAAATGAAACAGCGCCATCCCGGCCATGCCGCTATCCGGGATGCCGCTATCCGGGATGCCGCTATCCCAGTCAGAGGCTGGCCGCGGCCTCATGTGTACACTATCAGATTACCATCCTAGGATGCAAACTCTTCCCACACAAACCCCCTTTATCCAACATAGATAACCAACCTACACCTCCATTTTCTTTTTACATTCAACACAAATTTGAGCAACTTGTCGAGATGTAATATTAGAGTATAGAGTCCAGTAACAGTAGATTGGCCGAAGTGCACGTGAAGTTTTTTGGATAAAAATCCATCACAGTTATTTGTAGAAAAAGGGATAAAAAAATGGAAGAAAACCAACTTAGCTCGACTCACTATTGAATCAATATGTGAGCTAGGTAGACTCGTTTTGACTGCTCTAAACATAACAGCATTTATTTAATTAGGGACACGAAGCAAATAGATTAAAAAAATGTAAACTGCAAAGACAAAAGTAAAATTATTAATCAATGCACTATAACTGAGAAATGCTCTAAAGAGAAAATTCCATGTGATGGGATAGTAACAAATTTGAATAATGGAATCAAAGCAGCCTCTGACTTCTTATATAACCCTGTCATGCAAGAGTGTCATAATAGTAGGTTGCTCTTCTACTCTAAAGGGAAATAGAATTAAAAACAAATAAGCCAATAAATCGTATCACACGTTTTACGAAGCCACAGTTTATTCCCTGTGTACAAGATAAATTGAAAAAGCAAGAATGGACCTTGTAAATTTTGAGGGAACAAGGGGGCAAACCTTCTCAGGATCATGTAATGCTATCCATATACTTGTTGCAATCTCAGTATTCTGGGGTAGAGAACGGCTAGAAACAGCAGGGATACACTTGACAGCATTCAAGCATGCCATTCTCACATGAACATCTTTTGCATAAACCCCATAAAGTGCCTTTAAAATCGCAAATTGAGAATTACTGTAAGCATTGTTATAGAGAAACATAACTCAGACACAGAGAGCAATGCAAATAGAGAAAAGCATGCGTACAGAAGCAACTTCGTGAGGCTGGAAACCAAGACTCAGCTCATTTAGAGCAGGTCCTATTGATGCTTGATAAGCTGGAACAACACCAAGGACATGGTAAAGAACCTGCAGAAAATAGTTTTAATAAGATGGAAAGCAATAGGTAAAAAAACAGATGACAATAAAGCATGAAATGTAAGAAAAATTACCGATAGCATTCGAACCCTAGGAAGAGGTAGATGAGCATCCATGTGTAAGTAAACTAAGCGAAGCACATCATCATGAAATTTTGTTTTCTTTGAGCACAGAAGAATTCTCTCCATTATCTATCCAGAAATAGAATTAGAAACACAGAAACCTTGCTAAATTGATTAAATTGTGTTTGAAAGTATAACTGCTTACAGGGAATACAAAAGAAAAAGAATCAACAGGGAGTGCTCCTGATTTACAAGAAGTGGTTAAGCCATCTATAATTCGCTCAAAAAGGCCATGGGATGGCTTTTGGTTGACTTCCTCTTCAGCAACTGATGGAACAAGATCCAACAGACGGTGAACTTCATCAGTCACAACTAGACGTATGGCAGTGGAAATGTCGAGGGCCCAATCACATAGAGGAGGAGCCGTGCATCTTGATAACATCACCAGGGTTTCAAAAGCCTCATCACTTACAATAGGTGATCGCAGTAAAGGTTCAACAAATTTGACCTGACAAATATTTAAACCAGAATTGCACTAATGTGTTATTACACTCATATAAAAAAGAAATAGGTAGGAAATGAAAAAAATGTATGCTTCAATAAATGCACTACAAATTTAACAAAAAATTGAGTTAGTAGTTATTTCAAGTGGCATCAAGTATATTAGTAGGAAGCATTTCAATACCATTGAAGGCAGTTTACTATGTGCAAAAATTGAGTTAGCAATGGCTATATTTCCAAGAGTTCTTAGCATTAAAGACAGATTTTTCTGTATTTCACAGACTCTATCACGTATAGAAGCTTCCTCCTTGAGTAGCAATTCTCTTGCCTCTTCCTTTGCTGTCTTCCCTTTGTCTAAATGAATCACAAGAAGTTGTTAATCAAAACCATGCTATACAAACTTCAAATTCAAAAAAATACAAACTTCAGGCCAATAGAAGTGGAACACTTGCCAGCCTTCTTTGTTGCCTTCCCAGTATCCTTTTTCCCTGTACCAGCAGCTTCTCTACTAGGTTGATCTCTCTTCATTGAATGGTTAGATTGGGCATGATCCTGGTAAAAGGAAAAGAACATAACTAAACAAAACTCACTGGGAATGGAGCAAAGAAAACAGAAAAAAAATAGATGTACCAAGCCATCTTCATCATTATACATCCGGAAACGACCCTTTGCTTGTTTTGTGTTCTTAAAAGCAACAGATTCAGCAATATAAATGCCTTGCTCGGTGGAAAGCATTCCTTCAGGCGTATGAAAGATCTGAAACCAAGTAACCAAAAAAAGGCAAATTGCTATTGGTATGCCCATTGTATAGTCAACATAAACAGAATCAGAATTATTTTTGTTGTTAGGAGTTTGTTATAACTGACTAACAAGAGACAACTACCCTGAATATTGAGAAAACTCCCTCCTGAGTTCATTTCAGAAATAGAATAACAAAGAATAAATAAACTCCGCATTTACTTTTTCTATATTCCTTTTACTAAAAAAAAAAAAAAAAGCAAACTAATATTGATATGCTCATTGACAGGTCTACACAAAAATATTATGAGTTAATGAAATTGAAAGTCATAATCACAAGTATTTGAAAAACTTAAGTTCCATGTTATATAGAGACAAGGCCTAAATAGAGCGTATAAAGCTAAGCCATAACTCACCTTGCAAGCTGGTTTTTTGTGAGATCTAGCTACCCAAAAACCTAAGATTGTATTAAAAGTCTATTTAAATCCGTTGAAGGGCCACTAGTTTTATCCACACATCAAGTCCCATAGTGTTCGGTATGAGAGGTACTGAGAAAAATCTAAGTCTTATATTGACTACAAATAAGGCCTAAATAGAGTTATAAAGCATAGATAATCATCATCTTATAAAACAGATTTGAGAGTTGACTTAGGCCCAAAACCTAAGTCGAGGTATGGACAAACATCACTGATAATGCCAGTTGACTGTGCTACAGGAATCATGTGAATTACCTGGATGTCATTCTCTGAAAGTGCATCATGAGAAAACCGCTCAGGAAGATCTAGCAAATGCTGGCATAAGGAATATATAGTATAGTAGTCAGCGATAAGAATTCATATTGACAGATCAATCACAATCTTAGAAGTTTATCTCCAAATGAACAATAAACAAACTATAAATATAGAATAATATGTCAACCTTCTCAAACTCTGTATATGTATCTCCAGGGATTATAGACATCAAGTTGGACAGTGATGATATTGCTGCTTCTTGTTCTAGTGGATTAGCACTCCTCAAACCCAGTGGTCCCAGTAAGACCTGCAATACAACATACCATCTGACCAGTTAGCATACAAAATTAACCTTTCTCAAAGAGATACGGTTTGTACATGACATTGCGGTCAAACCAATAGGACAAAAGTAGACAATTTACAAAGCAAGACAAATACATAGATGAACAAAATAGAAAAGTGAAGTATCCATAAGTTAGAATGTCACTTTATCAAATGCACATAATTAGACAATAGAGTATATAGCCAATTATATGGTGCTACCACTGTACGTACCATCCCCAAACAATAGGTAGAAAATTTGAATGATCCAATTAAATATTAGATTCAACCAAAAGAACAAAAAATAATCACATGAGCAGCAGTACTGGTGCACGTATGCAACCAACAGTAGCAGGTGCTAGATTTTGCCAGAGTATAAGGGAAAAGAAAATTTACATATTTAATATATTAATCCCTTCATAAGATTCAGATCAAACATCAGCTACTCTACCAACATGAACAAATCCACCAGAGATTTGCAATTCATTACCTTTACAATGTTTACGACATTAGCAGAAACAATATCAATTACATCAAAGCCATGTGCTTGCAGACACTTAGACAGCCTCTGGAAAAAGAATGAAACAAGTCAACCAACCAACAAAAAAAATTTAAATTATAAGACACTAAAGACGGTGACTAGAGGTCTAATCACAATGTTGTCAAAAAAAAAAAGAGATCTAATCACAATGTATATTATTAGACATGCACTTTACACTTCCAAATGGTAAAACCAACGATCAACATCTCATAACAAATGGAGTAGTTAACTCATTCAAACACACGTCAAAGAAAAATTATAAAAATATTTTGTCGTGTTAAGAGTCTCACATTGAATGAGAGATGGCCTGAAGATATTTGATAAATGGGGGCAATCCTCAACTTACAAGTCAATTTTGTAAAGTTGAGTTAGGCCCAACCCTAAAGTATAAGATGGTATCAAAGACTCTCCAAGTTCAGTAGGCCACCTTACAAGTCAATTTTGTAAAGTTGAGTTAGGCGCTCAACACAGAATTGTTCACTAACTACGTATAAAATTTAAGCTAAAAAATTGCATCCTACCTAAGGTTGAAGAAACAAGGGGTCTTTAATTGAGATAAAACAAAACTACAAATGGGTTTCAACTTGATTAAAAAAGCAATGGCTGCCCGATATGGAGTTGAAGAAAGAATGGGTCTTTAATTTTGATAACCAACTATAAATGGGTTTTGAGTCTTCGAGAATTAAAAAATACATGCCTGTCCAATCTGGAATTCAAGAAAGTAAGAAACAAGTGTCTTTAATTTGGTCAAAAATAAAAGGTCTCTAATTGAGATAATCAAAACAATTTGCTTTGCGAGAGAGAATAAGAAAATAGGTAAAAAATTAGGAAGAGGCGCGTACACCAAAACAAAGGCACATGCAATTTTATGTGAACGTCTTAAATCTGGTCTGTTTATTTTGATCTAAAGGTCGTTATTTATTCCTCTCGTCTCTCACAATAAGCATTGCTCTCACTTGATCTAAAGGTCGTTATTTATTCCTCTCATCTCTCACATAAGCATTGCTCTAATTTGATATGACATATATACATCCTTCACAATGAAAAACTAAGGCAAAATGATCTAGAGATAAAATGGAAAAGATAGATATCAGATATGGAGTATGGACCCAGAGACTAGAAAAGAATAAAATAAAGGAGTACAAAAACAGACTAAAACCAATATGCATACAACTATGCACATTATAATGCAAACACATCCCTGCCATAGTAGATACAATCAATAACACAAATATTATTTTTTTGGTATCATCATAACACATATTTAAACACTACTGCAACCCATGCCTAATTAATTAGGCTATAACAAGATTACATGGACAAGGTACCAGGCTTCCTAGATTATATGTTGATTATAAATCGATTAGCAAATGAAAATAGTACAATAAATGAAAAAGAGTATCATGTAGCAGAATAAGACAAAACATAAGTAGTACCTTCCACACAGCGTCTCTTTTTGCACTACCAACTACAGATGGGTGATGTGAGCAAAGTATTATTCGGACAAATGAATCTGGAGCAACTTTCATAGCTGCAGATGACATCATCAGTAGAACCTTTACCAAAATCTCAACGGATGGAATGAATGGAACTTGGGGGTCCAAAGAAATATCAGTGTCACTGCATATTCAAACATGAGAGCTCAAAAATACAAAACAGCAAAAATAGACTATGTTTTTAGTGTCACTGCAATGGCATGATAGATTTTTAGAATCGTTGATAAGATGCCATAAGAAACTACAGTAAATCACAGAAAATTTAATTTCAAAACAGATGGTTGGCTTCCCGTGGAATAAGATTTTCAAGACAGGCACAAGCATCCTCTCCTATATTTGTGAAAATAAGGATTTCCTATCTGTGGGAAACCTGTTATCCTAACCAAGTTAAACAAGGGTTCTTCTACAGGCAAAGCCAAAGAGGCAAAGATTAACACCATCTATTATAAAACAGCATTTGCATTCATTTGACCTTACTGCTATCAAAGATGCAGCGTGGCCCTACACCTATCAAAGGTGCAGCTTGGTCCTGCTACAATCATGAAGAGGGAAGTAGAGAGAATCAATTTCATATTTTCATATATTGGAATTGTATGCTACAATTTCTGATCTGTTATTACAGATTCCGGACATTTATGTGTTTTATCCTACACCCAGGATTGGCTTATCGGCTTAACCTGCACTCAGATCTAACTAACTCTAGGTGGTTAAGCTGATGTGGCACTCTATTTTTACATGTGCCTTGCAGCTGTTATATACTGTTGACTAATTGCAACATATAACTAATTCGAAATGCTTGTCTCATACAGTATTAGTATAAATAAGGGTCAATCTTTTCTATCGTCAATTTATCATCTCAAACCATAATCATAACGTCAGTATTCATTTTCTTCCCTATCTTCTTATCTAAAACCCTAGATCTTCAACAAGCCTATACAAGTTCAAATGGTAAATATAGAGATTTGTGTACAACAGCTATTTACCTTATTCTTAAAGTTGAAAGTTTCTCCTCAATCAAATAAAGATAATTTGAAAATTCAGAGAAAAGATCTTCAGATAATTGTGGGACAGAAGTAATAATCCTCTTAACAACATTATAAGCTATTCTTCGAATATCCCACTTCGGGTGGCATATAAAAAAAATCATTAACTGCATGAAGTTGACAATAACTGAGTCAATAATATATAAACGCCAGTCAATACAGGAAGTGATTAAGTTCAAATAGTTTTACCTGTAACAGCGATCTGACTGAGAAGTTGGATAATGTGCTGCAGAACAAAGTCACAGAACAAAACATAATCAAACATACAACTCATAAGACATAAATTATGGTCTGATCTTTTGGCACTGTATATGCAATTTTACCGCTGTAAATGCTCGAGAAGAAGCACTTCAAGAAGATCAATGCATGCAATGTTATCTTCAACTGCTAGCTTTGATGCCTGTATAGCACATTTTTAGACATGTAGAATATAGCCTGGGTAATGCTAATACAGAAATTGGTAGAGTGATTACCATGGAAATGGGCACGAGTGAAGGTTCATTTTGTGATATGGTAGACCACATTTTTTCCTTTACCAATATTTCATCTAGAGAAATAAAACAAAAATGAACAAATGAAAAATCTAGGCAAAAGAAATCAAACAAGACTAAGCTATAGTTCTAAGTTCAAGTACATTGAATGCACTAATACTTACCAGCTTTAATATCAACAGCAGCTATCTTCCCGACTAATAGCAATGCATATATGCCATCTAAACGTTGCACTGCTTTGGTAAAACCAGTTTTTACAAGTTGAACAAGAGGACTAAGCAATGGTGACATCTGAAAATATTTAGCTGGAATGTAAGGAGATGAAGTGTCCATAGTATACATGCAATAAATTGACAGCAAAGGATAGTTAATTAACAGCTGACAAGTCACCTTTAAGACAGCATCTGCATTTTTGCATATAGAACGTAGACTACGCAGAAAACCCCTTCTTAAAGTTTCCTTCTCTTTAAGACCAGAAGCGAAAAAGGAAACTAAGCTCTCTTGAATAATATTTGTAGATTTAACCGCCCAAGAAGCTATAGCTGACAAAGTTGCAATTTTAACCTCCTCGTTTCCTGCCAATCCAAAGTGGAACATGAACCATGAACCAGAAGCATATATGAGGACATGTTTGTTTGGGATTTATTTCAAATATAAAGTTGTTCATAATTAAAAAATGCATCTAGAAATTTCAAAGATTGAAGAAAATCAAATAAGCTTTTGATAAAAAGAACACAACAAAACAGAAAAAATCATTTTTAGATTTCTCAGGTGTTAAATGATGTGGTTTACAAATTAAAAATAAAAGATATATCTTAAAGATGCAGTTTTTCTAAAGCATGTCAAAATGCACCATAAATGCCAACCACAAGTAAGCATAGATGGAGAGCTGACCAAAAAGAATAAACTACGACACATAATCCCAGACCTTAAACAACTCTTTCTTCTAACTTTGTGTGATACGTAAAGATCTAAAAAGAAAGCATTCAACTTTGCATTGCCATATGACCCATGTGAACATTTGTTTGGGTCACCTGGTAAATATTGAATATGGTCCTGTCACCTAAGAAAAGTGTCTTAGGTTTCTTATGATATATTTTAAAGGCTTTTTGATGCCAAGATTTTGTGGAGTTGGTGGCTTTTGCAAATCTCTTTGAACATGTTCGGAGAGGAATGTTCATAGTTTCGACTGTGTCCCATTGTCCTTTGAGTTAAAAAGGCAAAAAAAGAAAAAAGAAACAACTAAGAGGAATATTAGTGTGACCGTGCTTACCATCATCCTTGTAGAATGATAAAAGAAAATTGCATATTGTTTGAGACAGACTGGTGAGGTATTTCCCATCAGGTGCATTAGATAATTCTTGCATCGCATTCACCATCCCAACTCTCTGGTGTGGAAAAGCCAACCTCCCTTCCGAACCTATTTAGAATGAAAGACGTATCAAAAATATATTAAACGGCACCATCAACACAGTCAATCAAGAACCAAGATAACACCATTGACAAGTTAAAAACACAAGCATAGGATTATTTCATACCTTTAATAACAGATTTGATAGCATTGAACATTGTGTCCAACGAATCTGGATTGCTGGATTTTTGGCTCAGACTCCTGACTATAGCTAACGCCACATCCCTTCTCCCTTCATCGGCATGTCGAGCCTGTACTAGTACTACTGAAAGAATTTCCGCAGCATACTTACTCAAATCAAGGTTGACCGACTTCAAAAGAATTCCAACAGACTCCAACACAATCTCCGGGTTGCGCTTAAGCATTTTAACAGCAGCCGGCAAAACAATTATTCCAAAATCTTCATGTGACATTTGCAAATACAGTGGGTGAAATGCTTCAATGAGACTCTTTCCTGGCTTTTCTTTTGCATTCAATATTGCATTAACATAAATATCAAGAAATGCTGGCTGTGAAGTGCACAGAATTGTATTAGAACCTAGAAGATGGAAATCACTCCCATGTAAACAAAAAATGCATAAAATTTAAGAATACAACTAACTCACCTTGAACTCTCCAAATAAAGAGGGTGGCCTAGTTGAGAACTCCAACAACAACAACAATAATTCCGGACCATCCTTATAAGGAATTAGGCCATTTTTCACTTCTTGTACATAGACTTTATAAATATCTGCTGACTGAAAGCAAAACAAGCATACATATCTAAGTTACAATAAATTCTCTGATATATAAAACTAAATGAGCAACATGACATTAACATTCTATTGAATTAAAAACAACTACAGTTGAACTAAACCTTCGAAAACAAATGAAAAATCTTTTTCTTGCAAGCCCTTCTTTCACGAAAAGATCTACTCCAAACAATATTAAGCAAAGAAGCTTGCCCCGCAGCTACTCTACATAAAGCATTCTTTGAAACAGTGGAAAACCGGCTTTTGCTCAAAAGTAAACACGACCAACTGAGAAGTCTGTAGCAGCCAACATAAGATTGAAATTTCAACTGCTTTTCCATGCTCTGAACAAGCGCTGCTGCAAAAGTCTTCATGAAAACCGTTCCACTTAAAGCCTTAACAATCACATCATCAACTGCTTTTCTCGATCTACGGTCATCGTAAATCGCAACCGTTCTAAATATTATATCAGTCAATAACGAAGCAAGCTCTGTAGACATGTCATCTACAAAAACAAAAAACGGAAATGCATTCAGACAGTGCATTTTTTCTAATTAACAATCAAATAGAGTAATTAATCACAATATAATAGCTAAATCAAAAGGTGAAACACTAAATGAAGTAAACAAAACATAGATGCATTCAGCCAGTGCATTATTTTCTAATTAACAATCAAATAGAATAATTAATCACAGACCGATAGCTAAATCAACAATGAAGCACTAAATTCAGTGATCAAAACATAGATGCATTCAAACAGTGCAATTTTTCTAATTAACGATCAAATAGAGTAATTAATCAAAATCTGATTAGCTAAATTTAAAAAGTAACACTAAATGAAGTAACCAAAACATAGATGCATTAGATAGTTCATTTTTTTCTAATTAACAATCAAATAGAGTAATAAATTGCAATCTGATAGCTAAATCAACATTGAAAAACAAAATGAAGTGACAGTGTAGTGTGTTAGTGTGATCAGTTAAGTATTGACCTGAAGTAGTAGATGAATTGAGAAACGCAGGGACTTCACGTTGGAATATTCGAAGTCGTTGATTAGTGGATGAAGTAGAAACCAATTCGGATAGAGAAACTAAGGATTGCAGTGATTCCGCCATTGTAGAAATGGCGAGATCTGAAGGAAGCTGTGGAGCTGAGAATCAGATTAATTATTAATATAAATAAACAGCTTCGCTTCCTGTTCTGCAAATACACACAGAGATACAGTGTTTCAGTTTCAGTGGCGATATTGGCTAGGGTTTTGGCTGCTGCTATATCCTGTCCCGATCAATTTCGGATTTGGTCGTAACCAAAATTAAACCACGGACATATTTTTATTTAAATTTTAATTATTTTTTATCATAGCATCAGCTTAATTTTTATTTTTACTTTTTTTGTGAGCATCAGCTTAATTTATTTATCTTTTGGTACTACAAAGTATGAAGCTGCAACAGGTAAGTACTAATAATTATTATAGGGTTTTTCTATCGTGTGCAAATTTGCACATGTTAAGAAATTTAAAATAGTAAATTTGTATTGAAACTTGTGTATTTTATATTAAATGTATAATATTTTAATAAATACTCCCTCCGGTCCAATGTATAAGGAACAATTTGGAAAAAAAATTTGGTCATTTATATAAGAAACAACTCATAAATTTATGCTTTATTAATTAAATATTTCCATTTCTACCCTTATTAAAGGTTAGTCATTTCTATGTCATGCATTAATTAGATTACATATTCCATAGCAAAAGTCACATTGAAATTAAGCATAGTGGTGGTGTATTTAGATAATTACAAGAGAGAAGTATAAATTAATACACCGAGGTTATTTTTGGAATAGACAAAAGGATTTAGAATTTTTAATTAAAAAAATAAGGTTTATTGGTCTGTGTGTTTTTTCCAAATTGTTCCTTATACATTGGACCAGAGGGAGTAATTGTTATTTTTTAATAAAAAATTACTACTTTTAGTTATCTTAACATGTGCAATGTTGCACATGTTAGACACACCCAATATTGTATTAGAGGAAGTACATCAATATAAAAAAAAAATATTAGAGGAAGTACACCATAGAGAAAATATTATTTTGTCACGTGAGTTTAATTCAATTAACGGACATTATATCATATATATATATATATATATGTAGGGGATGGATTTAAATTTTGTCATCTTATTTATCTACTTTAAACTTTAAAGGTTGAAATTTTTTTAATGATTTAAGGGTTCACAAAAAAAATGTGACTTTATGAAAAAGGAATTCCAACTTTTTATTTAGTTTATGTCTCCAACTTGTTTGATAACAACTTTAAAATAAAAAATAATACGATAAGAATTGTTAAATTCTTCATTTTTTTAACATGCATCCTATATGATTCAAAAAAAAAAAACATGCATCTGATATTTTGACATTAAGATTTTATGTCAATTACCGTTTCTTTTCATTTTTATATGTAGAAGGTGATTTTTCTCTTCTATTTTTTCTATACGCAATAGTAAAGGCATAGGCGGAGCCAAGGCCCAGCAAGTTATGACAGTTGTCTAGGCTATAGCCAAAAAAATTGGTATTTTTATGGTAAAACATATGTTTTTTTATCAAAACTAAGATTTTTAGGTGTTAGATTAGGGAAAAACTAATATCATTTATTGCACTATTTATATATATTATGTTACATGTGAAATTTTGATCAGACTCTATAATTTTTCTGGCTCCGCCACTGAGTAAGGATTGGATACTTGATCACTTGTTTAGGCTCAAATCTCTTTACCACATAGATCAATAGTTGTGTTAATTTAATGTTCGAATAAACACATTAATATATTGATATGTTTTAACTCGCTCTTATAAAATCAACTTATAAGGTGAGAGCTATCTTTAGTTGTTAATATAGTTTTATGCAATATTTCATTTAGTGTGCCGGATCAGAGGTTTCTGAAATGTGGTGCAAGACAATAATCTAGTGGACATACCGCTAATTGGTTGCTCGTACACTTGAATTTGAGGACATTGTAGTATTTATGTGTGTAGAAACTTAAGAGGACATAAAGAAATATTTGTATGTTTGAAGTACAAGTAGATGGTCCTATTTATACTATAGGACTAGAGACAAATAAACATAAGAATAATTATACATAAAGACTAATTACTCCTAATATAATTATAATAATTAGATAATCATAATATATTGTAACATCCCCCCTCAAACTCAAGTGGGTAGAACTGTTACCAACTTGAGTTTGGACACTAAAGTGCGGAAACGTCCTGGAGAGTGAGTTTTTGTAAACAAGTCAGCCGGTTGGTCAAAAGTTCCAATGGAGATAAGATGAAGTTCACCACGGAGAAGGTGTTGTCGAATGAAGTGGCAATCAATTTCAATATGTTTGGTTCGCTCATGGAAAACATCATTGTGGGCAATTTGAATGATACTACGATTGTCACAGTACAGATCAGTTGGAGAAGACTGTGATGTCTCTAAATCAGCAAGAAGCCACCAAATCCACAATATCTCAGAAGTAGTATCAGCAAGAGCACGATATTCAGCTTCAGTGCTAGAGCAGGCTATCAAGGTTTGTTTCTTGCTACGCCAAGATATAAGAGAATCTACAAGAAAAATACAAAAACCTGTGGTGGAACGACGATCACTAGGATCACCAGCCCAATCAGCATCAGAGTAGGCTCTAAGAATCATTGGAGATGTAGATGAGTAATTTAGACCATAAAATAAGGTACCCTTGATTAGGGATGTCAATGGATATCCGTGGGGGCGGATAGTATGATATTTATTTGTGTCCACTCTGTTGGATAAATACGATATCCATATCCGCTCCATATCCGTGCCGGTATCCGTCAAGCGGGTAATCCATGGATTTTGAAGTATCCGTGAATATTCACATATATCCTTGGATAATAATTTTTTTAAAAAAAATTTGATTCTTGTAAAAATAATTATTTTAATTACTTGAAATTTGTTTATCTTTTTTTCTAAAGAAACAAGAAAAAGATTATTATCACATAATAACATTCATACATTTCACTTTCAATTTAACAACAAAAGTCAACACATTTATTTTTCTTCTTTTCACCAAAATATAATAATATCTATGCATTTCTCTTTAGAAAAAATTTCATACATTTCATTTCTAATTGAAGCGGGTGGAAAAATGCGCGAGCGGAAAGCACTCGCTAAACAGTAAAGTCGCCACCGAACTTTATTTATTCCCGAAAGAAAAGGAAAATATCGATAAAACCTTAAAAGAATGGAAAGATGATCGTCGCAACCATTTCCAGGTTCGGGAGTCGATTATGCGAGGGGAAGGTATTAGCACCCCTCACATCCGTTGTACTCAACGGGAACCTTCTCATTAATTTTAGGGTTAAAAATAGTGTTTTAATTTATTTGCATGCTTTTTATTAGTTATTAGTTATTAAAAGTATTTATAAGAAGGGAAAAAAATTAGTTTTTTAATTAGTGTGCTTGACGAGATGTAAGAATCTCGCTCCTACGTATTCCCGGGTGCAATGGGAAATTCAAAGCTACACGCAGTTCTGGGTAGAAAATAATTGTTGGTTGGTTGATTTTATTTATGAAAACATTTTGGTTGCGCTTAGGTGGAAAAAAGTTTGTTTGATTGAAAAGGCGGACTCATGCATAACGATAGTACCCGTTTGAGAAAAAAGTAAGCGCACGGGGGCGCATAAAGAATAACGTTTGGTGTGTTGAGATTTATTTTAATGTGTTTTTTTTTAGAGAATGACGATTATCCGAACCACAAGTCATACGTCAAGTATCCAGATAACCGGGGAGCGAGAAGGCCATACGTCCGACCACCCCTTTTTCATTCACTTACTATTTATTTTAAAAGAAGAATGTTTTATTCTAGAATGACGGTTATCCGGATCACAAGGCATACGTCAAGTATCCAGATAACCGGGGAGCAAGAAGGCCATACGTCCGACCACCCCTTTTTCATTCGAATTTATTACAAAACTATTTGATGTTTTTTTATGGAAGACAAATAATCGGTCGGCAAGGTTTACATCAAGCATCGATTATTCGAGAGATGAGCGGAAGTACATTCGCCGGTCTCTTTTTTTAATCCACTTTTATTTATTGATTTTTGTATTTTTATTGTTACCATTATTGTTAGTATAAATTAAATAAAACAAATTGATTAAGTTAAATAAAACAATAAAATAAGAAAATAAAAAAAACAAAAAAAACGGGAGAATGACTACATAGTCATCTTCTCCACTTTGAACAAAAAAAACAAAATATGCTCCATGATCTCTCTCTCTGTTCCCAGTTTCTAAAATTTCCAAATCAAACTAGCAACTATCAATACAAAGACATGAAGGCAAATAACATAAAAGGGAAAAACGAAATGGTCACCGACGGTGGTTGGAGTCACGATTGCAATTATGGTGCGGTGGAAGATTCGCGGCGATTCCGGCGGATAGATGAAATTTCGTTCTGACTCCCTCTGCTTCTTTCAATTCGATCTCATCTATTTGTTTTGCTTTCACTTCTCTGCTTGATTACTTGTTTCTCTTTTCGGTTGATTATGACCAGTTTTGCTGGTTGTGGCTGTGTTGTTGTTACAGTGATTAAGATTGATGTTGGTGTTGATGTTGGTATTGTTTATGATTTTGGTGGATGATGGTGGTTCGATGAAGTGGTGATGATTTGTTGATAGTAGTGAAGATTGAAGAGATTGAAAGATGAAGGGTTGTGTGGTGGTTTATGGTGATTGTGATGGTGATGAATGAAGGTGGCGCGGCGGCACTGTAACAACAGTGTTGTTGTTCTTTTGGTTTCTTTTGTGGTTTCTGTTCTCCTCCTTTTGTTTGAAAATCTATTTGTTATTTATAATGAAGGAAATTAGGTTTAACTTGCAATGGAATGAAATTATATGAATTGAATGTAGTTTATGAGTGAATGAGGAATTTCTCCATTGAGACAGATTTGCCATGATTGCAAGATTCTTCCTTTTTATTTATGTTGACTTTTCTTGAATTTTTTTTTTATGATTTTTTTAATTTCTTTTGATAAAAAGTACAAAAAATCATGAATAAAGTTTTTCTGAAAAAATGCCTAAAATAAAAAAACGAAAATTAAAATTAAAATTGTATTTTTGTGATTTTTGAATAAAATATAAGTAAAGTAAGAAAAATACAAAAAGATGGAAAAAGTGGGACTCGAACACATGACAGTAGACACAAAACTCCTTGAACATTCTCTTTATTACCAAATAGGCTAGCTCAAATACTTGAAACTAAATGTGACAAAAACCTATATGATAAAAAGTATGGGCAAAATTTGGGGTATGACACTAATCAAGACAAAGTTCATCACAAAATTTTAAAGAATTGAAAAGGCTCTTATATATTTGATAACTAATAATATTTATATAATATTCTTATTTACTAACGGGTATGGATATCCGCGGATACGAATACCATTAAATCCGCATCCGTATCCATTAATTATCGGGTAGTTGAAATATCCATTTATCTTACCCGTGGATATCCATTAAACTATCCGCTCCGTGTCCGTGGCGGATTTTATCCGCATATATCCGCGGGTATGGATATTTTTGCCATCCCTACCCTTGATATACCGTATAATTCGAAGGACAACAGCATAATGTGACGTATGTGGAGAAGACATTAATTGACTAACAAGATGAACAACATGTGAAATATCTGGTCGAGTAACCGTGAGGTATATTAGACTACCTACAAGTTGCCGATAAAGAGTAGCATCATTAAGTAAAGTACCATCTTGAGGAGTAAATCGAATGTTGGGTTTAAGAGGAGTGTTTTCAATTTTACAATCTGTGAGACCTGCTCGAGAGACAAGATCGGAAGCATACTTAGCCTGTGAGAAAACCAAGTCATCACTCAAAGATAATACCTCAAGCCCCAAAAAGTAACTTAGTTGTCCAAGATCCTTCATCTCAAAATGTTGACACAAGAATTGTTTGAGCTCTTCAATTCCACCTGTGTCATCTCCAGTGATAATCATATCGTCGACATAAAGAAGCAAGACAACAGTACCATTGTTAGTTTTTCGAGTAAAAAGAGCAGAGTCATGAGCACTGGAAGTGAAATTCAACTGAGTGATAGTGTTGTAAAATTTAGCAAACCAAGCTCTAGGTGCTTGTTTGAGACCATAAAGAGCCTTACGGAGGCGAGACACTTTGTTTTATGCGCAAGTGTATCCTGGAGGAGGACGCATGTAAACCTCTTCTTCTAAATCTCCATCGAGGAATGCATTTTTGACATCCATTTGAGTAATTTACCATTTGTGATTGGCAGCAATGGCAAGAAGAGTTCGAAAGATGTGATGCGTGCAACCGGGGCAAATGTTTCTTCATAATCAATACCATACTCTTGGGTGAAGCCTTTTGCTACAAGACGAACTTTGTAACGCTCAATAGATCCATCAGAAAAAGTCTTTATTTTATAAACTCATTTGCATCCTACAAGAGTCTTCTCACAAGGAGGATCAACAAGGTCCCATGTATGAGTTTTCTCCAATGCCTGTAATTCTTTCTGCATAGCTTGCTGCCAATGAGGATCTGCAGATGCTTCCTTATAGGACTGTGGTTCATGATGGTGAAGTATAGTGGAATAACAATGGTAATTATCACGAAGGTAGGGAGGTGTATTTCTTACTCGTGTAGGAAGCTCAATAGTGAGTTAAACTTTGACAAGGAAGAGAACATTATATGTTCCCAAAAGACAACATGACGAGAGATACGAATGCGTTGGGATATTGGGTCCCAACATCGATAACCTTTGTGTTCAGTGCCATAACCAAGAAAACAACATAGACGAGCACGAGACTCAAGTTTAGTATATTCATGGGGTTGGAGGAGGACAAAACAAGCACAGCCAAACACCTTAAGTGAATTATAATCTGGTGTAGTGAGATAAAGACGCTCAAAAGGAGAGACATTGCCAATGACAGGGGAAGGGAGACGATTGATTACATGAACAGCTGTAAGAGCAGCTTCACCCCAAGCGTGTTCTGGACAAGAGGCTGAGATAAGCATAGCACGAACTGAGTCAATAATGTGATGATGCTTTCTCTAAGCACGACCATTTGTTGAGATGTATATGGACATGAAAATTCAGACAAGGTACCCTGCTCATGAAGAAAAGACAAGAGTTTAGAATCATGATATTCCATGGCATTATCTCGTCGAAAAACTTTAATAGCTTTAGAAAATTGTGTTTGAATCATTTTGGCAAAATTGATGTAAATTTGAGGAAGCTCGTGCCTATTTTTCATCATATATATCCATGTAAAACGAGAATAATCATCAATAAATATAACAAAATACCGAGAACCTCCCATAGTAGGTGTGGGAGCAGAGCAGGATCCAAAATATCAGAATGCACAAGATCAAATGGTGAAGCTGAATTAGAAGTACTTTCATTAAAAGACAATGCCGGTTGTTTAGCAGTTTGACAAGCAGAACAATCAAAAGAATCATTGGTGATAGATCCTAAATAACCTTGAGACACTAGAGGGCGCAATTTCCCAATAGAACTATGGGCAAGGCGACGATGCCATAGTTTAATGGAATCATTTGTGGAGGCAGCACAAATGTTGGATTCGTGAGGAACATGCAGTTCAGTGAGTTCATATAGCCTTCTGATCTTACGTCCAGTCCCTATGAGTTGTTCGGTCCGTGGATCCTGCACACAACATCCAGAGGAAGAGAAAGTAATTTCACAACCAAGATCACATAATTGACCAATAGAGATGAGGTTAAAATTTAATTTAGGGATAAGGTATGTATTATGTAAGCTTAAATTAGGCAGAGATATAGAACATGTATGACTAACATTCATAAGAGATTCATCAGTAGTGTGGATAGAACGGGTAATATCATTTTTTGACAAGGAAGAAAATAAATGAGATGCAGATGTCATGTGGTTACAACAGGCATAATCAAAATACCATTTAGAATTACCTGGTGTGGTGGAAAAAGCAGCAGGAGTATTACAAGAGATAATTTGTGTAAGAAGAGACTGATACTTGTGACAGAGAAGGTGGCTTGAGTGGATTCTACAGATTCATTTGTAGCAACAGCAGTTGGAAGTACAAACCCGAAAGAGTTGGGACGATGTTGATACATTTTCTGATCAGACCGTGGAGGACGAGTGAGACAATTTTGAATCAAGTGTCCGGTTGTCTTACAATATCGACAACAATTTGAAGCAATATGACCCTTTTTCATGCAGTTATAACATTCAACCGTGGACAATCAAAGAAAGAATGTCCAAGTTTACAACAACAACCACAATATTTCTCCATTATAACTCAATGATGTTTAAAATTATTGCAATTAACGTATTTTCAGTGTTTGACAGTACAATTGATCTTTGGGAGCAAAAGAGTACAAATACAAGCAAAAGAAATTAAGAAAAAACAAAAATTGGTGCAATTCACGTTGACAAAATTTGATATTTGATAATATATATCTCAATTGCAAATTCATATATGATGTCGAGAAAATTGAAAAAAGTGAAACAAATAAATACGTGAGTGGAATAACAGGTAATCGGTGACTGGAACTCAAAGACAACTTTACTAATTTTATGCCCACAACGGCAGCGGTGGTAGACAAACAAAGGGAAAGAAAAAAATAATACCCGAAAAATAACGCAGGAGAAAACACTTGGAAACCTAAGCTCTGGATACCACGTAGAAACTTAAGAGGACATAAAGAAATATTTGTATATTCATTGTATGTTTGAAGTACAAGTAGATGGTCTATTTATACTATAGGATTGGGGACAAATAAACATAAGAATAATTATACATAAAGACTAATTACTCCTAATATAATTATAATATCAATTATAATAATTAGATAATCATAATATATTGTAACAATGTGAAGGAAGAAATGCTAGATAAAGCAATGGTTTGCTGAAGCTTGGTATGACTTTTTTTCATGTTGTCAACTTCACAATTGCGGAATTTTTTTTATCATTATCCGATATTAATAAAGTTGAACAAAAACTAAAATAATAAAAGGAGAATGTTGACATGAACTTGAGATGTCGAGAGATATCAAACATCTACAAGAACCTCTGTGTGAAGATGTTCAAAAGAGAACTAGCGCATTATTTGCACAAGAAGAAGCGTTTTAGAGGCAACATGCAAAAGTTTATTGGCTCCGTGTGGGGGACACTAATTCATGTTTTTTCCAAGCATCGGCCAATGCAAAAAATAAAACCAATGAGAGATCGTATAGACGCAGAACAAAGAGAGGGAGTTGGTCCATAATTTATGTAGTGTGGCAAATGATTACTTTTAAGAAATTATTCACCAATGAGCATAATGGAAACAATGTGGACATTGAATATATTAACCCAACAATCATAGACGGACCAAATGATAAACTAGTTTGTTCATTCCATGTAAAAGAGTTCAAATAGGCTCAATCTGCAATACATCCAGACAAGGCATCGGGCTCAGATGGATTAAATTCATCTTTCTTTAGATGCTTTTGGAATGTGTGTGGTGTGGAGTTGTTTCACGCAGGAGTTGCTTGATTGGAGAGAGATTCATTTTCGAAGCAAATCATGGCTACTAATATGTTGAGTGGTTCTTATCCTAAAAAAGGAGAACTCAGATTACATGTGTGATTTAAGGCTTATTTCTCTCTGCAATATTCTCTACAAAGTCATATCAAATGTACTTGCTAATAAACTTAAACCCCTCTCACAATGCATGTTCCAACAACAATCAACTTTCGTGGAGGATAAATCAATTGTTGATAATGTTATGATAGCATCAGAAATCATACATCATAAGAAATGTAAGACTCGAAGTAAGATGAGATGTGCCTTAAAGATTGATATAAGTAAGACTTGTGATAGGGTGGATTGTGAGTATGTGTATAAAGATAACGATAAGAATGAGTGTTAGTAGTGGCCAGATTATGTGTCATGCTTATGATGAGTGTCAATGATATATCCTATTGACGATGAGTGCCAACAACAATGCATCTGGATGAAAAATTGTTGATATGTCATGAGTGATAGGTGTCTCGAGTTTGAAATTTACAATTTATGGTAAACAATATACAAGTGAAAAGATTCATATGTATAACGTTTTAAAATTTTGAATTAAGATATGATATTTAATTCTAATACGATGATCACATAAACTCTTGAGCGATCCAACACCTAGCCTAACTAGTTGTAGTTCATATGGACTCTACTGTAAACAAAAGTAACTCACATCTATGATAGCTAAATGCATTTACTTTTCTTGGCACATTTTAAGGAGACACTATATAAAGAGTTAAACCAAGACAAGGTGTTAAAGTGGTTAATGAGTTCCCTTTAGAACAAATTGATCGGGAGAATTTGAGTTCGATTCTTTAGCCCGATACCGAATATCTGGTAGTGGAGCAAGATGAGAGAATGGTTGAATATCTTTGCCTTTGCTAATGAATTTTCTGATTGCCTCTATCTTCTTCACCATTTGATTGCACAAAAGATATCGTCGTCCACACGTTGGTACCCATCCTTGAAAACAATTAAAGTCTGTCTCCTTCCCCTGTACAATAACCTCCACCTCTCCCAAGAGTTTTTCTACATCACTCAACGGATGTGGATCACCTGCAGTTGAAATTCAATTGCAGGCCCACACAGTTCAATAAAACATATTATTATTATTTAAATAAATTATTAAATAAAAAAAATAAACTACACAGCATAACCATGCAGTGGCAGTGGAACTGCAGGCTATCCTTTTCCTCACTCAACCACCTCTTCACTGGTTTTTCAATTATTTCAGTTCTGTTCTCAGTTTGTTCAATACGAATCTTCACGTAGTCTCTGTCTGTTGTTAACGCCTTCCTTGCATATCCTCAAGATCATCGATCACTTGTCGAAGTCTATCTTTTGATGCTTCTTCAGTTTGATCCTTGCTTATATTTTTATATGGAGAATACTCTTGTACTTTTTTTTTTCTCGTATATTATTCATAACTATATATCTCTATATATAGAGTTACAAAATAAAACAAATTTCTACCTCATCTTTTAAAATAACAAACTAGTATTAAATATTCTAAACATATCTTAAAATTCTAAAAAAAAATATTAATTTTAAGTCCTAATTTTATCTATTTTAAATATAAAATCTTAAAAAAAATATTTAGGCATTATTTTCAACACAAACAACAAAACAAAAACTTTGGTCGGCAGAAGTCGTCAACTGTTATAAGTAATTACTTTGATAAATTACACTCAGTCAGTAGAAATTTGAATAATTTGCAGTATAAATATATGATGAAGAATATATAACTCTGACTTTGTCATTTTAAACTCTGTCTGGCTACATTGGCGGCTTTGCTTTAAATCATTGGGAGGTGGTAGAAAAATACATTAATGAGTGTCATTTACAGATTGTATGTGAATTCAACCTTATATATATATACACCCTTCCTCATTGCATCATTTGCTTGCATGCTCCATATACAAACCACAAGTTATAACATCTGTCAGTACTCTTAGTTGGGTTTTGCATTCTATATATATGTTACTTCTTGGTGATTGGATTTTGTGTAATTGTAATAAGCTTGGTTTGGTTGTGTTTATGCAGGTTTAAAAGCTTGGGCTAGAGCCTATACCTGGGGAGAAGCTTCTAATTGTAAGTGTAACATGTCTTTATTGTGAGATTGAGGTTGCTCTTGATTATGCAAGGCCAATAAGCAGTAATTAATTGGTGCATAAAATCTTCATACTATAGTTAAAAAGAATTTTGCAAATATAAAAAGTGAAGCCATTTGGTTAGCAACTTATGCGCTTGAAAAATTTTATTTTTTATTAGAAATGAATATCTCTTATATTATAAGCTTGTTCCGTTTTGCTATTGTTAACCCTAATTTTTTTCCCGCTCATTTTTCCTCTCATTTAACCTTAACATTAATTCAAATAAAATGTTAAAAAATACATCACTAAGAATCGAACCCACAACCTTTAACTCACCATGTTAAATATTTATTATTATTAGTTTCCTATATTATTATTATTATTATATTATTATTATTATTACTATTATTATTATTATTATTGTTATTGTTAATTCAAATAAAATGTTAAAAAATACCTCAGCAAGAAGCGAACTCACAACCTTCAACTTACCATGTTAAATATTTATTATTATTAGCTTCATACTATTATTATTATTATTATTATTATTATATCTCTTATATTCTAAACTTGCTCCGAAATGCTAACCCAAAACCTATTTTTTTTTCCTCTCATTTTTCCTCTCTTTTTCATGTGGTCCATTATATTAAAAAAAATACAAATTTGTCTACTAGCAGTAAGGGTATTACGCTTCAAGAGAAGTGGAACTCACTCGAATAGAGAAAGTCTAGGCTCACTCAAAGGTCAAGTATGAGAATCGAACCCGCATCCCTTTAATTTTTTCTTTTGCGATGACTATATTAATAAGAGTCACGAACAATCGCTTAAGCATGTTGGGATATATCTTTTGTCAACAATGTTTTTACATGGTCAGTTGTATGTTGCAACATCAAGAGTTATTTAAAGATAATGATTAAAAATATTGATTATGGACGAAGACGGTGAATCTACGAATAAAACTTTCAATGTAGTCTATAAAAAAGTATTTCGTAATACACCATAATTTCTGTTGTATGAACATTTATCCAAATTTATTGTCGAACTAATAATTAATGATATTTGACTTTTTTATATACGTTTTATTTCTGTTGAATGAACATTTATCCAAATTTATTGTCGAACTAATACTTAATGGTACTCGACTTTTTTATATACGTTTTAGTGTTAAAAAAATTATATCTTATTTTTTTCATATTACAACTAATTCGACCCGTGCACCGCACGGGTCAAAGTTCTAGTTTGGTATAATGTAATGTTTTGTTTACCACAGCCGTCAATTATGTTAGTTAGATTCTACACTCAAAGATATTATGGCTCTGTTTCACAAGCCAAAAAAGCTAGCTTATGTATTATAACTTATAAGCTAAAAGATCTGTTTGGTAACTTATAGCTTATTTTACTGACTTATAGTTCATTTTTTAGACTCTATTTCAAGTAGCTTATGAGTTTATAGCTTATCATTTTTTCTTCCATTATTACCCTTTACAATTTATTTTAATTTAAAATAAACTAGGTATATATTATAATTCTGGCTTGTTATTACGTACCAATGGAAAATTACGAAATCATACCAACAATGATTTTTACTAAAAAATACTCCTAACAACGTTAATTAACATGTTTTTTTTCTACCGTAAAGAAAACATGTGTTTCTTTTCTATTTTTTGATGTACTGTGTTAACAACATTTGTAGACTACTCGTAAAAAAAATGTTGTAGGCTACTCCTTTCTTTTTTAAAATTAAATAAACAAAAATTAAAATAGATCAAAACAAGCCTAATGTCCATGGAAAGACATAATGATACGAACCATGTCCATTTTTTATTTGAATATATTGTTTTTATAAATTATAAAAGCTAACATGAAAATAAATTTAAATAAAATTTCAATAACTAAAAATTATTTTTATAATATATAAAAAATATATTAAATTAATAAACTTAAATTACTAAATTCTAAATATCTTAAATATAAATTTTATTATTAATTAATAATATGTTCTTTTATGTCATTTTGCATCTATCAGCTGGTTGAACCGCTAATTTTACCAAACACTTTAAGTAGCTTATCAACCATCAGTTATCAGCTATAAGCTATCAGTCATCAGCCATAAACTATAAGTTAGCTTATCAGTCAACCGTTATTTTTGCCAAACAGAGTCCATGTATATATGTTATATCTCCACGTATTGCTATAGATGTTTAAGAGACCTTATTACTTTTTTAAGATTAAATAATAATAATTTAGGATACTTATATAAAAAATAAATAAATAATAATAATAATAATAGGAAATCCAGTTTACATATGCTTTAGAGTCAACCAAAAATTGTGTATGCCTATAGAATATTATTGACAATCAGTTTGCACTTTAAGTAGTGAATACAATTATTTTTTTATTTTAAAACTCTAATGTTTGCACCTTATTACGCTTCCCGTAAAAATATTTTGAAAAATACAATTTGCTACTTAAAGTGTAAATTCATTGTACTTTAACAAATTAACCTTATAAAAATCTAATCATTTTATCCCCGTCACTCCTATGAAATATTTTGAATAAAATATTGTACGAATAAGTGATTGATTTTAGTGAGTGTAATTGATCGATGTTATGTCACAACCGCTTCTATGAGCAATCAAAATTGGCCATCGTCCAAGATCCTATTTTGATTGTTCATTAAAATGGTAGTGACATAACATAGACCAATCACACACACCAAAAAAATTATAAATTGAAACATTTTTTTTATTTTTCAATCACTCCCACAATATTTTATTCAACATATTTGTATGGAAAAAGTAAGTGAAAACTGAGTTCATACTATTTAAATAGTGATATGTATTTTTTTCGGATTATGTGCAAGTAGGGTAACATTGAAAAGGTATGAGGTGAGCGAAAAGGAAATTTTCTTTCTAGTGACATCTATAACTTTTCTTTTATTTTTTTTCTTTGTTGGGGCTAGACCTTTTTTATTTTTATTTTAAAAAAGAAACACCTTGACCAATATTAATGAATGAGATGAAAAAAATTAATTTAAAAAAGAAATTTTCCAAACTCACATACTCTATTCAATAATCTCTGTCTGTGCCAAAAATCATTTTTTTTAATCTCTTTAGACAGGATCCACTTACAGGTTCACTGGTCAGGAAAATTGGAAACAGGATAAACAAGGTACTGAAAAGGCATAAATGTGGTAGATACATCCTTTTTCTAATTTACTTATTGTCACACATTTTATATGAGTGTGTACTACTAATATTATTGACTATTCCTTCTCATATTTCTTATGCTATACTGTGACTTCTATTTGATAATTCTACACCTTTAGTTCAATTAATAAAATCACCCTTTTGATTCCCATATATGTATCAGTAGTAACCCACCTTTCTTCATGTCATGTCTATAGAAGTGTTCACTTTTTTTTTTATATTCCTTGTTGTAGAAATTTTCTCCCGTTTTCACCGTAATCAATCTTAGCCATTAAATTTTAATTGTACAATCCTGATTAAATACACAGTTACAACAAAAAATCAATCTTATCCGTTGATTTAAATTGGACGGCCCACTGCCCACAGTTTAAGGAAATCCATTTGTACTACTACTACTATATTTGTAGAAAACAATGAAAAGTAAAAGATAGAAATAAAACGGATCTATCCGTACATCTCATTTAATCTGGGTGAGATGGATAACTCAACTAGTTAATCTAGTTGAACTAAGAGTTAAAGAGTTTGAGATTCAAGATTAACGTCTTACCACAGAGAAAAACTAGCATAACATTGTATTAACAATTTGTCATTAAAAAAAAAACTTATTTAATCTAAGATTTATTGATCTAACGGTAAAAACAAATTTATGTACGGTAATGTTTATTTATTTTATGGTGGCTGTGTCTATATCTGTTGGGGTGGTGGTAGCAGAAGCTATTAAATTCGTCACATCAAATATCACAACAAATTACCTCTATATAAAGACACTCCCCATACTCATAAACAAATCATAAACACAAGGGTAGTTTCTTCTCTAGTAAAGGCAAAAAACTTTGCCATTTAATCTGTCTAGAGGCACTATCCTATCAAATCCATGGACCAAAACAGCCAAAGAGTACTCGTTTCTGTTTCTTGTATGCTAATAATATGGAACATTGTTGTTCCACAAGTTGAAGCTCGAGCATTTTTTGTTTTTGGTGATTCACTTGTCGATAATGGCAACAATAACTACTTATTCACCAGTGCTCGTGCTGATAACTACCCTTATGGCATCGATTACCCGACTCATCGTCCCACCGGACGTTTCTCCAATGGCCTCAACATCCCTGACCTTATCAGTATACATGCATATCCTAATCTCAATTGTTGATTGATAGTTTGTAATTTTGTATGCATAACATATAGTTTAAATTGTATCACTTAATTAATCGATTAATATTATAATGTACTAGGTGAACGAATTGGATCGGAGCCAACATTACCATATTTAAATCCTCAACTAGACGGAGAGGCGCTACTAATTGGTGCTAACTTTGCTTCTGCTGGAATTGGAATTCTCAATGATACTGGAATTCAATTTGTAAGCTACCTTAAATTTTGTTTGTACTACATTTTTTTTGCATTGATATGTCAAATTTTCTGTTTAATTAAAGAGACCAAATTTTTTTTTTACAACTGTTTCTAATTAATGAGATTTGAACTTCATACCTTGAAATTACAAAGTCAAATTCTTATCTTATTCTTAAGGTATTAAGAAAAATATACGTTCTCTGTCTAAACTAGGATATATAAAATTGTGTATACATTTCTTTTTGACCAAAATTGTGTATACATTTATGTTTGCAGGTAAACATAATCAGAATCACAAAACAATTAGAGTTGTTTGAGCAGTATCAGCAAAGAGTGAATGCACTAATTGGAGAAGAAGAGACAGTGAGACTAGTGAATGAAGCTTTATTCCTCATTACTTTAGGTGGAAATGATTTTGTCAACAACTATTTCCTCATACCTTTCTCTGCAAGATCGCGCCAATTTCGTCTCCCAGATTATGTCGTATACCTCATTTCCGAGTATCGTAAAATTCTCGCGGTATATATTGCTATCTTTTACTCTCTTTGGTTGCTATTTTTTTAGTGCTAGTATCATATACTATCTCTGTTTTTGCCTTTGCTTATTTTAACATTTTTCTTGAGTATGAAAAGACATGAAATGATTATAAATGATCCTAAAACGGAAATGAATGAAAAACTTTGAATAATGTGTATATATAATATAGCTAGATTTAGGAATGAGCCATGTTCATTTTGTTTACATGAATAATATTTTTCATTTTTATAATATGGGATAGCCTAGTATTGATGTTACATTTTTGTATCAAAATATCATTTATTGATTACTAATTTTATAAATATCACCTTAATAATATTGTAAAATTGTAGTAATTTTTGTTTGAAAAGAAAACAAAGTTGGCCACTGTACCCTTTTTAACTCTTGAGTGTAAAATGAAAGTGCAAAAATTTACATGTACGAATGACATTTATGATTCTTGCATAATAAGTACTATTCAACTTATATGCATAGGGGACAACCAAGTCCGACAAAAAAATGTAGATATACCCATTAATTGAATGAGATTCATAAACATACACGAATTTAATAGACAATAAATTTTTGAAAGGAACAACACTTTTTTTTTTAATAGATGAATGTTAGTGGTTAGTTTATTAGATGAGAAGAATTCTGTAATTAGTTGCAGAAATTTCTCAACCTATATTATACTTACACTTTGTTGTTAGAAAATGCATGAAATATCAAATGTTATCTCGGCCGCAAGAGTTTTTAGATTAGATCAACCTGTAATTATTGACATTAGTCCTTATTAGAATTAGAAGGAAACACAATTAAAGTTAAGCTAGACAATTTCTTGTAAGAAAAGATAACATTAAAAAGCAATGAATATCGTTAAATTGATTTGAACTAGCAACCCCAAAGTACTATATCAACTTATTAATGTTAAATTATTGTGTTTTTCATTGGAGGCTTTAGAGACCTTTAGGAAAATGCATATATTTTTTTAAGGTTGAAGTAGGTTTGAGCTGCCCTATGCTTCAGCTGATCCTGTTTTATATGTGCGTTGAGTTATGGGGATACACATTGGATATGAGATGACATGGATATATGTTTATATAAGTGAAAATAATCTCCACCTTACAAGTTGATTTTTATATATATGGTTGAATTAAGTCTAATTCAAATTCTAAGATAAGGATGAGAGTCTATAGTTTAAGATAAATATTTTGGACCATCTTTTATTCAGATTTTCGCTATCAGGCCATCTACATACCATTCACATCTACGTACCAAATCTGATAGTATTGAACATGAGAATTGATAAGCATGTTCTTCCTTCGGTCATATTTATAGGCAAAAAAAATTATTTGCACAATGTTTAAAGAATTTTGTTAAGTGTAGTTAATTTTCTTGATTTAATATAAAACATGAATAAATTTACTATATTGTCCTTTATAAATAAGTCTTCTTTTTCTTGAAAATCACATACACATTGTGGAAAGTAAAATGAAATACGTATATGCTTAAAGAAAAATAGTATAATTAAATAAGGGAATATTAGGAATAATAATATTAATTAATTAAAAGTATTTAACTTTTGCTTATAATAATATTAGGAATAATAATATCAATTAATTAATATAAGGGTCACGTTAAACAGTGCCCCTCGGGGCACTTGTTAAGCATACCAAAAAAGAAAATTAATGTTGGAAACATAACTTTTTACAATATTGAAAGCACAAATTCCAAGAAAAAATTTCTATATTCATATGCTTAATTAACTAGTGTCCGGTGGCACTGTTTAACATTTTCCTTAATATAAAATATAAATGCAAAATTAATGTGTTATGGGGTCTATCTCTTACACAATTATATTGTATTTTTTTTTACATACTCCAATAATTAATTCTGACGACATGCAAAATAAAATGATGAGATGCAATTATTGATATGCATGCATGCATTACACAGAGGCTTTATGAATTGGGAGCAAGGAGAGTTATGGTGACAGGTACGGGACCGTTAGGGTGTGCACCAGCAGAGTTAGCTCAGCATAGCAGAAATGGCGAATGTTACGCTGAACTTCAGGAAGCTGGCGATCTTTTCAACCCTCAACTTGTTCAATTGTTGGGTCAACTCAACTCTGAAATTGGTTCTGATGTCTTTATTTCTGCTAATGCCTTCGCAATGAATATGGATTTTATTGGTGATCCACAAGCATATGGTTTGTCTCTGTTCCTATTTTTTTTAATTGTATAGTATTCATGATTTTTAATGGTTAGCTTAATTAATACAATCCAAATCCAAATCCAAATGCCTTTAGATTTACTATGTCCAATCCAAATGGAGCCACCGCCTTCAGATCCCGTTAAATAGGGGAAACCGGTTTTAGGGACCACATTCTGAGTGGTTGGATTGAAGATAGTTTACTTTAAGTTACTATTATACATACTCCATAGTCCATAAGACATGAAGAAAGGGAAATTTATGTCTTACACAACACCGTATGCTGTAATTAAAATAAATAATGTTAACCTCATTTAGGCACAGGCAAACATTGAAGCTAATAAGTTATGTACTATTTTTGAGTACAAGTCATGTACTAGCTAGTATTTAACATGCTAGTTTTAGTTTTTACACTATGAATGAATAGTGTTTATTACATAGGTACATTATTTCTCCAACTTGTGGGTGGGACTGGGGATCCTATTTAAACTCTTTCACATTATGAGAAGTAGGGAAGACCTACATTAGTACATTTTTCATGAGGAGAGTAAATTGCTACTATGAGTTAGTTATATATTTAAAGCTTTGGAGGATTCTTGATATATGGCCAACTATCTACCTCTCTTACATTAGATGCATTATTATTTTACACCACAAATTTAAATTTAACCTCCTGTACAATATAGTGTCATACAAGTGGTAGATACTATGACTTTTGAACTATTTAGTCATGAGCAATCCATATTGAAAAACATTTGTTCGGAGAGAGACATCAACTTCTTAAATAAATTTAAGTTATCTCCAGTGTGTATGAAAAAATATGTGGAGAGGTCAACTCCTTAAATACATCACAGTTACCTTGAAGGGATTAGTCTCCGCAATTGCATGCAGAGAATATCTTTAGTTTACAAAAAAAAAAAATCCTTTTTTAGAAAAATTTTCATCTACCATCGGTTAACACATGACATACAACTTAACACATGACATACAACTGATTATTGGCTATGTGAAAAAAATTGATTTTGTAAAATTAATTGAGATATTTTTTTTTTTTGGTTTATAACTCTCTGGCTAAGAAATGATTCCATCCAAGTATCAAATTGGGTTCTCCAAAAATATGTTCTTTGGTTTATAACTCTTTGGCTAAGAAATGAGTCCAATAACTTGGTTAATTATGATATTATTAGTTAGAACTTATAAATGAGTTAAATTTAAAGTTATTTATGTTAAGATATATTTATCTAAAGTGGGTTGAATAATAAATTATTAAAAATTAATTTTAGAGGTAAAATCTTTAAATTCTAACTTTTAAGTTAGAATCAATTCAAAAGACACAATTAATTCTATTTGAAAACATTGCAAGTTTAGACTGATAATGGAATTATCAAAATCAATGTGAAGCACCACAATTTTGGCAGAAGTTACCCGTTGTAGTTTTAACAAAATCATGGCAGCATCACGATCTTGAAAAATTCAATGCAAATCAAAACACACGTATCAAAATCAATTATACACCTTTGAAATATACTTTCACTTATACAAAAATGGAATCAAACATATATGCTAAAAGTAATTATACATATCAAATAATATCCTCATTCCTCACAATAATTTTATTTTTAGCCACAATTGTTTTTCTTAATGATACTTGTATAGCATGAAGATGCAATATTGTTATGTGAAGCATGACAACTATATTAAATTTGAAATCACATTTTGATATGCAGGATTTGCCACATCAAAAGTTGCATGTTGTGGTCAAGGACCCTACAATGGGATTGGACTATGTACTCCAATATCTAACCTATGTGCAGATAGAGATGCATATGTATTTTGGGATCCTTTCCATCCAAGTGAGAGAGCAAACAGAATGATTGTAGACAGGTTCATGATAGGATCCAGTGAATACATGCATCCAATGAATCTCAGTACCATTATGCTTTTGGATTCAAGGACCTAATAGTAATATAATTGCTTCTTAAGAGTTAATGGAGTATGTGATTCTAGCACAAAATGTTGTATACTATGTATTAATTGTGTAGACTACAATGTTACTATGTACTGCAAATTATAAGTAAATTATATGAAATGAAACCTTGGGAACTCATGAGTATTTTATTCTCTGTTGTAACGATGAATATATGTCCTAATTTAGAGAATAAGCTGTTGGTGTTTTTCTTTTTGGTCAAGTGGTGGATGGTTTTTCTTTTTGGTGTTTTCTTCCAAAGGGTATTTTTGAAACGAGGGACTAAGAGCAATTAAGGGGGCTTAAAGAGCAAATTTATAATTTGTGAGACTAAAGACAAAGCCCAAACTTTGTAGTGGGCTTATAAATTAGTCCAAGTAAACATGCACAGAATTTTGTTAAAATCCTTAAAGCATATAAAAATGAAAATTACTCTTCCAGCCCTCTATGTTTCTTTTATACCCCATAAACATGCAAAAAAATTTGGTTTGTATTTACCAAAGTTTTTTTAGTGCAAATTTTACACTAAAAAAATATTTTGTTTGTGTTTACCGAAATTTTTTGCGTGTTTAGGGAGTATAAAAGAAACGTGGGGCTGGAAGAACAGTAAATTTCTATAAAAATCTATCAATTGAATTTATATCTCAATAATTGTGAATATACCTTAGCAAACTAATTGTATCTTTTTTCCTTATCAAACCCCTGATTCAGACACACGCAAACATAATTGTTGGTGATGCTAAATTAACATCTCATGACTCAGAGAGTTGATTATTATGGGTGAGCATGGAAGTTAAGTTTTGGAAAATTTTAGGGCCTATCTGAGAGGGGGAATGAACTGTTTTTCTTTTTAATTTATGGGTGAGTTTGGGAATTAAGTTTTGGATAATTATAGGCATATTTAGTGAGAAAAGATTATTATATGAGAGCAAAAGAGGACATATAAAAAAAAATAACCACCGGTAATTTAATCTTACTTTTTTTGAATCAAACAAATTTACTGCATTTCATTAACTACTAAATGTTCAATACATAAGGGAATATTCTCAAATCTATGGAAGCTAGACCAAGAATTGGCTGCCCTAGCAAGAGTATGAGCAACCGAATTCGCTTGCCTCCTAACAAACTTAACCTCAAAGTTTAGAAAAGACGACATAACATTAATAATATCATGAACAATTGACAGAAACTCAGAATTTCCTATACGCTTCATATGAATAGCCTCTACCAACACTTTCGAGTCACTTTCAAATTGAACTCGATCAAGTCCTCTATGTATAGCTTCTTCCATTGCTAAGAGTAAAGCCCATGCTTCTCCCTCTATAGAAGACATCATAGTTTGCTGCCATTGTGTCATACCAGCCATGACTTGACCCCTATTATTGCGAAAACACAATCCCACAGAGGTCCTTCCAGAGCCAGGCACAAAGGCAACATCAACGTTGCATTTTACCCAGCCTAGAGCTGGTTTCTCCCACCTTGCCAGATCTGCTTCTGTAGTCCTGCTCTCACTATTACTCTGTAGCTTATGAACTGAGTACCAATCATTCCAAGCATCAAAATCATATCTTCCAATTTGGCGTGGCGTCTGGACATTATCATTCCACAGCTTATCATTACGATTTTGCCAAATACACCAGAGTAACATGGCCACTCTACCAACTATATCACTATTCTCATTGCTGCACACAGTGAAAATACGATCCATAACATTAGATTGTTGGTACGCATCATTATGTAGGACTGACGACAAACCAGCTGCACACCAACTATCCCGGGCTACTGCACACCTAAAGAATATGTGAATCTCATCCTCAATCTCCTCATCACACACGGGACAATTGAGATTACACTCCACTCGCCTTTCCAACAGTCGATAACGAGTCGGGAGACATCCTCTACATAAGCGCCAAAGTAAATGACGTGCCTTGTGCGGCGCTTGAGCTTTCCAAATACCACTCCAATTACCCGCTACATGATATTTGCCGCTACCTATTATGTAACGCATAGCTAACTTATAACCGGATTTCACTGAATAACACCCATTCCTTTCCTCCTCCCATACCACTTTATCCTCACGGACCGAGTGAACAAGTGGTGTTTCCAGAATCCTCTCCGCTACATCCCCTGAAAACAAGTTTCGAACCTTAGCTATATTCCACGCTTTATAATTTTCGTGTAGCAAATCTCTGACAGATAATTGATATACTCCTGCAGGTTGAGGCGATGGCACCCATTTATTAACCTTCCCACGCAGCCAAGGGTCATGCATAACACGGATATTTTCCCCACTCCCAATTCGCCACCTACATCCAAGAGAAAGAATTTGTCTAGCATGCCACATACTACGCCATGCAAAACTAGGGTTGTAACCCAATGGAGCCTCAAATAAAGAGGAACGTGGAAAATATCTGGCTTTAATTAACTTTGCTACCAACGAGTGTGGATTCTGTACTATATTCCACACTTGTTTTGCAACCATAGCCTTATTAAAAGCTTCAAAATTACGAAAACATAAACCCCCATGAGCTTTCGAGCAAGCAAGTCTCTCCCATGCTAACCAATGAATACCTTTATTATTATTGTTATTGTTATTAATAGTACCACTCCTCCACCAAAAAACATTGATCATTTTTTCAACATCATCAATAAGTGAAGTAGGAAGAATAAACATACTCATTACATAGGATGGTATTGCCTGCAGTACCGACTTTATCATTACTTCCTTGCCTGCCTTTGACAGCGCACGCCCTCTCCAGGAGTTAATTCTCTTCCAAATACGATCCTTGATGAAGGAAAATATTTTACTTCTTCCAACCATGGACGGTAATCCAAGATATATACCAGTACCCAATACAAGTCTGACACCAAGGATTTGAGAAAGATCTTCTTTAGCCGCGTGAGACATATTCCGACTAATAAAAACTTCTGATTTGACTAAGTTAATTTCCTGACCTGAAGCTTGTTCATAAGTATGTAAAATCCTCATGAGCTCATTCACCTCAACTACATTAGCCCTACAAAATAAGAAACAATCATCTGCAAACAAAAGATGAGAGACCTCCGGAGCACCACGACAAATCCTCACACCATGAATGTCACCCCTACCAACAGACTGGTGAATGAGAGCAGTTAAACATTCCGTCACCAATATAAATAAATAAGGAGATAGTGGATCACCCTGTCGCAATCCTCGACCTGGCGAAATAGGACCAACTCGGTCATAATTCATTAACACCAAATAGTTGACTGAACTAACACACATCATAACCCACCGAATCCATACATCAGTAAACCCCATCTTAGTCATAACTCCGCGTAGAAAACCCCAATCCACCTTATCATAGGCCTTGCTAATATCAATCTTTAGTGCCAACTCACCTCTTCTACCCTGGGTCTTCCGCTTTAAAGCATGGATAACTTCTGTGGCAATAAGAGCATTATCAAGAATCGATCTACCTTCCACAAAAGCTGACTGCTCTTGAGAAACACACTTATCTAGACAACACTTCAACATGTTGGCTAGTACTTTAGAGATCATTTTATACAAAACATTACAAAGCGAAATAGGGCGCAAATCCTTCATTGAGGTAGGATTGTCACATTTAGGAATAAGACAAATATTTGTTTCATTGAGACTGGTAGGGAAATATCCCCTTTCTAACCAAGTAGATGCAGCACTAAATATATCATCACTACAATGTTCCCAAAACCTCTGATAGAAAGCTGGATTAAACCCATCTGGTCCAGGAGATTTGTCTGGATGCATCTGAAACAACGCTTGCTGAATTTCAACTTTTGTAATAGGCACTGTCAGAAAGAAATTATCATCGTCGGTCACTCGCGGCTGAATAAGATTAAGGACGGGGTCATGATCTCCGTCTCTTGGCTTAAAGAGATTATCAAAGTAACTCTTGGCCACCTCACAAAGTTCTTCCTGAGTATGTGCCTCTGTACCATTATCAGCAACCAACTTTGTTACCTTCTTCTTTTTGCTATGCGCAGTTGCTGACATATGGAAAAATCTAGTGTTCATATCCCCCTCTCGGAGCCAATGCATTTTAGCCCTTTGTTTCCAGTACCCCTCTTCTTGTATCAGCAAGGTGGCATGCTTCTCCGATAACTCTTGATACTGCAAACTCACCTCCCCATCCTGGTTACCGCGTAACTCATTCATTCGCCTAACACATTCATCAATCTCCTCTTTAAACCTTACCCTTTTCCTTTTTCCCCACCTTTGAAGCTTATTAGCACATCTAGTCACTCGATCAACCACCTCCAAGTTCTCCCTCCCACCCCAACCCTCAACCACCACATCCTCTAAATCAGACTCCTTTAGCCAACTATTCTCAAAACGAAAAGAATAACTGATATGTGTCCTAATAATAGGTTTACATTGTAACAATATTGGACTATGATCTGAATGTGAAGCCAGAAGATTAGATAACCTCACCTGGGGAAATAACTGAAGCCAACTAGCACTAGCCATAGCCCTGTCTAACCTTTCTTCAATCATATGAGGGGTACCTCGACTCTTTATCCAGGTAAACGAATGTCCCTCAATTGGAATATCTGTTAAATCACAATCACTAACTGCCTGTTTGAAACCTATACACAAACCATTCGGATGAGGGTGAATACCTTTTTTATCAGCCTGGGAGAGTAAGTCATTAAAGTCACCAATAATACACCAGGGAATAGAAGACATGTTATGTAACTTTCGTAAGAGATCCCAAGCAGCACGATGCCTACTCCGTTCAGGAAACCCATAATAACACGTTAACCTCCACTCGCCCCACTGCTCATCCTTCACTATCATATTAATAAAATTATGTGTGTAATTAACTACTTGACACTTACTACTATCCTTCCAGAACACGGCCAGACCTCCACTTCTGCCTTCTACATCAATAGCTAAACAAGAATCTTACTTAGCAGCGCAATTTGTAGTCCGTTTACCTTTTGTTCCTGTGTAATTATTTTATATATAAATAAATTGAAATTATTTAAGGTAAAAAAAAAGTATGTGTAAAAAAAAAGTTAATTTAGTCCCAATCATCCATTTTAATACGTGTATAAGTTGCATCGTCCGATTATGTATCAACGGTAGAGATTAATTATTCGTGTAACTTCGTGACATTACTACAACAACAAATCGAAAATAATATTAAAATATAAGTTAAAATATTGTGCAATAGTGGTTAAAATCACGAGTTATTAATGGAATCATAGGACCATGTGCGTGAATGACTCTTTTTTGAAAACAAAAAGCTAAGTATAAGAGAAAAAACGAATGTGACAGAAAAAAAAAATCACTTTTAGTTCTTCATTTAACTTCATCTATGTAAATGGTGACATGAACGTTGAGTTGAAATATTTTAATATTTTATGCATCTTTTAATTTCATGTGATCAATTAATACTCTCTTCCAAAATAATTGTAACATTGGTCATCGACATATGAAAATAAATTAATTGATCTAACTAATATTTATATTTATTTTATTACACATACAGAAAAATATTACAGCTAATGTATATAGCACTATTATTAGCACCGATGATGAGCATATAATAAGCAAAAAGTAGTGACCCTGGAGGAGGGTTAGGTGTGACTGAATAGAATGGTAGTATTTATGTTGACCACGTGAACATGTATTATATCTGTCTGCTTATCGTCCCCACTACCTAATTTAATGTTATTTTCTCCATTTTTAAAACAAATGTCCTTTAATTAATTTATTTATTTTTGTTGCAAAACATGTATCTTGTGTGTGAAGATTCAAATAAGTAGTAAAATCCTTAAGAGTTTTAAGGGAACAGATCAATATGCAGTGAAAATAAATTCCTCAAATTTGTAAAAGTCTATAAAGATCAATAACAAAGTACATGACAACAATTATGGGTTGTACAGATTAAAAAATTAGGTCAACCATAATTAAGTAAGAGTAAAGAGAGGCTCAAAGTAGTGCACAAATAGTGCCAACAATTAGCCAAACAACAAAGCACAAAAATTTACAATTTTTGAGAATGAAAAAATGGAAAACTCCCAAAAACCCGGTATAGTGCGAATGCAAAATCTCCTTGATTCAACAATCAAACGGTTAACGAATAAAACATCGGTATTTTTCTAGAATTGATTAGAGAAAAACGATAATGAATTTTATTCTTCTTTTCTCTCTTTAAAGGTTGTTCTTCTTACTAAAATACACTCTTCTTATAACCCTAAACATGACCTCTAGCCACTTATATAAGTGAGTCATAATGGACTAACAAACTTTGACATTTTTTCACATAGGAAGGGAGCCCAACACCTAACATGCGTAGCGTCATTTATTATGTATTGTTGAAAAATGTTCATTTTTTCATTAAAAAATAATAATAAAAATTGTAACTCATATAAGAAATCTATTAGTAGAAAATAAAAAAATTGTTTGGCGCGACAGTCCGTCAACCCGCCAACTCGTTAGTAAATAGGGCAAACTTGACTTTTGAGCTTAGGCGCTTAAGTTGACCGACTACACCCCACTTTTAGAAGGACTTGGGGCGGACCGTGCGCTCTGTCATCCCTAATTATAACCAAGACATTGTATTCAATTGGTTAATGAACTCCCTAAAACAACTGTTCAGGAAAACCCAAATTCAATTTCTAGTAGGAACAATTCTTAGCCACACTTTAATTACCTTGCAGTCAAACTTTGAAGTACCGAGTCCCATTTCCTTGAATAATACAAAGAAAAACTATTGATTATTATAAATTATCATAAATACACAATTAAATTTAATGACCAAAAGATAGTATAAAACAATACTAGTATTAATTAAGGGATAAAGTTGGAATATACTGTATTATTTTACTAAAATGTCACTTAGTTTAGGACGTAGGAAATTATAGAAGGAAAAACACATCGTTATTTGTTTGGCTTGAAAAGGACTAATATGGACCAATCGATATTTGTTGCTCTAAACCAACCAATTAATTTGTGAGAGTGACATTATAGTTTAACAGAAAACGTGATTAGTCATGAATGAAATAAAACATGATCATGAAAACACAATCATGTCTTTAATAGAGAGACTTGTTTATTCTTAGGTTACACGTTCTTTAGATATTATTTTAGTCCCATGTTATTTCTATATCGCTGTCTAAGTCTTTGCTTAACTTTTAGGTATATATATGTATGTATGTGTGTTGGTGATGTTAGACTTAATTAATTTAGACAATTGACATTTGGATCAAACAGTGCATATGGTTGCAAGTTTCAATCTCAAAACTCATCTGGGCCAATTATAGTTTTTTTGTTCTAACTAACTTATAAATCAATGAATCAATGTCTTTTGATTTCTATTAAAAGTTCATTTAATTATAAGAATTGACAATTATGAATATCAATTGATAGTGATGCATTTGAAATTAAATTAGACTGATTATGACTGAAATATGATTAATCATGTCAAGTCAAGTGCCAACATGCATAAATATTGGAAATTAACCAACATTATAATGTTTTTTGAATTCTATTAAAAGTTCATTTAATTATAAGAATTGACAATAATCAATATCTCTGATAGTGATGCATTTAGAATTTAGAATTAGACTGATTAGGACTGAAATATGATATGATTAATCATGTCATGTGCGCCTACATGTATAAATTATGGAAATTAACCAACATTACTTCTTTTTTTCAAAAAACAAAAAACAACATTATTTTAGCGCGAATGGATTTTGACTTGAATTCTTTAAAAAAAGTCTTGAGTTCGAGTCTTGTAGATAGTAAAAAAAATTGGTTAAAAATGAAGAATCTATCAAAGATAGTCAGCTGCATAGATATGTATCGACACTATATATTAAAATTATATTTTCAAGTTTATGCTTTTGAGAGATTTTTTTCCTTGTTAATATCACTAAGGGCTTAAAGCCCCAAAAAAGAGAAGGTTACAAATTAATCAGACGATGGTACTATGCCTCAACTATCAGCCGTAAATAAATGTCTAATCTGATTCGGATAAGCATCAAAATACTGACAAAACTTGCGTGCATTTTCATACACGCAGTTTTTAGTTTTTCTCTCACAAAACAATAGTTTTTTTAATTAAAAAACAGTTTCCTATACATCTCCAATAACAATTACCAATCATTACATAATGTAATACTAATTACACAATACAAAAATTATAGATAATTTAGTAAGACTATGTAGAAAATTGTAGAGTAAAATATATTTAGGAAGCATGATGCAATCACAATAGGTGAGGGAGGCTATATCAAAATTAAGAAATTGTAACAAACAAAGTTCCAGAAGTGGCTTGACAACAAAGCTGGTAGAACATAACTCTACTATTCGATTTGCTTCAAATATGATTATAATAGTCCTCCTACCTATTTCTACACACTTTGACGTCAACTGTTTTTGGATCTACACTTCTATGTTTAACCATCTATCTACTCTCTCATTCTCACATTAATGCAAGGAAAGTACTACTACTTATTCATGAAATAAAATCTTAAAAATTACACCTATCATCTCTTTTTGAGGTGGAGTAAATTAATGAGACAAAAATAATATAGTATCATCTATTTGTTTTTGCTTTTTTTTTTTTTTTTTTATTTAAAAAAGTAGAAGAGAAACAAGTTAGTAATCAGGTACTTAGGCCTCATACCGAGTTTTTAATTTTTTTACCAAATTAATTTATAAGCAAATTAATCTCTGAATTATATCATTTACTATCAAACTAGCCCTTACAAGTTGTCTGACATTATTAAGGATCAAAGTCTATTTTGCAAATTTCATAAATATTAGAGCTCTACAATTTGAAAGAGCGAATCGGTGATTTTTTTTTGTGCATAAACTAAATATTCTCTACGCGAAACTGGAGAGACTAGTCTCTTAAATTTTGTGATTCAAATGGACAGCAAACTCTCCTTAAAAGTTTTAATGCTGCTGTATGACCAAATCAGAAATCAAACTCGGAACCTTGATTACATTAAAAGTGACTTGTGCCATCTCATTTAAGGACTCTTGTGTTCTTATAGGGGATTTACTTATAACACATGCATTTCATAATGTGTGTGTCTCATTAATAATATAGTACTGCTAATTCCAAATGAATCTAGAGCTAGTTGTATTTATTTCTCATGGTAGTAAATTAATTTTTCAACTACTAACTTTGATAAATTACATGAATTCAGTCAGCGCATGTACTTATACACAAGCTAAGCAATATTAGCAGTAAAAATATTTGTCCTTATTTGTCTATAGTTATGCTGTTATGATGAAAAAGAATAACTCTGACTCAGTTATTTTAAACTCTGGCTACATTGGCGGCTACAAATTACATGTACTTGAAGTTAGATGGATATTTTCACTTCTTCCCTATCATTGAGATATTATGTTGTGAGAGACACTTGATTCTTCTTCTTCATTTGGCGGTTTGCTTTAAATCATTGGGAGGTGGTAGAAAAATACATTAATGAGTTTGTAATTTACATTATGTGAATTTCAACCTTATATATACCCTTCACAATTGCATGTTTCAATACAAACCATCAATTTGAGAATCTCATACATTAAATATTTTTCATTCCTCTTACTTGGTTTGAAACTTTGCATTGCAATGGCTACTTCTTTGTTGATTAGTTTTTGTGTAATAATAAGTTTGCTTGGTTGTGTTTCTGCTCAACAACCAAGAGCTTTCTTTGTTTTTGGAGATTCTCTAGTAGATAGTGGTAACAATGATTTTCTTGCTACCACGGCTCGTGCTGATAATTATCCATATGGCATTGATTATCCGTCTCACAGAGCTACCGGACGTTTCTCTAATGGATATAACATTCCCGACCTAATCAGTATGGTCGAGTTTATCACTATATATATTATTTTCAAATAAATAAACAAACATGTTTTAACTATTCATATATATATTTTCTTTCTGCAATTTGAAGCGATAAGAGTTGAATCTCAGTTAGTCATGACAACATTGTCACATGCCACTTACAATACGCGTCAACCAATCATTCTTGTTTCTAATTTTTATATGCATTGCACCTCATGTCACATGTATGTGTAAGGAGCTTGGATTAGAGCTTAATTAATCAAATGTGCAATTTTATTTTTTGTTAATTATAGGTTTGGAGCTTGGATTAGAGCCTACACTTCCAATTTTGAGTCCATTACTAGTTGGAGAGAAGCTTCTAATTGGTGCTAATTTTGCATCTGCTGGTATTGGAATTCTCAATGATACCGGATTCCAATTTGTAAGTGTAACATTATAAAAATATTAATTCAAATTGTTTAAACATGAATGCTAAAAAAAGTGTTACCAAAAAATTATGTTAAATTGATAATTAACATTAACTATACATGTATGATTGGTTTTTCAGTTGCATATAATTCGCATCTACAAGCAACTAGAGCTATTTCAATTGTATCAGAAAAGAGTAAGTGCACACATTGGTTCAGAAGGAGCAAGGAACCTAGTAAACAGAGCATTAGTACTCATCACTCTTGGAGGCAATGATTTTGTCAACAACTACTATTTGGTTCCTTATTCGGCAAGATCTCGCCAATTTTCTCTTCCAGACTATGTTCGATATCTCATCTCCGAGTATCGCAAAGTTCTCAGGGTAACCATATTTTGATCACGCTCTCTGTTACTTATTTGAGAGTGTTCCTAGCACTTCTCCTTGTCTCGAACATAACCAATTGCAAAAAAGTTTGAGATCACAGTTTAAGGATATTTAATAATCAATTAATATGGACATCTTTAAATTGAATCTCTAATTAATGGTTGCATGTTTCAAAGGCATGTATATGTTAGTTGGTGAGATATAATTATGACATGTTAATTTTTGTGTCACTTTCAAACATGTTAATTTGTGTGTCTCACAATATAAGTCAACTTAGCAAATTCTACTAGTAACACAAAAATTAAAAAGTATAGTTACTTTGGTTGATATTTTTAATATACATTATTATTTAATTTCTAAAATTAACTTCCCTTCACTCCATCCATCTATGAATAATTGAATAGTAAATAATTAGGGTATATTAAGAAAAATAAAATTAATATCGTAAAACGACACATATAAAATTAAGACATGTTTTATTTGTGCTAGGCCTTAGCTATACCCTGCTAAATTATACCGTCTTCGGTCCTTTTTATATAAGACAACTGAATCAATCAAAGTTAATGTATTTAGTTCATAATATAGTTTAGATATATCAATTTTTGTTGACTCAGTTGTTTATCTCTAATGTTGATGTTCCCCTACACTTAAACACATGCAGAAGCTTTATGATTTGGGAGCTCGTAGGGTTCTTGTAACTGGAACAGGACCAATGGGATGTGCTCCAGCAGAAAGAGCTATGAGAGGTATAAATGGTGAATGTGGTATAGAACTGCAGAGAGCTGCAAATTTATACAATCCTCAACTTGTTCAAATGTTAAGTGGACTAAACCAAGAAATTGGCTCTGATGTCTTCATTGCTGCTGATGCATATAGAATGCACATGGATTACATTTCCAATCCTCAAGCTTATGGTATGTGCCATATTGTTAGCATCTATAGACTATATATGTTTTTGGAAAATATGTAAATTTAGTATTGGTAAATATAGACACAGTTTTTAAAAGGAAAATGTTAACTAGTATCCCAAAACAGTAGTCAAAGAAATAAAAAAGGGTCATGTTAACATGTGTTCTAAGCATATACTCCCTCTGTAACACTATATAAGCAAAAATCACATTTTTAGGTACATTGTATAATCAATGTATCTAGTCTATATTATAGACCAAATACATTAATTTTACAATGAATCTAGAAAGGTGATTTTTGCTTATATAGTGTTACGGAGGGAGTATATGTTAAGGTACCTAAATATAGAAGTTTAGATGCAAAATGTTAAATGCTAAAAGAGTTGAATACACAATTTCAAAAAAATATTTCCACATTTATCTCCTTAACGGTACATGTTAACATTTTCCTTTTGTCAATAGTTCAACCCTATTATTGTAGTAGTGTTATTAAATAAATTGATACTTTTATTCATTTTTCGACCGTTATTGATAGGCATCACTCACATGATCATCACAAGATATGTGAGTGTTGAGTAGTGATCCTTTCCATTTCTCAAATGCAATGGAGAGCGCCATTACTAATAGTTTTGTGAATAAATGCATATACTTTTATAAAATATGACATGTATTTTTTTAACCGGACTTTTATACACTCAAAATATTAGAAATGAAGATATGCTACTTTTTGATATTCAAATGAAAAAATTTGATAGAGAAATTAAATGTTTTCGTATTTAATTTTAAAAATGAAAGGAGATTTTTAAAATTGATTGCTCACAAGTCACAATCAAAATTAACTGCCTTAATTTGTTTGACTTTGACCAACAAATTTAATTAACTCTTGTATTATGTTTATTGAATTGGGCTTAACAGGATTTGCAACATCAAGCGTAGCATGTTGTGGACAAGGGCCATACAATGGACTTGGGCTTTGTACACCAGTTTCAAACTTGTGCCCAAATAGAGAACTTAATGCATTTTGGGATGCATTTCATCCAACTGAGAAAGCTAATAAAATCATAGTCCAACAAATCCTTAGGGGAAGTGCTGAGTACATGTCACCTATGAATCTCTCCACTATCATGCTCCTAGATTCCAGGACTTGATCATCTATCCATCCACAACATTCAGTTTTTTTTTGTTAGTTATGTGTAATCTTGTTGTTTTATTTATGATGTGTGTCTCTTTAATTTATCCAATTTAGTATTTTTGTATCCCATAGCTAGTGGTTGATTTGGTGTGCTAAGTTTTTTTAGTACTGGTTTGTCCACTCAATTTGTCATTGGTCTTTTGCCAGTAATAAAAATGTCTTCCTTTGATTGCCAACATTTCTTTTGTGATCATTATATTGTTTGAAATAGTTCTTTTATAGTAATATTTATTTATATGTTTCTTTTTTTTTGGGCCGACCCAACATATTTAAAGTTAAAAGCGATCAATAAAATTGAGTTACATGGTATTATGCAAAGCATCGATTTATATATTTAGAATTTTTCAATGTGTCATTGTCAATAATTTATAATTAGATTCACAAATTCTTAAGTAATTTGTAGCCGATCTTTATAAATTTGTCACCAAATATATGAGCGTGGTTTAAATTATTTAGAAAATTAGAAATATTATTACAAATTTTTCAAAAATTTATAATTTTAATTATAAACTATTGACAAGTTTGAAGATATATTATTATTTTTTTTGGTAGAGATATATTATTATTTTTTTGGTGAAATTCTATTAATTTATTTTAATTCAACATATATATAAGGTTATTCAATGTTATTTGAAAAGAAGATATTTCAAACACATTTATTGTGAAGTTGTTTACATAAACTTTGTGGGATTAATGTGCTTGCAATAGCTTTATGAACTATAGACGCATTATTAAAGAGGTATTCACACTAATGATAGTGACACAACAAGAGAAGATTACCTCTTCTTTTTTTCTTTCTTTCTAATGCACAAGAGATTTGACTTTAAATAGACAATTTAACATATCCCCATAATTAAGCCACTTTAAATTTGCTATGAGATTAATTCTAGAATCCACAACATGATATTTAGTTTGTTTTAAAGTTGGACTACCTATCAAATTGTAGGTGATTCCAAAAATCGAATCCGTTTTCTATTTGTTATTGAAAATAATCGTATTGTCAACTCTTCTAATATTATATTGGTCAAAAGATTTCTGTCTTATACATCATTATAAGGAATTATTTTTGTGAGGGATAATTGTTAACAATACAAACTTTGTCATAATAAATGTAAGAGATATTTTTTCAATCTTTACTTATACTTATAGCTGTTTTTTTTTGGTCAACCTCTTTACTTATAACTTTGATAGGCCATTTAACAGAAATGTTAAAAATGTAGTGGTACGAAAATACAAAACAAAATATAACCAGCCATATGCCAATAGTAAATTAGAAATATAATTAGATATATTCATCGCTATCATAAATGTAAAACGATATTGAATTGAGAGTGATGCATAATATCAATTACTAGTAGATAACAAAATTAGAAAAAATGTAATTAGATAAGTTTTTTTATTCCAAATATAAATTCTTATGAATGCATATATTAGTGGATCCCTCCGATCTTATATATAAACAAATTTTCACCATCTAAGTTTATTCAATTATTAATGTAAGACCATTTTCTCAAATATCTATTAAACTCTCAAAACTACTAATATAGTAGTAATATTTTTCTATAAAAAAGAAGAAGAAAGAAATGGTAACAAGTGCCAGAAGAGCATACACTTGTTAACAAACAAAAACAATAATAGAATTTTAAAGTAGTGCATTTAATATCTTAAATTTTTATTTTTTTTACATAAAACTTTATTTTTAATTTTGTTTTAAATTAACAAGTATGCCTAAATAAAACTCATGGTTACTATCCCATCCTTAAATATAAAATCGTTTTGAAAAGTATCTTGTATTTAAGCACGTATATGTATTACCCTTGAATTTTTTTAAAAAGTGAGGACATAGATTGGAGGCAGAAATGCACAAGGTACACTAGTATAGATCCAAATTAAACCCCCCAAAATACATTAAAGGGCGCACCAACATAGAAGCTTGGTAGATAAGAAGAACCTTGGTGAAATAAATATCTAGGGCCAAGTCGATAAATAAATTTTCATCAAACATTTGTGACATTAACTCGGCCTCCAAATGCGTTCATTAATCATACGGAGTAAAATTAATTAATCTACTTACAATTTTGACCATGAAATAGTAAAAATAAAGAAATAGTATTAGTATTTAATTTTCAGAAATGATTTATATTGTGAAGTGATTGCCATGTGAATTATATCAACCATGTTGTTCCTTACTAGAGCTAGATTGAGGGTTGATGAAGTGGGTGAAATGACTAGATTCTAAATTCAGTTTTACTACTAATTAATAATTTACTTGGAATGATTAATTGAATAGCCTAAAAAAGTTGGTTGAAACAATAAAATATAAAAATATTAAGATTTGGTCCTGGTGAAAGGGGAGTGAGTGTTGGTTGAACCGTTTCTCCAGCCAATTATGTGTCAAGGATTATTAGGTATAAGAGTAGTTGGTATTATAAAGTCTACACAGCTCATATCATACATATATTTACATTATTATTATTATATTATATAGTAATGTGGTCCTTATAATAGCCACACAATTTTCTTAGGATTCAATCCAACCAATAACTGTTACTGCCTGTTTCTGTCTTTGCCTACTAGATCTTGAGAGTTCTACCTCTGTTATATTTTGTGAAACGGTCAAAATTAATAATTAATCGTTATTGTTTGTTCCACGTTTGCAATATTAGTATACAGTCTCGTGAGCTTATTTTAATTGGTAGGATATTGAATATTATATGTAGGGGGCCGGGATTCGAACCCCGGTCGTCCCACTTATCCATTGTAAGGTTGAAGTTTCTAGCCACTAGACTATTTGACAAAAAAAAAATAGTATATATAGTTTAATAAAAAAAAAGTGTATGGAAAAAATATCCATCTTATAAAGTTTTGTAAGATTAAATTCGACAAAATTGAACTTTTACGGGGATTTTTTTTTATACCAAACATTTTCATCACTTAAAGTGTCTCTAATGCATATTTTTACTAGTGTCTCTAATGCATATTTTTACTATAGTATAATATTTCTACCAACTGAGTTGATACATTTGTTATTTTACCTTAATGTTTTTAACTTTCTTTGCATTATAATTAATTGCGCTCTTTCCAAACAAAACACAAAAAAGACAAAACACAAATCAAGGAAAGATCAATAATTTATTTGTATTGTCATATTCCAACTTATTTTTACTAAAATAAGTTCTTGTATGATATTTTTTTGTAGATAGACAAAATAAAAAAGTCATTAAAAATCCACACATATAAAGGGGAGGGATTGGGGTTCAAATTCTGGTTATAACGTTCGACATTAGCAATTTCGACATTTTTACCAGTTGAGTTAGAATTTATGGACACTTTATGTGATATTATTATTTTCAAGAATTTATAAAATAAAGGTTATGTCATGTGAATAAACTATTCAATATAATTTTATGAAAACATGCTCCAGATGGTCAAAAACGGTTGAAATTTAAATAAGTATAAAATAATAATGTACTTTTATGTTATTTTATACCTGCAACAGTTAAATTTACTTAAACACTTTAATTTTATTCTACTAAATTTTCAGCTATTAGCGGATTTACAATATGTTATCTAATGCACTTTTCGACTGATTTTTTTTTCTTGTTCCTTAATGATCAGATGAATCTATGACAGCGGTCAAAGACAATAATGGTATTTTTTATCAACAAAGACAACGATATGGTAATTAGATGACATTATCAGTTGTTAAAAAAAATTATAGTAAATACGTAGACTCTCTCATCTGCAAGCTCTTAGCCTGATAATAATTGGTTGGGATAAAAGATAATTGGTTGGAGCATAAATATCTCTTTGTTTATGAGAACATAATTTAGTTGGTTGAGATATTGTATATATTATAAAGATTGAAATTCGAATTTTGTTACATTCACTTATTTATTTTAAAAGATAAAATTTTAGTCATTAGGTTACTTGGCAAGAAAAAAAGATTTGAGCTCTTAAACACTTATGGAAAGTTGATCGATCTATAGAGGAAATTCAGTTGGAGAAAGAGGAATATTTTGGGTCACATAAGTTTTTCGATGGATAGTCATCGTTGACAAATAGTGAAAATTTCGTATGTATATGAGAAAATAAATAGTACGTCCACATCAATATTAATTATTGTGCAATCTTTAACCCGGCTTTTTATTAGATAAACAAGTATGTCACATCACATTTCACTTATTATTAATACGATGATTAAAATAAAATTATGCATTCTAAAAAACTTGTCTCACTCGTTCGGTCTAAATTTATCCGTTTTTGTAAGTGTTTTTGTGACTTGTGCGGGGTTGAAATTTATCATGCAGATGCAGCAATGTCGTGGCTTGAAAATGTTGTCTTTCCTCCATACCACAATTGACATCAGCAAACATTGTCTTTATTCCTACTTAGGTTATGTTTGGTAAGCATAAAAGCTAACTTATAGCTTATAGCTTATAAGCTAAAAGCTCTGTTTGGTAACGGTCTTTTCGTTATGAGCTTATAGCTGATTTTGACTAGCTTATAGCTTATTTTCAAATGCTATTTCAATTAGCTTATTGTCTTTTCTTCCACTTTTACCCTTATTATTTTAACTAAAATCCAATTTTATCCTTTAGTACTTATTTTGATTATTATTTTGGATTAATATAATTTAATCAAAATTATCTTTTTTGAACAAGCATAATTAACATTATTTTAATATTTATTATATTTTTATTGCAAAATTTATATAACACTTGTGTTATATATGACGATTAAACATTCTCACAATTTTTTTGAACTAACTTCTCATTCTCTACTTTTACAAAATTGACTTTTTAGCCCAGTTAATTATAGGAACTGTATATTTTTTCGACTTATTCACAAAATTGACTTTTTATTTGTAAAAGTAGTATATTTTTGCACTCACAAATCTATACAAACCAGTTAATTTACTCTATTAAATATATTTTTTTAAAAAAGTAATATACTACTCACATAATGTACCAAAAAAAAAGCTCACATGCGTTGTGAAATCTCGAATCAAATTAGTATAATATTATTATTATCTATTCATTGTATATGTTGCAATTAAGTTTTACAATAATATAATTTATATATATACATATGAAAAATATTTTACTGTAATGTTTACTTTTTTAATAAAAGGTAAAAATATTTAAAATCATTTTTTAAATAAAAAATATTTTTTAATAATATCTTAAATATTAATTGATATGAATTTTATTATAAAGTGATAATGCCCTTTAATGTAATTTTACATTATCAGCTAGTTAAACCGCTAATTTTACCAAACACTTAAATTAGCTTATCACTTTATCAGCTATAAGCTAGCTTATCGGCTAACCGCTATTTTTACCAAACAGAGCCTTAGTAAGGACAATTTTATATCCATTTGCGTCTCATATCTCTTTGTAATGTTCGCTATGAGATTAAATTAAAAGTTCCTGCCAATCATTTAGAATGAATATGTCTATTTGCAATGAGCAAGGTCAATTTATAAGTGCTAAACTATTGTAAAATTTAGAGCCTTATTGAAACTATTAAATAGCTTGGCGATGTATATAGTTTTTGACAAAAGTATTAATTGAACTATAGACAGTAAGCCGGTGGTAGTAGATGACATGTTACTGATAATAGGAAATATTAAACCTGAATCTATCTATTGTGATGTTCATACGGGAAAAGCTATGCTAGGGCGTGTGGTCGACGAACAATCAAATTGAATATGTCATTGTTTTAGATTATTGTAGGTCGTCCTATCTTGATAATACATTTACTTTGGTGTAAATGTATTATCCTCGTGCCCATTTTTTTGATTTGATATCACCTTGTATCGAGACTCTTATTTTGAACAAATGAGTTGATTTTGTTACCATAAGAAAAATACATTGTTTAATATTTGAGGAATTATTGCATTCATATATTCATTCATTCTTGTACAATTTGTTTAGAATATAGCAATAATTTTGATCATGTACAATTTGTACCCAAAAAAAAAGTGGTGTTTTAAAACTATTAAAGTCTTTGACAACAAAAAGAAACAAGGGTACATATGTGTGATCTAATTTGGGGGGTAAAATGTCCCCTGCAGCAGAAGAATGGAATAAAGATTGCCATAGTTATTTATTCTTCCTTATTGTATAGTACAATTTACATGCATCCTTATATTATATCTGTAATTTATATGCATGACACCTTAATTTGTATATTCCAATATATGAATGAAATGCAACTACCTCTTGCTGTGTGGGCCATGCATCATCACTATTATTATTTTTCCAAAAAATCACATATATTCATATCTCTGACACTATATATATAACACCATTTCCTCATTCCTTTATACTAACAGTCTTTAAATACTTGATTTTTCTCTTCTTCATAGTAACTTTTAATTTAATAAAATTCATGGCTGCTACCACTATGGTTTTGCAGTCTTATTACATTAATGTAGTGATCATATTAATGGTGGCATTTGCTAGTAGTTTCAAAGGAATAGAGGCACAACGTGCTTTCTTTGTGTTTGGTGATTCTCTTGTTGATAATGGCAACAACAATTACTTAGCAACTACAGCTAGAGCTGATGCTCCTCCTTATGGCATTGATTATCCAACTCGCAGAGCCACTGGACGTTTCTCTAACGGCCGCAACATTCCTGACTTTATCAGTTAACATAACTTTCATTTCTAGCTCTCTTTCAAATTCTCATAATTAGTAATGTGGTTAATATTATTTGAACTTATATTAGACATAAAAGTTTGTTATACTAATCACACTCTTAGTTACTTGTTCTTCAAATTTCAGGTCTTATCAATATATTATGACTTATATAGTTTTTATGTAATAATTTTGCAGGTGAAGCTCTTGGAGCTGAACCAACATTGCCTTATTTAAGTCCCGAACTTAACGGCGAAAACTTGCTTGTTGGTGCCAATTTTGCTTCTGCTGGTATTGGAATTCTCAATGATACCGGAATCCAATTTGTAAGTGAAATTTTCGTAGACATACATTTTCTAATTGATTGTGAGATTGTAAGAATCGCAGTGAGTTATTCTGATTTTGTTAGAAGATACATTTTAATTATAGTTTCAACAAAATTACGGTAAATGTGAATTTGCCAAACATACACTAAATTTATCATATGTTATAACTAATATTTTAGTTTAATGTTAATTTTATTTTGATATGATTTATGTTGCAATTAATTGCAGGTAAACATAATTAGGATAACTAGACAATTGGAATACTTTCAAGAATACCAAGAGAGGGTGAGTGATCTTATTGGACCTGAAGAAACTCAAAGCTTAGTGAATGGAGCATTAGTACTAATCACTCTTGGAGGCAATGATTTTGTGAATAACTATTATTTGGTGCCTTTTTCTGCAAGATCACGCCAATACTCTTTACCAGATTATGTCGTATATATTATATCTGAGTATAAGAAGATTTTGAGGGTAAATTAATCTCTTAATTATTCCATCACTATCTTCCTTCATTACATAATATGATATGATATGTCTTTTTCCTTTGCATGTGATACATTATTTGATTGATTTCATGGTCAAACTATATAGTAAAATGCACATTTAATTGGTAGTACAATCATGGCCGTCACAAAGTAACATTGACATAAATAATTAGCTAACTCCTTATAGGTCACAATTAGGTACTTGTCAACTTTGATTAATACTTTTTTTTTTTCTTTTTCAATTTTTGGTAAACGAATCTACTTTTTCACCTTAAAAACTTTATTTTTTCTATAGATCATAATGTAATTCTATTTGAGACGTGTCAGACACTAAATATGACTACTCTTATAAATCAAGATTCAAACATTGATCCACCACTAGACTGACTCAGCTTCGTGTCCAAAAAGTGTGACTTTTCACCTTGTGTCCAATAAGTCAAGTATTTGTACATAATGTCGAGATGGTATTGTTATATTTTGGATTATGCTATTTTTTTTTATAAAATCTTAAATTCATTAAGATTGATTTAAATTGAAGTAGTTAGAGTTTTTTTTTTTTTTTTTGACAATATGAAGTAGCTAAGAGTTTTGAAATAATTATAATAACTATAGCGTATGAGTTTTGAAATATTTACTGTGATATACATATCAGAGGCTATACGATCTTGGAGCACGTAGGGTGATAGTGACAGGAACTGGTCCAATTGGTTGTGTTCCAGCAGAATTAGCACAAAGAAACACAAATGGAGGATGCTCAGCTGAGCTACAACGTGCAGCATCCTTGTTCAACCCACAACTTATTCAGATTATCCAAGAACTCAACAATGAAATTGGTTCAAATGTCTTCATGGGAGCCAACACAAGGCAGGCGGCTCTCGACTTCGTCCAAAATCCACAAGCATACGGTAACCTTACTAGTAGTTATTATATCAACATATGAAATGCTATAAACATCTTTTCGTTAAAAAATATCGTGGTTAGCTAGTGATCTTATTATAAAATGTATTGGTTATGCAGGTTTTGTTACATCACAGATAGCATGTTGTGGTCAAGGACCTTACAATGGTCTTGGACTGTGCACACCACTCTCTAATTTATGCCCAAATCGTGATGTCTATGCATTTTGGGATGCTTTCCATCCAACCGAAAGGGCTAACAGAATTATCGTTCAACAGATCTTGTCAGGCACAACCGAGTATATGTATCCGATGAATCTCACCACTGCTTTAGCCTTGGATTCCAACAACATATAGCTAGCTAAATTTCATTTTAATATTGCTGCAACTTTTTTCTTTTTAATTTGTGATTTTCATGTATAAGTTTGGATTAGAGAGCCTTAAATATTAATGTCCTAGGGTATGGATGAGGATGAACAATGTCTTTATTCTCAATCTCTCTTGGCAGTGCATAAGAAACTGCATATATAATAATTAAGTGATTTTTTTGTCTCCAATAATTTCTTTTTCCTTATCACACTAGGATTGTATAGTAAAATTCCAATTGCCAGCTAGACTGATACACACATTAATGATACACGAAATATACCAATAGTTTAAAAGAAAAAGCTAGCACCAAGGTGAAACAGGAGATGCAAGTACATAACAATAATCAAAATTTAAACAATCACAAAAAAAAAAAAATCAATTGTGACACTTGATTTAAACTGTTGGAGCACCAATTCTATAACGATTCTTTTGGTTGCTGTCCCAGATTGTAAATATCTGGAATAAGTCGGAATTTGCCAAGGTATCGCAAGCATCTAAAGTTGGGTGATCACTTGATTTTTTACATTCTGTCTTCTCTCCTCCTTGGAGCACAAGTTATGATTTCATCAACTCTCAGGATCATCTCAGCTGCCTCTGTTGCAGATAGCAATACAGCCTGCTTGACTTTGAATGCTTCGGAAATCCCCCGTTCAATCATGTCTCCAACCTACCAGAAGTACACACCAGTCGAAGTATATTAGACAAACAGAAAATAGAATAGACGCAAGTTGAGCTAGCAGCCTAAATAATACTTTTCTAAAATACAACATAAACTTGGTAACCACTGTTACATATACTCAGCTAATAAATGTTACACTAATGCACACTCAAGCACTCCTTAAATCCTCATTGTCGTGGGGAATAACTAAGTCACTTGAGTACTCCACCAAGCATCTCATACTATTCAGTGCAGACTTAGCTTCACATAATACTTGTTACGAGTCTCACATTGGATGACATAAGGCCTGACATGGGTTTATAAGTAGAGGCACTTCTAACCTTACATACCGGTTTTGTAATTGTAAGGTTGAGTTAGACTCAACCCAAATTCTAAGGCAAAAGTCCTTATCATACACATTGTAACTCCACCATGTCCACTAGGGAGTCAATCTAATTTAGAAACGACTGCTTAAAATAAATACAAACTTATATTGTAAATTTTAACAAGACATTTCATGTTATATACCGAAATCACTATGATGTGACCAGAGTGAATCAAGTGATCAGAAAGAGATCTTCTACCAAGAAAAAGATTATGGACTGATACATTAAGATGTAGCATTTCAAAATCATGTATACAAATAAATCACACAAATCTCGGTATTGTACTTACAGAACCAGAGATGACATCAATTCCAGCAGTACATCCCTCGTTCTGGTGCTCAGCACGGAGCTGAGAAATCAACTCAGCACTATCCAAACCAGCATTATCAGCAATGGTTGTTGGGATAGCCAAGAGAGCCCGAGAAAATGCCTCCATTGCAAGAGACTTTTTTCCTGGAGTTTTCCTGGCCAATGCATCAATTTCCTTTGCCATTATCATTTCAGGCCACCCGCCTCCAAGCAACACCCTGCTGTCATTGACAGTCTGAGATAGCACACACAAGGCATCGTGCAATGATCTCTCAGCTTCATCAAGAACATGGTGGCTGCCACAAAAACAGAGGTCAGGCTGAAAGTGCAAGTAAACATAAAATCTGCCAATCAAATTTGTTAAAAAACAGTTGTCTACTTGTGCATACAAAGAAGTCAATACATGTACAGCTCAAATGCACTAACCAAAGCCATAAAAAATGGTAAGAAGCAATGATCATACAAAAACATGTGTGCATAAAAGCAATTAATATCCAACTATTCAGCAGTCCAGCTAAATCATTGCACCCAATAATTATAAGCTGCAACTTATAAAATATTTTAAAACAAACAATTAAAAAATCAGAATCCTTATACATTAACCTTCAATAAACCAGAACTGAAACTGAATAAAAGGGTCATTTGTATTAAGCAATTCCTATGAAATACTAATACTACCATCTACCATAAATAAATAGTGAAATATTACAAACAAATACTGCCAGAAGTGATACGTTATCAAGATTAAAATCCCTGAATATGTAAAAGAACATCAGAAAGGAATTTATAATAACAAAAGAAGAAAAAGTACCTAGCACCTCTCAGAACTATTGTGCATGCCTGCCCCATTGCAACACCAGAAAACTTAATCAATTTATCCTCACCAATCATTATCTCTTCAATAAGTTCACATTGCCCGAGCTTAACAGACTCAGGGTTGTCAAAGGTTGACGCAATTTCACCACCAGTTACCAGAGCCAAACGCTCAATACCATCAAAATCAGCATGTTCAATAGCCAATATTCCCGCATCAGCAAAGAGCTCCTCTGGAAAATTGTAAATCAACTGTCTGTTAACAAAACAGTTGATGCCATGGCCTATTATCTTGTTCACCTTTTCTTTCATTTTCTCCTTCTCAGCTCCTTCAATCTCAGCAACTTTAGACATAGAGTCAACACGAACACGGGCTCCGTATATCTTCACCTTGTCTGTGTCCATGGCAGTGTTTGCAACCAGTATCTTTGCATTCTCTATGCGTTTGGGTTGTCCAAGACCAATTTTCTTGTCAAGAATAAATCTAAAGAAAATATAATCCAATTTAGAAACAGCAAGATTATATTTTACCAAGACTAATGTTAACAGTTCATTATACAGGATAGTGGTGAAGTTGGCAATCATTTGAGTCTATTCATGTTACTTGAAGGCTACCAATAAAACTCAGTACAAAAGATAAACACCAGGATTCACAAAAGGATAGCATAGAAGCATTTGATACTCAAACTAAAAAATAGTCTAACTTCTCAGTAACATTACCCTTCATCTAAAAATGAGTCTATCAATGATCCTCCAGGCTTCTTTATAATCTGGACAGATTCTAAATTTGTGCTTCCCTGTAATTTAAAAAAGGAAATTCAAACATGAAAAGGCATACAGTTAATAGTCTAACTTCTCAGCATATCTGCATGCATAGCTAGCATAAAAGTACAAAAAACTGAATAACTATATAAATGTAAACTGGAAAATTGTGCATTTTTAAACCATTGGAAAAAAAAGGAAAAACCATTGCCACCAATGAAATATTTCTATAACCAAGTTCAACTCATTATTTCATTGAATACTTTTTATGAAGCATTCAAGGCCCAAACAAGCTATCATGACATTATATTAGAAAACTCTAAAAACTGTTTTTTAAGGATCGGAAGAAATTGAAAGGCTATATTCATATTGTAAGAATGGATTATAAATTGTAGGGTCATATAAAACATTGTAACCAAACTTCTAACAAAATACACTTTTAAGTATTTATTAGCCAAGTGAGCAGAAAAGTATATAGATCAAAATTGTATCTAATCTTTATAGATTAAAGTTTTTCCACAACATGACAACAACGCATACACTATTGGCAAAATCCCCTGAAACTGGACTAAGTATTAGTAGGGTAGTCACTGTTCACCTTTAGTCTCATTACAGCATCTACAGCTAATTGTGCAAAATGCTCCTTGTCTTGTGAGAGAATTTTGGAGCTCAAAGTAGTCCTTGCAATGTTCATCAAATCTGACCTGAATTTCTCTGCACAACCCAGTAAATTCATGCATAAGATACGGAAAAAGAATGCTTTAACAGTTGACCATGCTATAAACAAAATAATAATAATAATAATAATAATAATAATAATAATAATAATAATAGTAATAATAATAATAATAACAACAACAACAACAATTATTCAAATGATAACAAAGTATTCAAAGTTTACAGAGCCAATGGTAAAATCTAAACCCAAACGAAACATGCAAAAGGGACAATGAACATACCAACATCTCCTTTGTTGTCCACAACCTTCTCTACCAATGCATTACGAGCACACTCAGCCGCCATTCGGAAACCTAAAAATCATAACCAATAATGTCAAATACGATGATGTTTGTCACAAGGGTATAATTGGAAAGAAAATCATTTTAAACCAATCATGACAGAGAACTGCCCTATGGAGAGGGGCAACAATAATGCAAAATCTATCAGAACTATAAATGGTCTTTAAAGCACTATTATCAAACTTTTCTGCTTTATGTTTCTGATGCTTCCCATAATTATTCCTTTATACTTATCTTTCTGGAAGAATGAAGATAACACTGACAATGAAACCAAACTAAAGAATGCATAGATGCAGAACACTTCGAAAGAAAATAATGAAAATGAAATATTTTCATTGACTGCTTCTGCTACCACCAGTAGATCACATCCATAAATTGGTCCTTAAGTTAATTATAAAGATAACAACTAAAACCTAGAAACAATAAACTTTATATTTTATTTGATCAATAACAACCTTCAAAGTAGCATTCAAAATTGTTAGATACCAAAGAAAGATCTGCTGTGCAATATACAGAATATTAATAGTGTAGACAATAACAAAATTGTAGGTTTCGTCGCCAATTCAATAACTTATCGAGGTTGATTTCCTAACACTAAGAATCAATGAAGTTGTCACTGGAAATTTACCTATGTGAATACAGAACAAAATACCTATTGTAAGGGCATCAAGATCCTTGTTGAAAAGAAAAAGAAACGAACCTGCTATTATAGTCATTGGATGAATTTTAGCTGCAACCAGCTTTTCTGCTTCCCGTAAAAGTTCCCCAGCCAATACAACAACAGAGGTTGTTCCATCGCCAACTTCATCATCTTGAACTTTTGAAATGTCTAACTTACATTAAGGATAGTTATCTTCTGATTTAAACTTAAGATATTTACATTACAGAAAATAAACACAGTTTAATAAATTGTATTTCCATTATGTACGTCAGCATTTTATAATAGGTCTGTCCAAAATCCTAAGCCATATCATCCAATAATATCTAAGCTGCTATCGCCACTACAATAAATAAAACTATAAGGATACCCACGAGGACTTTAGCAGCAGGGTTATCAATGTGAAGGGACTTTAAGATTGTAGCTCCGTCATTAGTGACAGTAACTTCACGCCCTCTACCTGTCGACTGCAAAATTTTATCCTGCAAACACCATCCCAAATATGTGAATTTAGTTACAACTTTGAAATTGAAAATAAAATTTTCGATCAACAACACATTTAACTAGTGAAGAAGAGATTTAATTTTACCATTCCCTTTGGCCCTAAGGTAGTCTTAACCAATTCAGCGATAGCCATGGCCCCAACAAAAGATGACTACAGCATAAAAAGGATAACACGTTGAAATATTAGCCATTAGCCAATACAATACAATTCGAAATCCAACAAACAAATCTAACTAAAACGAAATCATAACACACTCCCTCACCATTCTTGCTCGCTCTCCTTTCTCTTCGCTGGCTTCATCTTTAAAAATTCTATCGATCTGTAACATTCAACATACAAGAAATTTTCAAAATATAAAATGAAAAGTTCTCATGAGAAAGGAAACAAAATAACAAGATTAATAGCAATGTAACTTACCGCCATTGTGGGAACTCAAATGTAATTAATCACCTGCACAGATAAATACACTCTGTCACATAATCAATCAATCTATTTCCATTTAAACACAACACCAACAACAACATTTATATCAATGATAATAGTGCTAGGGTTTAGGTTTTTTGTGAATCTATCTATTTCTATTCCTATTATAATAAAATGCTAATAAGAAATGATATAGTGCACCTAGATAGCGATGGTAGCAGAGGCGGTGGATGGTGTTGCCGTCGCGGTGAAGGTGGCGAAACAGTTGTGCGGAGTGTGCTGCAGTGTGGCCGCGGTATAGGTGGGAAGAAGAGGAAAGAAAGGTTACATGCCGGTTAGTTTTCTTTTATTAGTTTTATTTTATTATTTTAATTAATGATGATGTGGAAGGTTTTTCATTTTTTTTATAAGCTGGAAGGTTAAAAAACATTGAGGTGTTGGTAAAATAGTGGACATTTTTGGTAAATAGATGAAATGATAATTTACTGAAAATTCACGGATACAGAGTTGAGAGATCGAGTTTGAACCTCAATTATGACATTCGGTCTAGCAATTTCAATATTTTTGTCAGTTTTGCTAGAATTTGTGGTCAAATATTCGAGATTTTCATATCTGGCACTATGCATGTGTTGGGTGTGATCACATCAAGTCTAAAAATTTTGGGATAAATTTAGTTATATAATTATTATGCATCAATGGTATCAAATATGCATCAATAGATTAGTGGTACATTATGATGTTTGTGTATGCAAGGTCCCGAAGTCCATTTTTAATATTCAAGCAGAGACTCAAAGTAGTCGGAATCAGTCATAGATATTTTAGACCTCAAATATTATATTTGTTACAATTTTAGTCTCGAAACATATTTTTACTCCAAATACGGTGATCGTTAGCCTAAAAAAGTGATATTTGGCCTAAAAGTGATATTTCTCTTTAAATTCATATTTAGGGCAATAAATCAACATTTTGAGTCTAAAATATCATGAAGGATACTCTCCCATGCTTTTTTCATCCGGTGCAATCTCAGACTTCCATTTAATTATCATTGCAATTTAAATTTCTTTTAAGAAAAAAATGAATGGTGGAAATGTGGATTGAATCTCGTGCCGTGAAAATTGCACAGGAGAGAATTCAAGCCCAAAATCATCATTTTAGATGGGGTTAGAAAAATATATTAGGACCAAAATTATAATAAATGGGATATTATTTTGAGGGACCCTCCAATTTTAAAATAAAGAAACTATTTTTGTGGTTGTGATAAAATATAAAATAAAATTGCAATTATTTCATTATTTAATTAAAATATTTGTTAATGATTTTACAACTAAAAACATAAAGTTAATATAAACTAAAATATATAAAGTTAATATAAGAATTAAATTTTAGCTATTATAAAAAAAATAAATTAAAAGTTAGTTACTCTAATTTATTTTCTTAGCTAGGCCTCAAAATGGCTTCACGATTCTTCTGCTCACGGTAAGGTGACATGATCAACATTGATTTTGCAAAAACAAGGAAAATGAATATAAGTTGAATTTTGAGCCGCACAAATTTGTTTTTCATTATTCTCGTCTAATAGTCATTGAACAAATCATCATTTCAACCATAAATCACAAAGATAATTTTTAATTTCTACTTTCAATAAATAATAACATCAATCAATGTTAGTCCACAAATCCTAGCTCAAATGGTAGAAATACCGCAATTGATAGTGTAGGACGCTATGACTGGAATTCGATCCCTGGTCACTCTACTTTGTGTGTGTAAGTTTCCATTTCAATGGTTTTGCCATTTCATCTGCAAAAAAAAAAAACATCAATAAATGTTAAGAGTTTCGAACAATTTTCAAATATTGGTTCATAGTAGACCACCTATCAAAATAGAGTACTCTATTGAAAACTTGCCTCAGAACCGTATATGTTCTACAACTTCTGTCCAAGTGTGAAATCTAAGACATATACCTTCCAGCTTGGGAAGGATTAATATTAACTGGAACCAAATTATATTACATTTAATTTGTTAAAATCACTTAACTCATTTTTTATCACCACATCTAGTTTCAAAACTTATCATGAGAATCACGTCTGAGTTAAAATTTGCATTACGAATGAAATATTTAAAGTGACAGACATTGTGGCAACTGGAAAACTGCCAATATGGTCTATAAAGCAACTTGTACCAAAGTATTTTGCTAGAATATTCAATAATTCGTGACAAGAGTATAGTTTTATTGGTTGTATTAAAAGCATGTGTCCAACCATATAGGAACATACCCTATTTTCACTTTTTCATCTTTTTGTATGCTACAAAGAACTTTTGGGCGGTGGAAATAATTTTTTCTTGCAATTGCATTTGCATTCACCCAATTGTCACATGCCATGCATTTTTAGAACCAAAACATACAACTTGAACAAATTAATTTCAATTAAAGCACTACCTAAAAGTTTATTCTGCCTAAAATTCACTTATTTTTCTTTTATTGGTTTGGAAAAAAAATAAATAAAAGTAGCTATAAATAAGCATGAATTGATGTGTCCAATACAACATATCAACTTACACGTTGCAAATGGCAATTCCTTCAAGTTTTGTTCCTCTCATGATACTATCTTTTTGTATGTTTTTAGTAGTTGGGGTCATTGTCCAAGCAAGAGCTGAATCCAAGCCTAGGGCCTTCTTTGTGTTTGGTGATTCACTTGTTGATAGTGGCAACAACAATTATTTGGTAACTACTGCAAGGGCTGATTCTCCTCCTTATGGAATTGACTATCCAACTGGTAGACCAACCGGTCGATTCTCCAACGGTCTTAATATTCCTGATCTTATCAGTTAAGTATAATCTCGATTTTCAATTGTGGTTTTAAAGTTATTTTTTAGTCTAAGTCTATAGTGTATAAGTAAAATATTGCGTACCATGCACACATATGTAGACATTGGTGCATATATGCATATATCTTGTTAGTTAACTAGCTAGTTTGATTATCAGGTCAAAGACTAGGTGGTGAGCCAGTGTTGCCATACTTGAGTCCAAGACTAAGAGGGGAAAAGCTTTTAGCTGGAGCCAATTTTGCTTCAGCTGGAATTGGTATTCTTAATGATACTGGAATTCAATTTGTAAGTTTTCTAGCTAGCATTGTATATAATCAAATCAAATATAAACTATGGTTGATGGTAATGACATGATTTTAATTTGCAGCTAAATATAATTCGAATGTATAGACAATTAGATTACTTTGAAGAGTATCAACATCGAGTGGCTTCTATAATTGGACCAGCTAGGACTAAGAAATTGATCGATAAAGCATTGGTCCTCATCACTGTTGGTGGTAACGATTTCGTAAACAATTACTACTTGGTACCTTATTCCGCAAGGTCTCGCCAATATTCGCTACAAGATTATGTCAAATTTCTCATTATAGAGTATCGCAAACTCTTGCAGGTAATATATTTTACGTAGCAAGCATACTAACATTTAATGTATGATACAATTTAGTAATAAGAGTTTGACAGAATTATATATATGTTGCAGAGAATGTATGATCTCGGAGCTCGCAGAGTTATTGTGACAGGCACTGGACCACTAGGTTGTGTTCCAGCAGAATTAGCCATGCGTGGAACAGCTGAGGGATGTGATGCTGAACTTCAAAGAGCCGCAACATTGTACAATCCTCAACTACAACACATGGTACAAGGACTCAACAAGAAAATTGGCAGAGACATTTTTATTACAGCAAATACAGCACTGATACATAGTGATTACATTAGCAACCCCAAAGCATATGGTACACTAAGTAACTTATATGCCAAGTTGTTAATTTCTCGAAATTTTATTCATAAGGATGCAATTTAAAATGTATTCCTCCCTCACCTTTAATATACGCAAAAAAATACATGTATTTATCGTGAACCAAATAGTTTATACATGTATTTTTTGTTTATATTAAAGACCATATGGAGTATGAGTTAAACTTTTTAAAAGAAAAATATAACTGACAAATGCTATTGTTTGGTAGGATTTACTACATCAAGAATTGCTTGTTGTGGGCAAGGACCCTACAATGGGATTGGACTCTGCACACCACTCTCTGATCTATGCCCAGATAGAAACTTGTATGCATTTTGGGATGCATTCCATCCATCTGAAAAGGCGAACAAAATTATTGTGGAGCGAATTGTGTCGGGTTCTAGAAGATACATGAATCCAATGAACCTCAGCACTATCATAGAATTGGATGCTACCACATGACAACTCTCACATGTCTTCTTGTCTTGTAATTGGAATTGAGATTTGGTTTTAATTTGTAGCAAGTGTGTGACTTTTGTTCTCTCTATAAAATTGTGACCTAAATTTGGTCACTATTAAATTCTTATTTGAATTTATTATTTTTAGAATACAAGAGGGTCTAAACCCCGCTATCTTTAAAGTTTGCAAGAATGTTCTTTGTCGTTAAAAATATGTTGACGAGGATGATGAAATGGTCATCAACTCTTGTTGCCACTATTTCCAACCACTCAGTACAAGTTCATTCACCAAACATGAAATAGTATCAATTTGAACACACAACACTACAATGCATATCCTAAACTCAAATGTTGTTACTCTGCAATAAATTGAAACTACAAACTCAACCAACCATTATCATTATTCTCATTCAAAGGGAAACAATGTAGCCCCCTAAAAACAGCTAACAGAGTTACGTTGGATGAATTTTCAGCTTTTCTGCTTCCCATAAAAGTTCCCCAACCAATACAACAATGTGATGCTGAACTTGAAACGGCTAACTTACATTGCAAAAAACAATTCCACATCAATAGTTTTGTATCTGGATGTTTTGCCAAATAGGAAATCCAAAACTCATCAAAGTTATCACAAAAAATAAGTATCATTTAATTATTGTGTTATTAGGTTGATCTGAATTGAAATTGGCATAAAAAATTATGTTGCAAGGCTGCTAGCTAATAAACAACTGAACTTTATTGTAATTAATTGTAGAACAACAGATAACCAAGTCAATGGTCGAAGACAAATTGTTATCTAGCTTTTTTTGTTGTCAAGTAACCTAGTGGCAAGAAATTTCACCCTTCAGATGGATAAGTGAGATGACCAGAGTTCGAACCCCGACCCCTGCATATATAATACAATGTCCCTGTCAACTGAGTTAGGTTCGCGACACAAATTCTTATTTTGACTTATCTATTAATTTGATAACATCTTTTCAAATACCTTATAAATACTTTTTTTGTTATTACAATGAAGCATAAGATAGAACTCAATACCTCATACGTATTACCAATACATATACCAATTCAACCCATTTATTTACGGCAAAAAAATTCTTCAAAACGTTGTTATATTTAGAACCATGTTAATTATTTTTGCTTAGCCTCAACTCAAAGCAAATGGGGAAGGAAAAATTAGCTTTAACATGTTAATTATTTTTAATTACCAACTTTCTGATAGTAATGGTGAGTAGCAGTAGAAAGGGAAATACAAGAAAGAAAGAGGGCATTATAGTCAACACATAAGTTGTACCTGCCCAACCTTGCAATTGAAGACTCTTCTACCAACAGAAAGAAGGTGGAAATAGAAACGAAACGAAGCAATTGTAGTAGTTGATCTTCTCCTTTCTATGCATCGCACTTTCGTTTTCCTTCACATTTTCTAGAAGATTCAGTTATGGCAGTACCCGTTGAAGAAGCCATTGCCGCTCTCTCCACATTCTCGCTTGAGGTATCAAACCAACTCAGCTCCTACTTGACTTTGTTTCTTCATCATCATCATTTAATTTTAATTTCTGCTACATTTTTTTCATTTCTTTTGCTATGAAATTTGAAATGCGCATATGGATAACGGATCCGTGTTTTTTCTTTGCTAAGTTTGGTCTTATTTAGTCAATTATTCCCTAAATTTGTGCTAATTCTAATTATAGAAATGTTTAGTAATCTATTAATGATTTAGGATTGAGTATTTAAATTGTTCCAGATTAACGCATTGTAGGAAATCGAGGTTCTTATTTCGGTATTCACGAGTTAACTATTCATGTGATTATTATATTTTTGTTTATTAATTACATAATAATAGGATGAACAACCAGAGGTGCAAGGACCTGGAGTGTGGGTGTCAACTGAGAGAGGTGCAACAGAGAGTCCAATAGGTAAATTTACTTAGAAAGATTGAGCTGAGTATTTTGAGCTTTGCTTGAAAGATGCATAGATGTATTGGTAATCACGATTCACGAACTTTTACCACTGTCATTTTTGTAGAATATTGTGATGTTGCGGCATACAGACTGTCTCTGTCGGAGGATACGAAAGCTCTCAATCAGCTGGTATGCTGCTCTTGGGATATTTTTGTTGTTTAATCTGTTTTGTAGATGTCTGTTGTAAATTTTGACTGCTTTTGCTGATACAAAATGCAGAATTCCCTTACCCAGGAGGGAAAGGAGATGGCATCGGTGCTTTACACATATCGTAGTTGTGTCAAAGCACTTCCTCAGGTAATATTTCTATCAACTATGGGCAGTTAAAGCCAGTCAATGGACATAAAGTACCTGGTTTTCTGGTTAATGAAGAAGTTTTGTCAGAAGGGAAAGGGTTATTCTTTAGACTTGAAGTGCATATTAATTAGATTTTAATTTTACTTGCACTGAATCCAAACTTACTATGATTGTGTGCTAGTTTCTCATGAAATGTCTACTTTTCTTTTTGAAAAGGCAAATTTTTTACAAGTGTTAAGAGTGAAACAATGTCACCAGTTGTTTTTTTTTGGTTGGATGGTTCACACCCAAAGTTCTAATGTCAAACCCAGGATTTTTGGGATAGTGAATGTAGTCAAGTAGTTGAAGCTTCATAAGTAACTGATGGTTTTGCTTAATGCAACATGATATCTTGTATGCATTCATTTTCAAGATAACTTCTGGTTTGTTGATATGTTTGATAATATTTAAATGACTCTATCAGATATCTTGTATGTATTCATTTTCAAAATAAGCTTCATATGTTCATAGTTTTTCCTGTAATTTGTGCATTTTGCCACAATGGGGCAGCTTCCTGATTCTATGAAGCAAAGCCAAGCCGACTTATATTTGGAAACATATCAAGTTCTGGATTTGGAAATGAGTCGTTTGCGTGAAATTCAGAGATGGCAAGCATCGGCTTCCTCAAAAGTACGAGTTATGCTTTACATATTGCTTGATCCTTTTTTTTTTCTTTTCAGAAACTTAATTAGGTCCAAACTTAGCATGTTAAGTAAATTCATTCATGTCATTCTTTATGCAGTTGGCTGCTGACATGCAACGTTTTTCTAGGCCTGAGCGGCGCATTAATGGCCCTACAATATCTCATCTTTGGTGTGTAATAATGCTGATTTTGTCGTTTCTGTCATTGTTATTTATTTAATAGTTTTTTTCTTGACTCCAGGTCTATGCTGAGGTTGTTTGATGTTTTGGTGCAACTTGACCATCTTAAAAATGCTAAGGCAAGCATACCTAATGACTTTTCATGGTACAAAAGGTATGCATTTAGTTTCTGCCTATGTTACATTATCTTCAAGTAGAAGATCTTCAACTTTAATTTCAGGTTGTGTTTGTTTCTGTTAGTTATATCTTTCTTCTGTTCCTTCATTGAATCCTTTTATATCATGGTGCTTTTAGCAGCCTGTAATTTGATATGTAAGTTAATGAGCAGAGATTTTCTCCATTTATCAATATTGTTCATGAATGTAACTTCTGTAGTACAGTGGATCTAATGCTTTGTTGATTGGAACTCCTACATCAAAGTTAAGAAATTGAGGGATCTAGCTTTTTGCCTCACCTGAAATGTTAAATATTATATTTTGTAGGAATAACCAGTTAGTGAACTATGAGATTTCAGATTGAAGTGTTTGATTGAAACTATGTGGTGAACCAAAATGTCATTAAAGAAACTGTTAAAGAGTCCTACATTGGATGTGATATGGCCCCTGGAAACGTATTTATAAGTGGAGGGGACTCCTCACCTTACAAGCCGGTTTTGTAGGGTTGAGTTAGTCCCAACCTGCTATTAGGTCACAATTATCAGGCCACGCTCCAAATGTCCAGTCCTGGGCATAATAGGGGTGTGTTAAGAGTCTCACATTGGATGAGATTGGCATGAACACATGTTTATAAGTGGGGGCAGTCCTCACCAACCAAAAATCCTCAGAAAATGAGCATACAGGTGATAATAATATCACCTTAAAAATACAACATGACCAAGAGTGCAAGAGGGTTGCCAGACATCCCTAGCTATTTTAGTTTGATATAAAATATAAAAAGTACTGGGCATCCTTAATCTACAGTTAAGTTACACTGTTTTGTTTCATTCAGTTTCTTTCCCTTTTTATTGGTTCTTTATTTATAATAGATTAACCCTGCGTTTGGTTTGAGAGAAAGAAAATAAGGAAGACATAAATTTTTGAATGTTTTGAAAGGGAATGAAGTGAACTTTAGAAACGACAAGCTCAATATTTCCAGAGACATAAGATTTTTTTTTTCCCAGGGGAATTTTCAATAGTTTCTGCAGAAGAACACCAAATTTCTTATTGTTCTTTTGCATTTTGTATTTTATTTTTCTCTAATATAATTTCCCCTGTCAAGAAATTGGAAATTTCGGTATTTCTTTAAATTGTTTACCTCCTAAATTATTTTAGGAGGTAATATGGATATAAATTCCAATAGATCACAATGAAAACATGTTTTTGTTTAATCTATTTTAACAAATGTAGTTTCTGTTATTCGTAATTGGGAAAACTACAAAAATTGCTTAGAATCTTGTCAAACTTCAGATTTGAAAAAGAATAGCAAGGTTTTCTGATAAATTGTATGCCTGACAATCTTTAGGAATATCATTATGCAGCCACCTCACCTGATTTAGGTTTTCTTTATTTGAAGAACTACTTAATGAAGTTTCTAATTAATTTATCTTTGTCCCCCCACTTTGTCAGGACTTTTACACAAGTCAGTGGTCAGTGGCAAGACACTGATTCAATGAGGGAGGAGTTAGACGATTTACAGGTGCGTAATTGTTGAAGTCTTTGAAATACAGAAATCTGTACATTTATTATTTATTGTTTGATTTTCCTGTTTTTTTGTCATTTATATTTTATTTTGAATGAAATCCTGAGAAAGTCGGATTATTGACCTTTCTTTAATTGCATGTGCAGATTTTCTTGAGCACAAGATGGGCTATTTTGTTGAATTTGCATGTTGAGATGTTCCGTGTAAACAAGTATCCTGTATATCTGCTTCAAATTTTTTTCCTTTCCATATGACTACAAGAATTTCCACTTTTCTAGTTTAACTTGTAATCGTTTCTTTATTTAAGATTTCTTTTTCGATAGAAGTTATCTGTGCTTAGGATGAATTTGGATTCAAGGCTAGAAATCTTTTGTTTATTTGAGTGCTAGTTTATGCTGAAATAGTAATGAGAAAGAGTCTAGGATATCAAAGGACCATCTTCTTAATGCATGTATACTTTCATTCAAAAGAAACAAACGGATTTGGTTCGACACTCAGGCTAGGAAATGAAGAAACTTTTCTATTCAAGTTTTCAATCTAAACCAAGTTGGAGGAAACCTAGCTGATTAGAGGAATTTTTAATCTAAACTTTACTTCTTGGTTTTTGTCTTTGAGTACTGTCGGTGCAAATAATCACGTTGGTTATCACACCCTGACTCAATTTTTACTTGTATTTGTATCATCATTTTTAATTTAACATACTCTTCTTCTATTTGTTATTCAATTCCTTGACTTGAATTAGTGTTGAAGACATTCTTCAAGTTCTTATAGTATTTGTTGTAGAGTCCTTGGAGTTGGACTTTGCACTTCTCTTTCCAGAGCGCCACATTCTTTTGCGTGTTTTGCCTGTTCTTGTTGTCCTAGTGACATCTTCAGAGAAAGATAGCGAGTCTCTGTACAAGAGGGTAAAAATCAACAGACTGATCAATATATTTAAGGTACTGTTTGTGTGTGTGTGTGTGTCTCTCTCTCTCTCTCTCTCTCTCTCTCTCTCTCCATATATATATATATATATATATATATACACACAAATAATGATGTTATTGAATTACTTAAAGAACTTTACATTTCATGCACTGAATTCTTCTCTGCTGACTGGAAACTGAGATCTGTTTACCTTATACAGAACGAAGCAGTTATTCCCGCCTTTCCAGATCTGCATCTCTCTCCAGCTGCGATATTGAAGGAATTATCAACATACTTTCCAAAATTTTCTTCCCAAACTCGCCTTCTTGCCCTTCCAGCACCTCATGAGCTTCCACCTCGTGAAGCACAAGAATATCCTCTATATTGTTTTTTGTTTTAACTGATAATTTGGTGCTAATATTTGTTATTATTGAGCCAATAGTTCATTTCCTTGATCTGTGTCATGAACAAATATTGCTCTACAACTTTCACCATAAATAGATTGATTGTGATTGCGACATATACTTTAGGATAACAAATTGCATGCTTTCTGTTCTTTTGAGTTAAGCAATGCAAGGAGGGTGCTCTGTAGTTGTTTCTACTTCTGGTTGATGAACTTTGTTTGAAATGAGAAAGTGAAGAAAATAATAGCAAATGAAGATGTAAGGAGAGATTAAAAAGAGTGAGCTTTTGTATGAAACAACCTCAAGAAAAAGTTCTCATTTTTGTTCAGTCATTTGAGAATGTTTAACAGATTCTAGCAAATTCACTGTCTGATTATGTATATATACACGTGCACTGATCATTGAAAATATTATATTGCATTTTAGCCAAAATCGAATAATACATTTGTTGAAAACTGTTAGAGAGTCAGTTTAGTTAAGATACTAAACGGACTTTGCTAAGTACTCTAACAAAAACCATATTGGTTGTCTCAGCATTGAAAATTTGGTGCAATAGTTTTGCTCTTCCTGCAAAATTTTGTGCTTTTTCGTTGTTAGATGATGTAGAAAACTTGATAGGTTTATTATATGTTCTCACACAACACCTGATGCATTTGGATAATGAGATAAATTTACAGTTAAATTTAATTATGTTATTTTGATTAAAAAATATAGTTAAATTACAGTTAAATTTACAGTTAAATGTACGAAGCATCTTCCTTCTTTGTCTTTAGAAAGTAACCTTGACATGAGACACGTATCAGAGACATTATCTAATTGTCAATCATATTGGAGCCATTCGTGCCGAGCATGATGATTTCACAATTCGTTTTGCTTCAGCAATGAATCAGGTAATGCCCCCTGCTTTGCTTGGGCTGCAAAAGAAAAACCCTCCCTGAAATCTTATTTGTTTTGTTTCACGTTAACTGTTTCATACCATTTAAAGCCTGTGTGAGTTTTTTATCTATCATTGTTTTTGCAGCTGTTGTTGTTGAAGTCCACTGATGGTTCTGATGTTGATTGGAGCAAAGAGGTCAAAGGGAACATGTATGATATGATTGTTGAAGGTTTTCAGCTATTAAGCAGATGGACTGCACGCATTTGGGAACAATGTGCGTGGAAATTTTCTCGACCATGCAAGGATGCATCCCCATCATTCTCTGACTATGAAAAGGTAAGGAATGGTCAAATCTTCCAATTATTTCTATCTTCTTTTATCTTGTGCTTTTCTTCTCATTCTTCGTGCAGCCCAATAATTGCTTGTTTTTACAGACTGTGATGTCTAATCAGTACTCTAATCTGGTACAGGCACTACGGGCTGCTAATATTGCCATAATATTTTATTTGTATAAACTAATTAACTATTCATGTCAAAGAGCAATTCTGACATTGCAATTTGTATTTATTGTGGTGTCGATACTGCCTGTAACTTTTCACCGTCAAACTTTAATCAACGGGTTTTGTCTTTCCGTAACTTTTTTATTTGTCTGAAACAAATAACTGTTCATGTTAAAAGAGCAATTCTAAAATAGAATTTTTGCTTACAGTAATTTTGACACTCCTTGTTACTTCAATCATGTTAAATGTCAACTATCCAGTTACGTTTCAGATCAACTGCGTGAAGCTTAACCATGTATCATTTAAACTAACCAATTTATTATATCACTCAACCTCTTATTAATTCAATATTTCAGTTAACTACTATTTAGTTGTTTTAACCGTGCACAAACATGAACTAAGTTAATTGTTGCTAAGTTTTATTTAAGTCAAAGTACCCACTGTACCACTCCAAGTGTATCTTGAATTGTTTCTTATTAATATATATATATATATATATATATATATATAATATAATAACATAAATACTGTTTTTTGCTTGTAGGTAGTACGATATAATTACAGTGCAGAGGAAAGGAAAGCACTGGTCGAACTTGTTAGCTACATAAAGAGTGTGGGTTCTATGATGCAGCGGTGTGATACACTGGTTGCCGATGCTTTATGGGAAACAATACATGCCGAGGTCCAAGATTTTGTTCAAAACACATTAGCTTCCATGTTGCGGACAACCTTCAGAAAGAAGAAGGATCTCTCTAGGTAGGATTCTAATTTGAGTTGCATGGTATAAAGTTGTTAATTTTGTAACTTGATATTTTCTTTGGACAAATGTAACTCTTAATTGATGGAAGTTCTGAAGCTGTTCTCTTAGACTGTGTTGTGAGAAGATAATTCTTCTCCTCCCAACTACCATTCTAACTAACTACTTTCTGTTATACTACTGATCAGTGTTATCAAATAGCAGCTATAGTGGCACTATAGTGCTATTGCATAGTGGAATTTGAGCAAACTTCCCTACTTTATTCCCTTGTTAGGCTTCCTCCTTATATATACTTGATTGATAGGAAGTCTGTTCTATCATTTTTGCTTCAAATTTTTTAGATTGCACATATCAATTACCTAAATGTGTATTTTCAGGATTCTTTCTGATATGAGGACCCTTTCAGCTGATTGGATGGCTAATACAAACAAGTCAGAATCTGAGTTACAGTCCTCACAGCATGGAGGTGAAGAAAGCAAAGCAAACATATTTTATCCCAGGGCAGTTGCGCCAACTGCTGCTCAGGTCTGCATTCTTTTCCATTCTCTTTCTGCTGTGTGTTGTGTAACTTGTTACCATTGGTATGCTACCTAGTGGATTTATTAGAGCTCAAAGTGTTAAAGCTATTTATTGAACTGTGCCATTTACACATTGTTGAACTGTCACATAGACTTACTATACTTTGATAGAAAATAAACATGCATAAAAAGGTCCACACATGCTTTTATTTTGAAATGTTGAACCAACATTCTTTATTGTGGGCATGCATGTAGGTAGACATGTACGTATGACTATGAAAAAGCATTTTATTTTGTTTTTCTAATTATGTTTTTCAAACTCGGGTCTTTGGGATAAATTTTCTTGTTGTTCTTGTGTATTAATGTGCATTGTAGCCATCAATTTATTATAACTATAGAGGGCCTTTCCTGATATTTTTTGTGGAGAAGCTTATCAAAAGTTGTCAGCAAAGATTCTATATATCCAGGCTTGAAATGCTTTATGAATTCTTTCCGTTGATATGTATTATTAGATTTTTTATATTGGGCCTAACTCATCCTTACAAAACCGGAATGTAAGGTGAGGGGTGCCACTCTTTATAAACTCATTTCAAGCCTTATCTTTATAGTTATATATGTGGGACTTGGGTTTTTTCCCATACACCCATCATGCCCAACACTATTGGGCTTAGTGCATGGATATTAATGGTGGGTGGCCTGGATCGATAGACTCTGATACTCATCCTTACAAAACTGACTTGTAAATTAAAGTGGTGCCACTCTTTATAAACTCATTTAAGGCCTTATCATTATCTTATGTGAGACATGGTTTTTTTCCCAATAGTATTAAGTTGTGGTTTGCACTTGCACATTATAATTGCTTAACTAACCTCTTCAATACAGGTGCACTGTCTGCAGTTCTTAATATATGAGGTGGTTTCTGGTGGTAACCTCAGGAGACCAGGTGGACTTTTTGGCAATAGTGGCTCAGAAATCCCAGTTAATGATTTAAAACAGCTGGAAACATTTTTTTACAAGCTTGGTTTTTTCCTGCATATTTTAGACTACTCAGGTAATGATGTCTTAGATTGACCCCAGCATCAATTTTACCCCAAAATTTGTCCTTTAGGAACATTCTCCACTGACAGATTAAATATCTTCACTGACAGCCCTTCCTCTCTCTTGCTACCCAATGTCAGTGGTTCCTCTCCTACATTAGTGAGCTAGTTTGGAAGCATTACATTGTGTTATATCTCTGTTAATGAATAATATTTGGTCCCCAAATGTATATGACTTCACAGTGAGCTTCTTCTGACAGGGCTTTTCTAGTCCCTCTTTTTTTATCTGACTTATTAAAAGGATAGCAGAATGCAATATTTAGCCGACATCTAACTTTCTTGAATAGGAAAATGAATGAATAAATTTCTGCTTTTTGAGTGCATTCTAATAATTTTAGTTATGAAAAATTATAGGCCTCCCTCAATATGTTTTCCCCTGTCATGGGTACTTGAAAATGAAGATCAGTCCTTTTAAAGCATCCATGCTCATTTTGTGCTTGTGATTTTACAGTCAAAAAATGTTATTTATCCACTGGTTCTACCAAACGGGAGGCCATAATGCCGCCAATTCTTGTAGAAAATATCCCAAAAGATTTTATTGTATTTGACTAGAGAAGAAATGTATTAGAATGAAGGAAATCCTGAAAGATTTCTATTCTACCATTTGAAACAATTAAATAATATAGAATGCTTTGCAACATTATCTTGTTTCATCCCCGGTGTAATTGACTTAAGTGGTGATGCTTGCAGTGACTGTTGCCACATTGACAGATCTTGGTTTCTTATGGTTTAGAGAATTTTATTTAGAGTCTTCACGAGTCATTCAGGTAATACTTGTTACCACACGATTATTTGAATTTCAAAATCTATATTTTGACCAAAAAGACTAAAGAGGAGCAGTTGCAAATTGCTTAGCTACTTGCAACATATTGCATTCCAACCTTTCACTTTTAGTTGCAATTGATTCAAACCATCAAATGATGATAGGCTAAAATTAATCTGTTCCCTGTAGTTTCCAATCGAATGCTCTCTTCCCTGGATGTTGGTGGATTGTGTACTTGAGTCGCCAAACTCTGGTCTTCTTGAGAGTGTTCTGATGCCATTTGACATCTATAATGATTCAGCTCAGCAAGCCTTGGTGTTGCTGAAGCAACGGTTTCTGTATGATGAAATCGAGGCTGAGGTATTACAACTCTGAACTTAGTGCTAGATGATTGTTATGTAATAAATTTCATGAAGCAGTATAATGTATGATACGGAAGGAAGCAGGACCCCTCAAGACTTAAGAACACATCTCTATGTCTCTGCTCTCATTTAATTTTCTAATTAATAATTTGATTCAATTTTTTTCCCTCTAACTAATAGTTACTTATAAATCCTACCTTCTCTTTTTTATATCACTATCAGTTTATATCAGTGGCAAAGTGAATTTTGGTGTTAATACAATTTCAGCTCTGATTACTTGTTTCGTATCATGTGCTTTCTCTATTGATCAAGTGTCTTGTTTACTTGTTTTTTACAGGTAGATCATTGTTTTGATATATTTGTTTCCAGATTGTGTGAAACCATTCTCACGTATTACAAAAGTTGGGCAGCAAGGTCTGTCATTTTCTGTCTTATCCAGCTTTTTTTTATTATTCCTCAGTCCTCAGACTAACCTTTTCAATTGATGGATGCCAAAAACATGCAGTGAATTGCTTGATCCTACATTTATCTTTGCCTCAGACAATGCAGAAAAGTACGCTGTGCATCCTATAAGGCTCAATATGCTGCTAAAAATGACTAGGGTAAAGGTTAGTGGATTACATTATCATAATGTTTCTCTTCCATGATTTGATTTGGTGCATTGAAGTATAAGCTGGGCATCTCTAACAGGCTCAACAAATTTTGGAGAAGTCAACTTTCATTTATAAGATCACTCAGTATCTCTATCTATTTTTCTCTCACACAAGTTCTACTGGATATCATTATTAGCATTTAAGTGAGTTACAATTGCTCTCATGATTAATATTTTTTTGATGTGCAGCTACTTGGAAGGATGATCAACTTGCGAAGTTTGATCACTGAACGGATAAATAAAATTTTCCGTGAAAATATTGAGTTTCTGTTTGATCGTTTTGAGTGTCAAGATCTGTGTGCCATAGTGGTTAGTGATTTTATCTTTGCTAATTCCTTTGGCAAGTAATTATGAATTTTTTAATTTTATTTTATCAGTATTCATCAAACTAAAGTAATAGTACTATGACTATTTATTTCAGGAATTAGAGAAGTTGTTGGATGTCTTAAAACATTCCCATGAACTACTGTCAAGGGATCTTTCTGTAGACTCTTTTAGTCTCATGTTGAATGAGATGCAAGAGAACATCTCCCTTGTGTCATTTTCTAGTCGACTGGCCTCACAGGTTTTTCCTTTTGAACTCTAAACATGTACTTCAATTTGATGTCATGTCTCTCTTTGTTCTCTACTCATTAACATTACACAACATCTTGTATCGGCAATTAAATTTATGTTAATTTGTATTAAATGCTCACATTAAAACCATTATTGGTAATATTATGACTTGATCTGTTTCCTGCAATTTCATTGATAAATTTCTGTGTATGCTAGATTTGGTCTGAGATGCAAAGTGACTTTTTGCCAAATTTCATCCTCTGCAATACTACTCAACGTTTTATCAGATCATCAAAGACAATTCCTGTTCAAAAGCCATCCATACCCTCTGCTAAGCCTAGTTTCTATTGTGGTACTCAAGTAAGCATCCTCTTACTGCCATTTTCCATTTTTATAAAATGAATTGCGAATAGTGTTAATGGCTTACTTAGTCATATGTGTGTGATCATAAACACAATACATACAAATATTTCAATTTTAGACCATATGCTTATGTATACTGTTAGGGCCCAGGCCAGTCAGTGATAAGGATTTGGCAAGTGTACCAAGTCAAATCAGGTAATAAATGATGAATAAAAGTAATTTCCTCAAGGGATTGTATTTCAGTTACCAACTCACTAAGTAGTTGCTAAGTAATAAGTGGTGAATAAAATTAATTTCCTCAAGGGATTGTATTTCTGAACTCTGATTTGGAAACTGAAAAAATGGAGTTGCATTTTAAAATTAAATTAAGGACATACACACTATTCGCAAATTCAGGCTAACACCAATACCTCAATTATTAATCCCTTTCTTTAAAATCAAGAACCCTAATTCCTGAGGCATTTCTGATTCAAACAAGCATTAAACTTGGGAATTTATAAGATTGCACGATGATCAAGTCTTATTCAAAGCTATTAAATAACCGATTATCCCAAAAGCTTAAGCTGTTAGGAAAGGCTACAACAATGGTTTTATATTATTTCTAACACGCCCCCTCACGCAAGAGCCCACTTGGGCTTGAAGCGTGGATAATGCATAGGCCCACCTACCATATGCTTAAATTCCATTTTTTAATTAGAAAGTGAGGGGAGCGGGGATCGAACTCTAGACCACTTAGTCATAGAGGCTCTGATACCATTTCAAATAACCGTTTATCCCAAAAGCTTAAGCTTTTAGGGAAGGCTACATCAATGGTTTTATATTATTTCTAACAAAAGCATTAAACTTGAGATAAAATAATGCAAATTACATAGAAATTGGAAAGAGATTCATATTAACCTCCCTAGAAATTTTGTTACAACCTACAAATGCTAAAAGAAAAGAGAATAACAAGAGAAATGAGATTAGAAGGAACTCCATTAGCATTTGACGAGTCTTGTGATTTCAAGATTGAAGCTCCCCAAACTTTAGTGGCGTAGGGATGAGAGAGAGAGAGAGAGAGAGAGAGAGAGAGAGAGAGAGAGAGAGAGAGAGAGAGAGAGAGAGAGAGAGAGAGAGAGTCTATTTATAGTAAATCTAGTTACTGCTAGCATGGTCATGTGCTTTCTCTGGGTGGCAATGGTTGCTGTGCAGAGTTGAAGACAACGTTTTCAGCTTGAGAGAGAGAGAGAGAGAGAGAGAGAGAGAGAGAGAGAGAGAGAGTCTATTTATAGTAAATCTAGTTACTGCTAGCATGGTCATGTAGCATGGTCATGTGCTTTCTCTGGGTGGCAATGGTTGCTGTGCAGAGTTGAAGACAACGTTTTCAGCTTTTGTCCTATTACTATACTTTTTGTGTTTCATATGTGAGGTTCTGTTGTTTTTTTTAAACCTGTTGAGGATGTGTAGTGAGTGGGAGAGCTGAATAATTGCTATGTTATTATTTTCTGTAAATGCAAATTTCTTGAATCTCATTAGCTCACTATATGTAATAATAGGATTTAAATTCTGCACATCAAAGTTTTGCGCGACTGCATAGCGGATTCTTTGGAATACCTCACATGTTTTCTATTGTTCGACTTTTGGGATCCCGATCATTACCTTGGCTTATTAGAGCCCTTCTTGATCATATATCAAATAAGGTATGTTATTCTTTATCTTAAATTGTTAATAAGTTCATTGCATGACATTTGATTTTTTTTTAAACCTCCTAAACATTACTTTGTGCTTTCTAACAATGTAAAGTGTGTTATTCCTAGATTACGTTGCTTGAACCAATGATAACAGGACTACAAGAATCCATGCCAAAATCAATTAGCCTTCTTCCTTTTGATGGAGGCGTGGCAGGTGCATGACGTTTTTCCTTTCACTTTTTTTAACCTTAAGTTTGAAATTTTGGGTATGTGCGAATGCTTACAAGTGTAGGGTTAGCTTGATTATATATGAGATTACAAGGATATCCAGTTCTAGCATGTTATTTTTCTTTGGAAAATATTATTAGTAATCAATTTCTTATGATGTGCGTATAATCTTAAACTAAAGTTAATGAGACGGAGTATTTAGTAGCATGTTTTACCTCGTCCATTATTCCAAGTTAAAAAATGCTACTATCATTGATGGGGGCAAATTTTCAATATCTCAGAGCACTGAAACCACCTAATGGGATAAGGTCTTGTTGTTGCCGTCATAGTCTAAGCACTGTAATATTTTGCTGGAAATTTAGTAAGACAACTATATTTCATGCTCATTACAAATAGTGTTTTCTGATAAATTATAAATACTAATGAATCAGGCACATAGATGCATGGTCAAATCCAAGAAATTAATTATTTGATTACTTCTACACAGGCTGTGTAAGACTTGTTAAAGAACATCTCAACTGGGAGACAAAATCGGAGCTGAAAGCTGAGGTTCTTCATGGTATAAAAGAGATTGGAAGTGTATTATACTGGATGGGACTTCTAGATATTGTGTTGGTGGGTGATCTAGTGCTTTTCTCAATTTATTTATTGTAATGGTTGTCAGCAGAACTGAATAAATATGTATTTTTAAGATAACTGTTTTGAAAATAATTTGATGCTTTTTTGAAACAAACAGAAGCTAAAAAGAAAACGGACAGGTCAAAACAAACTAAATGAATTGTAAACAGTAAATTTAACCACTTATAGCATATGTAGTTAAATGGTCTATTATTAGACATGATTTATGAGAAGACACTATGACGGTATTTGGTCTAAGCTAGCTTCTCCTGGTGAGAAAAAGGGTTTAGTTGTTGTATATAGGATATAAAGTACCAAGGAGTATCTATAATCAAGAACCTTTATGATGAACATCTGACTCATAAAATTAGACAAGATGTTGAAACTTGAAACCCTAAAAAAGTTTGGTACTTATTGTGATTGAAACGGAAACCTTTATGTTTGAAGTTGAATCATCATTATTTAGTCAGAAACTTTAAATAAGTGAATAGTGCAATAACAGTACATAGTATCTGTTAGGACTCATAATAAATGGGAAGATTATAAATCAGTAAGTAATAAAGTTGGTTATTAGTTAGTTTTGTTTATTGGGCTTGTTAGTTAGAGGATAGGAGTAGTTATTTTGTGTTTAGCAACTCTGTTTATATTCTGACCCTGTCTGTTATAAATAGGACCAAACCTCTCCCAGTACAAGTTAGGAAATCATTTTATGAAAGTTTTAAACTAGAGAGTGCTTGAGTGAGGGGAGAGTGCTCCCTTGGAATCTCGCATAGGCTTTTAAGCAATTTTCTCTAAAGGAGAGATCTCATGTCAGTCAACAAATTAAAAATAAATATTTAGTTATTACCAAACTCCAAAAAGTTATTCCTCAAGTGTAGTTTACACTCTGGTGATTTAAATATGGAAAAATGAACTTTACACTCTGGTGATTTCATTACCTAAGAAGGGGGGAGGATAACCTCACTTTCCTCAAGTGTAGTTTATTGACATTTTCCTGTGCACTAATTTAGTTTGTGAGTAATGATTGCCAAATGTTGCATTCTTGACAGAGAGAAACGGATACGACGAATTTCATGCAAACTGCTCCCTGGTTGGGCTTGCTTCCTGGAGCAGATGGACAAATATTACCTTCTCAAGATGGAGATAGCCCTGTCGTCGGTCTCTTTAAATCTACGGCTGCTGCAATGGTTTCATATCCCGGTTGCCCATCACCTACTTCTTTCCACATCGTGTCAAAACAAGCAGAGGCTGCAGGTATGATATTGTATGTGTGTTCTAATTAATTTCCTTTGTTAGCTTGGCAACACTTACAAGCAGATCATTGATGTTAAAATATAGTTGAGAACAAGCTTAGATTATACCATTAGGAAATGTAATGGCATTCAGGTATTTCAAAGCGATAGAGTCTTGGAGGAATTGAAATAGCCCGTTTTCCATTTATTTAGAGATCTCCATGTTATGTTTTTTATACATTTACTTTTATGGTATTTTATAGTTTTATTAATGGTTCAGGCATTGTCTCTTTTATTACAGATCTTTTATATAAGGCTAACTTGAATACTGGAAGTGTTCTGGAGTATGCGCTTGCTTTTACAAGTGCTGCATTAGATAAATATTGTAGTAAATGGAGTGCTGCGCCCAAGTCAGGCTTCATTGAAATTACAATTTCAAAAGATTTCTACCGAATATACAGTGGTCTCCAAATTGTAAGTATCAACCTTCTACAGCTATTGCATTTCATCATTTACACTATAATACACTATAATGTCATAGGACAAACATCAAATACAGAACCCCTCTATTTGGCTTTGTGTTAACCAAAAATTAACTTGAACCACTTTGTAAGATCTGGTCCAATTCATTAATGAATTTGCTAGTGTCCTTTTCTTTCTCTTTTTATTGATGTTCATTTGACATGTGCTTTTGCTTGAGCTACATAGGGATACTTGGAAGAGTCTGCCCAAGTACCATCAAGTAGTCCTGAAAGGCTGGGAGATTCAGTTGCTTGGGGGGGCTGTACCATAATATATTTGCTTGGGCAACAGCTGCATTTTGAGCTCTTTGACTTCTCCTATCAGATCCTCAATATTGCAGAAGTGGAAGCTGCATCTATTGTGCAAACACCCAAGAACTCTCACTTTGCTGTTCAGGTTTTTATCTGTTTTACATAATCATAATGTAGTATATTAACAGAATTATTGCCCTCGTTATTGCTAATACTTTGCCGAACTGGCATCATACAAATGTTTTATTTTTCGCTCAACTTTTTTTTTTTTTTTTGCCTCCTACATTGTAAACTTTTTATTTTTTTAAAAAAGCTCTAAAGTTTCTATTAAACTGATTTTTCTAGAAAATAGTTATGTTGCTTCAATCAACTAATGTTTGACTACTTCTTTTCGGCCATATTTTGAAGCAAATCAAACTTAAGTTTAAATAGCTGTAATGGCTAATGACATCAAAGTAGTATATAATTGCGGGGAAGCTGCAACTTGGTTAAGTTTAAATTTTAAGCCTTCGCAGCTCAAGTCGTGATGAGTTTCTTAGTATGAGTCAGTATATAGTGAATAGTGAGTTAAAGGGTGCTATTCTTGTCTTTCTGTTACTTACTAACAGCTTCTGTCGCTGAGTTAGTTTAGCTTACAGTTTGGGTGTTTGCAACTGAATCTATATATACCAGTGTAACAACTGAAATCACAATGAAAATGATCTTCATTTTCATCAGAAATAATATCATTATTCTCTCATCTCTAGTATTTTATGATTATGTATCATTTATGCTGTTATTCATTGCACTTACTTTTCTTTTGACAGGGATGGGAAGCCTTATTAGAGGCAATGAAGAAAGCAAGGAGATTAAATAACCATGTTTTCTCTATGCTTAAAGCCCGCTGCCCCCTTGAAGAAAAGACAGCATGTGCTATTAAACAAAGCGGCGCTCCATTACATCGCATAAGATTTGAAAACACAGTTTCAGCGTTTGAAACTCTGCCGCAGAAAGGTGCTTAAATGAGTGCAAGTTAGACTTCCATCAAATTCTGTATTGTTCTGTATGCATTTAAAGTTGACGTGGTGTCTGTAATAGATAGATATTATATGTTATTCATGAGCAGGAATTTCTATTAAAGAAATATATTTTATAATATGTATATATGAAAATGGAAATAGTGTGATATAATATTTTTCGTACTACATCTTCTAAATTATTACTATTTGACAATTTCAAACAATGAAAAAAATTCAGGTAGTTAAATCTAAGTGGATATTCTTGGGGTGTAAGTTACTAGAAAAAATCTAAGTGAATCAAAAGGAACCGATTAATTTATTTTTATTTTGACGCAGGTTATTCGGTTGGGTATTTATTGGGGGATATAGACCCAACACCATTCACGGAAGCATCTAAGATTAGGGTTTGTGATTGTTGAGAAGAATATGGCTAAATATCTTTTGAAAATTTTAGATTAAAATAAAATAATATATTAAGACTTATGATTTATATTTCCATTTAGAATTTTAAGGATTTGTTTATAATTTATAGGATTAATTTTTTATTTATTTTTTAAATATATGATTTATATGGTTATATGAACAATACTCAAGTTTTTATTTTGTAACTCTATATATAGTCATAACTATAACTACAATAAATAAAATAAGAACTTGAGTATTGTTTATATAACCATATATTTAAGGAGAGTTTTCTCCCAAAACATATATCCCACCAAATTCCACAAATACAAAAACACAAAAAATTATATCAAGTGATATCCTTCTTTCTCTCATTCAACAATGGAGCTCCAAAACTCAAAATCAATGGAGGACGTTGCTCTGAGCATGACAAAATATTTATTCTCAAAAGAAGAATATAAGGAGAAAAACCTCATCTTTTCGCCCTTGTCTATCCAAGCTGCTCTAGCCGTCATGGTCGCTGGTTCAGATGGCCGCACACTCCACGAGCTTCTCTCCTTCCTCCGATTTTGCCAATGGAATTTGGGCTGATCAATCACTTTAGCTTTCCCATTCTTTCAAACAACTTTCCCATTGTTATATTAATTTTGATTTTGATGATTTTGAAGGGCGATGAAGTAGTCCATGAAGTGAATTCATGGATTGCAAAACAGACTAATGGCCTTATTCCGCACCTACTCCCTCCCGGGACAGTAACCGACTTAACCAGGCTTATCTTTGCAAATGCATTTCACTTCCAAAGTGAGTGGAAACCCAAGTTTAATGTACCAACACGAAGTTTTTTTCACCTCCTTAATGGCACCTCTGTTGTGGTTTGCTTCATGGAAAGCAAGAAAAAGATGCACTATATTAGCGCCCTTGATGGTTTCAAAATCCTCTGTCTTCCTTATAAACAAGCTACAGATACAAAACAACGCCGCTTCTCCGTGTGCATTCTTCTTCCAGATGCAAAAGATGGACTTTCACCTTTAATTCAAAAGTTGTCTTCAGAACCTGTTTCTTGGAAGGCAAGCTTCCTATGCGGAAAGTGCAAGTATATATCCTACTTAAGCGTTCCAACATTCAATATTTCTTTTACATTTGAAGCTTCTAATATGCTCAAGGAGGTTGGAGTGGTTTCACCTTTCTCTGATTTGGATGCCGATTTTACAAAAATGGTGGAGGCCAATTCTCCTGATAAATTGTGTGTGGAAAACATTTCACAAATCTTTCATTGCAGTAAATGAAGAAGGCACGAAAGCAACAGCGGCAGCTGCTGGGGTCGTGCGGAACATACTAGGTATTTCTGAGCCTCTTCCGGGTATAGAGTTTAATGCTAACCACCCTTTCCTGTTCTTGATCAGAGAAGATTTCACAGGAACCATCCTCTTCGTTGGACAGGTCCTCAATCCCCTTGATGAAGCAAATTATTGTAGTCTCTGTTGAATTTTCATTGTTCTGTAGCGTTTCAGCTTGTTCTTTTAAAGTTATTTGTTTGAACCAAATTAACCAATCTTGTTTAGCAGTGGGCTCTGGACAATTTTGTTCATTACTATACTTTTTTGTTTTTATGTTGTTGTAGTGTTTTTTATGTTTTGATTGTATTTGGGGCAAACACCCTAAGAAAAAGGGGACTAACCCCTGACAAACACTGTATTGCACAAAACAAACATAAAAGAAATAGAACATAACACTGTATTCTAATCTGTGGCATATGTCATTTTCCTTTTTAATTTTCAGTTGTAATCATTCATGATGAACCTAAGGTTCCTGCGAAGAGGAAGAGGTCGAGTAAAGATGGTTCCGATGACAAATATTTTAATACAAGGGGTACTCAGTCACTTACAATATAAAACAAATTATAGTATGTTTTGGATACAAACCAAGCGTTCAATCAGTAAATGTTACAATAGTTTTACAACCATACCGACTACTAAACCAAACCTAAGAACTAAATTTAATTTGATCCACAAGAAAAGTAGCATTTGGGGTGTCTCCTTTGAAAATCACATTGTTGCGATGTTTCCAAATATTCCACGTGGTAGCCAACCAAATCAATTGTCTAACTCTATCACCTATATTCATTTTTATCATGTCTCCAAAAGAAGAAAAGTGAGTTAAACAGGTTGTACCTGTGGCTAATCTCTTCCCTAACCATATATAAATCGCTTCCCATACTCCTTGAATGAACTCGCAAGAGAAGTAGAGGTGGGCACAAACCTCATAATGATGTAAACAGAAAATACAAGTTAACTCATCAAAGTTAACCAAAATACCTCTATGGTGAAGCGCCGTTCTCGTCGGGAGCCTATCTAACAATAATCGCCACTCAAAAATTGAAATTTTAGTCGGCACATCATTCTTCCAAAGTTGTTTTAAAGCAGTCACAACGGTAGAAGCCAAATGTTTTATTTTTAGCTCAATTTTTATTCCTCCAGCATTGTAAAGTTTATATATTTTTTTTAAAAAGCTCTAAAGTTTCTATAGAATGAAATAAAATAATCATTGGACCACCACTTCTCTCCCCCGCAGAAACTCCACCAGTAACAACAATTAAGCACGAATCTCCTTCACCAACCAAAGAAAAATAATTCTCAATCGGTAACTTCATTTTTGCACTCCCTTTAAATTGAAACACCACCTCAAAAAAGGGCACCGTTTTCACTCCGATGAAATCAAAACAAGACTCAACCTTGATGTTGCTTCAACCTATTTCGCTCTTGTGAAATTCACATGTTGTTTCTCATATACTTTCGCAACCTAAACATTGATTTTTAGGGATTGAGGTGGTGATGGTGCTTGGGTTTGTGTTGGAAGAATAAGCTTAGATCCTGGTATACTACCAGTGTTCACCATGTTATTGTCCCCAAGTTTTAATATGTTCATGTTTGTCATTTGGGTTCAAGCATGATTCTGAATGCAAGGGTACTGTCGTATTGCAAATTTGCAATGACTTTAAGCTCTGGTTCCAACATTCGACGGTGGAAGCATATCAATGGCTTTCATTTTAATTTCGAATTATTTTATTTCATTTATAATTATGTGGCATTTTTTATTTTAAAATAAAAAATTATACATGTGGCGTCATACTCAGCACAGTGAATTGCTACATATGCGTTGACTTAGTCAAAATTGAGGTTTTGCAAAATGGACTATAAAGTTAGGGGGCTAAAACTGCTATTTTTAAAGTTAGAGGCCAAAATTGCAACTTTGTGAAAGTAAGAGGGCTAAAAATGCATTTTAGTCTTTTTTATTCAAATTACTTAATAGCATAACTAGAACGTCTCAACTTGTGATTTGGAAGTCCCGACGTAGAAATCATGTTCAAAAATTCGGGAGTGTGAACATTATCCACTGCTTGACCATCTACATTGCGTGCGAGTGGAAGTATCATAACTCAAATATGTATTTTTTTAATTTAGAATTTTTCCAAATTAATTGAATAATGGGATGTTCTAGTTATAGTGAAAATTTAATTTATTTAGTTTAATATAGCAAAATGAATATTTTTTGTATATAAAAGATTAAGGTTGATTGACACACATAAATTAAGAATATGGACCGCTCAAAGAGGGAGATGGAAAAAATTAGGTTAAATAAATTAGTAGTATTTTTCCATAGTCATATTATTTCTTTATTATTATTCATAATATTTTGTTTAATGTCTGCCAACCTAAGTCTACTTCTGATTTGAATCACTTGTATCTTTTATGAATTAATTATGGAAAACCCTAATTTGGTAACATAAAATGAACAAAATAAAATGAAGGAAAAGTAGAATCAGGAGTAACATAAGTAGGTATAACCTTTTTTGGTCAAGTAGCCTAGTGGAGTGTCCCGGGTTCGAACCCGAACTCCTACACATATAATGCGATGTCCCTACCAACTGAGCTAAGTTCACGGGACTATAAGTAGGTATAACTTAATTTGGTAACATCATTAATTTATTAGATATGAGCCACCTAAAAGCAATAATGAGGGTAAAAGTAGAATTAGGTTAAGCTTATTAGATTAGGTTTAGGGTTAGCCCAACGAAATAAGCTTTTATAATTAAGAATTACTCCATATTATATAATTAAGGATTATTATAAATAAGAATAGACAAGATCATGCCACATATCACCATCAATTATACTCCTACATCTATGTCTATCATCACACATAAAATTAGGGTTAGTGTTAAGTTGTTGCAAACATTATTAGGATTATATATAAAAAGTTTTTCCAATACACATGCTATGATGACATATACATTGTTTGGAGAATGATCTTTATAAATAAGGATAGATAAGATCATGCCACATCACCATCATTATCATACATGCCTATCATCATACATAAAATTAGGATTAGGGTTAAGTTGTTGCCATTATATAAAGATAAAGATTATATAATGATATATATACACGCGTGCTGGTAATATTTGTTTTACCGTTAGTTTCACTCATTAAGAATCCGTGCAGACAAACTCAATAGCAGAGCGGCGCCGCTGCAACATTATTTCAAGAATCTTGACTCTGTCTCCAACCCAACCTTGTTGCACACACTTCTTCTTCTTCTTCTTCTTCGGTGGTGAGTCACTTTTCTTCTCTAATTCTTTTATTTTGTCAATGCTTAAGAAGATTTTTAAACTTTACCTCTATGTATATATATATATATATATATATCAGGTGCATCGCGACGGTTTGACAATAAAATGAAGGATCGCATTAGTGAATTGCCTGACGAAATCTTGTCTTATATCTTGACAATGTTATCCATCAAAGATTTGTTGAAAACTAGTATACTCTCTAGAAGGTGGTGTAAGCTTTGGATGCTAAGGAGAGATCTATACTTTGATGTCCTCAATGTGCTTGGAAGTGAGAAAGAGTTACTAGAAAATGGGCATCTCATAGTCCTTGGTGATGTCTATAGATGCCTCATTTTGGATACGTGTAGGGATGAGTTTACAAAACGAGTGGATCAATTTGTCAAGAGTTTTAAGGATACAAAGATCGATTCTTTTCGCGTGAACTTTAAATTATATTGTGAACAAAGTAGCATCGTTAATCAATGGATAAGTTTTGCAGTTACAAGGAGAGTTGGAAGAATCGATTTACTCTTTCTAGGAAGGCCTTATTATGCATATGGAGACAAATGTTTCAGCTTTACTACTGATCAGGGCAATTATTTTAATTTAGACTTTGGCTTATTTTTGGAGACAAATGTTTCAGCTTTAAACCATTTGCGAATCGAAAATTGTCTTGTTTGCAATCCCGCCCATTGTGACTTTTCTCCATTCAAAAATTTGAGACATCTATCACTCGAAGACTCAAAATTGGATGAAACATTGATAGAAAGTTTGTTATCTAATTGTCCGCGGCTTGAAGAGCTTTACCTACTTTTCTGTGAGTTCAAATCATCAATGCCGAAGATAGTAAGTTCATCCTTATGTCATCTCAAGGTTCCAGGTTGCTATTTTGTATACAACAATCTCTATCAGGTGGAAGTAAACCTGATATTACTAGATTGCCTTAAACTCATTTCACTGGAGCTAGATTTCAGTGATGTTTCATTGGAGGACAGTTTGGATACCTTGACCTTTAATACCCCTACATTGAAGAGCATAGAATTCTCCATTTCATCGAAGGAGGAGCTTAATACATTTGTTGCTCTCTGTGCAACTTTTTTTCCTCAACTTGAGATTATGCATGTCAATGTATTTTGTATGGTTAGTCATAAAGTGAAGTTTTATTTTTTTTTATTTTTTTATTTACATTTATGTATATTGAATTGTATTTTGATTCTTACGCATTTTGTTCAGGTTATACCTTTCGTAAACCTTACTCAACCACTCAAACATCTTAAACAGTTGAATCTCATCATTTACATAGATGATGTGGAGTTTGATCTTTTATGGATTTTAAGCATCCTTCAAGTTTGTCCTCTTTTGCAGAAACTTTCAGTCATGGTGAGTAAACATCAAATTAATACATATTTTACTTTCTTCTTTTAATGGTTTCTGATTTTTATCCATTACTTTATAGATACCTATACATTTTTGACCTAGTGAGTCATGAATTGAAACCATATACAATTTGAAGATCCTTATGTTCGGAATCAATTTGACCTTATTGTATTTTACCCATTACCTTTCCAAATCTATCTTTTGGTTTCATTCTTTCAAGGAATTGCAGCTCTACCTTTGAAATAATTTATTTTTAGAATCATACACACTTTTGTTATTACTTTAGATAATTTTTTAAGATGTTTTGATTTGCATTCATTGAATTTTCCAACTTTTAATATCATCTTGTTGTGAATTTAATTTTGACAGTTTCGACATCCAAAGTTCTCTAAAAAACAAAAGGATATTAGGGATGTTCAAGTATTTTCTCATGGTGAAGTAAAAGTTATTGAATTGCGAGGTTGTGTTGGCAATTGGTATGAAATCGAGTTTGTTATAAATGTTTTAAAATATGCCCACACACTTGAGCAAATAGTTGTGAGTCCCTATTGGGGAGAAGGTGACTCATCGAATTGGAAGTCTAATCCTGTGTGGTTTCAAAGTGGGCGTGAAAGGATGAGTGAAAAGCTCCGAGGTGAAGCCGTAGAAAGAGAAAAACTTGTGTTCTTATAATATTGTTTTGTGTTTTCTTCTCTTTTCTTGTACTAATTTATAAAATACTCTTGTGCTCGTATATCCGATTTTTCTATTGCTCTAATGTATATATACATTTTAAACGATAGTTTATGTGTAAATTTGATTTCTATTTAAATTAACTATTTTTTTCAGTTTCCATTTAAATAAAAATTGTATTTTACCCGCATTGATCCACACCCACATGTAAAACAACACATTGTTATCGATTGTCAAATATGTTAACATGTGTACTAAGATTTAAAATGTATTTCTAAATGATCTCAATAGATGTGTAAACATGATGAGAATGAAATAAATCATAACGAAGTAAATTTACACATGAGAATGTCAATGAATAAAGTTAGAGAGATATTTACACCCATAAAATTTTGTAAAAAAAAAGAGGTTTAAATGCAGTTTTATCTCCCTATTTTAAATGAATCGGAATTTTACCACCCCTATTTTAAAATTCGAAATTTTACCCCCCTATTTTATAATTTTTTGGATTTTGCCCCCTGACGTTTGTAGCTAATTCACAACAAATCTGTAGCTAATTCTGATTTACTAGAAGAACAAAATAGAACCGCAAGAAACATAGGAAGAAGAAAAGGGAAAGAAAGGAACAAGAAAGGTTCGCTGCCGCCGTCGCATAATCGGCCGGAACCGTCATCGGCCTTCTCTTTTCCTCTCGGCCGCGATCCATTTTTTACGTGGAAGCTCCAGCAGTTTTTTTCTTTCAATTCTGGATCTGTTTTGTTCGCTGTTCTATTTGCATCTTGTTTCTTTTCTTGATCAATTTCTTTTTGTTATTTGTTCATTTATTTATTTATTTAAAAAAACAAAAAAAAAACCTGATTTACTAGACAATAGCTACCAATTAGCTACAAACACCGTCGTAGCTAATCCCACATTTTCTTGTAGTGATATAGGGAGTAAAATCCAAAGAATTATAAAATAGGAGGGTAAAATTCCGGATTTTAAAATAAGAGGGGTAAAATTCCGATTTATTCAAAATAAGGGGTAAAATTTCATTTAAACCAAAAAAAAAATATACATCCATCCATAAAAAGTAAAACATACACATGAAATTTTTTGTTTGGCGAAAAATTGTATCCTAAATCATAATAATCCACAAAAACAAGTTCACATTAATTATACTCTTTTTATATCGTCATAAACAATGTCGTTTAACAAAAAAGCCAAACATAAAATCTAACATGGTGACTATATATAGTTGTGTCTCTCATTCTACGTACTTTCATTTCTTCTCACTTTTCTCTTCTTTTGAAAGGGAAAGAAAAATCTCGTTTTGATATGATATAATTGTCGCAAAAAGTTCCTAAACGCATGCAAGTTACTGACTTCCGTCAAATTCTGTGTATTGTCCTCTATGCAGGTAAGGTTGAGGTCATGTATGTGTAATGGATATGCTCTACATGCTATGTTAGTGGAAAATAATTTCACACTAACATCTAATAGAAATCAAGTATTCTGTCATGTCTTATAATTAAAGTGGATGTGATAGGATGATTTGGCGGAATAAACGGTTTGTATTAGATGACAGTGTAAAATTCTGCATATCCTATTTTCTCTTTATTTTATGCATATCCTAAATTCGGAAAATAGGGTGATATTTTTTGTACTACCTTCATTACAAATATTCGTTACTTTGACAATTTCACACAAATGAAAAAAATGTAGTTAATTTTATATGAAAAGAAAAATTATAAGTTACTCTACAAAATTATTAGTTGCTGAGTGAGAGGTGCTTCCGCATCTTCTTTCAAGTCTTTTTAGTTTCCGCTTTTATGTTCCAGTTATTCTGATAGTGTAACATTAAGGACAAACTATTTAGTTAAAAACTCAGTTGTTTTAATTCGTCGAATTTAATAAGAGGATTATTTGTTTAAAGTTGCTAATTACTTGAAATTATCTAAATATTTTTAGAGAAAATGCGACACTTTTTTAAAATAAATTAATTATCTTTTACAAATGGCAAATTAGGGTGTTATAGCGGCATCAACACCTATTGTTGTTCCTGTATTAATACGGTGGATATGAAAGGAATAACACATTTAACTTAAGAGTTTAATTGTTGTGCACCGTCAGTGTAAAGGTTTTTTACACATGCATCCAATGATGTATTGCCACATCATTTCATGAATGTGACACATCATTTATTTTTAAACACAATACATGATGTGTTGGTATATTATTGGATGTATGTGTAAAAAAGTATTACACCGACAGTGCACAACAATTAAATAATTTGTCTATTAGAGGCTTGATGATCCCCATTTGAAACTTTGTTCCTTGGTCACTTTTTGGTCCAACATTTATAAAGCTAAGTTTTAGTATTGAAAATTTGAACAAGCTAAGTCTTAACATTAGTTTTATAATTTATTGTATTGGAAAGGTGAGAGCACTTTGTTTAAGTTTCAACACCAAATAGGGCCACAAAAGAGTCCAGCTCTTCCTCTTATATGCTTTAATTTAAGGGGAAACTAAAATAAAAGGGTTCTTACTCATAGTGGTAAATGATTAAATGGTAGTTTATCCTATTCTTGTTTCTAGTTTGCCTCTTGATCATGATTGAATCTCATTATTAGGTGGATGTATAGATTAAGGACCTGTTACACACTAACTCCTTCCTTCCATGATGCATGACAGTTAATGTGAACGTTTGTTTTTGTGGATTATGGGTTATTTAGGGCAAACAAAAAATTTCATCAATTAATCAATCGTTAGTTGATTCAGTGATGATTGACGCTGAATTTAGTAGGGAGACCACAGTTCGATCCCCCGCAACTGCGATCGGGAGGGAGCTATAACCACTTAATGTCAGAACCGACCCCCGAACTAGATTAAACTGGTGGTGGAAAAAAAAAGTCGTCAATTATTTATAGGTGTAGTGTGTGCCTATATATATAACTTTATTCATTGATATTCTCATGTGCCGTTAATAAATTTTACTTCGTCTGGTACCAAAAAATAAATTTACTTCGTTAGGATTTTTTCATTCTCATCATTTTTACACATTTATTGGAATCATTTAGAAGTACTTTTCAAATCTTAGTTCACATATTAACATATTTGGCAATATAGATAACAATGTGTTGTTTTACCTATGGGTGGACCAATGCGGGTAAAATAAAATTTTCAGTTTAAATAAAAATCAAATTTACACCTAAACTGTTGTTTAATATATATATATATATATATATATATATATATATATTAGCATAATAGAAAAAACGGATATACGAGTCAAAGAATATTCTATAAATTAGTACAAGAAAAGAGAAGAAAACACAAAACAATATTATAACAACACAAGTTTTTCTCGTTCTATGACTTCACCTCGGAGCTTTTTGATCATTCTTTCACGCCCATGTTGAAACCACTCAGGATTAGACGTCCAATCCAATGAGCCAACATCTCTCCAATAGGGGCTCACAACTATTTGCTCAAGTTTGTGAGCATATTTTAGAATGTTCATAACAAACTCAATTTCATACCAATTGCCAACACAACCTCTCAATTCAATAACTTTTACTTCGTCGTGAGAGAATTCTTTAACATCTCTAATATCTTTTTGTTTTTCAGATAACTCCGGATCTCTAAACTGTCAAAATTAAAATCAACAAGATGATATTAAAAGTTTGTCAAACTCGATGAATGCAAATCAAAACGTCTTACAAAATTATCTAAAGTAACAACAAAAGTTTGTATGATTCTAAAAATAAAATACTTCAAAGGTAGAGCTGCAACACCTTAAAGGAATCAAATCAAAAGATAATGGGTATAGTACAATAAGGTCAAATTGATTCTGAACATAAGGATCTTCAAATTGTATATGGTTTTAATGCATGACTCATTATGCCAAAAATGTATATATTTATTTACGAAGCAATGGATAAAAATCAGAACTACAACCATTTAAAGAAGAAAGTAAAACATGTGTTAATTCCATATTTACTCACCATGACTGAAAGTTTCTGCAACAGGATGTTTAAAATTCACAAAGAATTATACTCCACATTATCTAAGATGTCCGAGTAAATATAAACGATGAGATTCAACTGTTTAAGATGTTTGAGTGGTTGAGTAAGTTTTAGGGAAGTCGTAACCTGAACAAAGCATGTAAGAATCAAAACGCAATTCAATATTATACATAAATGTAAAAAAATAAAAAATAAAAACTTTTCCCTCGCTTCACTTTATGACTAACCATAAAAAATGTGGTGACATGCATAATCTCAAGTTCAGGAAAAAAAGTTGCACAAAGAGCAACAAATGTATTAAGCTCCTGCTTCAATGAAATGGAGAATTCTATGCTCTTCAGCATAGGGGTATTAAAGATCAAGCTATCCAAACCATCCTCCAATGAATTGAGTTCAATGAAATCTAGCTCCAATGAATTGAGTTTAAGGCAATCTAGTAATATCAGGTTTACGTCCACCCGATAGATTTTTGTAATCGTTTTTGTTGTTTTTGCTTAGGTGATGGTGTTGAATGAATTCTGGGTTGATATTCTTCGTCAATATTGATGATGAAGGTTTTTCATTAATTCTGAATTGTTGTCGATGTTGTTGTTGTTTTTCTTTGTTCGGTTTTATTTTCTTCTTGTGGTTGTTGTTGTTCTATTCACCCTTATGAATTGTTGTTGTTACCCTTCTTCAAATTGGATTTGGTTGTGATTTTTGTTGGGTTTGTGATGAACACAACGAACAAATTCATGAACATGATGAACAAATATGATTTTAATGATTTTTGTTTGTTTTTTTAAAAAAATTATTAGAAAAAGCATGCTGCAATAAAAAAAATAAAAATAAAAAATAAATTTCCAACGAAGCGCGCCACATCACCCATTTGGTACAGTCAAGTGCCAACTTGTCTACTGAGGGGCCAAAACCAAAGAATCTTGACATTGCGAGGGGGAATCACAATTTTTTATTTTGCAGGGGTAAAACAAAACTCGCCCATTTTGCAGGGGATCAAACACCATTTACCCTCAAATCTAAATAAACAAAAAAAAAAAATCATTCAATTCAGTCTTGCGTTATTATATGTTCTCCATTGTTATATAGAAACTAGGTGTCGCACTCAATATCAGGTAGCCGGTCGCTGCCAATGTAACAGCAAGGACAACAACGTTTCTCCTAATATTCATTCATTGTGTTCATACCAAGAAAGCTTATTTGAGTAGAACACCTCCTTGCTGCCATTGTAACGGCCAGAACAACATTTCTTCAGATGATATTCGTCGAGTTCATCCCAAGGAATTTCATTTGAAGAGCCAGTTGCTTTCTTTTTGTATCTAGCCTCTAGATTTCAAGGGAAAGTGACCGTGGTAATCCAAAGTTCGTCAACAAGTAAGTAAGATCTGACCAATAATTGTTCCCAACACCAGAGAGAGCATATTAACGACTTGGGCCCAATTAATTGGTTATAGAGTCCAATGTTTTGACACATATATCGCCCACGGTGAAAATATACATCTAGAAATATTAAACAAAGCTATAAGCAAAAACAATTTGTTTGTGCATTTATTTATAAACATAGTGATTGATTGGCACATAAGCTAGTCAAATAATAGAATTAACATGCATCAAAAGTTGATTTTTTTTTTTTGTAACAAAGAGGGCCTAAGCCCGGGAGAAAAAATTACAACAAGATTACACGAGGGATAGTATTCCCCAATACTACTTGGACAAGCATCAAAGAAACAAATCCCCAAGCCCATCGAACAACCATAATTAGTTAAAGCATCCTCGCATTGGTTTGCTTCCCGATATGAATGATGAATAACTACTTCCGAATCAAGCGATGAATTTTCTCAACTAGAGCCTTCGCTTTCCAACTATCATGCCCATGTGAAGAAATATGCAACTCAATGAAATTGCTCCTTCTAGCATACATGAGTCCTTTTAACTCCCCAAAGTTCCACGACCTATGCATTACCAATGCAAATATACTTGGAGAAACCTCCCAACCACTCCTCGTCACTTCCTCTAATAATTCCTCCACAACCAATATAACCCCCATCTCTACAATAACCATCCGTGTTCAGCCTCACCCAACCCACCGAAGGAGGATTCTATCCCACTAAGATCACAATAGACCTATCAGCTTGCTATGTTGTTATTGCATTCATAGCCAATTTATAGTTTCTCAAATTTCTCAAAACCACACTAGCTGAATTAGGTGGTCTACTATAATTATCATTGTGTTTCTCTTTATTGATAATAAAAAAAATTACTATCTTTTTTTTTTGAAATATAATTTTTGGTATCATATATAGATAATAGAAGGCAAAATAAGTACACATTTATCATATAACATAATAAATAGGAATGACATTAAAAGTATTAAAAGTAACATGATAAAATTGTTTGTGCAAAAGCACTATGTTTGCAACTAAAAATACACCAACCACGTATTATGGGGTAACAAAAATAGCCCTTCAATATATTTCTTTTTGCGAGGAAAAATCCTTTGTCGCCACATTCCTTTCCCCATGAATTCTGGAGGATCCAGAAATCTACTCCTTCTCTTGTACCATACCCCACAAGCACTATATCATGGTTGGGTTTCTTCTCTAGTTTAAATGTATTCTTCAATATAGGATCTGGAACGTGGCATTCTATTTTATCAAAAATGTCACCCAGCCAAATCAATGAGTTCAAGCTTATAAACAAAAAAAACTTATAACCTTTTCATAATCTTCCAATTCTACGCCGGCAGTCAATCGTACCGATATCGGTCTTTTCAATACCATTTTCATTAAGTCGCGCTCATTCACTGCTGATATGACAATATCATCGATATAGATGCGATGATTACCCTGCTCACAAGTAAGTTGTTAAATACAATAGTTCAATTCTAAATATATTAAAGTAGAATGAGTTTGAAGAAGATGAATTTTTTACCGTTGAAGCTCTGCAGCATGGTCGCCACTACAGACGTCGGTGCGTGCGGCATGGTCGCCACCAGATACGTTGGTGCGAATCATATTGGTAAACTTTTTCTAAAGCAAGACCAAAGTCTAAGATATATTTGTATGCTTTGCAAAGAAATCCACTACCATCTTTTAACCGGTCACAGCAGTCAATTAGCTCCTGTTTTAACAGCGGTACGTACCGATAAACCCCTCTTGAGTTTTAAGGAGGCTTGTATGGCATGCGTCACCAAAAATGCCCAACAGGTGGGACGAAGGCCTTGACTTCGCGACTCTGACAAGACCTTAGTCCCACCTGTTGGGCATTTTTGGTGACGCATGCCATACAAGCCTCCTTAAAACTCAAGAGGGGTTTATCGGTACCGTTGTCAAAACAGGAGCTAATTGACTGCTGTGACCGATTAAAATATGGTAGTGAATTTCTTTGCAAAGCATACAAATATATCTTAGACTTTGGTCTTGCTTTAGAAAAAGTTTACCAATATGATTCGCACCAACATATCTGGTGGCGACCATGCCGCAGTGCTTCAACGGTAAAAAATTCATCTTCAAACTCATTCTACTTTTAATATATTTAGAATTGAACTATTGTATTTAACAACTTACTTGTGAGCAGGGTAATCATCGCATCTATATCGATGGTATTGTCATATCAGCAGTGAATGAGCGCGACTTAATGAAAGCGGTATTGAAAAGACCGATATCGGTACGATTGACTGCCGGCGTAGAATTGGAAGATTATGAAAAGGTTATAAGCTTTTTTTTTGTTTATAAACTTGAACTCATTGATTTGGCAGGGTGACATTTTTGATAAAATAGAATGTCACGTTCCAGATCCTATATTGAAGAATACATTTAAACTAGAGAAGAAACCCAACCATGATGTAGTGCTTGTGGGGTATGGTACAAGAGAAGGAGTAGATTTATGGATCCTCCAGAATTCATGGGGAAAAGAATGGGGCGACAAAAGATTTTTCCTCGCAAAGAGAAATATATTGAAGGGCTATTTTTGTTATCCCATAATACGTGGTTGATCTATTTTTAGTTGCAAACATAGTGCTTTTGCACAAACAATTTTATCATGTTACTTTTAATACTTTTAATGTCATTCCTATTTATTATGTTACCTATTATGATAAATGTGTACTTATTTTGCCTTCTATTATCTTATATATATATATATATATGATACCAAAAATTATATTTCAAAAAAAAAAAGATAGTAATTTTTTTTATTATCAATAAAGAGAAACACAATGATAATTATAGTAGACCACTTAATCCAGCTAGTGTGGTTTTGAGAAATTTGAGAAACTATAAATTGGCTATGAATGCAATAACAACATAGCAAGCTGATAGGTCTATTGTGATTTTAGTGGGATAGAATCCTCCTCCGATGGGTTGGGTGAGGCTGAACACGGATGGTTATTGTAGAGATGGGGTTATATTGGTTGTGGAGGAATTATTAGAGGAAGTGACGAGGAGTGGTTGGGAGGTTTCAATCTAGATCTCTCTTGATGGTTTCACCTATAGTTTTGTTTTGCTTCCACCCCTAACTTTTATACTATCTTTATCTGGATTTATTTTTATGCTTTAGTGTAGGATTCTTATAGCAAATAGCAAATCTTGTGATTTCTTATGAAAAATACTGTATGATATTATTAATTGTGCTAAAAACTTTATAATTTTCACATATGGCGACATTCATTCCCAAAGAACACAAGATAAAACTTGGAATTTGGTTAGTAGTTGTAGAGGATTCTGAGACTGGCTTGAAACATAGCAATCAAATAATGCTTATAGTGGGTTCGACAATAATCAATTTGACTCTGATATAAGACAGTGAGACAACCAGAAATTTCTTGAATAACTAGTTGTAACTCTACAAATTAACTAAACTCTACATTTTGATTCTACATAGTTAAATGCTGCACATAGTTAACACAATTTGTAAAACAGATTAACAAACCCAACAAGTAAAACAGAAAGGTGTGCAACTGTGAATGCCAAAACCCTAAAAACCTTATTACAAATTAGAGCTATAATAACCAGAATCAGCAACAATAATGGTACTAAAAGTACCTACAACTACCAGGCAGAGAACATTACCTGGAAATGGCCGAGTAGAAAGGTTTCTGAGACAATAACTGTGATGTGACAAATTGCCTTTGAATGGCCTAATTGCAACTGAAACAATCTTCATTTTGGTTGAGAGTGAGGTGAGGTGGTACCAAGGGCGGAAGGACGGAGAGCGGCGGTTGAGAGTGAGAGTATTATCTCTCCCCTTTTGGTTTCACGTCAATTATGCTCAAACTCTCACTTTTAATTTCTTTTCATTTTCATTTAAAACAATGACAAAACCCTAGTTTTGTTGATTTTTTTTTTAATTTTAAATATAAAATAGGCTTTTTGCTTCTTTATTTTGAGTTATTTATGAAATTGGTTCTTCTATTTTTCAGTTTTGATCCTTTATTAGATTTTTGACTTAAAAATAGTGATTAAAAGCAATTAAATAGGTTAGTATTCAATTAAGATTTTTAACAACTTATAAAATGTCTATTGATATTTACTAAGCACTTCAATTAACTTATCAGCTATAAGCGACCAGCCATCAGCTATAAGTAGAGGTGATCGTATCTGAACCGAACGAAAAGTAAAACCGCAAAATCGAACCAATCCAAACCGAAATCGCAGAAAACCGCATTTAGTATAAACCGCACGGATCATGTTTCTTTTAAACCGCACGGTTTGGTTTGGTTTGCGGTTTTCATTTCATAAAACCGAACCAAAACGAACCAAACTGCAATACTTAATTTAACTCTATCATCTAGTAGCAATCAACTTATTATCTAGTCCAACTTAGCAAATCCAACCTAAACTGAGTCCATAAAACAGTAAGATGTACAAACATATAATTTCATGCGATACAAAACTATATTGTTGGTATTAAAAATTAAAAATAAGTTCTTATGTATATGCAATTTCTATATATGCATATTATATCATATAAACAATAAAATAAATTAAAATTTTCTATGTTTATTTTGTAACAAGTTGGTAATATTGTAATATTTTTTATATCGCAGTAAACCGCCGCCACCGAACCAAACCGAACCGCATGCTTTTTTATCTCGCGGTTAGGATGACTTTTTGGCTCATAACCGAACCAAACCGCACCTCGAACACCCCTAACTATAAGTTAACTTATCAGCTAACCGCTGTTTTTACCAAACAGAGCCAAGGAGAATTGAGGCTCAAGTAGTTTTTTAAAATATATATAAGCTTAACTATAATTTTGTTTTCCCTATTTTTAGTAATTCATGGAATTGGTTTTCTTTTCCAGTTTGATCCGTATATTTAACCAATCGTGTAGTTGGTCCTTCTATTTTAAAATTAATTGGTTTTAGTTCTCCATTAAATTTTTATATTTAAAAATTATGATTTACCATATCTTAAACGATTATGACATAAAACCTAGTGATATTGAATAATCAAAATAAAATTATAAGAAAACTCAATAAAAATTCTGGTTTCAATTTTTAAAATTACTAATTTTTATAATTTAATTATTCAAAAATAAATAATGAACCCACCTGGATGAATCTATATTATCATATCTTATGTCAGGTCATTTAAAATGTATATAAAAATATCAATTAGCAAGACAAAAATTGCAATTAAGGCTTTTTTTTTTTAATTTCTTTTCTTTTTTATATATTTTTAAAATTTCTTTTAAAACAATAAGAAAAATTAGTTTGGATGATAGTTTTGTGGATTTATTTTTTTTTATAAAATACTTTTAAGACAAAAGGATGATAGTTCCTTCTAATGTAGAGATGATTTTTTAAGGTGTGTATTGAATTGAGATTTTAAAAGTGATATTTAGGCCCAATTCGACCCGGCTTATTTTCTACTTTTATAATTCTCTTTAAACGAAGTATATAAGTAAAAAATTATGTTTGTCCCTATTTCTTCTTACTTTCTACTTCTTTACTTTATTTCTCTACTCTTTTACGTAGAAATAAGGTCAAAATCAATTTTTTACTTCTTTACTTTGTTTAAAAAGAAATAGAAAAGTAGAAAAATAAGTCGGGCTAAACGAGGTCTTAATCAACAAAAAAAAAAATGTTTTGTGGTATTGAATTAAGACGAGGGCAACGCCGCTATGGTAATAAATTATTTTAAACCTCCAAAAAAATATATAAATATCCTATATTTGACTATATTCAAAACTAAATTTAATATTGTCTCAAGAAATATTAAATTTTATCAATCGAATAAGAAATATTAGACATAAAAATGAATTTGAATTATATATGAAGAGTTGTCAAATGGAATGGCCACGGCCTGCCCAAGCCCGGTGGTCCAGACTATTTACATGGGCTAGCCTAATCTGACCCAACTATTAATGGGCTACACATTAACAAGCCGCGACATGTGGGCTACTGGCCCGACTCATTTCATTTTTATTTTTTTTTCGCTTTTTCAATATTCTTTTATATGTGAATTTTATTGAGATATATATATTTTTATGCAAGTGTAAATAATTTTTCCATCAACACTAAAATCAATTAAATTTGATCCCTGTGAAAAAAATTAAATCAATTAATAAATTTAAAACTTAACATTTGTAAAAAGTTTTAGGTAAATATAACCCTTTTTTCAATTAGGTGATAATTTTTTATGTTTCTATTATTCCTACTATTTATACATAAATGGCTTAAATTTTTTTATAATGGATCGGCCTAAAGTCCGATGGACTAGTCCAGCCTAACCCAATTTATATTTGGTCTATATGGACTTGGCCCAGAAAGGCCTGATTATATTTGAGTTAGATTTTTTGAAAACCGATATGCCCAAGCCCGCGGACTAATGGACCAGCCCATTAGTCCGGCGGAATTTTGACAGCTCTAGTTTTAGTCCATCAATACAATAAAAACCTAATAGTAGTAATACAGTGCATTGCAAGGGGCTACTTGACTATAACATTTTAAATAGTCTTGCAAAACTATTATGAAAAAGACCAATTAAAGCAACGCCACCGCACCCAAAAGACTAATTTTAACCAATCCAATATTATTCGAAAATTAATTCAATTCACTAGCTACTATACTAGTATTATGTTATGCTATGAGATCAATTTACTAGAAAAAAGAATAGACTATTCAATATAAAACCTTAAGCTGAATTTAAAGGGAGGTTTAACATGCTTACTTGGTGCTTATAGGGTAGCAGCAGCAATGGGTACCTAACAAAAAAAAAAAAAAAGAGTCATGGATCGATCTAGTTGCATAAATTAACATAAGTAAAAAACAGGGGAGAAAAAAGAAAAGAGTGTGATTGTACCATTTCTCAAAAGTTCACCAACTCGACTGTCCTCCATTAACTACAAACAGGGCTCTAGCTGAAGAGATTAAAATCACAGCAAAAATATTATTAAAAAGGAGAGGAAAAAATACAAAAGAAACAGTATCCTGAAACAACCCAGGACAAGAAAACAAATCTACTACACCAACCAACACCCATAAAACCAAGGCTAAAGTTCCTCCACAATAAATGAAACACAGCTACACAACTAATACATAGCAAAAACTGGAATTAAAGAAAAAACAAACAGAAAAAAACCAGCAAATCGCAGGGCCACATAAAACAATACTGCTGCGGTTCCCTTTGCCATTCATAAAACAGACAGGTAGTAATTGAAACAGAGACCGGATATAGGGAGAAGAACATAGATCGATCGAGTGCAGAGGGTATGGTCGTACTCTTTTATGGCAATAGAAACAGATATCAGATAGGGAGAAGAACCATAGATCGAGTGCAGAGGATTGGGATGTAAGAAACGGCAGGTTTGTTTGTGGATAAACACGGCAGGGAGAGAGATTCATTGTTTGCAGTAGTGTTGAGAGATTCATTGTCATGAACACGGAGGTCATTACGGAACCAGACAACAGAACAGAAAATCAGGGTAGATAGATTTTGCAGCGTACTCTGTGGTCAGTTAGTTTACTGATTTTTTTTTTGTTTTTTAATGTTAACGGTTATATTGGCCATTCCTCTTTGGATCCTATTTTTTTCACTTTGGGCTTTCTATGTCCTATGACTTGTCTCCCTATTTTTGGTAATTATGTCATTATTTTTTTAAATTATATTTTAGAATTATTTCACTTCCTTCATAATTAAATTAAATTTTAAACCTCACACCCCTCCTATAACTATAACTTTAGAATTATTTCACTTCCTTCATGAGTTGAGAGTATTGTAATTTATTATGCTTAATTTTTAGATTAAAGTGAACGCTCAAGTGATGTATTTAGGGTCCGTTTGGCCCGGCTTTTTTAGATCTCGAAAGTTAACTGAAAGCTAAATGTGAAAATAAAAACTTTTAAAAAAAGAGCAAAAGTTGTTTGGTAATTGTTGTTTTTTTAGCTTCAAAATTATTTTTAATCTAAAATTTGTTTGATAAAATATATTTAAAAAAAAAAGATAATAACAGCTAATATATTTAAATAAAAACAAACTAAAAAATAAAAATAAAAAAAGAGCCTTCATTAGGATTCGAAGTGTGATCATTGCAAAAATAGCTCTAGATTTTTTTTTAAAGTAGGTTTCAACCTCTTTTGCTATAAGCTCGTTTAATCCAATTTTGCACATTGAAAAAAATCTGTTTTTCACGGTTAAGAGTTTTACTAAAAATGTATTTAGGAAACTCGAGTATTTCTTTGCAATTGAGGTGGCCTACTCACAACAAGACACTTATATCCACTTAGAGATAGTATGTGTTCGATCTTTTGCAGAAAACAAGCAAACTTTGATGTAAAGATTAGTGTTCTCATCGAGCAAAATAACTTGATAAGCTACCAAGAGAAAGTGCTAAGTTTAAGATATACCTCCGTTCCTATATATAAAAGACTCTTTGCAAAATTTTGTTGTTCCTTTTTATAAGACCATCTTTAAAGTTCAAGATGCATTAATTAAATTTTTACAAAAATATCCTTAATTAAACGAAGACAATTATTGACAAAAATACCCCTAATTTCTCTCTTAATAATTGAATGATAATTTTGAAAAGAGAATGTATATTATTGACAAATTTAATGGAAAAATTACATTTCTTAATTCTTATGTTTTTCTCAATGAGATCTTATATTTAGTCGGGGTAGTAGTATATAGTTGATTTGTTTGGATATAGTGGATGAGTTAAGAAATATAGTGATAAGGGTGGTCTCAAGTTCAATTCCCACCTCCGGGATGTTACTAACAATTAACGTACTACCATTGATTGTTTAGTTAGAAAGTTGATTTACATGCCTCACACAAAACCATATTTAGCATATGGAGTCGGTTAGTTCATGTATGATCAAGTTTGAGACCCTGGCATATTGTAGAGCTTGTGTTGCAATATCTCAAGGCTATTTTAGGGAGATGATTCCTATTCAAAAGAGGTGGAAATGGATTTTGGAGGCTCGGGTTCAATGAATGATAGAAAGTGTAGTGGCTGATTGAGTGTTGAGGTAGAATTTATGATAGAAGAGGTTTACTTTTGTCATTCTACCAGTTTATCGCGCGTCTCTTTTCCGTTTTACTATTTTGTTACTTAAGTAGTTGATTGAGTGTTGAGGTAGAATTTATGACAGAAGAGAATTTACTTCTGCTACCCTACCAGTTTCTCGTGTGTCATACGCCTTTTCCGTTTTAAAAATGATATCCGCTACTTAAGTAGTTGACGTTATAAAGTTAGAGTGTTTTTAGGGTGCTTGTCTACTACCTAAGTAGCGGACAGAGGTATTTTAGTAAATTCGTAGGGCGCACAAGAAAATGAGTAGAGTGACAAAAGTAAATCTCATAACAGAAGGAATTTGTGAGCTATCGTAGATTAAAATTGTGCTAAAAGATTTATAGATAAATGTGAAAACTCTATGAAGTTGTTTTACGACAATAAACTGATCATTATTGTTCATAATCTTGTTCTCCATGACGAGACAAAACTCATGAGATAGACAAACATTTCCTTAAAAAGAAGTTGGATATTAGATTGATAACTACAATCTACATTGCCTATGGAATCATTCAAGTGCAAGCAGAGCCAATTGACCACACTTTCTTTATAAAAGATTTTTGGCTTAATTATAATTTTAGTCTCCATATTTTTACTCATGATGAGATTGATCCTTCCATTTTAATGAGTTTTCTTGTAACTTGTAATTTCATATCATCGGATTGTATGTCACATCAATTAAAATATATATAAAAATCTAATGAAGGCACCAAAACTAAATGATTTTATAATAGGGGAACCAATGTCACGCGAGTAAAAATAGGGGAGCAAAATTGTAGTTAAGTCTAATATTATTTTGGTCAATGTAGATGACATTATCATTGCAGGTGATTAAATTAAAAAACAAACTCTACGGGAGAAGTTAACAATGAAAGCTCTGAGAAAGTTGAAATGCTTTCTTGGGATAGAGGTTGCCTACTCCAAACAATGTATCTTATACCTAAGGAAGTATGTCCTCTATTATAAAATCAAGAAGAAAAGATCTTTGCATGATTGAACAATTTTTCAAACAATTCTTTAAAATCATTTTAGAAACACAAATCAAGAACCTATAAAAAAAAGTTGAAAACTCACAGGTGGATTAGACTATAATATGAAGATGAATGATCGTCACTTTCATAAGAAAAAATAAAATCAAGAAGGGATGGCCACAACAGATTTCAGAAATCTCTTGATAAGATTCACAACTGGTTCAACCAATAATCTTTGGGGAGAATTATCTACCTCACAATTATAAAAACTTGTCAAATTCAATTAATTAATATCATCAACTAGTTACAAATGTGCACGAACTCATATTTATAGGTATGCAAGTTGGATGCTAAACACCCCCTTTAGATTACTAAGACTAATCTATGTCCCTAAATTACACAATAGGCTTCTAAATATAATTTGTCACAATTACAAAGGGAGACAACCAAAAGATATGAAAGCTAAGTTTCAACAGTTTTACTAGACTTCTAAGAAGTCTCCTAATTAGAAACAAGCATCAAACAAGTTTTGAACCCAAAAAAATAGCAATTTTTCCTTCCATCTCCATTCGGAGTATCTTCGTAATTGATGATCTCAAATTAAAGTATGAGACTCCTACAAAGCTATTAGGTATAAATGTGCCATTAGCAATACAACAACCCACTTTAGCATGCATCCCTTCGGGTTTTCAATCGGAACACCAAAATACTCCCTCCAAAACAGTTTCAAGGACTTACCCGCAAGTTGAGAATGATTATATATATTTGTTAGAACTTAGGGTGAAAATTGAGAGAAGAATTTAGGAGGAGAAGTTATTATTCATTAATGGAAGAGAAAAATGAATACAAGTGGATACTTTTTTTTGTTACATACACCAACTACGGTTACTTATAGTCTAAGCAACACATACAACTAACTACCTTAAAGTTGTACATCTAACTAACAACCTCCTAACTAACTTTTGGTGCTAACTGTCATGTAAGCTTGACAATTTCATGCTTCTGTACTGAACAGATGTTACAACATCTAATAGAACATTTGGATTACAACATTTGACAATGGATGTTTGAATTACCTTCCAACACACCCTCTTAATTCAAACATTCTCTATACTAAACACATTTAGCATCTTATTCATGTCTTTGAATTTTTCTAGTTTCAGTGGCTTTGTGAACACAGAAGCCATCTGCAAGGTTTTAAAAAACGGTCCGTTACCGTGAAAACGGCCATTACAAAACGGTTTTGCAAGGGTCCTGTACCGTTTTTTACGATTTTAAAGGTGTGAAAAAAAATCACAACGGAAACGCCGTTAGGGACGATACGAAACGCCCTTACGGCCGCGAAACGCAGAAAATAACATTATGAATGAAGTATGAACAGAATCAAAAATTGTTGTTAAATATAAAAAAAAAATCTCAAATCAGCAGTACCTTTTACTTTTGGCAGGAGAATCAGAATAAGAATCTTATTATCACTTATCATTTGTTCTCTACCTCTTTCTTTAGTCTGATCAGATCTCTCCTCTTCTCTTCTCTTACGTTTTTTCTCTTTCATTTATCAAATTATCAACTCAAACGAAATCAGATCTGCTACTGCTACTACTACTAGTTTCTTTCTTTTCTCCTTGCTTCAAAGATCAAAATCAAACTTTCAACTTCCAAAGGTAACAACAGGAACACCCTTATATTCTATTTTTGCAAATTATTGTGTTGTGTTGGTAGATGAAAACGAAAATTATAGAGTGGGTAAGTGAGATTTTAGATGAGATGAGATTTGAGAAGAAGAAATTTTTTGGGTTGTTTGGTTTGTGTTGCTGTGTGCGTGGGTGTGATGTGAGGAGGAAGTAAGGGATGAAGATGATAAATTGGTAGTAATTGTTTGTTATTTAAAAAAATAAAAAATTAAAACTAGTGGATTAGTGGATAGATATGTGTGAGGTGAGGGTTATTGGTGGGGAGTGGGACCGTGAGTTGTGGGTAAATTTTGGGAGGGATTTTTATTTTTTTTTGGCAAATGGGAGGGAAATATTTTGGGTTGAGAGGTTTTTTTTTTTTTTTTAGGTAAATGGGAGGGAAATATTTGGGTTGGGAGGGAGTTTTCTTAAATTTAATTAGAGGAAATATTAGTAGTTTCTTATGTTGTAACTTATATCTTAAATGTAGCAAAGTTGTCGTGCACTTTGTTTAAAAACATTACATGAGTAGTTCTTAATTAATTGATTAATATTTAATCAGTAAAATAAATACAATCTTTGATAAATATATTAAAACTATTAGTAGCTACTAAGTTATTCATATTTTTTATTATTATATTTACTTTAAATATCTTATAATAACAAGATAAAATAAAAGTTTAGTTTAAGTTATTATACAAGTATAAACAATTTTTTAGAACATTTGTGAAATTTTGTGATTAATTCACACCGCGACGACCGCGATCAGTAACGCAGCATCCGTTACGGCCGAAATCGTGAAAATCTTGACGCGACCGCGACCGCTATTTAAAACCTTGGTCATCTGTTCTTCAGTCTTGCAGTAGCTTAGCTTGGTGCTTGTTTTATACCATATAGTGCTTTGTTCAGCTTTAGCACATGATCTTCTTTGTCCTCAACTATAAAGCCTTGAGTTTGTTCAACATACACTTCCTCCTCAAGTTTGCCATTGAGAAATGCAGACTTGACATCCAGTTGAACACAATCCCATTCAAAGTGATTAGCTACTGCCACTATTAATCTCATAGTTTCAAGTCTTGCTACTGGGTCAAATATCTCATTGAAGTCAATTCCAGGTTTTTGCAAAAATTCATTTGCTACTAGCCTTGCCTTATACTTTGCTATAGTGCCATCTGGTAAGTGTTTCACTTTGTACACCCACTTCACTGCAATTGATTTCTTATTAGTAGGTAATGAAACTAGCTCCCTTGTGTTATTCCTTTCAATGGACTGAATTTCCTCCTCCAATGTTTTCCTCCATACTGCTGACTTGACTGCACTATCATATCTCAGTGGCTCCATGTCAACTAATAATGCCAGATGCACTAAATCACCATCACCAGTCATCAAGTTATCTAGAATTGCATCAGTGTCCAACAATCTTCTTACTGCTGTTGTAGGTCTATCTGACCTTCTGAAATGTGTTTCAACATTTCCTTCAACATGTGCTTCGACATGCACTTCAACATTTTCTTCAACACGTGTTTCAACATGTTCTTCAACATTTTCTTCATCATGTTCTGCAACATGTATTACCTCTGGTTCAATTTCTGTAGTTACTTGTTGATTGTCAGTACCATCATTATCTTCTTCAACAATGAATGGTATGGTGGACTGTGAGCCTGTGCTTGCAGTATCCCACTTCCATTGTCCTTTCTCATCATAACCATCATCAATAATTGTCATCATCAACACGACATCTGTTTCTGAACCACTATCATCTTGTGCCATGTTTGCTTCTGATTCCTCATTATTATACTGTCTTGGAACTTTCTTGTTTCTGCATTCACTAGCAAAATGTCCATACTTCTGACAGTTATAACATTGAATATTCTTCTTATTCATAAACTTCTTACCTTGCCATTACCATCATACTTTGATGATTCACCTTGATCACCATTCTTCTTGAAGCTTTCTTGCTGAGAATTCTCCTTCTTGAACTGATCTTTACCCTTGTTCTTGTTGCCATTACCCTTCTTTGATGTGTGTGCCCACAATGCTTGATCAGTGCTTTTGTGCTTTGCCCTTGCATTGATTTTTTGTTAATGTGATTCCAAAGAATACTGTAATTCCTCCAATTTCATGGTAGATATATCTTTTGCTTCCATAATAGCAACAATGATGTAATCAAATTTTGAAGATAAGGTTCCAATTACCTTTTCAACCATGTCACCATCACTTACCGTTGATCCACAACTTTTCATTTGGTTTATAATGTTGGTGATCTTGTTGAAATACTCTGCAGTGGATTCATTCTCATCCATCTACAACAACGCAAATTGTCTCTTCCATGTGGTTAATCGAAAGCATTGGACCATGATAAAAAGGCAGAGAATGGAGTTAACCGGATTTCACCAAGTAGCCAAGTAGAAAAGTGCATTTCATCAATATCCGAAGACTTGAGTGGAAAGGTAGAAACACAGAACACATAACAACGTGATGATAACGGAAAAGGCTCTTGCACCTATAGAGATGCTGCTATAAGGAAATCCTTTGAGGATGATAGTGTTACCATAACATCATCTGCTGAAGTTTCAGATTATTCCAGGACTTCTGACCTGGAGCATCTTCAATCTGCAACCAGCTTAGCATCAAGCAATGCAAACATAAAGAAGAAAGACAGAGTGAATATTGCTTTTTCAGATGGTAATGTGTCTGGTGATCCCAAAATTGAATCAAAACAAAGCATGGGGAGAGAGTCGTTGGACATTGATAATGGAGCTGCGGCTGTCCTTGGTGGTGTTGTCTGGGACATCTTCCGCCGGGAAGACGTCCCAAAGATAATTGAGTACTTAAGAAAGCACAAGAAGGAATTTCGCCATATCAACAACAAACCTGTTGATTCAGTGAGTAGCATTACCAGCCATTGTTTACTATACTAACCGGAGGTGGAGGTGCTGAGTATCTTTTTAATTTGCTGGTTTCAGGTTATACATCCCATTCATGATAAGACTATATTCTTAAATGAGAGACATAAGAAACAGCTAAAAAGAGAATTTAGTAAGAACCTCGCCTTATATGCCTAATTGAAACTTAGTTAAAAAGTACTATTGCTCAGTAAAACATAATTTTCTCTATGCAGATGTTGAACCATGGACTTTTGAGCAACACCTTGGTGAGGCTGTTTTCATTCCAGCAGGAATGTCCTCATCAAGTGAGAAACAGACAGGTAATTTAATCTGGTAACAAACATGTATTTTAAAGTTTTAAATACAGTCTGCATTCTTATAAATCTCTGGAAAGTATGATCTCTTACTCTTGATCTTTGTTTTTGTGTCTTATTTTACAACACTGTTTCTTTGTAGTCCTTTGGACTCTGAAAATCGAGGTTTTACATCCTATTCACAGTCTATAAATCTGCTCTACATTAATGATTTTTTGAAAAAAGGTTTAAGATTATAGCACTAGGGCATGACAAGTTGAAAATTTGAATATAACGGGATTCCAAGGATCAACCTTCAGGGAAATATGAGCTTTATATCGGGGTTAAAATAGGGAAAACTTTGGAAAGCTGTGCCTATCTTGCTTGCATGAATCTACCATTCAGCAGCGCCAACAGAGGATCTGAATCTATATGGTATTAGCTGTGCAACTTAAAAAAAGATTAATGACATTTAAAAAAAGACGTAAACAGTTAATTTTGATTTATCTCAACAACATGTCAAATGGTTTTGGATTTGTCTGAAGTTTTACACAAATGATCTATATGATATAAATTTTCAATCCAGCGATGGATTTTATAAAATTTATATCGGTTAAAACGTTATTGAGAGGTGTAACATTTGGTGTCAAACTAGTTGGTGTCATTTGATCCTGACCCTATATATATAATTAATTACACATGAACCAAAGGTAGACGGGCAACAAGCTGCGGCGCTAAATCTTTCTGTATAGCAAAACCTAATCTTCGGAAAACTACATTCATAGACCTAGGCGACACAACATTACTATGCATGACCTTTTGAACTCTTTTCAAAAGGTTTACCGCCTCTGGTGCGAGAAAGCCAAAAGTGTCAAATGCAAACGGTATAAAAACGCGTTGATTATCAGAACACGTTTTCTCATGTTTGATCATCTTGCAGCAGCTATAGGGCTGCCCGTCCCACATTAAAATCCCTGACACCCAGCCCCACGAGTGGGGAAACTCCAGTCAAATATACACAAGCATGTTTCCCACCTACCCATCCATACATTAGAACATCCGCTGGGCGAAGTGTCGATCTCCTTTCTTAGTCAAAAATTTCACAGGTGCCTCTTTCTTCACAGAAATTCCCGCACGCCTAAAAATATCAAAAAACACATATTTGACCAAGTCATGCATGTATTTGAAGCCTGAAAGCTCCCAACAATGAACTGCATGCTCCCCAAAAGTGTCGAGACACGCTTTACGACAACCAGGAGACATGTGTTGGCCCAACCCATCAATAGGATTAGCGAAGAGAAAATCTTGAGCATGTGCCGCTTTCAAACACCCAAAGACCGCCTTTTTGTTTTGTGGTCATGACAAAAACAACTTTCATGTCCTGAACAATTTTACTAAAAAGAACACTCGCAAAAACATGTTAGACTTTAGATAGACGATGTCTTTGCTAGCAAAATTGCTAAAGTTTTGTTCTATATTTTCTTTGTTTGTAAATGTGATATGGATTGTGTAGTTCTTTCAATATATTTATTCTAATATACTTTGAAAAAATAGTGTAAATTAACAAGTTATGTATAGAATTATTCAACAAGTTAAAATAGTTTGGGTAAAAATATTTTTTAATAAGCATTTTGGTATTTAATAAAAGCAAAGAATTGATATCTACCAAAAATATCAATTCGTTTTGTTTGAAGATGTAATAGAAGAAGTTTTTTGTTTGATTTTGAGTGATGGAAGAATTTAAGGAAAATGATTTGGTTTGAAAAAAGGCACCTGTGAATTTTTTTTACTGACCCACAAGAAGGAAGATTGACACTTCGTTCATCGGATGTTCTAGTGTATGGATGGGTGGGTGGGAAATATGCTTGTGTAGATTTGACTGGAGTTTTCCCACTCGTGGGGTTGGGGGTCGGGGATTTTACTGTGGGACAGACTGCCCTCAAAGTTGCTTCAAGCAAGATGATCAACCATGAGAAATCGTGCTCTGATAATCAACACATTTTTATACCGTTTGCATTTGACATTCTTGGCTTTCTCGCACCAGAGGCGGTAAATCATTTGAAAAGAGTCCAAAAGGTCATGCGTAGTAATGTTGCGTCGTCTAGGTCTATGAATGTAGTTTTCCAAAGATTATTTTTGATATACAGAATGGTTTAGCGGTCTTGTTGTCCGTCTACCTTTGGTTCATGTGTAATTATTTCTATATATAATAATAACACAAATTTGATAAATAAATAAAAAATTTGCTTTATTTTTTTTGTTTATTTTTAAAAATCTTAAAAACTCATAAAGCATTGTGAAATCTTTAAAACCCAGTAGAAATTTAGAATTTTGTGTTTATAATTGTGATTGTAATTTTTTTTTTAAAAAAATCTTTTAAAATCTCACAAAATCAATATAATTCCATAAATTATTTTTTCTATTGATAAGCAAATCGTTGCCCCTCGGGTTTTCTTTTAATATTGACATCTTCTTTTTATTTTTTTTATTGTATATATATGACTTATGAATCTATCAGAAAAATAAAATAAAATTATGACTTAGAGTGGTAACGATACAGAGAGAACTGCAAACTAATGATCTATGCGAATATCTACATGTTGACGATTGTGTTTGGATGTTGAAGGATAAAATGAGATATGTTTAAGATAATTTTTGAATGATACTACTATGTTTAAGAGTATAAATAATAATATGTTTGGATGTTCTCAATAAATAAGGTTCTCAATAAATAAGTATATTACAAGGGGCGCACGTGTCTCTCAGGGGTGCGAGGAGAAGAATTCATTTAGTGCAAGCAAACATTGAAGACAAGTCTAGAAGAACCTACAAGTGCAAGCAAACATTGTTTCTATCTCTTAAAAGTACAATACAACATGTAATAAAACTTGACCATACAATGTACAATTGTAGATTCACAAGTTGATTAGGATATTAGTTGCTGAGAGTGAGAGGTGCTTCCGCATCTTCTTTCAAGTTTTTTTAGTTTCCGCTTTTATGTTCCAATTGGTGTAACACTAAGAACAAACTATTTAGTTAAATTATGTTGTTGTTTAGTTAAAAACCCAGTTGATTTAATTCGTCGAATTTGATAAGAGGATTAATTATTTGTTTAAAGTTGCTATTTACTTGAAATTACTAAATATTTTTAGAGAAAATGCGACACTTTTTTTAAATAAATTAATTATCTTTTACAAATGGCAAATTAGGGTGTTATAGTGGCAGACACCTATTGTTGTTCTTGTATTAATACGGTGGATAGGAAAGGAATAACACATTTAACTTAATTTCAATAGAATGATCAGACATTGCACTGCACTTCGAAACTCTATTTATCTATTAGAGGCTTAATGATTCCCATTTGAAACTTTGTTCCTTGGTCACTTTTTGGTCCAACATTTATAAAGCTAAGTTTTAGTATTGAAAATTTGAACAAGCTAAGTCTTAACATTAGTTTTATAATTTATTGTATTGGAAAGGTGAGAGCACTTTGTTTAAGTTTCAACACCAAATAGGGCCACAAAAGAGTCCAGCTCTTCCTCTTATATGCTTTAATTTAAGGCGAAACTAAAATAAAAGGGTTCTTACTCATAGTGGTAAATGATTAAATGGTAGTTTATCCTATTCTTGTTTCTAGTTTGCCTCTTGATCATGATTGAATCTCATTATTAGGTGGATGTATAGATTAAGGACCTGTTACACACTAACTCCTTCCTTCCATGATGCATGACAGTTAATGTGAACGTTTGTTTTTGTGGATTATGGGTACAAAAAATTTCATCAATTATGGATTGTATGCATATGTTTACTTTTTATAGGTGTAGTGTGTGTATATATATCTAACTTTATTCATTGCCGTTACTAAATTTTACTTCGTCATGTACCAAAAAATAAATTTACCTCGTTAGGACTTTTTTCATTCTCATCATGTTTACACATTTATTGGAATCATTTAGAAGTACTTTTCAAATCTTAGTTCACATATTAACATATTTGGCAATATAGATAACAATGTGTTGTTTTACCTATGGGTGGACCAATGCGGGTAAAATAAAATTTTCAGGAAATTGGAAAAACACAAATTAATTTAAATAAAAATCAAATTTACACATACTGTTGTTTAATATATATATTAGCACAATGGAAGAAAACAAGAGAAGAAAACACAAAATAATATTATAACAACACAAGTTTTTCTCGTTCTATGACTTCATCTCGGAGTTTTTTGATCATTCTTTCACGCCCATGTTGAAACCACTCAGGATTAGACGTCCAATCCAATGAGCCAACATCTCTCCAATAGGGGCTCACAACTATTTGCTCAAGTTTGTGGACATATTTTAGAACGTTCATAACAAACTCAATTTCATACCAATTGCCAACACAACCTCTCAATTCAATAACTTTTACTTCGTCGTGACAAAATTCTTTAACATCTCTAATATCTTTTTGTTTTTCAGATAACTCTTGATCTCGAAACTGTCAAAATTAAAATCAACAAGATGATATTAAAAGTTGGCAAACTCGATGAATGCAAATCAAAACGTCTTACAAAATTATCTAAAATAACAACAAAAGTTTGTATGATTCTAAAAATAAAATACTTCAAAGGTAAAGCTGTAACACCTTAAAGGAATCAAATCAAAAGATAATGGGTATAGTACAATAAGGTCAAATTGATTCTGAACATAAGGATCTTCAAATTGTATATGGTTTTAATGCATGACTCATTATGCCAAAAATGTATATATTTATTTACAAAGCAATGGATAAAAATCAGAACTACAATCATTTAAAGAAGAAAGTAAAACATGTGTTAATTCCATATTTACTCACCATGATTGAAAGTTTCTGCAAAATGGGACAAACTTGAAGGATGTTTAAAATCCACAAAGGATCATACTCCACATTATCTAAGATGTCCGAGTAAATGTAAACAGTGAGATTCAACTGTTTAAGATGTTTGAGTGGTTGAGTAAGTTTTAGAGAAGTCGTAACCTGAACAAAGCATGTAAGAATCAATACGCAATTCAATATACAGAAATGTAAATAATAATAATAATAATAATAATAATAATAATAATAATTTTCCCTCGCTTCACTTTATGACTAACCATCGAAAATGTGGTGACATGCATAATCTCAAGTTCAGGAAAAAAAGTTGCACAGAGAGCAACAAATGTATTAAGCTCCTGCTTCAATGAAATGGAGAATTCTATGGTCTTCAGCATAGGGGTATTAAAGATCAAGGTATCCAAACCGTCCTCCAATGAATGGAGTTCAATGAAATCTAGCTCCAACGAATTGAGTTTAAGGCAATCTAGTAATATCAGGTTTACGTCCACCCGATAGATATTGTTGTATACAAAATAGCAACCTGGAACCTTGAGATGACATAAGGATGAACTTACTATCTTCGGCATTGATGATTTGAACTCACAGAAAAGTAGGTAAAGCTCTTCAAGCCGTGGGCAATTAGATAACAGACTTTCTATGAAAGTTTCTTCCAGTTTTGATTCTTCAAGTGATAGATATCTCAAATTTTTGAATGGAGTAAAGTCAAGACAATTTTTGTTGGGATTGCAAACAAGACAATTTTCAAGACGCAGATAGTTTAAAGTTGAAACATTAGTCTCCAAAAATAAGGCAAAGTCTAATTTAACATAATTGTGTCGTGTAGTGCGATGTGCATAAGGGCTTCCTAGAAGGAGTAGGTCGATTCTTCCAACTCTCCTTGTAACTGCAAAACTTATCCATTGATTAACCGTGCTGCTTTGTTCACAATTTAATTTAAAGTTCACCAGAAAAGAATCGATCTTTGTGCCCTTAAAATTCTTGACAAATTGATTCACTCGTTTTGCAAACTCATCTCTACTCATATCTAAATTGAGGCGTCTAGAGACATCAATAAGATACCCGTTTTCTAGTAGTTCTTTCTCGCTTCCGAGCACATTAAGGACATCAAAGTAGAGATCTCTCCTTAAAGACCAAACATTGCACCACCTTCTAGAGAGTATACTGGTTTTCAATGAATCTTTGATGGATAACATCGTCAGGATGTAAGATAGGATTTCCTCAGGCAATTCACTAATGCAATCATCCATTTTTCTTATTTTTTTGGTCAAGATGCAATCATCCATTTTAATCCAGAGATATGAGAAGAAGAAGCTGTGTGTGCAACAAGGTGGGTTGGATACGAATGTTGCAGCGGCACCGATTTGCTATTAAGCTAGAGAGGATATTGATTCTCCAGAACAAACATTACTATAAAGATGCTCAGCACGCGTGTATGTATATATATATATTCCTTAAAAAAACAAACTTTTTAGATTATTATGTACGCTACCTTATGATAATTTGGACGTATTTAAAAATTCCCAACAACTAAGGAGAGCAAATTAAGATATAACAAATAGAGTTTAATTGTTGTGCACCGTCGGTGTAAAGTTTTTTTACACATGCATCCAATGATGTGTTGCCACATCATTTAATAAATGTGACACATCATGTGTTTTTAAACACAATACATGATGTGAGATTCCTTTGTGCGAGAGGTTTACTCATTTTAATTCATATATCAATAGAGTTTTTTTAATTTCTATGGAACCTATAGTTTTACTCGGATATTATTACGGATCTATTTTCTTTTTGTAATTTATACTAAGTTTTTCTTGTTACTCATATATTAATACGAGGATCTATCTTTTATTGTAATTAGGACATATATTTACACTCATATATTAATATGGAGGAATGTTTATTTATAATTTCTATGAAGATCTATATTTATGTTCATATATTAATACGAAGAACTTTTTTTAAATTTTTTTATCGAATATATATTTTTACTCATATATTAATACAGAGACTATTTTTTTAACTTATACGAGAATCTATATTTCTACTCATATATTAGTACGGGTTCTTTTTTCTTTTTTTTTTAATTTATATTATAGTATATATATTTCTACTAATATTTTTTTTTTGTAAGTAAAGAGGGCTAACACCCAACAAACGAAAAAAACTATAAAGATATACGAATATTTCTAGGCATGCAACTTGCAAGCCCCGGAAATGTCATTAAAGAGGAAACTCGAGATCTCCCTATGAGGAGTCTCCAAAACATAAGTGTTAAAAGAATCCAAAGTGAAACTAATATTAAGTATGGTTGAAAAGCACTTGCCATTTTAACTTTAAAAGTTCTTGTATGCGACGCACCAAAGTGGGAGGATTGTCATTGATTTTGACTTTCCCTGTGATCATGTCAACCAGAGTTTTTGAGTCACTTTCCACTTGAAGTTGGTGGAAACCTTGTCTCCAAGCAATCTACACATATATTAATATACATAAATATTATTTTTGTAATTTCTATTGGACCATCTAATATGAGATAACTATTTTTTCTCTTAGATGGGTGGATGTTATTTTTTATTTTGCAAAAAAAAAATTGAGTTTTTCTTGATGAAGATTATGAAGGTTATGAAGATAGTGATTGCTCACTATTAGATAATATAGACGTACAAGATTCAAAGGAAGAAATTGAAGAAAAGGAATAATTATAGGTGTTGATGATTCACTATTGGATCATATAGACGCACAAGATTCAATGGTTTAAATTTTGAATAAAATATCAAATGATTTTTTTTCTATAAATTTGAAATTTTTTTATAAAAATAATTGCACATGAACAAAAGGGACAGACAACAAGTTGCGCCACTAATTCTTTTTGAATAGCAAAACACAATCGTTGAAAAACTACATCTCGAGACATAGGCGTCACCACATCACAATGTACGACCTTTTGAACTCTTTTCAAAAGGTTTACAGCCTCTGGTACTAGAAACCCAAAAGTGTCGAAAGCAAACAGTATAAAAACGTGTTGATTGTCGGAGCATGATTTCTCATGTTTGACCATTTTACTTGAAGCAGCTTTGAGTACTGCCCGTCCCATGGTAAAATTATTAAAATTTAAAATTTTATTGAGGTTTATGGTGGACCACATAAAGAGTTGGCCCACCTTATATTTGGTGTTAAAATTGACGAAAAAGACCTTTTTAACGGTTAAGGGACTTGAACGAAATATTTATTAATAAAGGGACCAAAACGAAACCTAAAATTTAATTAAGGGACCAAAACACTAATTTAGCTTATTTTAAAATTTAGTTTTCAAAATTCAATTTTGTTCTATTTTGTTTTATGTATTTGCTGAGCATTTTTTCTCTTTGTTTAATCTACCTAGTCAAACAGTCAAACATTTGGGCCCGTTTGTTTTAAATTTTTTTTTTAAATAGATTTTGTAGTATTTGAAATTTTTGTAAATTTTTTTTTTAAAAACTTCAAACGAAAATTTTGTTTGAATAGTTATTCTTAAAATGTTATTTTAAAGTATTTCATCATTTTATTGTAAAAAAATGGATATCAAAATTTTCAAAAAATCACTTAATTTTGAAGCTATTTCAAATAGATTTTCACAAAAATCATTTTTAAAATACAACTTTTTGAAAAAAATTGCAATTTTGACTATATTTTGAACTTCAATAATGTACATTTATGTTATATAATGTCAAAATTAGTGTTCAATTTAGAAAAAACGAATACAAAAAAACTTGTAATATTTTGAAAAATGATTTTACAAAATCTATTTTCAAAAATACAAAGAAAAAAATCTTTTTTTTTAAAGCTGAAACAAACATGCCCTTTATTTTTCCCGAACATTTTGCGTCTTTGCTGAACATTTGGTTGTGGTTGTCAAACACTTTTTAAGGGTAAATTCTTGAAGTCCCTAACCTACACTTACACTACACACTCATCCTCAACCTTTGAATAATCCTCCAAGTCCCTACACTACACTTACACTACACACTCATCCTCAACCTTTCAATAATCCTCTGGTAAACATTTAACTAAAGAGAACAGTTCTACTATTTCTTGACCAATCTTTTCATTTTATGGTATTTCATTTTTGAATGCAGTGAATTCTTGATGCTCTACACCTACACAATCATCCTCAACAACGGTTTTTTGAATAATCCTCTAGGGTAAATATTTAATTAAAGAGAACAGTTCTACTATCTTGTAATTATATCAAATGAATTTCCTTGACAAATCTTTTGATTTTATGGTGTTTCAAATTTCAATGCAGTGAATTCTTGAAGGCCCTACACAATCATCCTCAACAACTAATTCTCTGTACAGTTTTTGAATAATCCTCTGTAAATATTTAATCAAGAATAGTTCTACTGTCTCGAATCTCAACCAATTTTATTTCTTGACAATTTTTTTGATATTATAGTGTTTTGATTTTCAATGCAGTGAATTCTTGAAGACCCTGCACCTACACAATCATCCTCAACAGACAGCTTTTGGATAATCTCCTCAGGTAAATATTGAATTGAAGATTAGACTTATTCTACTATCTTTTTTTTTTTACACAACTTATTCTACTATCTTGAATCTATAACAAATGACTTATTCTACTATCTTCAACAATTTGTTACATGAAAAATTTGTATGAACCAGTGTCAGGGACTGATCTAATAGAACTTATTTACACCTCTATTCATATGAGTGGTCAAAGTTTGACCAACCACTCTAAACCTCCTATAATATGTTTTAGCTATTCTTCAAAATATAATCACCTCAAGAGGAACTTGTTAGTTGAGATTCAGACAGTTTTCAAAGGATTTGTTCATTCTACATCTCGCCAATTTAATGGTCTCATTAGGTGTCATTATGTCAACAAATTTTTCTCATCCTCTGAAACTGCCAATAGAGAATTTCGAAGGCTTACTAACATATTTCTAGCTATTTCGTCTAGTATATGGACACCATTCTGCATCCTCGCCATAACCTATAATGGTCTGGCTCTATCGTACAGTCATTATATGTTACAACTTACATTGATGGATTCAAAGAAACCACCAACTCAAACTACACATAAATGAAATGACACAAATTTTAATTAATAATATTGTTTTTTGTTGCAGAAAAAAAAAAGTTTCCAGAATCTAATGGAAGCGCAAACTACTGTCCACGAGCTCGTGCTCATGCATACAGAAATGCGTGTGCTGAGGCTGCAATCGAGTATGAAGCAGCTGCTGTTTCAAATGGGACAGAAAACGGATTCTTGTTCGTACTGCAAGCAACTACACGGAGTTGGAAACTGCTAAAAAAGAAATGATACAAAGGAAAAAAGATGATGACCACTGCACACTAAAACTTTTCATTTCAAACGAACAAAACCGACAAGCTGAGAAGATATTAAAAATGCGTGCAATTGACATGGCGCGTGTTTATGGGTTTTACATCATATTATTGGAGCAAGAGCCACTATAGCAAATAAACCACAAGCTGGAACAGTAGCAAGCGCTAGTAATCAACATTTCGTTCTTTCAGGTTTAATTTGCAGACTTCTTTATTTTTTAATCGAGTAGAGTATGAGTCACAAAACTACAATTCTATGCATTTCCTCTGTGTAAGAGTTAAATAGATACTGTATTTCTATTCTACATTTCCTATTATGTTACATTAGTGTATGCATTGAGGCTAGCTTTAACATGTATTCTAAATAAACTCATGTATTGCCTTTCATTTTCAATCAAACAAATCATTTTTACTGTTTGGGAGAGCTTATGAAAACAGCTAATGACATATCCATAAACTGTTTTCAGGATAGCTTATCAAAACAGCTTATATCTTATAATGGAAACAGTTTGAGTATGTCTTATTTCTTGTTGAAATGAAAAAGAGGAATGACCGAGTACCTGTTGGAGAACTGGATCCATCAAATCCAACGTAAGATGCCCCAGCGTTAGCGTAGAACCACTATGTATATTGCAGACCAGCGCTTGCTCTCAACATCGCCTTTAAAGGATATTGCTGATTATTATTCAGATCCAACTATGCATAGTTGACCATATTGTTGTTTGTAGGTCAAACTCTCACTGTCATAATATTTAACAGTAGTACCCATACTTAGTTGAAATAACAATAGAAAGGACAAAAACCATAAAAAAACAGAAGTGAGTAGAACAACAGATGAAAAAAAGGAAGAAATACACTGTAATTGTCAAATCCAAAACCTGTGATTGTTTTCAATTAGCCCAAAAATAAATCAACGCATAACTTGGTCAATATAAAAGGGAGATCACAAAAAGCTTATCTGCTAATAAGACAAGATATAGTTATACAGTTATCTCCGAAGTTGGCAGTGTCAATCAAACCCCCACGAGACAAACTATTACTTCAGCCAAAATTCATATCTTCTTGCAACAAATATAATTAACCTATACGCCTATACGGTATACTTACATGAATATCACTAAGATAACAACCATTGTGATTTCCACCGTACATGTACAATTTAGCTTGCACAGCTGCAGGTCCATGCTGAAATCAACACACTTGGCTTAGGATGGACTAAAAGTATAAATATAGATATAAAAAATAAAAAACTTGCAGAATTAATTTTATGATTATTATTATATATTGCGAGAGACAAAACCTCTTATCGGCCATTTGGACGTTGAGCAGATACTGGAGGTGCAGTCCATTGATCATTGACTCCAACCGAACCAAAGCTTTCCACAACAACATCTTTGTCCTGTGTTACTTCCTACCTAACTTCCATTTTTAGCAAAAATAGTTTGTCTCTGGATAAATGTTCCCATTCTCAATTACTGGTTCGACTTTGAAAATATGCTGCCAAACCAACAAGATAGAATCAGACATTGGAAACAAAGAAACATGAATAATTGAAATGTCGATGGTGACAAGAAAAATGGAGAATGCAGAGGAAAATGTTCTTGTTGCAATTCTATTCATGCAAATTGAAGATTTCAAGTTAACATGCCTCTTATAGTCTTGCACAAATCTAATTCTAAAGATCAAACCCTTAGTGCCATATCATGAAATATGTAAGTGATATTACAACAAAGTTTTCCAACTATCTTAGTTGCATAAAAACTGCATGCCTAGCGCATGAAAGGTAGTTTAACACGAGCAACTATACAATACCCCAACTTTTATTCCCCAAAAAATCGTTTTATTTATTTGACCATGAATTCAGACCGTAATGTGCTCACTCAGTACTTACTTTAATGTTAATTTGATATAATATATGGGTATAACATGTGAAGCTCATTACAAGACAAAAGCATAAGTGCGTCTTAAAAAGAACAATATTCAGTATTATATATAACATTAAGAATACTCACATTCGTTTGAGCATCTGTTACTCACAATATATTGCATTATACTACTACGTCTCTAATTATAAGCAAAAGGAGTCAGAGAAAGTTGATATATTGATCCAACATAATCAGGGACGGAGGGAGTACCAAGGAAGAAATGTTAACAAAAATTAATTGCATGACCTCCAACATTTTAACAAAAAAAGACGGATGGCTTCTGTGGATGACGTTTTTCCAAGCTTGTTCCAAGTTCCAACTGCATCAATAATTACTACTTTAAAATATTCTCAAGCAGAATGAGAGCAGGAATGGACTAGTTCATATTGCAAGTATGATTTAACACATAATTGCATGAACAAGCATAGCAAAACCAGAATTCCAACTTCACCGCTTCAATTCCACAGAATGATAACATAACAGATCCCCCAACACAAGCTGAAGCTAGAACAGTAGCAAATTACACAAATTGATTTGGTTTGATTAATTGATTTACAAAGCATATTCATGATGTGAAATTGATTAATTGATTTGGTTTGGGTGGTGTTAATTTTAACAATGAAAAGAGTATATTTCTAAGTGTTTTGTGAACAATATAACTAACACACGCAGAAACAAATTAACATTAAACTCAGCAGCAATAACCTATGGCAGTGCAAAATTTCTCAGAGGAATAGCAACAGAAATAAAAGAGAAATTAAATCGTGATGGGAGTATTACCTTTGATGGTGCATACGATGAGATTAGCAAATAATCGTTGTTTTTGATATTCGAATCTGAGAACAAAATTCGATGGAGCTTTGCAGAACAAAACCCTAGTAGTTCGTTTTTGGGGATTCTTAATTCTAGCGAGCAATCATTTTTTAGGATGTTAGTTAGTTAGGGTCTTGTCATACTTTATTTTATTTTTATTTTGAAACTATCATACTCTATTTTATTGGTACTACTATTTTTTAGTTTATTATTTTTTAGTTTAATTGTTGTGCACTGCCGGTGTAAAGTTTTTTGCACATACATCTAATGATGTGTTGCTATATCATTTAATGAATGTGACACACCATGTATTTTTAATTATCATACATGATGTGTCGATATATTATTGGACGCATGTGTAAAATAACTTTACACTTACGGTGCATATAAATTAATTCATTATTTTTTCATATTACTATTATTATTTTTTGGTGGAAACTCATATTATTATTATTATTATTATTATTATTATGCTCTGTTTGTTACGGATTAAAAAAAAGTAATTTTGATGTTCAATAATTTAGATATTAATTCTTAGAGATTTTATAGAAAAATAAATTTATCATTGTTTGTTTATGGTAAAAAAAATAACTTTTTAAGTAAAATAATCTTTAATTTGTTTGGATACAATATGTAAAAATCATTTTTTGATTACAAAATAACTATCTAATTTTAACATATTTTTTCTCTCTCATTTAAAAATAATCTATTATTTGAGAAGCTACTCTTAACAGCTTATCATTTTTAGCTCTGATTATTTTTAATGAAAAAACACAAATACCACCTCTTTGTGAGTGGAAAAATAAGAAATGCATGTAAGTTTTGTCCTTAAATTACTACTACGAAAAATGGTAATCGGGTAGGGAACCGGGACGGGTCGAACCAGAGTGAAGCGGGTCGGTGTATCCACAGTTTCCCTTTATAATTCATTTTTCACCAATTACTCTACGCGTTTCTTGTGCACAACAAAAAAGGAAAGAAAAAAAAAGTGTTGTGTTTATTAGTCATTTAATTTTAATTACGTATTTCCATTAACAACAGAGTCAAAATAAAAAAGCAACGAAAATCAATACAATACTAGTGATGACTGGTGAGTGAGTCAGAGAGAGCAAGCAATGCATTGAGTGAGTGGCGGTTATGGCGGCGGCGGCGACGAAAAGAGATGAATCATCGGAATTGAAGGAGCGGTTACGGAAACTCGTTAAAAGTATCGTTGAATCTGATGACTATACTTTGCAAATCGCCGATGATGCAATCGCTACTCTTTCTTCTCTCAAAGATTTCAAGTCTCGTAGTATTAATAATAATAATGGAACAAAAAACTCTTTCTCTTCTAAATTGGACCAATTTACCCTTCCTCCTGAATTTCGTTGCCCTATTTCCACTCAATTGATGATCGATCCTGTTATCTTGTCCACCGGTCAAGTAAGTTTCAATTTCATTCCTTCTTTTCTTTTTTTACCTAATTTCTATTTTATTTTCTTATTTTTATTATTAATTACATTGCGATTTATAAGTTTCCTTTTAATTTTAATCTATGTAACAGTAATGACTAATGACTCTTAACATTAGGTTTTTCTAATCCCTTGGATTAGTTTTGTATTTTTAGTTTAGTGTATTCAAATTAAGGTGAATGATTTGGATTTGGAAAATGAGTTTTAGTTGTTAAGTTTATTCATTTGTTTTGAGAGTTTAGTTGAAGCCTCTATTGTATGCTAATAGAATAAAAAATGTGTAATTTGACAAGTTTTATTAGGAGGTGATTAATGTTTTTGGTATTAGATTAAACTAGTCATGGTTAATGGTTTCTTCTAAATGTTATTAATTATAATTATAATTAGAGTTTAATTTTCATGTAATATAAATGTTTTACACTGTCAAGACAATCATGTGTGTGACTTTAGAAGTTGTTCCTAAAAATCAAATGTTTATAATGATTTAACATTTATGATTGTGTATATATGAATTAAATCCTTATAATAATTATTATTATGTGTTGTGTATTTAAGTGTGTGAGGGTTATGTTAATGGTTTTATAATTTATTGTTGATTTGTTTTGTTAGTGTTAATGTGTTCTGATTTTTTTGCTATTGTTGTAGACTTATGATCGGCCGTTTATCCAGAGGTGGTTGAATGAAGGCAATAGGACATGCCCTCAAACCCAGCAAGTTCTATCTCATACAATTCTTACTCCTAATTACTTGGTCCGAGACATGATTGCGCAGTGGTGTAAAGAGCGTGGACTTGAGCTGCCAAAGCCTAATACTCGGGACACGGATGAAGTTGTGACTGATGCAGACAAAGACCGTTTAGATGCGTTGCTTCATAAGTTGTCATTGTCTGTTTCTGATCAGAAAGCAGCTGCAAAAGAGCTTCGCTTGTTAACGAAGAGGACACCTTCATTTCGAACCCTTTTTAAGGAATCTGGTGATGTGATCACGCAGTTGCTTCGTCCATTATCGCCGGGCAGTGCTTGTACTCATCCTGATCTTCAAGAGGATTTGATCACAACTGTTCTGAATCTCTCAATTCTTGACGATAATAAGAAAGTGTTTGCAGAGGATCCAAACCTCATTAACCTGCTGATTGATGCCTTGAAATGGGGAACCATTCAAACAAAAAGCAATGCTGCAGCAGCTATTTTCACATTATCTGCTCTTGATTCCAACAAGCACATCATTGGGAAATCTGGAGCTATCAAACATTTGATTAGCGTTCTAGATGAAGGACATCAAATTGCCATGAAAGATGCGGCATCAGCCATATTTAACCTATGTCTTGTCCACGAGAATAAAGGGAGGACAGTACGAGAAGGGGCAGTTAAGGTCATTTTGAATAAGATCATGAACCGCATTCTAGTTGATGAGCTGTTGGCTATACTAGCACTCCTCTCAAGTCATCCCACGGCTGTTGAAGAAATGGGCCATCGCGGCGCCGTTCCTTTCTTACTGAGTACTATAAGGGAGAGCACATCAGAAAGGTGCAAGGAAAATTGTGTTGCAATCCTATATACAATCTGTTATAGTGATAGAACAAAGTGGAAGGAAATCAAAGAAGAAGAAAAGACCAATGGTTCACTGTCGAAGCTTGCACAATGCGGAACTTCAAGGGCGAAAAGGAAGGCTAGCAGTATTCTAGAGAGGGTTAACAGATCTCCGTCGTTAACTCACACTGCTTAGTGCTTAATCAAATTAAACCTCCAAAATCAGAAAAATCACCACTGTAAATGTTTTTCTTGCTTTCTTCTGTACAAATGGGAAGAAAAAAAAAAATCACATATTTTATGTACATTTACTGCATACTGTTCTTTATCACATGCAATAAGGCAAAATGAATATGGGTTATTAAAGCAAAGTTTTCTACTTTTAACTTTATTTCAGTTTCTACTCTATTCTTTATTCCTTATGAAAAAGCTGTAGTATTTACTGAAAGTTGCACTCAAGGTACTTTTTTTTTTTCAATTCTGTAATTTGCCTTTGTGCTCGTGATTGATGTTTATGGCACCTAAATTTGTAACTATTCATAGTTTATTTGTCGCCTAGCCAACCAATTTAAAGTGGTGACAAATTGTGTATTTGTATTTTGTGAATGGAGCTATTGCATGTGGAATTTGTTGTTGGTAACTCGGTATCATTAAGCAGATAAGGGACACCTAATAATAGTGTGAGACTTGGAGTTGTGTAGGGTATCCTTTTCCTTTGTATTATTTCCACATGAAGAGTGTCGGCACCTTAATCATTGTGCCTTTTTATTACCCAACTTTCACCGTTTAAATTGTTAAACCATCAATTAGCCAAAGGGATATTATTGCACATCACTGTTATAGTTATGGTTATGGTGGTATTATACATTATTACTTTTCATCAAAGTGGCATTATAGTCTTTGTACAGTGGAATTTTAACAATTCACTATTCTCTGGTATCAGCCATTGACTACAATGGTTTATGGTATAACTTTTATTTTGACTTTGACACTTATGTTATCATTTGTTTTAATATGAATACATTCACCGACATGTTAGAATGTTCAGAGTTGCTCAGTCATATATTAACAATATTCAGATTCATAATACTATTATATAAAAAATGTGCTTACTGACTCTATGCTATGATATGTCTCATTGCATGCTGAATTATTTGGTCATATGTGAGTGAAGAACGTGATTGAAAATGAGGGGGAAAAAACAGCCTTTGCACATGTCTATAGTAAAATTTTGACAAATTTTCCTAAAACAATGTTTAAAAAATCAAATAAGGCAATTGTATAAAAATAATGTGCATTTACTATTTTATCAGGTATTTGACTTGTATTTTTAAGAATTTCTTTCTTTTCTTTTATTTCTTAAGTAATTTTTTCAAGACATTTGTTAACATGAAGCTATTTCGAAGGTTCATTGTATCAAGAGCTTTACTTTTGACAGCATTACCACATCCATTATAATCACTTTTTATAAATCTATTTGTTGCAAAAAAAAAAGTTAGTGAATCCAATCGCGGGTTAGCTCACTCATAGAGAGTTCAATTGGGAACGTCAAAAGGATGTCTCGCAAAAAAAAAAATTGTATTTTTAAGGGTTAGTTTAGGGTAAAATTAAGATTTTTAAGAGTTAATTTAAGATAAAATTGAGATTTTTTATTTAAAATTGAAATAAACTAAAAATTTTAGGGGTTAATTTAGGACAAAACTTGTTAGACTAAAAATTTTATTACCCAGATTCTATAAAATTTATGGCTCCACCACTACTATTACTATTAGTGGACTAAAACTAGGTGTAAATTTGAAAAAATATTCCTTGCACGTTACTACACTTTTTGTGATGTAAATATGCATGACCAAATTAAATGTATTTACGCGTATAGAAGTTTTGGTGAAACTAGCTGTAATCAAATGAAATACAGAAATAATAATAAAATTTATCAATTTTGAGAAATTACGTGTATGTTAAGAGTAAAGTTGGAAATAAAAACAAGTGTAGAGAAATGCCAAGGTCGTTTTCATGGGCACTAAAAAAACTGAAACCACTGATCACAAAAAGTGATTATTTCAAGCTATCTATGTTAGTAGTGTCCAAATGAATATCCTTCACGGGCTCCACACCGTTGGTTCCAAATTAAAGTAAAATAACATGTGCACCATAAATATTATTGTTGGCCTAAGGCAAATACAGTAATATTTTGATGGCTGAAGATGGAAACTCATGCATGAGGAATCTTTTATTAATGGAATGCAATGTCACTTTTGTGGCTGCAGTCTATAGATCATCATATATACCTTTTAATTTGATGCAATTATAAAATATGTATGAAATGTTGGTGTAATCTTTGTTGGAATGACTTTAAATACAACAAGTCAGTCGAATCTCAGTTGAAAAATTATTTATATTGGGCTCAAAACAATCATACAAGCTAGTTGAACACTATACTTTAACTCAAAACTTTAAGGCGTTAGATTTATAGATCCTCTTACTTATAAACTATTGTAATCATGAAACAAGACATTTTACCCCCCACCTTTTTGTTGGCTCCATTTATATTTTTTGTTTGTGTTAGGTGGTCCTTATTACAACAACAATCAACAATGAGTGGAGGTGCATCCTAATGAGATTGACAAACAAACATGAGAGGATGGTATAATGAATCAACAATCACCAATCAACGTGCATGGTCCTCTAAATTGACAAGGGTTTAGACTTTTCTTCCTTGTATCACACAAACCCAAATGGTTTCGATTAAAATTAACATCTTTTTGTTGACAAATTTGACAACATTGTTTTACTTATTGGGATTACATATACGATATTTATTAATTAAAGAACGAATAACATGAAAACTAATAATAAGAAATATAGTTATCAATTGAAAATATAAAATCAATAAATTCCACAATCCACATCTCAATACTATTTACCTTAGAGGTGTTATATGACCAAATTTATATTCTTTGCTGCTGGTTTGATTCATTAAAAGTAAAGGATAAACTTAGAGAATAATACTTTCAGAAAATGTATCAATTGTTGACAAATTTGGTATTACTACGATTCTTAACTCTCTTGATATAATCAACATAGTTTTATATTTAATTAAGTACAAAAGCAATACAGTACTTTTTTTTTTGGGTACAAAAGTAATACTTTTTTTATTAATACAAAAGTAGTAGTAGTAATACTTAACGTGTCGAAAAAAAAAACATTATATTTTTCATTAAATCTATTTTATTTGCATGTATTTGCCTTCTTCAAACAATTTTTTGTTTTTCACAATTTAATTTTAACTATATGTTCTTCAAAGTCTAGAAGCAAGTTACTTTTAAAAAAAAAAAATGGAACTTAAAAATAATTAATATTTTAAAAATTGATTTATGTTTGATAAAGAACCTTTAAAAATGAGTGTAGAATAATTATTTTAGTTAAATAATATAGATGAAATTAACTTTATATAAATCAATCTTGGCAATTGCTACAGTAATAAAAATACGCAGTTTCAATCTTGGCAATTGCTCATTGATCTGACAATTATGATTAAATTAATTGTAAAATCAATCAAAACAATCACAATCATACATAATAGATCGGACGGTCCAAAATTAAAACTGCGTGAAACTGTGGAGAATTATTACGGCAATAAATCTGCTTCGAGTTACTCCTATCCAGAAGTAAAATTGGTCGAAGTTATTTATAGGCTCAAACTTTTTGACCATTTCAGTTCGGGCTATGTGTGGTTTTTGTATACAAAAAAATTGGCCGATAACTTTTTTATTTATCAATTAAAGGATAAAACTTAGGTAGCATTGTTTCTAATTTTTCCAACTAAAAATGTAGCATAACTATCACCAATGAGCAATAATATTAAAGGGCATAAATATTTGTCTCTTAGTAAAAAAATAAAAAATCTTTGTATTAGAGGTATGAGAAGAAAAGATGCACTTACTTACGACACTACATGTAAATTTAGTCTTATACTTTCAAAAGAAAAAGTTTAGTCTTTTATTAAAAAGTGCCAAAGTCATGATCATGGACAACAAATCCCAAGTGCAATATGAATAAACTTAGCACCAGAAAACAATTTTAAAATTTCAAATGTTTTGATTATGATGCGTATTCTTCACCAAGGAATCGGTTAAAGATATAAGATAGATTCTTTTCTTCCAATCGAATTTTTTTTATAGACAAGAGTTATAAATTTATAACTACTTATTTAAGAGTCCAAAAATTATTACCATTTGGACCGATCAATTGTTGGCTTATGTTGGAACAAGTGTAAAAATTGGAAGGAATGTAGTAAAAAAATAAACGCAAGTGTTGAACTAAAGTGTGAAGTGTGTATCGAAAAAGTTCAATAAGTCCCTTACTAGTGTTTATATATTAAAGGGGCACCCAGTTTTGAAATCGGGTGAATATAACTAGAATTAGAGGATAGATCATAGACAAAAGATGGTGGGAGAAATATACTTTTATACAAATTACATGTAAAAGAAGAAAGTTGATACCTAAAGCTAAAAAATAGAGGTTTTCAAACTAGCAAAGCCATATACTAAGTGCTTATTTGGTTACGTGTTTGTAACCCATAGACGTGCGTTTTCATGCCATCACCTTGATTTCTCCGTTTTTCAACATGTTTGGCTCTTTTTTCTAAAATCGATTCAGTCTTCCAAAAGCAATTCTAAGCTCCAAATCCTAACTTCTGTGGTGAGTCTCAAATCAATTCTTCTTTATTGTTGGTTTGGCAGTTAATAAACTCATTTTCCATGGAACATCTATAAAACAAACAGATAAATATCAAGGGAAGTGATTTGCGAAACCTTTTTCAATTATAGAATCAAGAGAAACAAAAATGTCACACTTTCTGGTTCACTACACCGCTAGGCGTCCGTACTACATTTGGACTTGTTCTTACGAATTAATTAGCTACCAGATTGTGTCAAATCGAGAAAAAATAGGGGGGAAATGTGAAAGAAATATGAGATTGTTGTCTCAGTTTGTTTTGTTGTGCACCAACCTAAACTCATAACAAAACTTTGCTCCATTTAATAAGACTCACAGAGATGTTAAAACTAGCATATTATCATATCAGAAATGTTATTCAAACATCACATTTGCAACATCTCTACAACATCAAGGGGATCTACAACATCAAGGGGAGTCGCGTGTATATAATCGGAAATTTTTTCAACACATTTGCAACATCTCTAAGACATCTGGTCAACTAAAAACTTCCAAAAAATAAAGTGTTTTTAGCAAGAATGTGCATGAGCTTGCTAGAAATGAAGTGGCGAATTTGCTTGAAGTAAATATTACACTTTGTATTGACAAGTATTTAGGGATGTCATCTATGGTGAAAAGAAGTAAAAAATCAATCTTTTAAATACATTAAGGACCAAGTTTGCCAGAAAATCAATTCTTGGACCGAGTAAAAATTGGCCCATAACTTTTTTATTTATTAAAGGATAAAACTTAGGTCGCATATATTGTTTCTAATTTTTCCAACTAAAAATGTAGCATAACTATCACCAATGGGCAATAATATTAAAGGGCATAAAAATTTGTCTCTTAGTAAAAAAAAGAAAAAAACTTTGCATTAGAGGTATGAGAAAAAAAGATGAACTTACTTACAACACTACATGTAAGAAGTGCCAAAGTCATGATCATGATCATGGACAACAAATCCCAAATACAATATGAATAAACTCAGCACCACAAAATAATTCACTTCAAACCAAAATCTAGCTTCAACAGAGCACAAGCACTTCAAAGAAACACGAATTTTGAGCCAATTAAGTAAAAATTTCTTCACCTAAAATTCTTAAATTGTCTTTTCTGTTTTGGGTTTGATTATGGATTAGAGATCTGGAATAATTTTAAAATTTCAAATGTTTTGATTATGATGCATATTCTCCACCAAGGAACCGGTTAAAGATATAAGATAGATTCTTTTCTTCCAATCGAATTTTTTTTATAGATAAGACTTATAAATTTATACTACTTATTTAAGAGTCCAAAAATTATTACCGCTTGGACCATCAATTGTTGGCTTATGTTGGAACAAGTGTAAAAATTGGAGGGAAGGTAGAAAAGAAATAAACACAAGTGTTGAACTAATTAATGTGTAGTGTGACTATGAATTGAAAAAGTTCAATAAGTCCCTTACTAGTGTTTATATATTGAAGGGGCACCCGATTTTGTAAACGCCAAAAAGGGGCTTTGCACACATTTTTAATTAACTATCATCTGCAAGGTCTTGGGTGTTGAATTAATTTTTTTAATACCGAGATTAATTAATTAAAGTGTGTATGGATTAATCACTCATTAGAGCATATGCTTTTAATCATTTTTGTAAATAGGAATATTGGAGGTAAAAAAGAATGGCAGGAGAGGAGGTCGGAAGAGAAATTTTGTATTTTTATCTAACCATCTATAAAGAAAAGCCCAAACCAAGTGAACAGCAAACAAGGAATCATTGAAAAACGAATGTCTCATTCTTTTTTCTTTTCTCTTTTGGTCAATAATGGAGTAGCATTCTACTTATGGGAAAAAGAGAAATACATGCATAGTACAATAGAAGACAACAAATACTACTGATCGCAAAATTAAAATTAAAAATAACAAATCCAGATGAAATAGCAAGTCTCAATTTTGTATTGTTCTATAATTTAAGTTTATTGGGTATTTATAATTTTTGGTTGTCTTATTAAGTGTATACTAACTTAATTGATCATTCATGTGGGACAACTTGTCCTTTTGGGTTATACTCTGCTAATTTTTTGTTATACTTGAATATTTTAAAATCAAAATAGGACTTCAATATATTTTTGTAGTACAATCAAAGATATAAATTGAGGAGTACATTTATGGACATATGGTGTCTCAAATCTTACTGTTGAAACTTGAAATAGGACAAATAGATTAAATTATCACCACGTTCTACATACTTGATTCTCAATATAAAAGGGATTGACATTTTGTACTACACTCTGTCAATTAAAACTCTTTTTTAATTGGTGCAGAGAGAAGACAAATAACCCACTTTCATTAAAATCAATCTTGTTTGTTTCTGTTCAAAATTTTCTGGATCTTATGGTAATAGTTTTTTACCAAGGTTGTCAGAATCGAGAGTTTACCTTAACTCTTTTTGACTAGGTAAAATCGAAACGTAAAATCATCGATTTTACCTCCTATATTAAAATAATATTAAATTTATATACACAACATATATATATATATACTTATATAATATTATAATGCATCACTAATTTCATATTTCAACTTAATTTTAAAGCTAAAATATAGTAAATCACCATAATAACATGTAATATTCATAAACTTATATCAAACTACACAAATTATCCACCAATATTCATCAAAAGAACATCTAATATTCATAAGCTTAGTTCAAACTACACAAATTACCCACCAATTTTCATCAAAATAACATCTAATATTCATATACTTAGATTAAACTAAACAAATCACCCAACAAGTCATCAAAATAACATCCAAAAAACATAAAGTATTAAAACCAACGATTTTTATGCAATTGGGCCATTAAAAAAAAAAAGGTAAAATCGTAAAAAAGTATTAAAACCAACGAGTTTATGCGATTTTACCGATTTCACAACGATTTAAATCGTTTGAAATCTCTCCACGTCACGATTTCACTCTAAAACGATTTTACCACCGATTTGACTCGAAATTGCTACCTAGAAACGTAAAAACCATGGTTTTTAAGTTTTAAAACGCGATTTTAACAACCTTGGTTTTTACATATCATAATTTATAATGTCTTCCTCAACACAATTTCAAGAGGCATTTGCACAAACAATCCACATGTAATGATATGGTCTAGGAAGCCCGGATACGTGATACGATACCGATACGATACCGATATGGCGATACGAGAAAATTTTCAAAATCCCCGATACGATACTGCCGCGATACGTTATTTAAAAATTAAATATATAAATGCACAATATACGATTACATAACAAAAATCGAAAATGATAATAAATTAAAATTACTCAAACTGAGCAAACAATTGACGATTACATATTGAGCAAACAAGTGACGATTATATATCTTAAGTTAAGTAAGTACTAACAAAAAATAACATAACTAGTGCTATCCAAAAAAAACATCAAAAGTATCACACAAAGAACATCATCCCCTAACATTCACGATTTAAGAGGAAACACAGATTGTATCAGTATGGTGTCCTCTAATTCTATCATCACAGGACATTAGTTGTCTGATACTTCTCTGATACGTGTATCGAGAAGTATCCGACACGTATCGGTAATTTTTTCTTTAAAAAAATAATATTAATTGTCCGATACTCTCCGATACGAGTATCGAAGAGTATCGGACGAGTATCGGTATCGGATACGTATCGGACACGATACTTTGCCATTTTTGGAGTATCGGAGTTTCATAGGATATGGTGGTATTAGCTAGGGACCTGAGAGAGTGGTCCTCATTAAAGTCTATATTCAATTCTCTTTCGTGTCAATTTAGATGGACTAATTTAGATGGATGGAACATTAAATATGTATTGATCCATATTACACCGTCATAGTTATTATCTTTTCTAAAAAGAAAGGCATCAAAACTGATTTTTTTAAGTCACACCAACAAAACACTGATTTGAAGGAAATTGAGATGAATGAACAAGTTCCATACCATAACAATAAATGAGTGTGACATGAGACATTTTAATTTAGACGTAATGGTCCACTCATGACTCATAATAATCCAAACGTCCTCTCATTTTAATTTAAGAGTACAAATGATCATCTAATTCAGTAAAACTAATAAATGCAAGTACCGACCATAATCAATCAATAAATGAAGATAAGATAAGACCAAGTAATACTAAACTTTAAGAAACCATTAACTACATTCATAATCATAATCATCATTCTCATCATACTACAAAAAAAAGTCAATTACTAGCATAATATAGCATCTGAGTGCACTAGAAAACCAGCACAACACAGCCATGACCCATCCATCAAACGTTACTAGTCACAAAAAAACAAACTAAAAAATATACTAAGATTAATTAATTACTAATAAAACTTGTTCTCCTTGGAGACATAATTGCTCAAGAAACGCAGGCAGCAGGTACCAGACACTTGGAAATGAAACCCAACATTTTTTTCTGCACATACATTAAAGTCAAAGTTAACATAACATTATTAAACACATAAATCAAATCACGGATATCATATACACAATTCACAATAACAATATTAAAAAATTGACCAATTACCCGTTTGGTTGTGCGAAGAAGCTCAGGAGGGATCTTATAGAGATCTTCATCAACAGGCTTTGGAAGTCTCGTAGTAGGTAATGGAAGAGGAGGACCATTTACATGTTGTACTTTCTTGTTCATTGTCTTCCTTGTTGGATTATGATGATGATTATTTTCTGTAGTTACATCGTACACTTTCCCTTGTTTTCTCATGTAATTCATATTCGTTGTTGTTTCTTTTTCATTCATCATAACTTCATTTTGGTACCTCCTTTCCCTATTCCTTGTTCCCTGCTACACACAACAATAACATCACATAATGTAAAAACAAAACAAAAAAATATGAGCCATGTGTTTTTCAGATTTCATGTCCTTTCTCTCATGTACCACATTCATTTCATCATGACTTATGTCGTGTGACAACACGCATTTATTTATGTACCACAAAATTGCTGAACAAATAGTACTAATTATTGAGAATTTTTTGTAAACTTCCTCAGCAATCAAATCTTTGCTTCATGATAGTATTGACTATACAATACAGTAAATTAGATTTTCATTTGAGGTAAAAATAACAGTCATTTTCAAAAGTTGAGGTAAAAAACAAAAACAGATTTGGTACCTTTCGAACTGGTTTCTTGTACTCAACAGAATAAAGATCATGATCACCACGAAGATAAGGATCACTTTCACCAGAGGAAGAACTGTAACGAATCAAACCAGCTTGTCTTGCAGTTTCAAAGTACTGAGTTATTGGTAACTCATTTGCAAAATCCCAGTTACCAAACGCTGGTATTTGACCACTTCTTTTCCATTCCTATTATCAAGAATAAAACAAGAAATGACCCATCAATGATTACTCATGAACTTTAACAAAACTAGAAAATAAAAGCAAAAGGGTCACTGAAAATAATCTTACATCCATATTTAGATTCTTAAATCAGATCAAAGAGCTTTCTTGACCTAAGAAAGTGACCGTTTTTGTTGTTGTTGTTGTTGTTTATGAAAAAAGAGTGGGGTTGTAAACTTTTTAAAGAAGACACGATGATGTTGTTCCCAATAAACCTCAGACAAGGTTATAAATTCTCTGATGAGAATTTATAGATAAAGCATCTGAACAAAAGTGAAAGGTGTGGGTTAAAGGTTTTTACTTATGAAGACAGAGAGAAAAAGAAAGAAAAAAAGGGTTGCATTGAACAGAAGCAGAGACAACAGAGACAGAGCTAGTTTAGGAGTAGTAGCTATGAGATAGATAGATATTAATAAGAAAGAAAGAAAGATTGAAGAACAAAAACGGGTCCTGGCATGTGTTCTGTTTGTAACATTGATTTTGTTCCTTTTACTAGTTAAAATTCTATAGAGACAATTGGTGGAATTAAAAAAACATAATAGTATTAGTAAGAAATGAAATTGGTAGTTGAGATAGATGAATGAGTGAGTGTTGTGTTGCTGACAAGTTGGTGAGAGTTACTGTTGAGGGGTATGACCTATCTGAAAAGGTTGGAATGAATTTTGAATGCTATGAAACTGTCACTGTTTGACTCTGTTCCGTTTTCACTTTACCATTTATTTATATAATAAAGGAATGGTCCTCTCCTCTAGTAGTAGTATGTATGTCCTATGAATGAATGAATCTATGGATTTATGTGTGGAATTTTTGGTAATAAAGTTATCAAACTTTTTCAATGGGAAAGGCCAAATTTTATTTATTTCATATTTATGGATCTCATGATTTTTTTAGCATACTGGATCTCACGCTTTTTGTTTTACCTTTTACCCATGTTACTATTACTATGTCCACACATGCCAACCTACATTTTATTTATTTATTTATTTACTTTTGTTTTGTTATGTAGCCTAGTGACCTCATAAGTGGGATGACCGAGGTTCGAACCCCGATCCCCAACATATATAATGTAATGTTTGACCTAAGCTCACGAGACCAACCTACATTTTTATTTTTGGTCAAGTAGCTTAATGGCTAGAAATTCCACCATTTTAAGGTGGATAAGTGGGATGACCAAAGTTCGAACTCTGGCCCCCTGCATATATAATGCAACGTCCTACCAACTGAGCTAAGCTCACGAGACCAACCTACATTTTATTTAATGGGAAATAAATGGTTTTTTTACTCAATGGGAAATAAATGTCAAATAATGTTTGTGGAACAGCAATTAAAATTTTTTTATCTTAGAATTTGTAGATTTAATATCTTAAAATATAAAGATTATTAAACGGATGATGTGTATTCAAATTTAACGATAATAGTAAAAGAAATTATTAAACGACGGAACTTAAAACTTTTAAAAAATAAGGGACCAACTGAAAATCTAAAATAAATATAAAAACTAAAAATATAATTAAGCCTTTGTTTTATTAGAGAGTCTAACATCTTTCATTAGACTCAACCTAGTTGCATTGTTATTTTAGTTGGCACCTTTTAGTTTAATTTAAAATTTTTTCGCCAAGTAGTCTGGTGGCTAGAAAATACACCTTAAAAATGAATAAGTGAAGTATTTCGGGTTTAAATCTGAGCTCCTGTACATATAGTGCGATATCTCTATCAACTGAGTTAAAAGTGAGTTCTCACGAAGATAATTTAATTTAAATTTTGAGTAGAATTAGTAGGAAAAAATATTGATTAGGATGGAGTAATGGAGATAGAGATGGTGCAATGAATATTTTGAATGAGACGGTGGCAGCAGTTATCGATGCATTAAAAAATAAGAATAAAAGTAGGAAAATAGTCAATGGCAGGTAGCATAGTGTAAGGAAATTCGGCGAAGAAAACGGATATGTCATACTAACACAATTTTAATTAATTAGGTACAAATTAACTATATGGTCAAACAAGAAAATGTAATGAGTCAACACAATTAGTATAGGTTACAGCATTTAAAAAAAGAAAATGAGTATATGATATGAATAAAAAGTGAAAACTTGGAAAGAAAGTTTATCTTTGGAGTAAGGAGCTGGAAGTATGGAAGAAAGAGTAAAGAGTGTGCAGTGTGGAAGCCAAACATAAACGTATCTTCTAAAATCCATTCCATTGTTTCTGTTTTCTTTGTTGTTACTTTGACTTTGACCATCAACATCTTCATACAACATAAAAAAACATAGAACATGCTATGGGGTTTGTGCAATTAAGTTACTATTTCATTTCACATCCATTCATTCAATTTAAGAATTTCATTTCACATCTATTCATTGGATCATCATTATAACAAATATTATTGATAATTGTCATTTTAAAATATTCATTTTTTTTTTTATATTATATGTTATATTTTACTTCAAATTTAATATTTATTTCGTCAAAAAGTTAAACTATTATTTTATATTACATTTTATAATATTAATATTTTAAAAAATTTACATTTTATAATTTGAATATCCAAAAATCAATTTAAATTAAACTGCATAAAATTGAATTTGATCGAATCGAATTTTTTTATTTATCATTCGAACCAAATCCAACCACAAATAAATTTATTTTTAAATCGGATAAATTTTTGACTCAAAATCGATCCAAGCTGAACCACGAACACACCTTATCTGCAATAGAATTGGCCAAGAAATAAGTACAAGTATTTGAAAAAAGAAGAAATTAGACATTAATTGTAGTACTAGTACAATTAGATAAGATGGGTAAGAGTTTGATACCAAGACTTTGACAATATGTGACGTCCATAAGTCAACACGAATTGTAGCAAAATTCCACTACATCTCAAATCAAATCACATGAGGTGCCAAGATTTCATTGTTTGCTTCCTTAATACGACACTTATCTTGATTTTCTACACATTCACATGGAAAATAAGATAACACTATCTTCACTACCAATCACACGATCAGTTGCGTCCGTAATTCATGGTGGTGGACTGGACTTGCTATTTTAACATCATCATCGAGCTGTTAAAATATTACTTTACCTGTTATCAATTTTATTCATTTTATCTCACATGTGTTTTGTCAAACAAATATTAGTAGTAAATGTTTCACCAATTATCTGACCAGTACAATATATACTACTACTTTTTCTCCGTCCTTAATTATAAAACCCTGTTTATTTTAAAAATACTCATCAAAATAAATTGAACAAAATCTTATATGTTAATATTTACATTTATATATTATTAAAAAATATACGGTCAAAACAAGATAAATGAATAATACATTTTTGTCAAATTAGGGACGAAGTACTCCATCTAGCTTTATTTATAAGCAAAAGTCAGCAAACAAATTTGGCCTTAAATATAAGCGAAAGTTGCCAAAATCATCTTTATTTAATGTTATCATTCCAAAAATACTCTAATTAATTGTTTTACTTTTCAACATAATTGTAGAGTTCCAATGTAAATTATAAGGTCATTTTAGGAATTTCAATAGAAAAATCACATGAAATTAAGACAAAAAAGGTAATCGTTAATAAGTGTGCAAAATGAAATATTGGCTTACAAAAGAGGCCGGAGAGAGTATCATTTTACCAATCGTTAGTTGATTCAATAGTGATTGACACTGAACTTGGTAGGGAGAATCACGATTCAATTCCCCACAACTGCAATAAGAAGGAGACTGAAACCACCTGATGTCAGAACTAATCCCGAATCAGATTGGACAGTCTAATAGGCCAAATACGGATAGTGAAAATAAAACAAGAAAATTACTAAAAACTTTTTTTTGAATTACTATATGAAATTTCTACTATTTTGGAGACCTCTGAAACGTATGTGTGAATTTTTCCCTCCCAATAATTAGAGCTGGAAAGCTATATAATAAATTAAATCTTACTAACGAGGGCCCCCAAACACTCTTTACGCATTTCATTTAAAGACACTTTTTATTTAAAAAGTTAAACACTATAATTTTCAATGCATTAACTTTACAAATTTTCACAAAAATTCTATAAAAACTTACTATGTAAGGTCTTAAAAGTGTCCTGGAACACTCTTTAGCATTTGCCTAATAAATTTATCATTTTGACCAAAAAAAAATTCATTAATCCAACAACAAACTTGAGGTATGTGTATATGTTTCACAGTATAACAATGGTCTAGTTCGGATCAAGTATTTACTTTAGTATTTGTAAGTAGAGATTTATTTAATATGTGAAAACTAACCCGTTTTGAGCTCAAAGCCAAACCTTTTTAACAATCTAGAATGTTACAAAAGTGAGTGTTTATTGTGACCCTTTCAAGACAAATACTGCTTTAGGCCTTAATAGTTCAATCAGTGTAAAGAGAATTTAGGAGTAATCTTGGATCGCATTAACAAGTAACAACAGCAATTATAAATGCAGTTTACTAATATTTGAAAAAAATACAACAGTCCACTATTTGATGTCTTCTTTTATGATACAAAATTAATTCTTATTAGGCCTCCAACATGACAATTCATTCAATAATAAACAAGTATATCAAAAAATATGTTACAACATTTTTTCTCAAATTTTTTAGTTATCTAAGTTTCCTCAATGGCAATGCATTTCCAAAGAGCTCTTCTACTTCCTTAGCTTCCAATTTGAGACTATCCAATATCTCCATTTCTTCTTTAGATAATCCTTTTAAGAAATTTTCCTCATCTTCTTGAAACACTTTGAATCCTTCTGCCAATCTTTGTAACAAGGTCATTTCTGTTTTACCAACTTTTTCTACCTCTTTTTCTACTTCTTCTTCTAACTCTTCAACTTCTCTCACAATGGTTTTCTCTCCTTCCTCTACCTTTTTCTCAATTCTCTCCACAATAGAAGGCTCTGGTCCACATGTATTATCTGTTTTAATGAACTTGCTAAAGTCTCTTCCTACACTCTTTGCCGCTTTATCAAGTTCAGGAATAATAGATTCAGGTAAAACTGCACTCCTTGTGTACACAACGGCACCACCATATCCATCCCATGCATCGTTTCTGCCTCGGTAGTATATAAATATATAGTCGTCCGGTTTGTTCTCAATTTGAGATGACAAAACATACCTGCAGATCATTGCTTGTAAGTCCTCTATTACTAGGGCCTGATGGCAACAGAAAATCATGAATTCTCTTATATTGGAACCGCGAAAATGTGCAACCAAGATGCTAGGAACCTTTTTAAGGTGTGGTGTGTAAAAGATGCTGAAAAAGCAACTTGTTGTCATCTATGTCCTTTCTTTTCCTTAAGTTGCAAGTAACATTTAGGGCCTCTTTTGGTCGATTTGAACTTATCTACTAACATAAACACGTGCGAGACTGTCTGGGATAGCTTATGGAAATCGCTTATCTCATGTTTGTATGCTGTTTTCAGCTTATGAAAACAACCTATAGCTAATATGAAATGATTTTTACTTTATTTGATCTTTTGTTATAGACATAGCTTAAACATAAACACTTATATGATAAGCGCTTAATTAAACTGTTTAACCAAACAGAGAACTTACTTCAATCCCTTGAACTTCTTTTTAAATAGTGGCAAAATTATAGGTATGCATGCTTCAATGTGGATATATCTATATAGTATACATGTTTAAGTTAGTAAAAAATAAAAAAGAGAGCTTCTAGAAAGGAATTACCAGTCATCTTGATAGTTAAGGTACTCGTTATCATGATTGTAGAGGATTCCTGGATTAGCAGGATCTTGCTCAAATCTCTGCACAGCTGACCTTGTAAGAAATCCACCATCTGGAGTTGGTATTCTCCATGTTATATTACCCACAAGTTTATTTGATTCTGTGTGAAATTCATGTAATTGGCAGTCAAATGCATCAAAGGTAGGATTTAAGCCACTAGTGATGAACCACTTGCCACTAAAATCTGCAATGTTAAAGCTCTTCACAAGGATATCGGGGTTTGGAACAGGAAATTCTCCCACATCAGATTTCTTAGGTACGCATTTCTTCCTCGAGACAGCGCACTCATTGAATTCATCAACCACCTTGTTTTCAAACACGTCCCCGCATTTAATCTATAAAATTTAGACAAAATAAGAAGCTTTCATGAGCAGAAAGTTCGGATTGTCTTGACAATTGGTGTAGAATGGTACAAGCATGAATTTGATGTAAAGTAGAAGAAGACTAACTTGGCATTCAGTCTCATCAGGTCTATTGTTGCATGTTTGGAGACAAGCAATATTGGCAGCACATGATGGGTTTGCAAGACACTTAGCCAATTCTACCCTGCATACATAAAAGAGGAAGGCCTGCTGTATTACTTTCTGTTATTATGGTTTTGAAGCAATGTATGGATTTGGATCCTCTCGTGTTTGAATTGAACATGAGAGGGTATGTTCATCATCTCACGATTAAAATTTATCAAATTGAACAACTTAAAAAATATATAAGTGGGGCACAATGAGCTTTACTGGTGAGATGATGCACACAACTCTCATGTTGGATTCAAACATGGGAGGGTCCAAATCCGTCAACTTAGAGGCCACGTGCAATGTTGTCAAACACGTAACTTGGGGATTTGGATCGAAAGGTATTATATTGTAACTTGGAGAATCGTAACACGGATCGTAAGATCCTCCCAAAGTGGAGGATCATAACTTGGAGAAGGATTGTAATACAAAATCATAAGATTGTAACCTCTAAAATCATAACCACATGTAACAATTGTTTTTCTATAAAAAGAGATTCTAATCCATCAATATTTGGCAACAAAATCATTGAGTTGAGATATGGTTTTGAATCCAAGTTGGGTTCTACTACAATTGAAGTGAAAACTAGTAGGGTTTCTTAAATCTTACATCGCATTTCAAGTCTTAGAATTCGAGTTGGACCTAACTAAACCCTACAAAATCAATATGTAAAGTGAGGGATGCCTCTCATTTCAGGTCTTATCTCATTCAATATTTCTTAACAGCACAGTCCACTTAAAGAGAATTAAGAGTTCAAATAAAATTCTACCATCGGAGATGCTCTAAGACGTATAGCATACCTGCATTCCTTGAGCAAACAAGCACAAGTTTTGAGAGCATCAACAGCATCAGCTGATGGAACAACCATTAAAATGCAAACCAATAAGCCAGCTACTTCCATTATGCCTAAATTTCTCCAATCTTTGAGAGAAACAAGCATCCTATTAATCCCAATTCCTATTACCTGCAAAACAAAAGTGTTGTTTTAGGAACAAATTATACATTTTTCACATAAAAAATGAAGCTGGAGCAACCAACAATTACTTACATGTGGGATATTTGTAGGAGTTGGGGAAGAACCATGTTTATGTTGGCATTTGCATACCAAACCACGAGAATGACGAGGATGTCTTAAGAAATGCAAGCGTGGTGTAGACAATACTTTGAGCAATGCCACATTAGTACTAGGAGGACATTGAAACCTTGTTTGTTTTGTTCTGTGAAACCTTAAATCACTTTTGATAATAATATTTGAATTTAAACCCAAAGTTGCCATATACATATTTATATTATCTATTTATGTCCTCTCACCTTATAACATGAAACTGCAAAACAGAATAAAAAAAATAGTATAAGTAAGTAAAGGTAGATTAAATAAAATGAGCAAGATTAAGTAAAGCATAATAAGCAATAATAATAATAATAATATAAGACATGCCTTATAATATGGAATTGGAGCTGCAGTTGAATAATAGTAGAAAAAGAATATAATAAGAAGAAAAAATAAAAAAGAAGAAAGAAAGAAGAAACGAGAAAGGGCGTGGCATTAGAAGAAGAAGAAGATGAGATAAGAACATGGTGTGTGTGTTGGTGTGTGGACTGTAAACACACTGCCACCAAAATTGTACACGTCGACTCTTTCTAGGGACTTTTCAACTCTCTCTTCTTGCAACTGGACTGGACTCTAATTTCTTCTTTCATGGCCCATTTCACATTCTTCATTCATGAAAATTTGTCAAGCTACCCCTCCCTATCTCTTTTCTATCTCCAATATTCCAATTCTGCTCCTGCATAAACTTCTGTTCGAAAAAATCAAAAATTTTGGTAGTACAAATTCAAAGGAATTTCGGTTTTTATAAACCCAAAAAAAAAATTCAAGGCAAAAAAAACTTTGATTTTTAAAAACCAAAGTGTTTTGTAAGGGCAAAATTGGAAATTCATGGGGTAGAAAAGAGATAGGGGGTAGCTTGAGAAATTTTCTTCATTCATACTACTATACTAGCACTAATTATAAATTAAGGAAAATATTTCTACTAAAAAATAAAATTAAGGAAAATTTTCACTTTTTTTTTTGTCAAATAGTTTAGTGGTTAGAACTCACACTTTGATGACGTCAATTACTTTATGTATTTAGCCGTAAGGATTAGAGATGTGATTTTTATTTTCAAAGAGTATTGTCCATAGTCCTTTAGAGTTTCTAATAATTTTAAACTCTCATCCAGGAGATTTGTTTGATATTGATGCCATGTAGTCAAATTAATTTGAAATTTAAATTATTTATATATAGATAATAACATACTGAATTTGTGTCACTTTTAAATTATTATTTTTGTTTTCCTCAATTTATTTGTCCCTTTAGAATATCAAACTATTTCGGCCCGGACTAAAGTCCATAAAACTAATAGCTCATGAAAATTTCTCTTCCGACCCCTTGCCATTCTTTTTTACCTACAATATTCCAATTTTACCGATGCAGAAAACTTCGGTTTGAAAAAATTGATTTTTTTGGTAGTGCAAGTTTAGAGGAATTTCGGTTTCTAGAAACCGAAAAAATTCAAGGCAAAAAAACTTCGTTTTTAAAAACCGAAGTTTTTTGGAAGGGCAAAATTGAAAATTCATGAGGTAGAAAAGAAAAACGGAGTATCGCTTGAGAAATTTTCAGAGCTCATTTGGCCCGATACTACTCCTATTATCCATACAAAGACATATCATTTTCATGGTGTCTTACCTGCATCGTATAAATGACCCATAATACAAGTTTACCATATTTTTGTGCTACACTACTCATAGCAAATAAATAACATCTGTCAATGAGATATTCATTCCTCATTCCACTCATACAACGAGACCTAGAAAACAGTTACTCTCATCATTATCCTACATATATGTATGTGTAGTTGTGTACTCATCTTCAAGGTACACACATTTTTCCTGCAAATTATAATGGGTGAATTATTAAATATATTTAACCTTAACCTCATGATCTCATCTGTATATCTTAGAAATGGTGTAATTTTTTTTATAAAGTTTTACACAAAGGAGTATTTTTTTTTATATAAGGTGTATCAAAATTATTAAACTCTTATACAAAAATATATGTCATTATTAGTATAAAGAATTTGGTGATACAAACAAGGCATCAAGAATAGAAGCAAGCTGTGGTATGATAATTTCCACATTCATTAGCGATATTAACAAAGAAATACGAGTGTCTATATTTAGTGAATTCCACTTGTATAATGGAAAAAAATTTGGTGACTTTAACATCACTTTCTACGTTGCGCTGCTTCACAAACGTGCTTATTGTCTTGGATTGGATTATGCAAATAAAAAGCCATGATATTGGCTCGGCACCTTGTGCATGTATTTCTTATTTTTGCAATTTTCATACACTCATCCCACCTCGTATCTCCTGCACCCCCACAAGGTCAAACCATTTTCCTTACTCTTTTACTTACTACTATACTATTACTGTTAATCTTACATAATCACTTATTATTGTGAATTTATTTTTTAAGGTGTTAGTTATAACTGTTATATAGTGTTTGAGAATCTTTGAGACAGCTTAACCAAATTCATCTATTACTGAACAAAATAATACATGATAGAACAATAATAGACAGCTTTTTGAATTTATATTTTAGACAACTTGTATTTGAGACTAAAAGTCGTAAGTAGTTTAGTAGAGGACAAACATTTCAGTTTTTGTTCAGTCCCTGATCCCAATTTGTCAAGTATCAAACGCAGTACAATTGAAGTTGTTTTGTCATTTCCCTTATTTTTTTAGCAGATCAAATAGACCCATAATCTTGTGACTAGGGTGTGTAGCATGTTTACCATTATGTGATTGTGGTGCACTATCTGAAGAGAAATTATGAAAATTTGGCAAATTAGAAGGTGCAATATTAATAGGCATGTGGTAATTAGATTAAGATTTGAACAATTTTTACTATGAGGTTATTTTTTTGGTTTTTATTTGATTCTAAAAAATTTAAAGCTTTAGTGTAGGATGAAAGGATAAAAAATTGTATTAACTTTGAAAAGTTTTTAAATCTGATGAATAGTCCGATGATATTAATGATTAATTTTTAGAACTGAAAGCACCGAGATAAGTGTTACTGTTAGGAAGAAATTAACACTCTAATAGGAGTATATTAACTTATATCAAAGACAATAAATGAATATCATGTACTATATTTGAATGTTATTTAATAAATATATCCAAGTGTCGGAGCTCATTAATTATGTGGCTATCGCACTTCAATTGTTACAGTTTTTTTTAGAAAAAAATCACTTATTTTATAAAAATAATCACTTTACAAATATTGCACCTGTTCGTTACAGATTTTTAACACAACTCTTTCCATTTGGTGCAGGTACATGTGTATTGGATTTCAATGCAACCCAAAATGAATATATGCCATTTGGTGAATGTGGAGATGTGAAAGAGGATATAAGCAAATGGGGCAATGGTTTTCCAACCACTCTATGCTGTCGAAATGCGCTCACCCTTCTGTCAGATGCCATGGCGACACAAGCCCGTAACAGAACAGGACAAGTGTTCCTTTCTCAAGAACAATGGCAAAGTTGCAACAAATCATTTCATCCACAACAAGGGATGTCAATGTCTTCATGTGGATTTGATAACATTTACTTTGGTAGCTCCCAATGCTCCAGCTTGGCTTTGCTAGATGTTCAGGGCTTGCAAGCGTACGCAGATGCATTGAACAAATGCAGCCACTTTGATCAGTCGTTCGATGTGTCGTGTGTGGAGTGTACAAGTGCAATATTGAACCTGAGAGAGGATTTATATTATACAAAACTTAAGGACAACAATGACACTGAGAGAGCCATATGTGGTGTAGCAGCTCTTGTTTCTGTTGCAGCTGAACAAAAAGATGACCCTTTCCTCGCAGACAAATTCTTGCGTTGCTTGCCACCTCCAGCAGTAAATATTAAGAGTAAGATTATTATACTTTTAGTGTATCTTAATGTATTGGGTCTATAATATAGATCAGATAGATTAGTTATTCAATTAATCTGAAAAGTGGATATTTGTTTATAATTAAGGCGGGAGGAAGTATTTGTTACTGTAGAAAATGACGGTCAAGTACAACTAATTTGCATGCCGTTATATTTGCAAAAACAATAAACATACCTCGATGTTGTGGTCAATGCCGGGTTTTGAAATAAAGTTCTACGATTGAGACCACAACGTCAAAGGTTCTTAATGTTTTTGTAACCTAAATGAGTTGATAGAGATTATGGTTATATTAGTTATATTTGATAGTGATCTTTGGAACATAAAAACAAGACGGAGATTTTTAACCTTGGCCAGCCGACAAATTTTGAAAATTTTGGATTCTGTTCTAAAACACATAAATAGAAAATGTAACTGACATGATCTTTTTTGGTGAAGCTAGAATCATCACAGAAGAAACTTGTGTTGGGAGTACTGGTGGTAGCTATCGTAGCATTATTGGTGATTGTTTTTCTGGTAAAATGTGTAACAAAAAAGAAGCCTATTAAGAAGAAGCATGTTCAATTGAAACAGATAACTACTTGGTCTGGATTGTACTGGTTTACAAAAACTGAAATTGAAAATGCAATGAATTTTGAAGATGAAAAGATAAACCTTGGACGTGGGAGTGCGGGTGAGGTATATAGAGGCGTTTTACCTAGTGGTCAAGTTGTGGCAATCAAGCATTTGATAAAGAATAGCACCTCTAGTTCTGATTCTTTCACCCGAGAACTCGCTGGTCTTTCGAGGCTTCGTCACCCAAATCTTGTTTGCTTGTTTGGTTGTTGTATGGAAGATGGTGAGAGATATTTAGTTTACGAATTTTGCGCCAATGGAAATCTTGCTCAACATCTCTTGAGTAATGTTCTTCACTTTTCACTCTTTTAACCATTTACCATATTCCAATGTAAATGTATATAATGTATATGATTTTATTTATTTATATGTGTGTGTGACTGTGTTTAGGAAGAGACAGCCATTTGACATGGGAAACAAGAGTGAGGATTTTGAAAGAATGTTCATTTGCACTTAAGTACCTTCATCAACATATCGAGGGTTGTGTTGTCCATAGAGATATCAAGGTAAGTGTGATGAAATAAATTGGATTGTATATTATGCACTTGATAATGTTTTCTTAATCTCTGATACTGATTTTTAATGTTTAGCTTACAAACATTCTTTTGACTGAGAAATACGATGCCAAACTGTCGGATTTTGGTTTGTCGAGGATGATGGGGATGGAAGAGAGCAAGGTTTTTACTGATGTTAGAGGAACCATAGGTTATATGGATCCGGAGTACATGAGCAATGCAAAGCTAACATGTGCGAGTGATGTATATAGTTTCGGAATTGTTGCTTTACAAATTCTGTCTGGACAGAAAGTCATAGAATTGGATCTTGATGCTAGAGATCAACTCACCAGAAAGGTAGATCAATTCGTTAGCGAACAGAAAAAGAAAATATTGTGTGCACATTACATTAGATTATTTTCAACTTATGTATTTATGCAATATTAATTTATGTAGGCAAGAGATGTGAGTTTGGGAAAGCGTCCATTGTCGGATTTTGTAGACTCACGACTAAAGGGACAGGTCGATAAGGATGATTTTGGTGACATTTTACAGATTGCAGTACTTTGCGTTGCCAAATCAAGCACAGGACGGCCAACAATTGGGGTTGTTTTTGACGAATTGGACAAAGTCTACGGGAACATAGAGGCGCGCAATGTAATAATATTGATAAAAATATGTTCATTTCGTTACTCTATTAATTAGTGTTTACAACTTAATCTGCACAAGTCGATTAAGTAGTGTTTGCTGTAGTTTTGTGCTTACCAAGCTGACAATAGTTTTCCGTTTATGCAGAAGGCAACCCCGTCAACAACAACATCAACATCTAGCTCTAATTGACTCGTCTTCGAAGTGGTCATATAATGTGTGTATGATTAAAATTGAAGAAGTGAAAATAGAAGATGAATATGTACATTACGGTACATATAATGTTATTTTCGGCATACAACTACCATGACTGTATTAGAGTGTGACATGTTTTCCTTGTCTTTCGCTCACTCGCAGATCTTAAAGTGCACCTAGCAAATGCGTTGGGTAAAAAAAAAACCATACAACAGCAAAAGAAACAAATATTGTTGCAGTCATTCAGATCTTCGATTCAGAAGCGTGTTATAGACTTGAAGCAATGGAAATTTGAATCGTAGCTACTTTGTCTTTCTTAATTTTATTTTACTCCTTATATTTATTTAGCATAGTTTATGTTTCACAATAATATTATGAAATACAGTTAGATTGAACTGAATAATAATAGCATGTTTGATTGTCCTAATTGCATGGATATGCATATGATAGTTAATCTTTAATTGTGACTACAGTAATAAGTAATACCATTAGAATTGCCATAATCATTTATATTATACAAACAAGGGCCACTGTTTCCAATAATTTCAACAATCCAGAAATTCACGGTTATCTTCACACTCGTTCTTGAACTAAAAGAAAATACATGAATGTAACTGAAGCCTACTAAACAAAACAAAACAAAGTGCATATAAATTTGGATGATAAAGTTTCAAGTTTTATGTTTTGAGAATATACATATACGGTTATGTTATACTTGTCTCGCAAAACCAACCTGATCAATGTATAAACAACAAGACTTCGACACAAATATACAAAACAATGTGTCAAAGTGTGTGCATATATGAATGCCTATTCAATTGTAAGTTATCATGAATGAACACTTCCCTCATCTGATCCTCTGCTGCTGGAATGTTCTAAACGGTGAAAACTTCCCCCCTCGGATGTCCCCGTGCTCATGCGATCAAAAGTATGAACTTCTGAACGTGATACATCCCCACTATCACTGCTTGTTAGGCCAAAAGAATATCCATTTGCATTATCTGATGGCCTACTGTCACCACGCTTGAGAAGAACATCTCCATCTTGTGACTCCTCGTCGCTGCTGCTATCAGATGATTTACTTCTTCCAGAAGATTTTTTACTGCTGTTCGGGTTTGCATCAGATTTTTTGCTGCTTTTCTGACTTAAACTTCCATCTGCCCCATGCTTTTTGGAACCTTTCTTTGATTTGGTCCTGCTTTTGTTGCTTGATTTGGAGTAGAACTTATCATCTTGTGGACTATAATCAGGTTGGTTTTCATCCTCATAATAATCACTTTCACTGCCTGATGATGCATCATCACATTCTTCGTATTTTCCACTAGCTGCTGCAATATCATGATTGCCCCCGCGCTCTTCATCAGAACTTCCGCTGTCACTGTCACTTTCGTTGGCAGTGGAAACAGTCTTCTGGGAGGTGGATTTCGGAGGTGGAGCTGGAGTTGGAGTTGGTGCAGGAGCACTTCCTGGAGGAGGAGCAGTAGAAAGAAAACTCAAAGCAGTTACAACATCGCTCATCAAAGGACGCGCTGCTGATTCCTCCTGTAAGCACATGGCTGCAATTGCAACAACTTGATTCAGATCCTTTTCCGGGTAATTTGTACCGAGATTTGGATCAGCTAAATCTCCATATTTTTTTGGATCTCTAAATATTGGTTGTGCCTGCTCATTCAAAAATATAAAAATTATCAAAACAGATATCATAGAATCATTCAAGCTATTACTTAAACAATAATGTTCAAAAGAGGTAGTTGTAGTTTACCCATGAAACTAGATTTTGCTCGTCGTGTGATTTTGTGGTGTCAACAGCTCGTCTTCCGGTTATGAGTTCTAGCAAGACAACTCCAAAACTGTATACATCTGACTTCAAAGTGAGGTTACCTGTTCTTACATACTCAGGAGCACTATAACCATAAGTACCCATGACTCTTGTAGGAACAATGTTCATCTTATCTTTACCAGCAAGTTTTGCAAGTCCATAATCAGATAGTTTTGCATTAAGTTCATTATCAAGCAAGATGTTCGACGATTTCAAGTCCCTATATATAACTGAGGGATTTGCCTTGTCATGCAAGTACCATAGTCCTTTTGCAACATGAGATGCTACTTTCATTCTTTCATACCAATCTAATGGAACTTGATCAGGTTTTCTCTCTGCCAAAATAAGATAAAAATATGATCTATTTTAGTTTTCCATAACTATAGTTGCATAAGATTATATCAAGTAAACATCCATTTTTATCCTTAAATGTGTCAAGCATTGTTACTATAGATTTTGAAAGTATCAAAATTACAAAAGCATCTCTCCACGTGTCTTTCTTTAGTTAGTTTGGTTATCTAATATATTTTTTTGTTAGTCAGTCTAGTCCATGAATTGAAGAGCAAAAGAGATACGCAGGGATGATTTTGTAATTTCAAAACATTAATAGACTATAATGATAACGCCTGATACATATATAGGGATCAAAATGACGATTTACTTGATTATGTCATGCAAACGCAAACATATGCATAAGTCAAAAATGGAAGAATATAGAAAGAAAGGTTGAATACCAAGAAGACGAGTTTCTAGAGATCCGGCTGGCATGAATTCATAGACCAAAAGACGTTGATCACCATCAGCACAATAACCGGAGAGTTTGACAAGATTTTCATGGTTTAAGAGACTCAACATCAAAACCTCAACCAGAAATTCTTTACTGCCTTGAATCCCATTTCGGTCAAGTTGTTTCACCGCTATCACCTAGAGAGAAAGGGAAATAACAAACAAACACATACACATTCAAACACATGTAAAAGTGTACAAACAATCTTAAAAAGAACAAAAAGCATCGCCTTAGACAATAAGCAACGCTCCCTCAAAACTTCCCCTATTCTTTTATGAAACATTTTTCACGGTTTTGACAACCATTTTCAACTGTTGTCACTTGTCAGCGACAATAAATGTTGTATTGGTGCTAATTAAGAATTAATAAATCAGAATTGATTTTATAACCTGTCCAGTTGCAGGAATTGTTCCTTTGTAAACTCTGCCAAAACCACCTTCTCCCAACAAACATTCTTGGCGAAAATTCTTTGTTGCAATTGCTAACTCGCGGAAAGTGAAATTTTGTGCTTGAATAGTTGTTGTGTCAACTTGGCTTGGATCTTCTGGCTTTGGTTTCTTGATATCTGCATGCATGTCACGTCACATACATGTAGACATAATAAATAAAATCAATAACAAAAAAGATCAGATTTCTGATAGGGCCATCCATATATGATGAGCCACATAACATAATAATCACATTGAAACATTGTTAGAATTTAATATTACCTGGTTTGCTTGTTATAAGATTGTTGTTTTCCTGTGGTTGTGCATCCCCATGTTCTCTCTTGCTATTGCTTTTCTTACTCTTTTGAGAGGTAAAACAAGGAAAGCAACTCATTCTTCTTCTTCTTCTAAGAAGAATCTATAAAAAAATTGTGGTATGATTTTTGTTGAATTTTTTTCTTAACTCAAAGAACAAAAAAAGAATATTAAAAAAAAACAAAAAATACAAAATCTCTCTGCATAATAAAATTAAAAAAAAAAAAAATAGTGAATGGAGGTTCCCTTCCCCTCAAAAGAGATTGAAGGAACCTTCAAGAGGGAAGGCAGAGGCTATAAAAATGATTAGAAGAATGATGAAAAACAAAAAGGTATAAGGAAGAGGTAGCCACCATGCAAAGTAATGATTAGAGGAATGAGAAAAAATGCTGAGGTTGTCTCGGAGATAAAAGGGGAACTATTTGGATGGACATTATTATGAGGTATATGAATTCCGATAATTGTGGATTTCATTCATGCGTATGATGTTTTTTTTTGGGTTGCATTGCATGTAATAGTTGTTAGTGTTGGCATCCAACGTTTTATTGTGTTAATTATGGTTATATTTTGACTTATACATAATTAATATTTGGTTATGGTAAGCCTCTTAATATCTTTTTATATACTATAGTCTATTAATAGATTATGAGATTTTTTTTACATCTTACCACTTTCTCACGCGTCCTATTAATTTTCGATTTTATCCTTCTGCTACTTAAATAGTGGGCGTGTAAAATCTTAAAAAAAAATTTCATAAATTTCTCATTTTTACAATGTCCACTACTTAATAGCGAATATGAGTATTTTGATAATTAGATAGAACGTATGAGAAAATTAGTAGAGTGACAAAATAAAAATCTCTTAGATTATATTGTGGTGTTGAGTTTGAGACAACTTAATATGCAATTACGTACTACATAACACACCATGAGTTCTTTAATTTAGTTGTCGACCATGAGCATGAAGTGGAGATGATAGCTATGCAGACAACGTGGTACTTTGGTAGTTGAAACCTAGGACCCTGGTTTGATTTTGTTTGTCGAGAGTTTATTTTGCCGTCTTACGAATTTCTCGCACGCCATAGTTTTATTCATCCGTATTAAAATAGTGGATGAATAAAATGAGAAATTTGAGAAAAATATATCATTTACTACTTAAGTAGCAAACGATATTTGAGAAAATCGTAAGACGACAAAAGAAACTTTGTTAGTTAAGGTCGAACTAAAGACAATTTATTAGCGATTAAAATTTAAAGTGAGAGACAACTTATTAACTCTTCCGCCTCTTACGTCAGATGTCGGATGATGTGAGACGAAAATAAATTTATAAGCAGAGACAATTTTCATCTTATAAGTAGATTTTGTAGGATTAAGTTAGTCCAAACCCAAAATTGTATCGTATCACAACATCTTTAAAGATATGTTGGACTACCTGCAAGATCCATTAGACCGTCTACTATCAAATTTCCGTTATTAAAGAAACATTCATCATCATACGAATTAATTTTATAAAATTTTGAGTTAACCTAGACTCCTAATTTTAAGATTTTATAACACTCATGGACTTCATAGGTGTATTACTTTTGGGCACATTTTTCTATTAGAAAATAGACTTGCGGACAATTGATTTGGTGAAATACAATTAATTTTAGTGTGTATAATTCATATATATATTAACCAAATAGTTTTTTTTTACCTCGACCAAATAGTTTTTATATATACAGTAAAATATTTGCTATATTTTTTTACTGAAAACTATTTGTTATGCACCCATAATTAGTTGATTTTTGAGTCGGATATGGAATTTTTACGTGATTGTAATTATAAATAAATATATTTTTTAACCATAGTGATGCATAATATTCATCGGGTAATTAGATTGAAATTGAATCCGTTTGAGAGATGAGTTTGGTTTCAAGTTTCAACCAATTTTGGATGTAAAAAATTGACGAGGCATTAAGTGTGTTATCAGCAATTTATTGAGCTGATGCAGGAATGGAATTTGAGCAAATTAAATCATCTTCTCTTTCAATTTAAAAGGAAGCTGTCACTCCACTTTGTAAGGAAGCTCTCCACAAATCCTAACTCAAATGGTAGAAATACCGAAATTGCTAGTGTCGGACGCCATGACCGGAGTTCGATCACTGATCACTCCACTTTGTGTGTGTGAGTTTCTAATGACTTTGTCATTTCGTCTACCAACCAAAAAAAAAAAGGAAGTTGTCTGGTATTTAATTTAATATAAGAAATATTTTACTTATTAGATTCATGGAATAATAAATGTATTTGGTCTAAAAAATAGACTAGATACATCAATAATTTCATAAATCTAAAAAACAAAAATTTTCTTATACGATGGAGTAGTACTGAACTAAGATTCAAATTTTTTTTCTTCTTTTTTTAAGATAGTTCAGTTGCTAAAAATGAATAAGTGAAATGTACTGTGTTCCAATTCCGATTTCTGCATAAAAAATGTTTTTACAACGATGCTTATGTTGAGTTTTTTAAATACTAGTCTAATATGATTCTTCATAATCTTTCGATGGAGGCTATATAATGTAAAATCTCAATTTTATTAACATATACTCTTTTCTTTTTGACCTAAAATACAAACAAAAATTGGTCAACAAAAATTATTATATTTAGTATAAAATTTAGATCAGATATATTAATTTTTATTGACTTATAAAATAAGAAAAAATAAAAAGAAGAAGAAAAAGAAATAACCATTCAAAATAAATAAAGTTGGTTTGTTTACTAAGGTCCACCATCTTGTAGAATTGCAGAAACAAAGCTGAAGAAGAAGAAGGAGGAACAAGCACCACCACCACCACCACCACCACCACCAACAACAACAACAGTAGCAGAAGCCGTTACTGTCTCAAACATTCATCAAATACTACCAACCAACAATAACTGTAAACCTAGGTAGGTACACTTTTTCTTTTTCATCATGAACGAAACTCTCTTCTTCATTTTCTCTTCCTTCAACTTTTCGATTTTATTTATGTCGCATAAAATTAAATTAATCTTATTCAACATATGTTTTTTATGTTGCTTTATCTGAATTGTGTTCCCCAAGGGAAAAAAAAATCTGACCTCGTAGTTTACGAAATTTAAATTGTGGATTGAGAAATTGAAATTCCCAAATTGAAAATTTTATTGGATCCGAACTGATTTTAACAGTTGTTGTGTTGCATTGGAGTTTTATTGATGCAAATATTTGACCTAGGTGAGCAATGTCGTTCTTGTTTCGTCAATGTTACTCCATGATTTCAAGCTTCATTATCAATCCCGTAATTATTTTACACAAGATTATATTTTTCTTAGGTTTTATGCTTTTATTATTTTTGAAAATGAAACCCTTAACTTAGTTTCCGGGTATCAAAATAGGTACAGTTACTCCTACCAAGTAGAAAGATCAAATTTTTATCATAGGGGTTGGTTATAGGGATCTGTAAATGAAGATTATGGATAAATAAATGATCTAGAAAAATTCCTAAGGAACTCGGAAGGATAAAGTTTATCCTTTTATACTTCTGCGTTCGATATATCATACATGTAATGCTTAGTTTAGTTGGTGGCTGTTTGTTTTTCACATAGCTCTCTTCTGTTGGCAAGACTATATAATGTTTTGGATGAACAAGCAAGCAATGATCTAGTGACAAACTTTTGTTTTCATGTATAAGTTTGTAGATTTCGATTTATATTCTAATTCTACTGATGTCTCTTTTCACATTTTTGAGATTTTTGTTCCTTTGCACTTGTTTCCAGGTTTTTTTTTTTTTTTTCCATTTTGAATAGTCCAATCACTATCAACTGGGAAGCCCCGATACTCCAAAAATATCAAAGTATCGGTGTATGTCTGACATGTATCTGACACCGATACATCGGGGAAGTATCCAGCAATTAAATTTGTTCTTTTTAAAAAAGTGGCCGATACATTTGTGATACGGCTTGGTTGTACGCGCGATACATAAAACTCCAAAAAGTTCATTTTTTTATTAAATATTTCCCCTTTTCTTTCCTATTTTTTCTTCTCTCCTCTTTTTCTTTGTTGGATAGTACTTACGATGTTTTTGTTATATATTGTAATTGGTGCGGAAAAGATATGTAACTGTTAGTTGTTTTGATCATTCTTAGTAATGTGAATGTTTATTTATTATCATTTTTAGTTATGTTTACATATTGTGCATTTATATATTTAATTTTAAATTTATTTTTTTATCAAAGTATCTTGGCCGTATCGTATCTTGAATTTTAAAATTTCCCCGTATCTCCGTATCCGTACTGTACTGTATCCGTATCTTATCAAGTATATGGGCTTCTTAGACTATCAGTTACTTTATGTACAGCTTTTACTTACCCTGTCCACTTGATAATTCTGTATTCCATTTTGTTTCAATGGCTTTCTGTTCTGAATTATGTGTAGATTTAATCAGGCATTCTCTTTTGTATTGCAGAGTCTGTTATTGGGAGGTGGTTTAATATGGTGGCATTTTTCAATGCCTATCCTTGGCAGTCCTTGATAATACATGAATATGATGAAGACCCTTAGAATCACGTGACATTGCTGGTTCCTTGTTTTAAAAGATAAGATATAATATGGATAACCATTCTTTAGTTTTAGATGATACTTCAGTTACTATAGAAGAACAACCATTAGTCATTGGTCAAGAGTTTCCAGATGTGGAAACCTGCCGAAGAACATTGAAAGATATTGCCATAGCTATGCATTTTGATCTTCGGATAGTTAAGTCAGATCGTAGTCGTTTTATAGCAAAGTGCTCCAAAGAAGGGTGCCCATGGCGTGTCCATGTAGCCAAATGTCCTGGTGTTCCTACTTTTACTATAAGAACCCTGCAAGGGGACCACACTTGTGAGGGAGTTCGCAATCTTCACCATCAGCAGGCATCAGTAGGTTGGGTTGCAAGATCTGTAGAATCACGCATTCGAGATAATCCACAATACAAACCAAGGGAAATACTGCAAGATATTCGTGATCAGCACGGAGTTGCTGTTTCTTACATGCAAGCTTGGCGAGGGAAGGAACGGAGCATGGCTGCGCTTCATGGAACATTTGAAGATGGTTACCGTTTTCTCCCTGCATACTGTGAGCAAATAAGGAAAACAAACCCTGGTAGCATTGCATCTGTTGGTGCCACTGGGCAAGAAAACTGTTTTCAACGTCTGTTTATTTCTTATCGTGCATCAATTTATGGGTTTATAAATGCTTGTAGACCTCTTTTAGAGCTTGACAGAGCACATCTTAAAGGAAAATATTTAGGTTCTATACTTTGTGCTGCAGCTGTTGATGCCGATGATGCTTTGTTTCCTTTGGCTATTGCTGTTGTTGATACTGAAAGCGATGAAAACTGGATGTGGTTTATGTCGGAATTACGGAAACTTCTTGGAGTAAACACTGACAACATGCCTAGACTTACAATACTATCGGAAAGGCAAAGGGGCATGGTGGAGGCAGTAGAAACACATTTTCCTAGTGCTTCACATGGTTTCTGTCTGCGTTATGTTAGCGAAAATTTTCGCGATACATTCAAAAACACAAAGTTGGTGAACATCTTTTGGAATGCTGTTTATGCCCTTACAGCTGCTGAATTTGAAAGCAAGATTACTGAGATGATAGAGGTTTCCCAGGATGTTATATCATGGTTTCAACAGTTCCCTCCCTACCTTTGGGCTGTTGCATACTTTGATGGTGTTCGATATGGCCATTTCACACTCGGGGTAACTGAATTGTTGTATAACTGGGCCCTAGAATGTCATGAGCTCCCCGTAGTGCAGATGATGGAATACATCCGCCATCAGATGACATCTTGGTTTAACGATCGAAGAGATGTGGGCATGGGGTGGACATCAATTCTCGTACCTTCTGCTGAGAAGCGGATTTCGGAGGCAATAGCTGATGCTCATTGTTACCAAGTACTCCGGGCAAATGAAGTTGAGTTTGAAATTGTGTCAACTGAAAGAACTAATATCGTGGATATACGAAGTCGTGAGTGCTCTTGTCGCCGATGGCAGCTGTATGGTTTACCTTGTGCTCATGCTGCCGCTGCACTTATTTCTTGTGGACACAATGCCCATTTGTTTGCTGAACCATGTTTCACTGTACAGAGTTACAGAATGGCCTATTCACAGGTGATAAATCCTATTCCAGACAAGAGTCAATGGAGGGAACATGGAGAAGGAGCAGAAGGTGGAGGAGGTGAAAGGGTTGATATCGTAATTCGCCCACCAAAGACTCGCCGACCCCCTGGAAGGCCTAAAAAGAAGGTCCTGAGAGTAGAGAACTTCAAGCGTCCTAAAAGAGTTGTCCAATGTGGTCGCTGCCATATGTTAGGACATTCTCAAAAGAAATGCACAATGCCCATTTGAAAGAATTAGTTTACTTGTTAAAATTTCAGCAACATTACAGCAAATAGAATGTATGTTGTGTTTGTATTGTAACTTAAATTTAAGTTTAAATGTATGCAGAACCAATCAGTAGCAAAGTAAGGATACATTAGATTTTGTCATGACTCCCATCAAGTGGTTTTGCTATGATGGTGGGCTGTCTACATGTTCTGCCTTGTATCACAAAACAAGTAATTAATGTCAGAAAACTGTCTTACTGATTTGTCTCTGTTCTGCGAATTGTATGACTATTTCATGATAAACTTGAATTTGAGCAAAATAATTTGAATTGGTATATCATTCCTTAAAATGAGGCCATGGTTGTCAAGTCTTCCAACTTTTGTTCTCTAAATAATGACTTGAAGTTAGTAGTACATGCTTTTCTTTATAGATATTTATCAACTTCAAATGAATCTGAAACTCATGAAAAACTGGCAATAGAAAATGAGGATACCACAAAAGAAATCATTTTCAAAACTTCAGAACTGTAGTACAGGTTATGATCTACTAAGTGAATCAAAAGGTGTCAAAATTGTTATTGCCGGTAGATCAGATCAGTTTTTGGCAGTGTTTGTGAATTTGGTGTATAAATTTTTATTGGATACAGGTTTTAGTAATTAAAGTCTGCATGTTTTAAAGTTAATTTGTTCTTCCCAGTGTATAAAATGTGTGTGTAATGGCGGTGTAATTGCAACGGTTCGCTGTGGATAACAACTCTACGGCTCATCCATTAATTGGTATTGTTTCTCCATTCTAAGACTTTGGCTTCTTTGGTGATGTTGCAAAAAAACACAGAAATCAATATACTCGATGTGTTGTATTCAATGCGGATTAATTTGAGTCGAGTAATGAAACGATACCTATAATAAATAGGATCATGCTTTTCAATAAGGGGGTGTAACTTTTTTAGCAGAGAAAGTGGGTGTAATCCTTAACATTTAAATAAAAATATTATCAAATGAAGTTTAAATTAACAGCTACAAAATGTATTACTGTTAAGGGGAATAAAGAATAAGAAATACATGTTAGTCATGATAGATGATGAGTGGAAAACTAATGTATATCTAGGTATGTAGTTTGGACATATTACTAAATCAGGAAAATCCAGTTCAAGAAATAAGGTCTAGTGATCAATGACACGCACTCCATGAACAAGTTAAAAAAAAATGATGGTCCAACATGAATGGCTCACCAGGCTTTGTGAGCTGGCAGTACAGCAGCCTGTGATCCCTCCACTGTCAAGGGCCGGAGGTGCTCGCTGCTCTGTGAATCCAGCCTGACGCTGTACCCTTCTGTCTAGGAATCAAGAGACCCAAGCCTTCGCTTAAGTCCCATGTCTCAACTCTCAACTTGGAGCGGGCAGGCCAGCATGGTGCAGCCACCAACTCAACCTGACAAGCCAAAGCTGTGTTCCATCACCTTGGTGCCCCCACTCGGGTCACAAGTTGGCACAACCCAACTCCGCAAACTGAGAGATGTGTTAGCAGTTTATAAACACTCATTTGTATCATGTTTTAACCAATGTGGGACTTGTAAATGCTAACCTAAACAATAGATCCCAAAAAGGCTAACATGAACAATAGTTGATAGATCCAAAAGGGTGTAGACTTCAGTTGGAAATTGGTATGTTGTAATGGAATTTGATACTGTGTGATCCAAAATTGTTGTTGATGTGATAATTTTTTCTGCTTACAAGGAAATGATGATCTAACTGGGTTGCATATTTGAGAATTGCAACTTGCAAGGAAAAAACATGGATAATGCTAGATGTGATGCTGCACATTGTGCCAAAAATGAAATTGAAACAATACATATTGAATGACTACAATATCTGTATCAGAACTGTTGTTTTTCATGTTGTCAAATTGCATATATTGTTGAACTATCATGTCTCAGGTTCAAATATTAGTTTGACAAGTCAATAAGCAATGTTGGGGATAAAAAGCTGGCAACTCTCTTACATTAATCACAATTACTTGTAGTTATATAAGATGCACAAGAATCCATTATCAATCTCCTTCAATATCAAATTCAGAAATATTCATCTGCTTCAATTCATTTACATCTGCACTTCCTTGAAGCCAAATGGGGTTCTGTAAAAGAAATGGTTACTAACTGTATGGTGGCTATGGAGCATGAAGAAAAGTAACAAGAAAAAAATGATGGTTCAATGGCTTGGCTCACCAAGCTTTTTGGACTGGGAATACTGTGGCCTGTGATCCCTCCACTGTTAAGAGAAAGAGGTGTTCGCTGCTCTGTGAAACCAGCCTCACGCCGTGCCCTCCTGTCTAAGAGACTTGAAACCCAAGCTTTCGCTTAAGTCCCATGACTCAACTCTCAACTTGGAGTGGGCAGGCCAACATGGTGCACCCTCCAGACCAACCTGACAAGCCAAAGCTGTGTTCCATCACCTTAATGCCCCCACTTGGGTTACAAGTTGGAGCTACCCAACTCAGCAAACTAACTCGTGTGTTAGATGGTTATAAACAGTCTTTTTTGTTATAATATAGGCGATGTGGGACTTATAAATGACATAGAATAGTTAGCTTTTGTCGTTTCACGAATTTAGTAGAAATATTCTTTGGCACCGATGAAATAAAAGGTAGGCAGAAAAACTGAATTCATTAAGATGCTATTAGATTCTTCTATACAAGCATTGACATGGACACGGATACCGGACACATACCGATGCCCGTATGCAACCGACCCACATCCGACCGAATGCTTCAATATGCTGTCGGTTATATCGGTTTCGAGTCGGGTTGCGGGTCCGTGGAGACAGGTCCTAAGTATGAGGGCAGTATAAATTTTTTAAGAAACAGTATATTACATGTCAGATATTTTATAATATAATGTTAACTCATCAAAATGATATTTTATATTTGAATGAGCTTCAAACCGTTAGGAATCTGTTAGGACGTGTGATTTTCTGTTACAAGTTAGTTAGGAATCTGTTTGGCATCCCTTGGTTTTCAGTTACATTATTATAAATACATGCATACTAGTATTCAATATTCATTCATTCAACCACATTCAGAATTTTATTTTCACACTCTCAACACTCATTCATCCTTCAATCTTTTCTTTTCTTTTCTTTTCTTGTCTTCAAGAAGAGAAACACAAACAAGATCATTCATGGCTACGTTTCTAAAGAATCTTTTCGGGTCCCCTTACCAAAAGTATAATTTCAAAGCTGAACGGTTTAATAAAGACCCTCTGGCGTGGTTGAGACCACTGGTTAGGCATCACTGTGGCGAATTCTCCATGGCTGCTGTTCAGGCGAATATGAATATGGAAGATCAGAGCCAAGTTGAAGTTGGCACTGATGCACTCTTTGTTGGAGTTTATGATGGCCATAAAGGCGACACCGCTTCCATCTATCTTAGAAATCACATCTTCAGTGAACTATTAAGTGAGTCTTCTTTTCATTAATTTATTGATTCTTCTTTCTCATTTGCATTTTCATTCATGTATACATACATATATTGTGCAGTGACTTGTTACTTAGAAGATGCACTTTTGCCTATTTTGTTTCTTACCTTTAATTCTTTGAATGGTGTTCTTTGAGTGTGGATATGAAACTTAAAGGAATTAAGTGATTCTATATCCAAGAATTGAGGAGATGGAAAATGTTTTCTTAATTATAAACACTGAAGAAATCAACAAAATTAATCTTTCTTGTGCTTTTGGTGCTAATATAATTTTTACCGTATCATATTGTTGTATTTTTGGTCTAAGTCGACATGTACGTTACATTATCATGTATGGTGTAGTACTGTTTTAGCATGGAAGTTTGATGAGGAAATAATCTGGTTATAAATTTCAGGGCTTATTCAGCAGAAGAATAATAACAATATGAATGAGAGTATTCTGAGGCAAGTTATTGACCAAATGGAGAAAGGTTTTATTGAGTTTGCTAGAAATAGTTTTGAGCAACAGCATCAGCTACAGAATAGTTTTGTTAGTTCAGGATGTTTGATTTGTATCATATGGAAAGGGAAGTTATTTGTCGCCAACGTTGGAAACTCGCGCGCTATACTCGGTTCTCAGAAAGGCATTGGTCAAATTAAAAAATTGGTTGTTAAACAGATGTGTAGAGATCACAATTTTCTAAATATTGATATTCAGCAAGAACTCGATGAATTGCATCCAGATAATAATCGTAGTTGCTACCAAAGTATTGAAGGTAAAGGCTTAATCGAGACAAGTAGATGTATAGGATATGCATATATGAAAAACTCAGAGTTCACCAAGAGGAGATCATTCGAAATCCCAGTGTCTGAAGTAGTGATTCCAACTTTTACAGAACCTTTGCTAACATCAGAACCAGATGTTTATTCAAGAGACTTAAAAGATAGTGATAGATTCATTATATTTGGATCTGGTGGATTTTGGAAATTGATTTCAAACGAGAAGGCTGCTAGAGTTGTTAACACCAGTCCACGAGATAGAATCGCGGAAACACTTGTCAAGCTTGCTCAAGAGGAGGGGGTTACTAAAAGGGGGAAAAAATATCGTGACCTTATAGAGATTCCTAATAGTAACTGTGTTAGCGGGAACAATGGCAATCGAAATACTGGATTTAGATCGGCTTATCATGATGATATAACTGTGATTGTTGTATATTTGGACCAAAGGCTAAAGGGTTTGAAGCCAGAGATCAACTCCTATAAAGGCTGCAATTACGCAGTTCAACAATCAGAGTTTACAAATTTATATAATAATGCTAATGAGTGAAACATGTATAGCTAGGAAATAAGATGCCATTGTTTTTTCATTTTCTCAGTTCTGTTGTAAGTGTCACAATGATTACATCTCTGCCTTAATTTTCCAAATGGAAGTTTGAAAACATTTCTTTTACGCTGTATACATACAGTTTTTCAGTACTCAGTTGTTTATTATCTGAATTCTGAACTGAAAACATTGATAAAAGTGCAGAAAGAATAAAGAAGAAAATCCTTTAAGCCTTTATTTGTTAGCTTTGTTGCATTGTTATACATAGTCGTTCCGAAACTTGGATAAAATGAGAGGATTGTGTTAGTGGTCAACATTGATCAAAGACTAGGGCTTGCTGTTAGGGAGAAACCAACCTTGAAGATTAGTGCTACTCTAGATACATATGTTCTTTCTGTTGTTGTCACAAACAAGGTAACTCCTATGCAGCTTTAGAAAGATAAGACCCGTCTTGCATATAAACCAGTGAATTTGGAAAAATGAAATCGAAAAACATATAACGGGATACTTTCTTTAGAAGAAAAACAACAATGCAATATTTGCCACAAACCTAGCATCATACATTACAGACAATAAAAAGTCTTAAAAATCCTACACTAAGATGGAAATAGTAGCTACCTTTCAAGAGTTCTTCCGGATTTTCTTAGCAATTTGAAGTGCAGATGTCCCTCTCTGGACAATGATCGACTGCACTGTTAACTAAACATGCGCTGCATTCTATACACAAACATATATACAGAAAATCAAGGGATGCCTAACTTTTTTCAAAACAATATCATCTTGTTGTGGCTTGAAAATATCATGTTTATGGAAGAAAAGATAATAGAAAAACGATTTCCATGTCTTAGCATGAGAACCAGATGGCAAAGCTTTGGTCAGTGTTTCTGTCAAAACCAGTCGCCGCCAGACAGTTCACCCCTTGTTGCACTAATTTCTCGTGTGTTCTCCACACGAAAACTTTAATCTTATGAGGCACTTTCCGCCACCACAGATCAATCCAGTTCCCTTGCACTCTCATATGAGTTGAGTCTATAACAGCAGATTCCATTATGTACAAAGGAATTAGACATAATTTAATAGCTCACTAAACTATGCACTAATTCAAAGAAAGGCTGCACTTGTAATGCCTTTTTCATTCATAGGGCCAAGAAGATACTAGTGACCAGAATGCCTTTTGCATTCGTCAAATTCTGAAGTCTGATACCATATTACATTCTTCTAGCCTCATTGGCATTTTAGCCTTTACCGACCTTTTTATTTGTCAGAGCCATAGTTTTAATTCTCTAACCTCTGAACTGTAATGTTGAATGTTGTGGCAAAGCTAATGGATGTAAAGCGAATGTTGTGTGCATAGAAAGTGGGACGTGAATAAATAGAGTTCAAACGCAGATCAAATAAAACGGTTATGAATGGTATATGAGATTATTTTGTAAAAGTAGTTGCCTGACTTTTTTTTTATTTAAATTTGATGTGATATATTTTTCTTAAGGATTTAATTTGATCGATAAGTTAGATCGCTCTTTAAATTTTACATATCTTAGGAGAGAAATAAAAATGTAACAAAAAAGTTCATGTAGAAAATTGTTTTAAGAAGAGACATGTAATTATTTTGGGAGTAAAATAAAAATGCAAAAGAGAAGTTCTAGACCTATAACCAACCAAAATATTTTGGGACCTAAATTTAGAGACTTACATAATCAGAAAATTATTAGCAATGTTTGTGAATTTGGTGTATAAATTTTTATTCAAGACAGGTTTTAGTAATTAAAGTCTAAAAAATGCTACCATGAAATTTGGTCTGTTGTAATGGAATTTGATACTATTTAATCCAAAATTGTTGTTGATGTGATGATTTTTTATGCTTATTTGGGAATTGCAGCTTGCAAGGAAAAAACATGGAAAATGTTAGATGTGATGATGCATTGTGCCAAAAATGGAATTGAAACAATACATATGGAATGACTACAATATATACCACATGCTGTATCAGAACTGTTGTCTTTTCATGTTGTCAAATTGACAAGTATTTACAAATGATTATTACCTAGCAGTGTGGAAAGTAAAAAAATGATGGTTCAATGGCTTGGCTCACCAAGCTTTTTGGACTGGGAATACTGTGGCCTGTTATCCTTCCACTGTTAAGAGAAGGAGGTGTTCGCTGCTCTGTGAAACCAGCCTCACGCCGTGCCCTCCTGTCTAAGAGACTTGAAACCCAAGCTTTCGCTTAAGTCCCATGACTCAACTCTCAACTTAGAGTGGGCAGGCCAACATGGTGCACCCTCCAGACCAACCTGACAAGCCAAAGCTGTGTTCCATCACCTTAATGCCCCCATTTGGGTTACAAGTTGGAGCTACCCAACTCGGCAAACTAACTCGTGTGTTAGATGCTTATAAAGAGTCATTTTTGTTATAATCTAGGCGATGTGGGACTTGGAAATGACAGAGGATAGTTATTTGCAGAGTTTTAATCATTGAGCTTCTAGTTTACACATTACTGATTATTGAGTATATATAGAAGCTGGCTTTTTGTTTAATCATTTATGCACCCTTTTCTTCCTTCAAAACAAAACTGAATTCATTAAAGTGCTATTAGATTCTTCCATCGAATTAATACACTCATCAATCATCATATACAAGCAGTGACATGGACTGATACCGGACACATACCAATCCTTACACATAGACACAGATAATAATTTTATTGAATGTACATAACTAGACGCCATGTTGGGGTTGGGCATGAAAACATATCGTACATAGGACACGCCTTCAATTTGAGGTGTCGATGCTACATAGATCATTTGTAAGTAAATCTCATCGGGCGTAATTCATGTACATGACTTACTACAAGCAATGAATATAGTTTATCAACAGGTACTTCAATTGTAAAAGTATACTTTTAGATCATTGCTTTGGTTAAGTCTCAGATAATGATGTAAAAACCACCTCCATGTTGTTCTCTAAGAAAGATTGGAATCTTTCAGCTACCTTGCCTTGCCTTTAATTCATAGCATGTTCCTCCACTTCTTCCTTTTTTTTTTAGAGACAGTTAGTGCAAGATTTATCTTTTTCTTTTTTGAAACAAAGATTTATCTTTTTCTATACTAGTATATGTATTTCTGAAAACATATTGTATATAGAAACTAGTAAATTGTATTGTTTTTTCATGTTTATCTTTTGAGAGAGAAAATTAATGTATCTTTTTTTTTTTGTTGAATAAAATTAATGTATCTTTACATTGTTAAATAGAAGATATTAAAATAAATTATATTTCAACTGATATAAAATACTGAAATTGTTTGGTCGGACGCCATGACCGTAGTTCAAACTTCGGTCTCTCTATTTTAGGTGAATAAGTTTTCGATAATTTGTGATTTCGTCTATTAAAGAAATAATGTATATCACTCTCAACTCTATATATTATGTTAGAGAGAGAAAGTATTAAGTTTGAAATAATTAATTAGTAGTAGGTTTTAAGCATGAAGAAGGAAGGAATATTAGTTAAGGCAAAAAACAAATGTTCCCATCCAAAACAAAACAAAACAAAAGAAAGAATAAGTAGAAGGAGTGTCTTTTGAGATAAGTGAGTAAGATGATTTCCTTTTTCAATTCCTTTAGAATAAATAAACTAATTACTTGTTAATTAATAAAACAAACAATGGATCGAGTGATTTTCACTTGAAAATGAAATGAAATGAACTCACTCACTCTTTAGCTTGTGTTGCCTTGTCTTCCTTACTTACAAATTGCAAGTTGCAACATACAATTAAATAATAGTAGTACTTAACATCTTCATTTGATGATTAATTAACTAACTAATAATTATTATATACATAACATAGAGTGTGGCGGTGCATTACATAACATACAGTAGTTGAAAGAAAGAAAGAGATGGAGTTAGCAGCAACAGCAGCAATGACATTCGATGAGGTTTCTATGGAACGCAGCAAGACCTTCATCTTTGCTCTTCAGGTACCATTCATTCAGATCTATCTATCTCTCCTTTATTTATTATTTCTCTAATTATATTATACTCATACCATATACTATTTATATATGTATTCTTCATATACCATATAATAATTAAACTCTTCATATTATATTTTTTAATGCTAGTATTACTCTAAAGTATGTTTATGCCATGTCTTGCTATTATATTAAACATACATAACCATCATCACGGATTTCATATGGAACTCAACGCATACCGGATAGCTGATAAGCTAGTTTATAGCAGTTGAGTTTATATCGGATAAGCTAACAAATTGAATTTGTAGTGTTTTGTAAAATTAGTGATTAAAGGAGCTTATAAATATGAAATGACATGTAAAAGATATGTTTAATTAATATTTAACTTTTTAAGTAAGATGACAGAGGTAAAATTGGAAGAAAATGTGATCAGTTATAAGTTTTAGGCTATATGTTAGTAGAAATAGCTATAAGCTCGTAGAAAAAAAAATGATACCAAACACATCTTTTTTGGCATACAAGCTTATAAGTCATAAGCTATAAGTTCAAAATTTGGCATTGCCTGGTAAACAAATGTCAAGGTCAGGGATACCAAAAAGGAACTATGAATTTGGGAAAATAATATGTCACTCATCGTAATTGAATGACCGCATTTCCCTTTTTCTTTTTTACCGTTGCAGGCTGTGTTTCATGTGAAAAGATTGTGATTTGAGATACAATTTCAAATGTTGATCCTAGTGTTATGTCTTTTCAGGAACTTAAGAACCTGAGGCCTCAACTCTATTCTGCTGCCGAGTACTGTGAAAAATCTTTTCTCCGTAGTGATCACAAAGAAATGTAAGATGTTCGTTTTGTACGGGAGATACTATAAGCTCGTGTATCATCTGCTGGCCAATGCCGATAATTCTTGTGTATTTAACCTGTACGGATTTCCTTTTAGGGTGCTTGACAACCTGAAAGATTATGCTGCAAGAGCCCTTGTGAATGCTGTTGATCATCTTGGGACGGTAGCTTACAAGTTAACCGACCTTCTTGAGCAGCAAACATTGGATGTCTCAACCATGGAATTGAAGATCTCTACTCTAAATCAGGTAGGTACAAATACTTTTGAGAAATCAATGTTAAACTAGGTATTTCTAATGAGTTGAAGTGACATATTTGCTTACACGCAGAGACTTCATACATGCCAAACTTACACAGATAAAGAGGGTATTCGGCAACAGCAGTTGTTGGCTATTATTCCTAGACATCACAAGCACTACATTTTGCCAAGTAGGCTTAACTGCTTTAACTCTTCTCCATTAGTAGTTATTGGCACCACAGACTGTGAATTTTGTTTTTACTTGTGGTTCTAATTCATTTCTGTTTAACAATGCAAGCTAGATTCGGTCAATAAAAAGGTACATTTCCATTCATACAAACAGACCGATGCAAAACAAAATTCATTTAAAACCAGAACTCGTCCGCAGCCTTCAGGTGTGTGGTTGAGAAAACTCTGTCTCTTATGAAGTGTTTGGTTTTATTGGTAATTTGACAGTATTTTATTCGACTGAATGTGTATTATTGTATTTAGGTACCCCTGTTGCAAAAACTCTTTCATGGCATCTTGCATCAGAAACTAAGTCAACCTTAAAAAAACGGAGTTCACATGCTTCAAAAAAGTAAGTTTTTAGTTTGAAGCTGTGCAAGACTATTTCTTTATTTATTATGCGCATTTACCATTGATGGCATTATTGAAGCACAAAGTTACAAATTGTTATCTTTTCACACATCCACTTTTGCAGGACTAAAGACCCAAAATTTTCTGCCAAGACCACAGGAGTTTTCGACCTTATAGGTATGTTGAATAATGGCATCCTTTGTGTTTGTTGATTATGTTTAATTCTTTCTGTTTCTCTTTTATTAATTTCTTTATTTCCTTGATATGACTTAGCTTCCTTAGTAGGATTCACAGCTGTGACTTCTCAATCCATAAGCACTTTTTGAATCATCAAATAATTAGAGATAGGATCTTAATTTAGATTCAAGTGTATTACATGATTCAGCTCAATTAGTTGTATTTTTTCAATAGAAATAATAGCTTAATTGCATGCTTGCAGATAATGAAGAGATTACGCGGTTGAAACCCTCAGCATCAAACAACCATGTACCAAATGCAGTTTCTACTTCTAGTTCTGCCGCCCAAACTCTCGGTGTCACAGGAAGGGTAATGTCATATTCATCAGCAAGTTCAAATGTTGTTCCATGCTTAATAGAATACTCAAAATTTGATTACATTAACCAACTTTTATCAATTGTTTGCATGTTTCTTAAACTGATAATGTTTGGCAAGTTATGCATTTATAGCTTTTTTGTTATCTAACATTTCTTTAGTGAAGTTATTGATGATTCTTTGTCTGCAGGATGCATTAGAGGGTTTCAGACCATTGACAAAATTTGGATCCTTCGACAATCGAATCCCACATGAGACTGTCCGTGTTCCTAGTCGCAGCAAAAGTGTGCTATCAAGTCTTTTTGTCAAGCAAGGATCTGCAAAATTGAGAACCGGCTCCGTCTCATAAATACCTCTCCAAGCAAATGCAACCCAATTGCATTATGCTGTTACCTTTGACTATGTGTCCACTAATGCCTAGAATTACTTAATTTTGTATTTGTAGTTTCATGCCTTTGAATAATGACAGTGTATAATTGTAAATTATGATCCATAGACAATTGGTACTCACTGTTTAGGCACACAAAGTGATTTTCCTGTCCTGGTAGTATTGTATTTGAAAATTTTCCAATCTGAATATATATATATATATATATATATTTTCACATAACTACAAATTTGTATAAAGACTAACTTGGATAAAAATACAAATCATAAAATTAGAAATTTATTTAAATTATTCATTTATTTTTGAATGATGTGTATAGTAGCAGTGAAATACTATAATGGTTTTAAGGTCCATCTAAACTATGCTTATTTTGGAGGGGCGATTTTAATACTAAAAAAAAAAGTTTGAAAGTTAAAAAATGCGTTTGCCGGGAGTCGAACCCGGGTCTATTGCTTGGAAGGCAATTATCCTAACCGTTGGACTACAAACGCTGGTTGTTGTTTTATTTTCTTACTGTATCACTTTCAATATTCTATATTAGTATCCCAGCACAGCAATACTTTCATCCTTCATTTATACATGCACATACTCGGTGTTTTTTAGTATAATGTTATTACTGTTTACAACGAATGTAACATATATTCAATTTATCTGAGCATAATTTAGTTGATAGAGATATTACATTTTATACGGAGGGATTAGTAGTATTTAAAAGATATCTAACAAAGAAGGGAAATGGATTTTTGTAATATGAAATATTAATGGGTCTATTGTTAATCCATGTTATTAGTGTGGGAAGGAATATAACCTTTAACCTTTGATGTTAAAATTCATACATCACAACTCAGAAGAACTTACCATACTTAAGGTGCCATTTATAAGATCAATTTAGGTACACTTCAAAAGTTGATACATATTTGGTTGGGCAAGAATACATGATCAGTATGGAAATAATCAAAAGTTGAAAAAAATTTATTTGAAAAGTATTGCTTGGTGCAAGATTAATTAAGATACAACATTCACACACACACACACACTTTGTCATACTGTGCACATCAAACCTTTAGGAATGGTGATAACTTATAAGATCATAAGAATAACTCGAATCTAATAATATGAAAATATTAAAACATTACTAAAATATGTAATTTGCTGGGTTTTTTTCAACCACACACCCTTTTTTTTCAGATTCAATTGAAACGCCTTTTCTTTTCCAATCATAAATAAAGTATTACTATTTCAATAGGTTTACATCTATAACTCTGAAACTGCCATGAACCACAATAGATTAGGCACTCTCAAAACTTCACATTAATACAATTGTGAGGCAAAACCAAGGGAAAAAGAAAAAACTTTGACAGCACCATAAATCTACTAAGTTACACTATGGAAATTTAACGGATCAACCATTCTTAGAGTTGCTTCTCGATCAGGGTCAAGCTACTATTAAGTTGCAATCCAGCCAGCAAAAGGATTAAACATGTAGAGTTGCATCTAAACCCAGAAAGGAGTGTCAAAATTTGTTGTCTGCATTTCATTTCCTGATTTAATGCATCAAATTCTAGGTGCTGCATTAAGAATCACAGGTTTGTTGTCAGTTGCGTGCCAGGAAGAAAGGAAAAAATTAGTAAAATACTCACAGCATAATAAACAATAAGCATAGAATAGTATAGTAATGCAAATTACTAATAACAGATGTATATGATTGGCTTGATTAATAAACTGAGTTCAAATTCATTGAGTGTCACTGAATCTTTGTAGAAAACAATATGAATATTATATTATAAATTCAGAGTATTTACCTCCGCCAATTGTTCCTTCAGGCAACCGCTCGATTGAGTATCTGTGTTTGGTGATGTACATTATTGGCACACCAGGAATCTGCAATACAGAAACCAAGTTCATGAGTCATGCATCCAGGTCCAACATTAAAGCAATGACAAGCACACAAATGATTAATTGTTTTACCTTCCGGATCCTCCTCTTCAAGTCTCGATCACATGTTGCCACAATGAAGCACTTATTCTGCGCCAAAGGAAAAGGTTTGTTTAAATAATTTGGAACAAAATAATGAAATGGGAAGTCGTGTTTGTTGTTACCGTTACTTTTATCTGAAATAATTCCTTAATGAAAGTGTTCACTTAAATGGATATACATTGCAACCACCAATAATTTGGAAAACTAGAACATCGGGGAATTAAGCAAATAATACATTGTATTCATTAGATTAGTGACGAATTCACGATTAGAAAACCTTTGTTACAATATTTCAATGTTCAAAAGTAGATGAAGATATGAGAAAAGAAAGGTAACTCTAATTTTCTAAGATGCAAGTGTGTTAGGATATCGAGTTTCGTTACAATTAGTACTATACCCACCAAATGTTAACAAATTGAATAACTCGTCCTCTATCCACGTACTCTCCTATCAATTAACAAACTATTCACAATATTCTAGTAACATAAATTCCATCTCAAAAGGTCAACAACAGAAATTAGTTTACTCATCTAGATAACCCCATGTACTGCTAAGAGATTATAATAGCTCAGACCCATAGAATAGAGGCCAATTTTTTTTGCCATTTTCTTGGATCTTGCCTTCATTATTTGATCAAAACAATAATTTAAAACTGTTTTCACTTTCCACGAGATCATAAGACAGGGTAAAAAACAGTAAAAGATATTCTTTGTCATGAAAGCCTTTTATCAAATTAAACAATCAAATTAATCCCATATGCTGTCCGATATTTAACAAATACTTAAAAATAAATCATACCAGAGTAACTCTGTCGACAAGGCAGTCATCAGCATAGGTACCCTTATGAGTACAGATTAATCTCTCAAATCGAGGATCCTTTGCAATCCTATCATTATAAAAGAGATAAATCAATACACCCCCAAGCTAAAACAAGAAAAATATAATTCGTTTTCTTCATTATACTGAGAGATGTCTTGTATCATCATAAATATAATATAATCAAGACTCAAGAGTAGCACGAAAAATTAGGATGGCAGATAAAAGCAATGATTTTTCATAGGGTTGAGGCGTTCCTGATTTTGTTTTTATTAGGATATAGTAAATGGCTAATTGGAATAGTAAATGTAGTTAAGAGTTGTAATAGTTAGTTAGTTAGTTATTTAGTTATTTGGATTACTTAGAGAGCATAGATGAAGTTATAAATTTGGATTTCTGATTTCTTATATCTCCAAAAACACATTAGGGATTTTAGCATAAAAATATCACAACAAATAAATTTGTTTCATAAAGCATATAGTGAAGACGAAAACTAAACAAAAAACACGGACAAGCCCAACATGCATAATTGCAAACATAATTTTGAATTCTTACACATACATAGCAGGCATATGAAAATATAACCAATAAAAATCAAGGCACCTAACATAAGATCTACCTTAGAGCTACGCGATATTTTGTGCCCAACTTCTCTAGTTCTGCCATCACACAATCTGTGATACACGGGGTACCTGGAAATCCAAAATATCAACAGAATAAGGATAAGAATAGCGTATAGGATGCTAGATTCAAATATGCCATGACACATGGAAAGACCAGCTTTTCAATCATGGAAAAGGTTAACAAAACACAAACTCTAAAACTCAAAAGAAACCAACATTCAACCAAACTTATACATGAAATACATAAATTGAATCAAGTAATCATCAATTCAAACTCACATTTTGCGTATAAGCAGTCCATCATTCCTTTCTCCAAATCCAACTGCATAAACAAAACCCTTTATGTAAGCCACCAACAAAGAAACTTAAAAAAATAAAATTATAAAACGCATACAATTGATTTTTGATAGAATAAACGCATACAATTGTTTTTTTTTTGTATTAACCCTCTAGTTCCTAGGGGAAGGGGCCCCCGGTAATCCAGAGTTCAGCCGTTGGGTAAGTAAAGCCTGACTAATAATTGTTCCCACAAGGAATCGAACTCGGGTTCTCCCAAACGATCCGTCCTAAGGGAGCTCATTAACCACTTGAACTCAATGTCTTGTTAAATAAACGCATACAATTTTAATTCGATCAATCAAACACTAAAATATTCTATTGCATAAATTTAAGCAGAAATTGCATGTTTGATTTATCATTGCAATCCTGAGAGAAAAAAAGCTCATAAGGATATATGCTTATGATCAAAACACAATCAGAAACATCATTGGCATCATATACTATAAGATTGAACAAAAAAACAATCTTTATAAATTAAAAAAAAGGATAGAAAAATGACAATAACAAGAGATAAATCAAAAAGGAAATTAAAGCAAAAAGTATGAGAAGACACATACTTTATTCTGGATGGAGAAATTGATGAAATTGGTATCAACCAAAACACGATAAGGAGGTCCCAAAGCAGTATTGTATTGAAAGAAAAGTGCTGAAGAATGTTTTGGACTGAATAATGCAAAATAAAAACAGTGATTATTATTTATTAAACCCTAAAAAAATAGTATGAAAAGTGAATGTTTTGGAATGAAGACTTACACGTTTCTGGGTAACTTTTCTTTAAGAGTGTTCTTCTTTTCAGGGTTCAAAACAGCTTCTTTATAGCTGAAATTGACACAGAAAAAATAATGAGTGAAAATAGAGAAAAAACGAAGCATTGGAATTGAGAGTGAAAGAAAAGTGACCTTTTGATTGCTTTGGAAGTGACCATCTTCTTGACAACAGCAAATTTGCCTCCTTTTTTAGCTTTACCCATTGTATTGTAGCGGACAAGAATCGCAGAGACGAGAGAGTAAAGGGCGGTGAGAAGATGAGTGAGTGAAGAAGAAGAAAGGAAAATTAGGTCACAATCTAATTTTTTATAATCTCATCACCCATTCTTTTTCTTTATTTTTTTTACGTTTCATCGTTCTTTTTATTTTCCCATTAATAATATAAAAAAACATTATATTTTACACTATAAACCATATTTTCCGTCATATTACTTTATTTTTTTATATGACATGACAAAATTATAGTTGTTTATTGGATGATCTCATAAAATAATTTAACAACTTTCGTGCATTTTCATTAAACTCTAAAAAAAATCAAATTATATTAGTGTAATATAATTTCTTGCATAAAATCAAATTATTTGAATAATATTAAGATTAATAGTGTTTAATAAAAATGCATAAATTCTTAATTACGGTGATTTTAATAACATATCAAATTGCCTATTAAAAAAAATAACATATCAAATTATTTTTTTATTTTTTATTTTACATGGGTATCTAAACTTTCAATTTAACTATATATTTTATATATTTTGTAAAATTTATATTAATTAAAATATTATTAAGCAGTGTAACATTGCACCGGTATAATATAATATTTTTCCTTATATACATTATTTACGATGAAGAACAACTACATATCACAAACTATTTCCGGTTTGTAATATGTACAAATAGAAAGATACTCCCTCGCCAACTTGTGCTTGTTGTGGTCTTTAGGAAGAAAAGTTTCTTCATTGCGTTCGTGACTGCAACTTTTCTCGAAGCCTTGGCATCACATCAGGTTCATTGATCCGTCTTTCTTCTCCTTATCAACTACTTACGATTGGCTTAAGACTAGTTCCACAAGGTCACAAGCATTTAAGTTCCCAGCTAGTGTTTGGTGTGCTTGGAGACATCGGAATTTGATGTGCTTAAATAACTAGATTTTGTCCCTCAGTGGTCTCTTCTTTAACATCAAAAGCATGGTTGAAACCTTCATTCATGCTTGATTGTTCTTCACTTCATGCTTTGTTTTTCGTTCAGGTAGTGCTCAAATTGATAGATACATTTGATGAAATAGCAACAATCACTCTTGTGTAATTGTCAATGTCGATGGTAGTTGTCATGGCTCTCCGATTCGTGTAGGATTTGGCGGAATTTTAAGAAACAACTCTAACTACTATTTATCAGGCTTCTCTAGTTTCATTCAGAACTCTTTAGACATCTTGCTTGCCGAGTTATATGTTATCTTCCATGGTCACACTAGCTAAGTATATGGATTTTGATACACTCATATGCTACTCCGACTCCTTCCACGGTATTAATCTCATCAAAGGTCCCAATATCCAGTTTCATGTTCATGTTGCCTTGATTCAAGATATTAAAGAGATGCTTTCTCGCAACAATGTTACGATAAGTCACACTCTTAAAGAGGGGAACCAATGTGTAAATCTCTTAGCTAAACTTGACGCTTCTTCAGACGCCGGTCTCTTAATTCATACTTCTCCTCCGAAAGGCATCTTCGAGCTTCTCATAAACGACGAGGCCAAACTTTTTTCCTTCGTAAATAATCTTTGTAGTGTTACTTTCTTTTATTTTTCCTTTTTATTATTTTAGCCTTATAACCAAAAAAACATATCACAAACTATTTTATTGGATTGGAATCCTCTAATGTTAGGGAGAAAAGCGTCATCTACCTTTTACTCTATCTCACTCGTATAACACTCACTCATGTTATTTTTCTCCATTTTTTAAGAAAATAAAATAAAATAAATTCCCCACTTTTCTTTCTATAAAAAATGCCCTAAATAAGGGAGACAAAGTTTTTTTTTTTTTTTGATAAAATAAGGGAGACAAAGTTAATCATGTTATTAAGTTCAAATAATTCGATAGATAGAACCCCTCAATATTATTTTTAAGTTCCCCACTTTTTTACATGCATTTTTTGAAGTTTAGATAATTCAATAGAACCCCCTCAATATACTTTGCGTCCTTCTGACATCAATAGGTGTAACGTTCGACCATTATTGAATCAACCATTGTAATTTGTATAATCTATACTATATATATAAAAAGGATGTAAAATTTTTTGGTGTAGACTTTTCATATTGCCAATTTTACCCTTTAAATTTTTTTATATATCTATACTATATATAAAGAGGATACAAAATATTTTTGGTGTCAACTTTTCATAATACCAACAATACCCTTATTAGTTCTTTCTTTTGGCCAACTCACCATAATATAAGACACATATTTTTCTTTTCTATTTAGCAGCAAAATATTTTTATTAACAAACTCACCATAACATATAAGACATGTCATTTTTTTTGTTTGAGATAAGTTAGACACAGGCAGATGCTACCTGACCCGCTAGTTTCTATAAAAGAAAAAAATGTTTAATCATATACTCCTTCTAGTCTTATATATAAGAAAAAATTCAAAAAACCACACCCTTTAAGAAAGTAGGTTAAATGCATTGATTAAATAGAAAAAATATTTTATTTTCAATTATACCCTTCTTGGAAATTGTAGAATATTATATTTATTGGTTGAATAAATATTTAATTTTAGGATAAAATTGGAATAATGACATAAAACATAATGATTGAAATAGACTTTTGCTTATATTTGAGACTTTTAATTTTTTTATTTTGTTGCTTATATTTATATTTAATACCGGAGGGAGTATATTAGTTCTTACTAAACATTGTACAAACCCTTTTAAGAATTGTTTTCCTTCATCAAGTGATAAATAAATTTCTCTATAAATAATATTGACTAGTAAATAACTATTCTCCTTTATTTTAGAAAAACTGTACTTCTTATAATGCCCAATTCTCAACATCAACTCTTCTTTTAGCGATCAAAGACACCAATTCTCAACACATGCCATCTGAAAGAAAAGAAAATGTCCAAAAAATGACAACAATATACATTCATATTTTTGGTCTAAAATAAAACTCATTCATAAAAGTAGTATTTTAAAAGAGATAATGACTTTTAATCCAAATAAAAAAGATGAAGGTTGAGTGTAAAACTCATGTCTTAATAGCTTTTGTGCTCATTCTGTAGTTTTTATATGGTTTAACACCATTCCTTTTCCACCCTGGCTTTTAACTTACTTTTTATGGTACTCTCTAATTTGTTGATTTCTTGTTATACTTATGCTTTATAGTATTTCATTTCAATCTATTTTATTTTAACACCACCAAAGATAAATAGTAAACCACAAAAGCAAAATAATTTTGGAGCCCAAAAATATTATCAAAATGTAACACTAAAAAGGAAAAAAAGTTAATTTCCATGGGAATGGCATATTTGCAAAAGATAAATATATTATGATAGTTAGGAATTAGGATTGCTATCAAACACATCTCTGCTTTCTGCTACACAAACACACTCTTTTAGTCCACATCACCACTTGTAGTACAGAAGACGAAGAGTGACGCTTTTCATTTCAATATCAATCATTCCATCGATGCTTACAGTTTTCATTCAAGCACGCATAAAATATTGTTGCCGGCTCATCAGCTGATCGAGTCTGAACTTCCTTGTATGCAGCTTTACCATGGCGGCAATTTGGGCAAGGTACTGTGAGAAAAAAGAGTGGAAGGGGTGAGAAAAGAATAAAGAAAAATGGAAATAATGATAAAGAAAATAACAAAGAAACAAGGATCGTATAATTACTCAATATCTCTTAATAAACAGTATTACAAAGAATAGGGGGATAGTTACTAGTCATCCCATCTGGTCTCAGAAGACATTTATTCAAAAAGATGAAATAAATCCATTTTTAAACTGCTCAAACCAAGACAAAACGGTGGTCGGATCACTCGAATAACAGAACTATATATAATGCTGGATCGCAATTCAACAGGTGAACCGTTTTGTTTGGTTCATTTTTAAAACATTGCATTGATCTATAAACCAACCCTTTAGGAGTTGATGATCTAAATTAAAACATAATTTCTACTTCCCTACTTCTTAAAGCTCATAACCAAGTATCACTATCAGAAGAATCATTGTATTGACTATTGAGACACATTATCTTTAAAAGTTAAAATGAAACCACACAAATTTGATATGTATTAGCAGCGCAGCAGAAAATAAGCTATATCAGACAGCACATATATATTGATAAAAGTGTTGCTGGCTTAGATTTGGCATCACATTTTGACACTTACACACACCTTCAAAATATACCTGGTGTTCTCGATAGTGGTAGAAGAAATAAACAAGCTTACACTACACTAAATCCCCTTGGCTGCTGAATTAGATTCTTACTTATCCATTTGCTTTAGATTACATTCAACTCAACACAAAAAAAAAAGGGTCCATAGTCAATAAGATAACGGGGTAATCCCAAATTTATCTTAAGAGTCCAATCACTAAAAACAGATGATATCATCGCCAATGACCGATAAACTAGTACAATACAATCAGTTCAGACAAATCATATTATTACTTCACAGATAACAATAAACTAGTATTGTTATTTGATTATTATTATTATCCAAGTAAACAAGTCCATAAAGAGCTAAAGAAGAATGATTAACCAAAAGAAAAGTAGTACCTTCGGAAGTAGGTGCATTCTTCATGTCATCAAAGGAGAGAATAGTTTCAATCCCTTTCCTGACAAGGAATTGTTTTCTCTTAATCTTAACCTGTAAATTTAAAAAGCATGATAATAAAGAAATATGTAAGGGATTGAAAGTGGTTGCTTGGTATTAAAGAAATAGAAGAAGATCAGTACAAACTGAGTACATACATACCCCTCTCTCAATGGAGCAAACATATGGACAAGTTTTGCAATAAAACCTTGTGCCGGGACTTTGTAGCTGAAGCATCAGCATGCTCCCGCACATTGGACAAAACTCCATCTTCTATCTAATACACAACGAATGACAACACATTCAATTCAAGGTCAGAATATTCGAATTTATTGCTTTTCCTGTCCGATAGGAAGCTTACTAACAAGTTTGTAAAAAATGGACTTGGTCATCAACTTGGAAAGGGAACTAGTTTAGTGGTCGAACCCAGGGTCGTCCCCGACTATTTGGAGGCCCTGAGCTAATAATAAAAAATTGATCCCAAATAAAAAAGATATACAATTTTTTTTAAAAAGTCATCAACATTTTGATTTTTAACAATTATTTTTTTCAGTATTCTTGATAAAACGAAATGGCCAATGTTAAAGTTGAACCGGTGAATAAAAAATTAGCAACTAACAATTAAACAACACTTACAAATTCCAATTTGATGCCAAAATGAAAATATAAAGCATGAACAACAATATGTGATATGATATAATTCTTAATAACACTAACAACTAAGAAGCATTTGACAGCAGGATAATAATGAAATTGTAATATGCTAAGGTTTCTATTATGCTAACACCAAACGCTTTTAGCAGTAGCACCATACATGTGCCTGAATAACTCTTCTATGATGCAAGGATAATAAACAGTAACACGTTGTTTCATAAAGAGAGAGAGAGAGAGAGGAGAAGGTTACTGTGAGAGGTAAGGGCGGTGGCAGCGGTTGTCACCGGCGGCGTCGCGGTGGCTGGACCTGCGTGGGAAGGAGAAAGGTTCTTCGACGGAATGACGGTGAAGCGACTGAGAAATGAGAACGTGTTATTGTTGATTTTTTTTGTTTGTTTGTTAGCTCACTTTTGCTGTGTTGGGCCACTTATTATTAGACTGGGCTTGCTATTAATTACGGTTGGAAAATGTTAAACGATACCCTGAGAGACTGATTAAAGAAATAAATATAGTAATATGATATTGAAATTTGTGCAGTTAACTCTTCAAAGTTTTAAAAAGTGTTATTTTCAATCTAAAATTTTCTTTTTTTAGTTTTCTTAACCTGTGGTCCGGGGGTGCCGATTAACATGACCCATTATTGTTTCAACTGTATAACTACCAAAATAAAATAAAATAATTCGCGTACCTATAATTCCTCGCGCATCTCCTGAATTTAGCCCAAATACAATAACCTTCTCGGAATCTAGAATACGAACAATACTCGCATCTTAGGTAGCGAGTGGCAATTTTTATGTATAGATTAATTTTTTTTATATAAAAGAACTTATTTGATGTTATTAACTTATTAGATTCTTATTTTTAAGTGTAGATTTTTTGAGTAAAAACAAAATGTAAAATTACATTTAATTTAATAATAGACGATTTTTATTTTTGACAAATAATGATAGAAGATATGAAACATTATTAAAAGTGCTGAGAACAAATTAGATACTTGTAGTAATTACCTTTTTTTTTGGGCAAAAGGAGCATAGTCCTTAAAAGAAACTAAAAAACTACGAGGAAAAATAATACAAGCAGAGTCAGTCTAAAGGGGCAAATAAATAAAATTAGGAACAATATTAAAAATCTTGAAATCAATATTCAAGGATAAAATGTTTCTTCAGACGGTCAACAACTTGATTCACTTCACGAAGAACACAATTCCACTCGATAGAGTTCTCATTGTAATCAATATGATGCACATTCTCCACAAGGGTACATAGAGGATGAGTAAAAGGGCATCCATCTTTGAGCATCTTTGGATTTGACAGTTACTATTGGTCCTGATCATCATATTTGGGATCGACGGTCGAGATCGTTTGTAGTTGATTTTAATATTGAGAAATTTGAATTATTTTATTTCTAATTAACGGTTGAGATGTGAAACATTGTGTGACTATGTGTTATTTCAATTGTAGGCAATATAGATCTGGGCAATTCTGCAATTTTGCCTACATTTGTGTTGTTAAGGAAGAGAGATGGGATTTTAAAAATGAGAGGCAAGATTAGTGATTTTAATTGTTATGGTTCGTTCGGTTGAATTTACTGAGAGACTGATTTGATGTAACTTTTACAAATTGAAGGATGTTATAGTTATTTCAATAAATTTATAGGGTAAATTGATTGATGGGTGAAAGTTTAAGGACAAACATGCTTATTTTACCCAAAACATTTCTTTATTTAAATAAGGTATTTGTTAGTATTTTCTTAAAACTATTTCTTTAACTCCAACGTCAAATTTGTCCTAACCTCATTTGTTTTTGCGGTAAAAGGATAGGTTTTTGATCCCGGAGGTCCCATAATTTAGTTCCTTTAGTGATGTCAAAATAACATGACCATACAAACCACTAAATTTGGTCTAATAATAGCAAAGTAATTTGAGTAGTATGTATGAAATACTACATTCAAATATATTGTTCTTGCATAATTATAACAAGGTTATATAATTTGAAGGAAAAAAAAAAAAAAGGCTCTTCCACTTCAATACACACTTAATTAACTAACTTGACTTCACAATTCAAACTCATTGCAACAAGACTTGCATTTATTTATAGATACAAGAAACTAAACAAAGTAAAGAAAATCTTAAACAAAGGCCTTAATATTCCTACCATATCCATTTTGCTTATCAGCAAACCTATCCCAAAGCATCACTCCTCCATACTTGCTTGATCTTTTAACAAAAGGCAACACTTTACTTATAAACACTCTTGCTGCCACAAAACCACTCTCAGCAGTTGATGATTCTGGTGAAGCAGGAACACCAACATATATCTTACTAACCTTAATAGTCGAAACCCACTTATTCCAAGATTTTTGGAACTTGTCAGGGTTATTAGAATCAAATAAACAAGGATCATTGTTGTAAAATTGAACCCAAACATAATCAAATAATCCTGTTGATAATGCCCCTTTGAGTTGTTGATCAGGAAAAGGACATTGAGGTGCAGCTGTTAAGTACACTTTTTTGGTCCCTTTATGTTGAGAGATTCTTCTTGCAAGTTCACCATAAAATTCTTCACCACCACCAACTTCAATATCAAAATCTACACCATCCAAAACAACATCACCTAATGGTCTTGAAAATGATTTCCCTCCTAAGAAATTGTTCCATATGTAATCTCCTACGTTTCTAGCATCTTCATTGGATGACAAAGTGTAACCCTCAACGCCGCCGCCGATTGAGAGCAAGACTTTGATGCCTTTCTTTTGACAATTTTTTATGTCTATGCTCAAAATCTTGCAACCATTGTTTGATGTAGGGTCACAATGACCAGCTAGATTGAGTTGAGGTTTACGACCATTGCCAAATGTCGATAGAAATGCTATGTTCACAATTTTGTATAGTCCCGTGTTACATGTTTCAGTCAATGAACCTTCTTCCTCGTTTTGACCCCAATAAACCACGATGTCTCCACCGTTTGTACTAGAAACAAAGGTAAGAAAAATTAGGAGAAAGATAATTGAATTTGAAATGCTACATGTTTCATTTCCCATTCTCATTATATTGTAATATATCTTAATTAGCTTATGCTTATCCTAGTAATAATGGACCAATTTATAGAGCCTTTGGGATAATTTTCTAGTAAGGAAATAATGTACTATGCATAATGTTGTTTAGTTAAGCAGTCAATTCATGGAAATTGATAATTAACTTAAAATGATTAATTTTAAATCATGTCATGTAATTTATTTTACAAATTGCTATGTTATTTTATTAATTTAGTACAACAAGAGCCACGACGTGACTGAAGACAAATACCAAGAGCAAAATATAAGTTAATAAATTCTTCATGAACATCAAAATAATTAAAAGATGAATAAAAACTTATGTATCTGTTTGTAGTATTATGCATGTGTGTTAAGAAAAGAATAACGCTATCCAATTTTGTTTATATACAACAAAAAAAATGTGTTAGAAAATGAATTATGAAGCAGATTTTGGGCCTCGAGATCTGAAGAAAGTAGTCGTATTCTTCAGCTGGATTCAATCATATGAGACTAAAGCACTAATTAATTTGAGACGAATACTAAGTTGACTAATGTGATCAAGCATATTGGATAGGAACAAGTGAACCACCATGTCTTGTTAATCACAAAGTCCGTGATTACAGGTTTGGATTTGCATATAGTCCTACGGTACGGTAAATACTCATGTGTACGTTCTGTTAAGATTAGACTGATTTTATTTAAATTGATTTAAATTTGAATTATCTAATTTTAATTTGACGGTTAGATTTGTCTTAACTGTCAATTTATTGAATTTATCCTAAATCAAGTACTTATGTGTCCGATGATGTTAGTAGTCTTCGTTCGTCCTATTGACATTCGTAAGTTAAAAGTTTGATTTGACTCATTTGATTTATTTGTCTTGAAACGAAGCTATGTACAACAATTAAATGAAATTTAAAAAATGTTAAAATGCCAACATTAGCGGTCACTTTTATTGGCCTAAAGTAGCGCAAAACTAGAAGGTGATTGATTGTCGTTCTATCTCTTTCATCAACTTTGCTCACACAGAAAAATACACTACCGTGAAATATACTTTTCGAAAGAATTTGCCTACAAAAAAATATCTTCCAACAGAGGGGAGAAGATCGGTTACATAGTCTCATTGATTCTCTTTGGATTTGTATTCTCTCACGTATTTTTGGTTCAACCTTCTCTCATTTTTTTCATGTAAGGGTGATTAATTCATTAATTAAGATTTGACAAAAAAAAAATTTCATTAATTAAGAAGAAAATGATGTGAAAAATAAATAAATTGAGATGATTTAAATTCATTCTCTTCAAGACTCGATGAAACACCGGTACAAATGACAAATGAATACAAACTTAAAGAGAAAATTGGCTATAACCAAATTTTATGTCCAAATTCCTTAAACTTCAAATTCAAATCAATTCTTTTTCCCGAAAAAATTGGAAACTTTTTTTTAAAAAAATTGAAATTATTTTTCCAAATAAAATATCGGAACTTTTTTCCGAAAATACATCGGAAACTTTTTTTCAAAAAAAACTTCGGTATTGTTTTTATCTGAAATCGAAACTTTTTCTCCCGAAAAAATAGGGAACTTTTTTCCGGAAAAAAAATCGAAACTTTTTCCGAAAAAAGATCGGAAACATTTTTTTTCAGAAAAAACTCACGAAGTATTTTTATCAGAAATCGGGAACTTTTTCCGAAAAAAAAATCGAAAGTTTTTCCGGAAAAAATATCGGATTTTTTTTTCAGAAAAAACTCCGGAAGTGTTTTTATCTGAAATCGAAACTTTTCTTCGGAAAATGATCGGAAATTTTTTTTCCAAAAAAAACTCCGAAAGTGTTTTTATCTGAAATCGGGAACTTTTTTCCGAAAAAAATCGAAAGTTTTTGCGGAAAAAATCGGAAAATTTTTTCCGGAAAAAGTTTGGAAACTCTTTTTTCCAGAAAAAACTTCGAAAGTGTTTTTATCTGAAATTAAAATTTTTCGGGAAATTTTTTCCAAAAAAACCGAAAGTTTTTGCGGAAATTTTTTTCCAAAAGAAAAATCGAATAATTTTTGTCCTAAAAAAAACTTCGGAATCGAAAACTGAATTTTTAAAAAATCCATTTTAAAAACTGGAATTTTTACATAAAAACCAGTTTTGAAAAAAAAAACTAGTTATCAAACCAAAAACCGGTTTTGAAAAGCAAAAACTGGTTGTAAAAGTGGTTATGGACGTATAATATTTGGTTTTAATGTTCGGTTATAATAAATGGTTATGGATTAGTTATGGACGATTATTTTGGATTATCCAATATGTTCAACCTTAAATATATATATACCTTTAATTAATTGTATTTTTTTATCTTACCTTTAATTGTAATTATTTAGTGTGATTACTGTTGTTATTGTGGTATCTGGATAGCAGATTAACAATATAAGTAGCTGTTAGTGGCGTTTGTTTGTTGGTTTTCAGTTAATAAAATGCTGTTTAACTAGCAATCAAAAAGACTGCTTTTCACTAATAACCCCACGTTAACCCCAGTTTAGTTATTTACAGCTAATATTTTCATCAACACACTAACGGCTATAACTCACAAAACTAAAATCTAACCAAGAAAAATATAAATACGTAGGTCCCACACTGCTTCGTAACGGAAAACCATTTTCTTTTCTCTCTCTCCTTCCTCCGCCAGAATCACAACCGTTGATCCTTTCTTGATTCATCATGTCCGTTCATCTCGCCGGAAATTGAAGAATCCAAAAAAAGATGGTTCTGTAAGGTTCTAGAGAGAGAGAATAACGATGGCGACTCCGGCGAAGACACAACTAGTATTAGAGATCAACTTGATCTCAGCACAAGGTTTGAAACCACCGTCATCACTAAAGCGAAGATTTCAAACCTACGCACTCACATGGATCGATTCTTCCACCAAACTCCGAACACGAGTCGACAAAATCGGAGGCCAGAATCCTACATGGAACGATAAATTCCTCTTCAAAGTCACGCCGGAGTTTCTCGCCAGTGAAACGTCAGGTATCTGTGTCGCAATCTACGCCGTTGGTACTTTCCGTGATCATGTAGTCGGCACTGTTAGGTTTCTCATCAGCAACATCCTCTCCTCCGACTCCATCAACGTCAACGGTAACGGCAACAAAACTCCTTGCTTCAGCGCTGTTCAGATTCGTCGTCCGTCGGGGAGTTTCTACGGTGTAATGAACATCGGAGCAATGGTGGTTGACGGTTCAGGTTTTCCGGCATTGGAGAAAATCTCAGCGATAGGTTACCGTGATCTAATGGGAGAGAAGATAAAACACCGCCGGAGAAAGGTGTTAGAACCGAAATTGAAGGAGGTGGCGGTGGTTACCGGCGAAGAAGCTTCGAGTGAATCTTGCGATAACGATAATTCTTGTACGGAATCAGTTGATGAAGAAGAATCAACAACGACGTCGTCTTCATCATCACCTAAAACGACGGCGTTAAAAGATTGGAATGGAGTGAGAGAATTAACGGTAACGGGTAAAAAAGGATTAACGGCGGGTTCAGGATTCTTATGCTGTTTGGTTGCACAGAGAAATGTTAGCTCTCTTGCTCCTACTAATTCCAACATTAGCAGGTAACAATGAAAAAGAAGGGAAAAAAAAACTACTCTACCATTATTGGTAGTTTAAATAGTTGTAATCAGAGATTGATGGACGGTGGAGATTCCATCTGGGAAATTCGGAAACTAAGATCAGAGTCGTCAAATTTACCAACATTTAGTTTTTGTTTGTACTGTTGAAATTTTCCCATGCTTTGGGACTATTGTGATGTTTTCTAATCAGTCCCTAATAATCTGATTTTTTGTTGTTGCATCAATCAAGTTTTTACCTCTTGCTTTTTAAATCATTCAAAAATACATATAGGAAATAATTTTCAATGACAATAGTGAGTTTTACTATATGATCAGTTTCATTTTTCCTTCAAAAAGTGAAATGATTAATGGATTTGCTTTTGCTCTTCAATTAACGTTTTTACTATGAAAGTGACACCAAAAAATGAATATTTTTAGGCAATCTTATGCATCCTTTAAAGATAATAATCCAAGAATAAATTCCAAAGCATGACATGTGAATGTGATGAGAGGGAAAGATGGACCACAAATTGGAGCCCAAAATCGATGCACTGAGAAGGCAACATGCCAAAAAATATTTATCCCTGCCACTTGTGCTTACTGCAATTTTGTATCATCCCATAATTCAATAAACCGCATGCTTAAATTTTAATCGACTCCTTTCGATATTCCTTTAGTACAAGGAAGACACTTTCTGCGCACTATCGTAGAGATTAATGTAACTAAAATCTATTTAAAGTGATGATCTTTTCGTTCTGTAAGTACAGCTCAATACGAGACATTATCGGAGAAATTATAGTTTAAACTTCGGATTCTTCACTTGTCTATTACATGCGTCATACTATGTTGGTCATCATTACATGCATAATAGTATATTCTTCAACAAACACAATGCTTCTGTGATCTCATAGTTATAGCATCTATAGGCAGAGCATAGGTTACCCTAGCATGAATGAATGAAATCAAAATGACAAATTGAAATCTTGACCTCTAAACTTTAGGCTTTTTTCTTATTTTACCCAATTTTTTCTATTCTTTCCACTCTAAAAATACGACTGGCCAAGCCTTTTTTGTGTCTTTCAAAGTCAATATGATGAAGCCCAAACACTTCATCCAATAGTTGCGTTCTGTTGTTGGATGTATGTGTTGTTTGATACCCCATTTATAATATATTATCAATGTATGTTGATTATTTTACAAACACCATTATTTGTCTAGAAGAAAAGTGCTAGTAAAATCCCTAAGGTAGGATGATTATTTTTACTTGTTTGAATTTGAAACCTCATAATTGTACTCTTTATTACACTAATAAATTTGATTTTCTGATACATTAGAAATGTTACGTATATGATCTATCTGACTATCTATGATATAAACTAAATATATATGTTTTTCAATCTATCAAAAAGTCAAATTTACTTATAATACCGACTAGAAATACAAATACTATATTTTCTAAGTCGGTGGTTATATAATTCACAATTTAAAAAAAAAAGTTTAAAAGAGAGAATGAGAAAAATATTCTTACTAGAAGAGTGCATATACGTACAACAACATCACCTACTTTTTGTCACAAAAAAAATCAGCTATTTTTATTTATTTATGATGGTTATTGGTTAAAAGGGAAAAAAAAATGTGAGAAAGAAACAATTATTTAGTGAGGAGACAAGACAAAAGGACAAGAAAATTAAGGTGTTTGGGAAGGACAGTGGACCCCACAATGAAGAACGTGTTGACGTGGCTTTGTGACTCACTCACTCAAATTTACTTAACATGATGACATTGACACAACACTGTCATGTTTGAAACACAAAGAATGAATCTATCTATGTTCAACAATCTCACTTAGTGTTTGTTTAAAAGGAACATGATTCATTGAACATATATACTAATACAAAGGTTTTAAGTTGAATATGGAAAGAAGAGAAAAAGGTTTGGAGAAAAGGGAAGAAGAAGATGAAGGATTGATAAAAATGGTAGAAAAGTTGAAACTTGTAGGGAAGAGAGAAGGAAGAGGAAGGTCTTCAACCCCACCTCCCACTTGGAGACTTGTTGATTCTCAACACAATGTTAACACTGTTGTTCAACAAGAATTTCTCAACTTTCCCTCTTCAAAAACACTCTCTGCAAGAACACTTTGTGCTAGACTCTGGGAATTTCATTCTCACCAGGTGCTTTTGTTGTTTTGTATCTTTGAATAATTCTAATGTCTTGTTTACTTGAAAGTTGAAACCCATTTTCAATTTTTGGTTTTTTATGTATAATTTGCTTCTTTAATAGTTTAGTCAAAATATGTTACATGGCAATGAAAGTTTTGGTAAAATTATTCATGTACTAAATGTTTCCCATTTTGTTGTTTACTGTTTTCTTATGCCTATAATTAGAAAGTCAGTTTCAGCTTTAAAAGTTAGGGACATTTGTTTGGTCTAGTTTATAACTTTGTATAGGAGTATCAATTATTATATGAACAAAATTATAATTTCATAGTTTCAGTCTACCTGTTGTTAGCAATGATATTAATTAGTGACACTAATGGTCATTTTACAACCGTCCCCGAGGTCATTTGAACTCGGTCGGTACTTTGAGGTTACAAGGCTAAGCTCTTATGATTGAGCTACCACTTGTTAACAATTAGCATCAAAGAGAAGTTGATCTGCTCTTTGATTTTATTTTAGAGGAACTTTAGTTGAAACTTTTTCCCACTTAGCTGGTTTTCATCTTTGTTGGTTGCTATTTAGCTTCGGTTTCGATTCCTTTGTCTTAATCTGTGGTCACGGATTGTGAAGTAGATGCTTGACCAATTGAGTTCCTATCCATTTTCTCATTTGAATTTATTATGTTTACATATGATTTGCATCTTACTTTTTTTGCAATATTGTTGATTTACATCTTAAACTGTGACCGTTTTCTAAATAATTATCCAATATTCTTGATGTTGACAAATCAAATAAGTTTGGAAAGGTTACATTATGATAAGAAGCACCTTATGAAGAGAGGTGACATAGTATCCATATAATTGTGTTTCTGTGGATCGAACTGCATTCAAGAACTCACTTTCTCTCTTTCGTTAAATTACTGTGATGTTAGATCACTGAAATGGCAGTATCAAAGTTAACATAATTATTGATATCGGAAAGATTTTCAAACAATAATTCCTAAAGTCATGATTATGTTTAAAGCATTTTAGGTACTAATGTTTGATGACATTTTTATAGATTTTGATTTCCGATTCTTACTTTGTAACTCAATACAGCCAGCATCTGCTAGGGACTCGAGAAGGCATGTTCAAGCATCAGCTGTTCAGCACGATAGATCAATTGACAGAAATGGTTCTTCTCGACAGTCTGTGTCCCCTACTAGCTGTCGTCGCTTGATGGAAGTAAGTGAATACAGGAAAGATTCCATTTGAATCCCAACAAATTTTAAGACTATTTAGATATGAATGAATATGTAAAATAGGAATTTGAACAAGGATCTGCACCTTATTTTGTAAACCATGATGGATTATCGTCGATGATCCTTCTGAGACGTTTTTAATGAATATTTTTAAAATTATGTATAGACCATAAGGTTTTTAAAATGATACTTTTACCCTTTTATCCGGTATAATAAGTTGGCTGTGTTATTTATTTAAAACAAGGTTACGCAAGAACCATCCAGAGAGGCAGTCAAGGTTCTCGATCGCATCTGGCATCCTGAAGAACAGGATCCGTCGAATATGGCCATAGTGAAAGCTCTGATAATGGAACTAGGTCTTTCTCAAACACAGGTAAAAGAGTTACTGCAAGAAAAAAATGAGAATAAGCAGGAAATGGAGAACTTAATGAAGCAAATAACAGAAGACAAACTTGTTAACAAGAACAAAGAATGTGAAAAGATCAAAGCCATCGTTCAATCAGTCAAGGAAGAGATTGATGTTGAAAGGAGGTTAAGAAAGCATTCAGAAAGCCTGCACCAGAAGCTGGCTAGCGAGCTTTCTGAAGTGAAGTCTTCGTTCCATGGTACTCTGAGAGATCTTGAAAGAGAGAAAAAAGCAAGGATCCTTTTGGAGAATTTGTGTGATGATTTTGCCAAAGGAGTGAGAGATTATGAACATGAACTACGTTCTATTAGGCATAAAGTTAATAACGGTCATGTTAAAGGCGAAAGCCTTGATCGGCTAATACTCCATATTTCGGAAGCCTGGCTTGATGAGCGCACACAAATGAAGCTAGTTCAAGATGGTTGTGGTAACAATCTCCCACATACACATTCAATTGTCGATAAGTTACGCGTTGATATCGAAACAGTTCTTCGCGCAAAACGATCTATTGCCTTAAAGAGAAATAATAACTCATCCATTAAAGAGCATAAGGAGATTCGCCCTCGCCTATCTTCATTGGATTCCTTTCAACTAAAAGAGACAATACATTCACCTCATAATTTTGGGGAGGAAGATTCCGTTAGTACCGACATTTTTGAACAGAAAAAGACTTCTGACAAAGGACATACCAAGTGTTTTGTTGAGGGGAAATCAAGTGACATTGGAAGACACAAGACAAATCTATTAAATGCTCCTAGTCCTATGGTATCAACTTTGTCTGAGACAATACAAGGTCCACCAGAACATGATAGAGGCAGGACCAAGAGAATTACTTCAGGCCACAGCCTTGTTGGAAACAGTTCCATGTCATCAGAAGGTGATAAGATATATCCTGAGACTATTTGCAGGGAAGATTCTTGTGTTCATTCTGCAGTTAAAGTTAATGGTAGTCCTGTTAAACAGTGGAAAACTACATTGATTGTACCAGATTTTAACAAGTCTCATTACAAATTACCTAAGGGAGTAAAAGACAATTCATTTATGGCAAAATTGCTTGAAGCAAGGTTAGAGGGACAAAAATCTTGCTCTAAGACTAGTAAAAGCTCTTTTTGATGATGAAGTAAACTTGATGAGAGAACATTGGAATATTAATGGTTGTAATTGTATCACACTCTGAGGGACTACATATTTATATCACTAATTTTAGAATTAAATTTTTGTAGGCGAGATTCTTATTGTAATTTTACATGGTTATATAGACGGATGAAGATCATAGTTATGTTCAATATCTGCTAAGGAACCAGCCATGAAGCATGTTATTCATAGAAAGACTTTATTAAACCATTTATTCTGAATAATGTTTTTAAAAATCTTATTTTATATTAAGAATTTTATATTTTTTGACAAAAAAAAAAATGGCTTCGCCCGGACTCGAACCGGAGACCTTCAGTGTGTTAGACTGACGTGATAACCAACTACACCACGAAACCATTTGATGGTTTGTTAAAAATATTTAATCCTATTGATCAATTACTACTGAAAATGAAGAAATAAAATTAAAAGTATTTTTTATGAGAAAAATTAAAATTATTTTACATTCAAAACAATTAAACTTGAGAAATTTTATATGAATTTAACAGAAAAGTATAATTTTATAGACTTTAAAATCAGAGAGTAAATTAAGGATGATGAAAAAAATATTAAAAGTATATAATCACTGTTGTTTATTATGTCACATTACAATTCTAATTTCATAGTTTCACTCCACCTGTTGTTATCAACATGCAGTTGATCAGAGCAGTTCTGGTTTAAACTTTTTCTTCTGATATTTTTCACCAGAAAACAGGATCTGCCTTTCACTCGGTAATTTTTGTTGGTTGATGTTTTATTGGCTTCAGTTTCCATTCCTTTGTTGGTTGTTTTATTGCCATAGATTTTTAAGTGCATGCTTGAGCAACTGAGATCCTTTTCATTTTCTCATTTAGGATTGGTTGTGTATATTCTCATGTGATTTGCATCTCACTTCTCATTTGTAACACTGTCACAGTATAAATTTTAAACCTTCACTACAATAATTATCCAACATTGTTTACAAATGGAAAATAATGTTGGGCAGGTTAAAATATGTCAAGGAGTTCCTTGAAAATTAAGTGATTCAATATTTTTCAAATTAACTTGAGTTCTTTCATGAATTATTCTTATCACTGGTATGGTAAACATCAAAGCAATAGAACTGTTAATAACATGGACTCTCAAAAACATTAAATAACATGTCTTTCATTTCAAACTCAATTCCAACCAAACAATTTTACTATAATCTAATACATTCAACCCAAAAGACATACAAGCTCAAATTTGTTTTGCAGTGCCAAAGCTTGGAGTGCAAGGACATTTTTTATCCTGACCATTAACTTGATCTACAACACTAGCCACCAAGATTTGCCAGCATATATTACAACAATATAATTACAGAGGGTTAACATGAAAAGAGAATCTGTGCTACAAAAAAGTCAGAGCTACCAACTAACTACAAGACAAAGTTTACACTTGTACATCGAGTCGGTTTCTGATAGTTAGCTCCGCTCTAAGATGGAGAACACCATTAATAAAATAAAGGCTGTCCTCCGCCATGAATGATGTCCACGGTGTAGCAAACAAGTTTCTATACCCCACAGCCTTTCCTCCTGTGAATGTATAGTTGCCTTTATATTTGCTGACATATTCTTCGGTTGGTCTCGACCGAGCAGCAAATTCATAGTCGACCGCGAAGCTGACAGAGCCCTTCTCCTGCATTCCTAAGAACAACCCAAAGCAATGAAATGAGCTCTGCTGGTCCATGTTGCAGTGCGCCGACAAGAAGAACCCTTGACCACCTAAGTGGAATGCCTGGGAGTATACCCGACCAGATGGGAACAAGTTGGCGCACTCCTCCCGTTTCAGGTCTAAGTAGACCACACACTGTTGGCGTGGAAGTTCAAATTCCACCACCTTAACAGGGCGGTACTTGTATGACCGCTCCACAAAGAGGCGACTCGACGAAGCCGATTCAGCAGCCAGTATCCGTTGCCGGTGAGGTGCCTCGGCCTTGAAGAAAAGGGCTTCGGTTACCAGCTTTGAAGCGACTTCGTGGTCAAAGTCATTGCAAGTCAGGACCTTCTTCAGCTTGCGGCAGGTCATGTATGGAAAGCGGATGAAGCGAGCAAGCTTTAATCCAAGGACTTCCCTCCTCTCTTCCAGCTTTGGGTACTGGGTCCGTGCCCACTTCAGCACGAAGTCATACACTGCATCCTCTGATGCCACCTGCAGTTCATCACTGGACAGTATTGCCTCAACTCCAGCAAGTGGCAAGCCCATGAGCTCTTCCTGATGCCTGGTCATTAATGAAACTTATTAGTATTCATGGGACAAAACTACATTTGAGATTTAACCAAAAAGAAGGCCTTCCATATAATACAAATATTTCCTGTTAATTAGTACTAAGCTTTCTCTCAGGTCATGTGGTAATTATTTTAAATATCCTGCTTTAAGTGGAACAAAACTTACTTCGTTACATCTTTGTAACGGGAGGCAAGATATTGCTTGGCTGCATCAGTCAATGGCTGAACAGCATCAGCCATCAAGACACTGGAAGGAAGATCGAGGTAGAGCAATGCAGACTCCGGTGTCATGGGTATGTTCCGCAAGGCTCGGCTGCAGGCCCTCATGCAGGACGCAACTTCAAATTTATCGGCGGCCATCAGCACATCCAACAAAGCAGGTGGTAAAGCCACACTCAGAGAATTGCAATACATGAAATTCAAAAGCTCCATGAGAGGAGCTTCTTCTGTAATATGCAAAATAAATCAGCATTTGTAAGCAAACTATTGGAGAAAATACACGTTATTAAGCAAATAATCCAAAAACTTTTTATATATGTTTGTACCCGATGCAGAAATTCTCAGGGTGACATGCCTCTGCTCCGACTCCCTCATCCCATTTGAGAATAGCTGTAAAATATACACACTAAGCAAACATGAAATTTTCAAAAGTATTACAATCTAACCAATAAGCAAGAGACGTGTTTACCTTGTAGAAGAATGGACTCTTCGCAGCCAGGATGGGGGAGCTGATGTGCAGTGTTTTCACTTTAACAACTGCAGAGCAGTCCATTTGAAGATTGGCATCATCAACAGTAGAGGCCTCATCACCTATATTAATAATAACCCAACTCAAATCATTGAACATAACTGAAAACTTCACATTTATTGAACGGGTGTGTTTGTCTTGCAAGCAAAAAAAAAAGAGTTTTTCAGTTTAAGATCTTGTACGCTAATACACAACCCAAATTGGCAATCCAGATTGTCACAGAAGCAACAGAATCGCTGTACAGACACGATTCACAATTTTTTCCAGATTGTGAAATTTCAGTGACTATCAGTAAGATTATCAAACTGCACAATCGGTAGCATAAATTTTAAGATTCTTATAAACATGGTCCAGTATAGAGCAACTTGGTGCCATAAAGCTCCCATGATGGATGGATTCAAGTAAGGGTCAAGCCAAGTGTGAGTCAACTGTAGGCAAACTTGCTTTACATTTGCAAGATGTTGCCTCCATGACTTGAACCATCTCTTGAAATAAAAAATAAAAAATCATATACAAACTGAGAAACTAGGTTTGAGATTTTTAAGTTATCCAAGTACCTGAGGGGGACTCTTCAAGCATTGCATCTGCCTCTTCATCTTGAGGCTCACGCGGCGCGAAGTCGATCAAATCGGGTTGGTCAGGCAATAACTCTGCTGCCAAAAACAAGAGATTATAAAAAATATAAACTGATATTCGGAGTGACAGACAAATCTCTAAAATCCATGAATAGATCGCCAAAAAATGAAGCAAATGACATAACTATAGGGACAACCTAGAACGCTATAAAACTCCCGCCATAGCAGGGTTCATAAAAGGATCAGAACCATTGTGAGTCCATTGTAGACAGCTCTGCATCTGTAAAACATTTGCAGGAAGCTGACTTCACAACTTGAACTCGCGACCTTCTAATCACATAGCAACAACTCCGGTCGTTTAGCCATGGCAGGATCAAATAAGTAATAACACATGACTATTGTTCTGACTTACTTTCAGATTTGAAAGCGCCGCTGGGTTTCACAGCCCCGGAAACCACCAAAGTAAACAAGGGTTTTAATAATTGAGAGAAAGATTTGTGTGTTATTAGTATTCCAAAAAAAGATTTTGTGTTACTCCGTGGTTCTCCTCTTAAATAGAGAAAACGACAATGAGTTGAGTTGTCAATCATTGATTGGACGCAGAGTTTTACAATAAATGTAAAGGATTCGCTGCGAACAACCAAACCAATGAATACTTGACAAATAATCAACTTACCGGAAGGTCCGGTTCGGCAATTTGTTACAAACAACAAATGAATATTTGACAACTAATCAACATACCATTTTATTACTACTTTGAAATACCGTCAAGTTCGGTATGGTATATGCCTGAGTAATCCATAACACTTGAAAACATTTGAAAGAAATATCTAAGTTTGATTGCATCTATGTTTGGTTTCACGGTGAGTGTACCAGAATCACAATGACCCACCGTGATTTTACAGAAGCTAGTGATTCTGACATATCCACCACCGTAATACCAAACATACACGCATTGCATTTAACATAGAAAAATGTTCCTTATCAGTTGGCGGGAACCCTAATATGGTTCATTTGATCTGAGTTTTACATTTCATCTTGTTTCCCTCTATACCCTACTCCCAACCCTATAAATGAAATGAACATAAACAATTAAACAAGAAGAAAATACCGTGAATAATTTCATAAACAGATGATGAACAGTGATCAATCAAGTTACATAATTAATTTATGAGTTTTGAAAAAAAGATAAATAATTTGGATACCATTTTCGTTCTTGATATCCTCCCTTCTTCTCTTGCGGTCGTTAGCCCAATCTGAAACTGTGGAGCAACCCTCAGCATTAGAAGAAGCTTGAATTGGATCGTTCATGACTTCAATTTGAAGGATTCTATCGGAGAAATTACTATCGTTGAAAGCAAAGCCAAAATCATTGGCATCCTCAGAAGAAGAGACGGTATCTGATTCCATAACGAGTAGAGGATCAAATAGATCGGCGGCGTTGTTAAGACCCTTCATCGGAAAGTATGCAAATTGAAGACGGCAGCAAGGAGAGAAAGAGAAAGGCTGTGAAAAGACAGTCGAACCCTATGGGATAGATAGATGTGGAGGAACACGACAGATGCAATGCAATAAACACAATACAACACAAAAGTCTTCTCCTTTTATATTAAAAAATAAAATAATTTTTGTTTTTGACTTAAACCGGATATCTGCGGAAACTGCACAGACTAATCTCTCGAGTTTGTGTGACTCAAATGACTGACTAGTTCTTCCTAAAAGTTTTAATACTGCTGCATGTCAAATTCAGTGATCGAATCTAGCATATCGATTAAGCTAAAAAAAATCAGCGTCATCTCATCTAAATGCTCTTAGATGTGAAAATGTTCAATAAAAAATATCTCAAGAACATTTAAATGAGATGTTGCATATCTCTTCTCAGTTAATTAAGATTTTAGATTTGATTTTGGTTTAGACATAGAGTAGCATTAAAACTCTTATAAAAAATTTGTCACTCGTTTGAATTTCAAAAAAATTGAGAGATTAATTTCTCCGAGTGTATACAGAAATACTCTTTACACTTAAAAAAAGTTCATTTATGATCTTATAAAAAAAATGAAAGAATGTAAAATGTTTTTTTTAGACCAAAAGTATCATTCATGTGCAACTACGGCGACTATTTCCCTCGAGATAACTGAAATTCATTTAAGAGGTTGACCACTCCCAATAAATGATTTTCCATATGGCCGATTGAGAATCGAACCCAGGACTAAATAGTTATGGGACTCAAGTATCTACCACTTGTGCATACTATGTTGGTAACTTGAATTTTTTTCTTTTTTGTCAGGTGACTAAATGGTTAAAATTTCACATTTTAAAAGTAAATAAATTGAGTGTTCAAGGTTTCAATCTCAATTTCTCTATAGAATGTAATGTCTATCAACTGAGTTAAACTCATAATAACGAATATAAATTGTATTTTATTTCTAAACAAAGAGTATTTTAGTATTTTGAAATATAATTGACATTTGTTTGCTACCTCATACAATTGTAAAAATGAATTCATTTGAATATTTAAAATACATTTAAAAGTACTACAATAGTCTATTGTCACGTGAGTATTATAAATTTTAAGATGTGTAATTCGAATTTTAATAATAAAAAAAAATACATTAAGAGTTGAAACATGCAAATAAAATTTTCATTCACGTATCTTTATCTTTGTGCTTAGGGGCAATAATGCAGCTAATGAAGTAATAATTGAGGTGCATATAATGCTGGTTGAGTTGAAATTTATATCATTACTCCCTCTGGTCTTAAATATTAGAAAGAAAAAAAAATGTACATCCTTTAAGAAAAGTAGATAAAGTATAAAAAAAAAATGTCATTTACTATTTTACCCATAGTTTTATACGGTTTCTAAGGTGTACTTCTTTTTTATACGGTTTCCAAGGTGTAGACTTGTAGTAGTATAGAAAAGTAAAACAAAAGGTAAAATTGGAACATTAAAAATAAATGTAATGATCGTAGTAACTTTTTCTTATATTTAAGATTTTGTAAATTTGTTTTCTGTTTCTTATATATGAGATCGGAGGGACTCAAGTTGTTTAAGCCTAACCATGTACCCTGGTTTCATGTCCACTTATTTATGTTGGTATAATTCTAAAAAAGATTAATTAATTCATTATGATCTGTTAGAGCCAAGAACGGTAGATGTAAGTTGGGTAAGCTTGATGATCACTCACTTTGTCATTTTGTGATTTTGCAGCTATTTTAGTGTCATGACCAATTTAGTTAGGTTTTTGCGATCCTATGAGCTCGTGAAGGTCAAACAAACTTATAACTCCATGTAGGTTCATTTTTCTTCATTTTGAGATCTATATTTAGTAAGATATTGAAACAAATAATACAATATCTCTGTCAATTGAACTAAATTCACGCAACATATATTTTTGTTCTTCTCAAAAACATTGAAAACATGTTTTTGTGCAACTAGAAGCCACCTTGTTTGTTACTACTAGTACTACCACCAACCACGAAGGAATATACTTACTAATTTTCTTCTTCTAAAAAAAAGTAGTAAATAATAACGAAATTGACCCCCAAAACAAAAAGCAAAATGATTTTTGAAAAATGAAAATTGTAAAAGCATAATACAATATATGGATTTTGAAGATAGATGGTGAGCCAATAAAAATCTCAGTTTTGTCCACGTGTCAACCACTGAAAATAAGTGTTCCAAAACACATTACAGAGGATAACAAGCAAAGCTATTCTCTCTCTATTTTCCTCAAACAAACAAACGAAAGTTGTTTCTGAGCAGAAGAAGAAAGAAAGAAAGAAAGAAAGGATAACAGAAAAGTGAGATAAGAAGAGAGACAATGGCGGTGGCAGCAAGCACAAGCACAGTGTTAGTCCCTCGTCTACTCACAACCACCAACGTTGTTACTCGTTGCTCTGCTTTGCCATATCTCCCTCCTCGTCTCTCCACCACTCCTTCTTCTACTTCCCTTTTCCTTAAACACTCTATTTCAGGTATTATTATTATTATAACTATCTCCACTTTTTTATGTATGTAGCCACTTCAATTCAATTAATAATCTTCATTTTAAATGTAATTAGGGCGGTAGGGTCTTGTTTGGATTATTTTCTTGCTTAGGAGACTTTTTCAATTATAATATAAGCAGCTTATACCACAGGTGCTTATGTATAAGCTATTCTGAGCCTGTTTGGATTGCTTTACTTTTGAGCTTAGCTTATGCAAATAATTAAACTTTTATGTTAATTCATAAGTTCTCGCTAACTATCTTCATAAGTTGTTTTTTCATATATTACATTGACAGGCTTATAAATAATATATAAAAGATTATTTATTTGCATAAGTTATGTTTTATAAACTCAAAAATAAGTCAATCCAAGTGAGCCCTTTATAACATCTGATAAAATTAAATTGTTTTTGTATATGCTATAAGCTCTTTGCATAAGCTATATTGGTGAACTTATAAAATAAGCTGAAAAAATGCTTATGAAAAATGTCATAAGCTGTTTTTATAAATTTTGCCCAACAAACTCAAAAAACTTATGACAGTAGATAAACTCAAATAAGTCAATCCAAATAGGTCCTAAGTCCGTGTTTACGTAGAAAAATATCCGTATAAGTTTATCCAAATTGACTCCATGTGTTGCTATATTTGATGACCAAGTCCTTAAAGTTAACAAGTTTCATCATAACCTTCCATGTGTTTAGTTTTAGTTGAATCCCTAACCTTGAGAATACAAGTTCAAGTTCTGCTTTCAATGTTCACTTCAAGCTACTAGTTCCTCCGATTCGTTTTGTTTATCATGTTTCTTTTTAATTCTAAATTATTTTGTTGTTTGTTTTCTGCTTTTCAGAGTCACGAAAGTTTTCTCTACTTCAGACTAGAGCTTCTTCTTCAGATGACACATCTACTTCTCTCGATACCAATGAGTTGTTTTCAGATTTGAAGGAGAAGGCAAGAAGCTTATAAATTGGTTTATTTGAAATATTTGTTTCATTTTGAGTTTATTTTTGTAAAATCCATAATGTTCCATTTCCAATTCTGAATATGAAGCCCCGACACAAACACGGCCAACAAACGAGACATTTCCACTGACACATCGACACCAGTAGTAATTTGAGAAAGTGAAATATTTGAATGTAATCACATATAATCGGTGTTTTGTCAGTATCGGACACACCTTCAATATGAAGTGACGATGCTGCTAAGCCTCTCTTTGGCAGAATTCATGTCTTTTAACAGTTTTACTAACCAGATATACCTAATATCCTCCATTTGTTATTATCAGTGGGATGGTGTTGAAAACAAGTCCACCGTGCTTATATATGGTGGTGGCGCATTAGTTGCTGTTTGGTTATCTTCAATTCTTGTTGGTGCCATCAACTCAGTCCCCTTGGTAACTCATATCACTCTTGCTTAGTTAAATTGACTTCTTTTCATTGGAGAGCATGCAATGCAATGCTTCAATGTTCTGCTCTGTTAGACTTTTTTCAAAAAATTCTCTTTGTTTTTCAGCTCCCAAAGATTATGGAATTGGTAGGATTAGGGTACACTGGTTGGTTTGTGTACCGATACCTTCTGTTTAAGGTACGTCGAGTACATCATCATTCATATCCATGTTATGTTACTGCTTTAGAAATTTACACATTTCTGTTGGTGTTTATGGAAAATGAGAAATTGAAGAAATTCTAAATTGACGAGATTAATAACAAATTCAATGTCACACTATGCTATGTTTGGATAAACAACTTAATTAAATGCTTACAGCATACAAGCTTATCATATAAGTGCTTGTGTATATAAGCTATTTTTATAACAACGGATAAAATAAAGTCAAACTATTTTCATAAGTTATCTCAGGGAGCTTATGAAAATAAGCTACAAACAACTTATTGACGTGTCATTAGCTGTTTTCATAAGTTATCTCAAACAGTCTCACAAATGTAAGTAACTCAATCTAAGTAGGCCTATAAGAATGTCTATGTGAACTTTCTTGCATTGGATATCCTCTTTCTACAATCAGAGTCCAGTACATTATTTCTCATAAATGATAAAATTGTTTTCTTATACAGTCTAGCAGAAAGGAACTAGCTACGGATATTGATGCGCTGAAAAAGAAAATTGCCGGAACGGAATAGAAGTGTATTAGTAGCAAGTCAAGTTTATCTCCCTTGCTCATCATTTGTTTGTTTTGCTCAATGTCTTGTTATATGAGAGGCATTTGTATCCCTTGATATAGAATAGAATTCCTCCATCTCTATCAGTATCAACCTTGTATTAATCCATTTCATTGTTGAAATAATGCAGCAAATCTTATATGTGTATGATTTTGAATTCTGAATGGACACCATTCATATTTTTATTTGTGTAGTGTTGAGTGTTGACACATATTTTTCCTAGAAAAGAATATCCTTAATCAAACACTTATTTAATTGATATACAATAGGTGTTCTGTGAGGTCCATATTGTTTTTGACAGACACAGAAAAAACAAAATGGAAAATTTGGCTTCGCCCGGACTCGAACCGGAGACCTTCAGTGTGTTAGACTGACGTGATAACCAACTACACCACGAAACCATTTTCATTCAAATGCAAACCTAAGTTTAATCATTCCTATTTTTATATTTTTAATTTACTTTTCATTACCATGGATTGGTTTTGCCATCCAAAAAGATTAGCGGCACAGTTTGTTGTTCGTTTACCTTCCATTAACTAATCAAATAATTTTATATTTTTGAGATATCAATTTATTATATATATATATATATATACACACACAATATAAACATCATACTTTATTTGTATAAGCTTCTTGCCTTCTCCTTCAAATCTGAAAACAACTCATTTCCAATTATTATTTTTGATGGAAATATTTACAAATTAATAATTTTTTGTTAAGGATGGAAAGACACCATTTCTATAATTTAGATAGTAATAAGTATACTGTATTAAAAAAAATAGTAATAATATATAATTTATTAACATGTGTTCAATTATATTCTAAAAAATATGTTTATATATATTTCTATTCCGATAGGAGTTCGAATAGGCTAAACTGAGCTAGATTTTGCGTATCTTAAATTTGGCTTGTCAAAAAAAATAATTAAAAGTTTAAGTCCGATTTGTAGCATGTCATAGGCTTATTTTATAAGCCTAAGCCCCCTTTTGAAAACTTGATACGACATATTAACCTAATTAAAAACTTATTCCGTCTACAAATTATAGCTCAACTGACAGAAATGTCAAAATTGTTAGTTTCGAATGTCATGACTGAGGTTCTTTGTGTGTGTGAGTTTTCAATGACTTTGTCATTGCGTCTACGGAAAGGAAAAAAAATCTTATTCCATATGGACATATTTAAATAGACTAATCAATTTTGTTATACTCATCTTTATTTACTTGAAGTCTTAGTTTTATTTGCAGTCTCGATTAAATTCAAAAAACAATTGATCTTTACAAACACAGAACGATGAATTAACTTGTGGTTAGAATTATAAGCATCAAAGTTGAGATGGCCGAGTTGGTCTAAGGCGCCAGATTAAGGTTCTGGTCCGAAAGGGCGTGGGTTCAAATCCCACTCTCAACATTTAATATTTTTTACTATTTCGAGCCAATATTTTCATTCTGCACTTGAAATTTTGTACTATTAGAAATTAATTATTCTGATTAAACTTTTGTAACATCTCCAAGCTTGTTTCACGTCCATCAATTGTTATCAATGTAATTAACTAAGATATGATAAGAAACAACCATGAACTCTTGAAGAAAATGGATCAACCTATAGGTTGAATATCACAATGTTGTTGAAATGGAAAAGGAGGGTCAGAATAAGTTCCATTAAGAATAGCATATGTTATAAGCTTATTTGCAGCTTCTGTGGCATGTATCCCATCCCAACTCACATACTTGTAAGGCTCATCACATGCTGTTGCTGTCACTCTTTTTCCATCTATCTCCTTTGTATTTCCACAGTATACTTTTGGATCAAAGTTGTACTCACCCCCTCCATATCCACAACATGCTTTTCTACCATATTCAAGACCTATTTCAAATCACAAAAAAACATATCAATAATGTGCTTTCTAACAATGTTTTAAAAACCGGACAAAAAGGTCCGTCAAGAGAACTGGCTAGTTCACCAGTTGGTTTGGTCCCGATTATTGTATAGTCTGGTTGAACTAACTAGTTCTCTTGATGGACCAACAGTAGAGGTATGTATCATGAAATGTAGGATGCAATAGGCAAGAGATGCTTTTTGTACCATGAGAAGTAGGATGCTGAAAAAGCTCCAACAGAACAGTAGAGGTATCGACATATACAACAGAAGCATCTGAGAGACTTTCTCTGGTTTGTTTCAATGACTCTTTCAACATGTTGTTATAATCCGCTACAGCATTGTTGTAAGAAACCATGCATCCAAATTCATCAAGGTCTGAACTATTATGAGGAAGCTCTACTAAGAATGAAGGGTAACACCCTACTGGTGCAAGATTAAGCACCAAAAATGTTCTTCCACCAAGATTATACAGTTCCTATAAATTCCAGTAAGTAAAAATCCAAGTTAATAACAATTTGTTCTTTCAACTTACAAAATCGATTTTTTTCACCGCACAACGTGGCTAACTAAAGACATAAGTTAGTCTTACTTTAATCGTAGAAGCAATTTGTGAAACAACTTGAGGGAGAAACTCTTGTACTCCACCTGTGCCAATGTCTGCTAACTTGGAAGTGAAATCATTTTGGCCAATATAGAATGTATAAAGAGATTTTCCAAATATATCTGGTGAAGGAAGTTTGGTATCTGACCAACAATTAAAGGAAATCAATACATTAATATAGTAACTAACAATGTCGGTGGCAGTTATACTACTTTTTAGGTAGGAACAATGTCTATAGCGCGGCACCTAAGTTTGTGCATTTTGTACCTTGTTGATCAGCTTCTTTGACTTGTTTTGCAAATTGTTTCATTTGGTTGAGCTGAATAGCAAGGGAGAAAGGGCTGATCCCAGAGACAAACAAAGAAGTATTAGGAAGAAGCACAGTGGATGCTAATGTAGCATAGTTGGCGCCATGTCTATAATCAGATCCTATTGATTGCAGATATGGACTCAAAAATGGTATTCCAATAGCTTGAGCTGCCAAATCAAATAAATAAAATTAAGTTCAAATCTATGGTTGATGAAATTATGTTAACCGTCTACTGAACTAGACTAATTAATCACCTATGTGAATTGCGTTAACCGCTTGAAAACTTGTTGAAAAAGTTATCTAAATTTAGTTGTTCAAACTTATATAGCAGAAACAACAAAATATATGTCATGCATATTTATGACTGTTTATATTATTGACTATCCATAACTATACAAATATTTCCAGCTAGGTATCTTGTCTTGTAAGGAAAAATATCCTAAAGATGAAGAAAGGTACAAACATATAATAAAGGCAAAGTCTTGAGTGTTTTAAAATTTGTATAAAAAATTATCTATATCATCCAATAAATTCAATTCAACTGTTTTTGCTTATCTTAGCACTACTGCAATAAAAATCACAATTGATATCTAACTCTCACCAAAGAAACAAATCAATAAGTTAAATTATATATCTATGTCTTGCATTAAAAAAATGATTGGTAGGCTGGTAGCTCAACTTATTTGAGAAAATACTAACATATACAATTAATATACTAATTTGTCTATTAGAAAAAATCTTGTTAACTACAATCAAAATGTACATTTTACAATAATTATAAGGAACCTTATGGTTCTATTGTAGCTTAGAAAGAGAGAAAGAAAAAAAAAAAACAGAAGCTAGAAGAAAACATATAATTCACTATGGAGCTAAAAGAAAAGCATTAGGATAATGTAAGAGATGATATATAGATTGTTGAATTACCAATAAAATCAATAACTAGTCTGCCATCTGAAGCACGACCAGCTGGTTTATTGAAAAAAGTCATTCCATAAGGACCAGTTTCAGCAGGAAAAGCTGCATAAAATCCACCAGTATCTGAATTTGAATCCCCAAAGTTGAAAATAGCCTCAAAATCACACTCACCGTTACTCAAACAAGGCAACACAAACATGAAAATGAACATCAACATATTCATAGATGTCTTTGAACTCATTTTTTGAACCTTAAAATCACTTTCAACAATGAAGCAATATTATTATACTAGTATGGAAACTTTATGTTTACATTCATTTTGTAATTGTGTACTCCAATATTTGTTAATGATCAAACTCATGACAAAAGTGACCATTTTGGACGGTGCTGTTGGAGGTATTGTAAGTATAGATATTGCGTAGTGATTTAGACAAATAACTTTTTGTTTGAGATAAGGTTCACACGGTTCTTTGTGTCGGTATTGCAGTGGCACTATATATAAAGTTTCAACACCTATATCATCATGTTCTCAGATCATAAGGGAGACTCAGATTAATTTGGAAGACATAAAAAAACATCAAAGATTTTAACTAACTTCTGTTTACTTTGTGATTTTTACTTAACTTTAATTGGACTCTTAATTAGCAATAAATATTTCAAATTTCTTTTATCATGAATTTGTGAATGTCACTTGAAAGTTATAACTTATGCATGTAGTTGATGCAAAAAATTAGACATATCTGTCTGTATGAAACATATGAACTAGTTTAGTATAATCTTCCACTATAAAAACTATGGTGTTTTTGATATTTATTTTTTACTATTGTTATTGCGATTTGGAAATATAATTTGTATTTGCCTATTTATCTGCTGAGGTAAAAAATATACATTTCATATAAATTATCTCTGAGTGAGTGTTATGTTACCACCAACAGTAGTTTCCCACATGGAAATTGGGTGGTAGGGGCCAGCAAGCATCTTAGTTTGGATCCATATTCAGTTTTCACATGCTTGCTGGATATTGGAAATTAAAGGAACAAAAACTTAAATGGAACCAAATGAAACGTTTTTATGTGCAAGTTTGGACTACTCAAGAAAATGCAAGTTGAGAGCTACTTTTACTTCTGCACGAACACGGATACGTTGATATTGATAATGAATTTTTAAATATGACATAATTTAATGTAATATGAACTTTTCAAAAATGAGAATTCTTAGTATATATATTGAAACTTTCATATTTTGAAAAGATGCGACAATTTCACATTTTTTTTATTAACTTATGTATATAAAATAATTACACATAAACAAAAGGCAGAAGGCAACAAACCGTGCCGCTAATGATTTTTGAATAGCAAAATTCAATTTTTGAAAAATAACATCCCTAGATCTAGGCGTCGCGATATTACAATGCATGATCTTTTGAACTCTTTTCGGTTTACAGTCTCTGGTGCTAGAAATTCAAAAGTATCGAAAGCAAACAGTATAAAAACGTATTGAATTGTGATTTAATTTTTAAAAAAATTGACTTACTTGGTAATAGACAAATACTTTTGGTGCGTTTTTTTTAACTTCCAGTAATTTAATATTTTAGGGTGTGTGATTTTTGGAAATTTTATTTATTTATTTTAGGGAGCTCATATGATTTAGGAGGTGGGAATATAGATAGGGAGTATGAAGTAAACTTTTCTGCCTCTGTTTGAACTTAACATCAAGTTATAAAACGGGTTAAGCCTACTAACAAATAAAGAAGTAGTGGGCTCAAGTTATAGCCCCATTTCTAGTCGGATCTGACAACTCCTTAAACATTATTGTTTGATAGAAATGTATCAAATAATTTTTTATTTAGGTTTACAAAAATAAGAAATAATTAACACAATATAAATTCTTAATTCAATTATATTATACTGACTCGAATAATATTTTTTTTGGAGTTTAATGACTCGAACAATATTAGATAATGAGCCTATTTGGATTGAGTTATTTTTTAGATTATATAAATAAATATGATTTAATTTATAAGTTTCCACTAGCAAATAATGTATTTTTATAAAACAAACTCGTAAAATTACATAATATATTTTGTACAAGCTCAAAAATAAATTAATCTAAACCGACATGATGTCTACTTTTTATTAGGGTTATGCTAGTTAGTATATTTTGATAAGTTTCTTTATATTGCATCCTAAATCATTGTGGGTATTTTTTACTGCTAATTTCCAAAGTTACTTTATGCAAAGCGGCGAAGCATGAGAAAATGTATACCACAATCATAATACTTTTAGGAAAAAACTTACATGTATTTATATATATATATATATATATATATGTAATTTTTACTTTTCCTCTCACAAAGAGATAGTTTTTTTAATTAAAAATAGTTTTCTTTTATTTTTTTAAAATGAAAAAACATAAAAAACCAACTCTTTGTGAGTGGAACAACAAACACTGCATATATGAAAATGCATGTAAGTTTTCTCCATACTTTTATATCATTTATATTTGACATGTTTGATTTCATAGAATCATATGTTGTGAATTTTTTAGAAGATTTCAAATGATCATAATATATCAATGTGGTCCCCGTGAGCTTAGCTCAGTTGATAGGAACATCGCACTATATGTGTAGAAGTCCGGGTTCGAACCCGAGATACTCCACTTATTTCTAGCCACCAGACTACTAAAAAAATAAATAATATATCAATATTGTCTTTCTTAGTTGTCTATGATGCACTTCTCAGAAAATTTAATTTGATCATTTAGAAAAAATTAACCGTGTAAATTGTTTGTTTTTATACGTAATTATTATATATATATCAGGATATTTTTGAAAAAATAAAAGTAAAAACTTGTCACCCCTATTTTTTAAATGAAAGTGTGTGTACAACAAATTATTGGTGTGAAAAAATAATTTGGAAAAGAAAGTGGAAGTAAAGTAAGGTGTGATATGATTTTGTCCAAAAAAAAAAGTAAGGTGATATAGTTGAGAGATAGGTCCACGTACACTGGTCCCACGTTGGCTTGCGTGTGTGGCTGATGGACACGTAATATTGTCGGTGTGTGTACACCAAAACAATATTACCTTACGTCACTTAAATTTTCATAACCGTTAAATGCGTTTCTAATCAACGGCCGGCATTTGTTGTTGACGTGTCTCCTTTGACGCTAGTGACACCCCACTCGCCACGTGCTCCAACCTTGCTTTCCTTTTGTCCAACCCATCCATCCAAGGCTTTTCCATAAATGCCCTTATATTGTTTTTATACTAGCTAGTAGCTAGTAGTGTTTTAGTCGTAAAGACTAGTTTCTTAAGTCTTGTAGAATTGAAATGGACAGACAAATTTCCCCAGCAGTTTTAACATTGATGCATGCCAAAATCAATGATCGAACTAAAGATTTTAGTTAATCTAAAATTTTTTTTGTATCATTTCATTTAAACACTCTTAAATATACTCCATGTCTAGTTTTATTAACTAATGTCTATAAACATTTCTCAATCATAGACCTACCTCTATTTTTGTTGAGCTTCCAAACCTGATCTACTCAAACTTTGAAATATGATAAAACTACGATTTTTAATACAATCTTTTGTTGAATTTTATATGAATTTTGATCTTACTTAATGAAAAAGAGTAGTTTGCATTAAGCACGTCGCGACCGTATGATTGTTAAAGTGAAAGATATCTGAAAAGTGTTCGGACCCTTAAATTAATAGACGTGTGAAGTGAGAGATTAGAGAGCAAATAATATACATAGCCCTTTTCTTGAAACTATGTGTATATATAGACCATGACACAAACCACAATCATTGATGTGATGCCGAAAGCCAAAGGATCTCCATCAATGATAAAGGGAATAATGACCTATAATACATCGATTGACACTAAAAAATCATTAATTTTGGCGGCAAATATTACGAATGTTATATGCTTGTATCTAGCAATTATGTAAACTATATGATTTAGTGAAATTCATTTAAATAAAAGGGTTTGTTGCATAAATAGTATATTTGATAGTGTTTACCCTGATTTTTGGTAAACAAGCGCTAGTTTAAAATTTGTTGCTTGAGGGATCAACTAGTAAATCCCGGGACATAATTTCGTGCATGGATTTCCAGAAAGTATGAACATTCATAGTTTTATTTGAAGTTTCAAGTTTTGAAAGTGTTTGATTGCAAAATAATTTGTCAACAAATAAAATGGTGGTTTTGCAGAAAAGTAAACTTTGCAGAAATCAATAAAAGAAAGGCAACAATTTCATTCGACAGAATGAAATATGATAAATTGCAGGAATTTAAAGGGAATAACAGACTTGACAAGAATTGTAAATTATACTGAATTGTAAAAGTTTTACAAGGAAGTGGTTCACCAAATCATACTTTTTCCGTTCAGCACTCAACTTTCTCGATAGCGTGAGCATTGTGAGTTTTCAGGATTTTGTATGTGAATTTTGTGACCTGTTTTTCATATGAAAAACTACTACATATAGGCGAAGGAACACAACTGTCTCCAACGTTCAAATTCTAACTGCTAGACACATCATATGGACAGAACTTAATTGAATTTTGAATTTGAATCTTTTGCACCTCTTGATGTCGAACCCGTCAATGTACCAATTCGCCACCAAATGTACTAAGTCCATGAAACTGAAAATCCTTCTTGACACCTGCGTAAACTGGTGAACCAGAAAGCCTATAAACAATAATCTCGTAATGTGTCGAATTCGACACATACTGAATCAGTGAACCAGCGCATCTTCAAACGTATCTTCGTACCATGTCGAATTCGACACAAAATACTGCACGCTTCATTTTGTGTCGAGTTCGACACTTACTGCTTCTATGCAACAATATATCAATTTTCTGCAGATTCACCACTCATCTGCTTGGTTTTTTAGACAAACTTTAAATGATAATAAACCAAGTTATTTAATGAGGCTCTTAACTGCCTATTTTAGCTCGACTAAAATATGGGCTAACAAATTGCCCCCAAAAATTTGTCAGCTTCGATTGTGATTGCTAGAATCTCAAGAGATAGTGACAAAATTTTTTAAAAAAAAACTTTTTAAATTTCCCACGCATAATAATCATGACTCAGTTTCTAACTGTCATTTAATACCCACGATTGCTCAACTGTTCAACTTAGTGGGACATGTGGCCAAATCTGGATGGTTAAAATCAAAAATTTCTTTTTGATTTATTTTAAACTTCTGCACAGTTGGCTCCATAAATAGGCTAAACAAAGCTACTCTTCCACTTTTCACTTCTTCCAACATTTCATCTTCTTCTTTCATCCACAACATTCTTAAAAGAAAAACTCAAAAACCTCCATCAAATCTGAACCACAATCAACATATTTGCATAGTTTTCTTTGATCTTTTTAGAAACCCCACTGATCATTTGCGTTTCATTTGGATCTATCAGCGTTTCTGGAAAGTTGTTTGGGTGAAAAAATCTAATTTTCGTTGCACCCATTTTTGAGCAAAAAAAAACCTTCTGTTCTTCAAAAATTGATTTCCATGGCTTCCAGTTCACGAACAGCAGCAGCAGTTCCTATTTCTTCCAACGATGCACAGCTTATCAAGGAAAACAACATGGATTTCGTCTCTGAACCAACGCCAGAAATTGAAACATGCAAAATCTGGGAGAAACAGGTACTGATTCCTCACCTTCTCTGTAGCGAACAATTAGCCTTTGCTGGGCCATTTCCACCTCTGTCGAATTTCAATGATGAGGTTAAGGAAATTTTCCCTGGATATACCACCTGTGAACCTAGGGCATTCGTCAATTCGACGTATACTATGAGTTATATGGAACCTAGGCATAGAGTATTTAGATCAGCCCCTTCGACTAGCAAATCTTACATTGAATGGCTTGACAAAGTACAAGCCAAATTTGGTGAGTCTTGGCGTCAATATGACATTTTCGACTTAATTCAGTTATCTAGAGAATGCCCAAAATATCACCCTGAAATGCTTTTAGCTGCACTACACTTTTGGGACAGTTCGACTAACACATTCCAATTTAAAGCTGGGATGTTGACCCCTACCTTGTTAGATGTCGCAGCAATCACAGGTTTGAGACCTACTGGTCCATCCTTCGACCCAACATACGTCAGTTCGACCCATACCTTTGCCTACACTGCCAAAACGTATTCCAAATACATCCAAGAACAATATGTTACCAAAAGTGCAGAGGTGACAGATCATGAGCATATAGCCTTTCTTACCTATTGGTTGTCCCAATTTATTTTCTGTACTGGATCCCTGCAAGTTGTTACTAGGCTTATCCCTTTAGCTATCCAAATTCATGAAGGAAGAAATTTTTCTTTTGGTAAGCTCCTCTTAGCTTCTCTCTATCACTCTTTGATTGATGGTAGTGATAACCTCAAGAGTTCTGACAAACCAAGCAACAAAGACAAACTCACCATGGCTGGTCCTATATGGCTATTACAGTTGTGGCTTAATGCCACTTTTGCGTCGAACCTGAACTTGACCATCTCACCATTTGAGGAGTCGAAGGTGGCAAAAAGGAACATAGAAGCTTTTCGACTGGCTTTGTTCCAACAAAAAACTCCTGGTTTGAATTCCCCTAAGGAACTTTTCCAATTTTATTTCAAAATTTTCTTATCATTTGACAAGTTTCAACCAGAAAACTTCCCTTTCATAACACGTCGAATTGGGCCAAGTTGGTTGACTCAAGATTTTCCTGCTACGGATCCTAATAAAGAAACTTCTGTCAATGAGCTTTGGTTGGCATTCTTAAGTCCTGCCATCCTGTCTTCTCGACTGGGAGTTCAAAGAGCTTATCTGGGTTTGGTCGGATACCAACCAAATTTGGTTGCTCGCCAGTTTGGCTTATCACAGTTTATGCCTAAGAGTTTGTTCAAAAATAAAGATGACATAGTTCTAGGAAATTCTGGTATGAGTGAGGCATATTACCAACGTCGACTGAAAGCAGCAGAAGAGATAATCTACCAGATCAACCCATTTCCTTTCAAACCATCTTGCTTTTGTACTCTTGAATTCGCCAACTGGTGGAGCATGTACTATAAGAAGAACGTGTCTTCTGAAGAAACCATTATGCAACAAGTCAACGCTGGTCTCGACGCGCTCCAGCTTACTTCAAAACGTAAAGGTATGTCTTCGACACTGTCACCAACTTCGACTAATTTAGACTGTTTTACTGTAAATGCTTACCTTATATATTTTACAGCTTCTTCATCAACACCCAGCGTTTCAACTGCATCAGAAGTAATTGTGAAGAAAGGCAAGAAATTGGCAACAACAGAAATGCAAGCACCTCCGGAAGTTAAGGTATTTTTCATTTCTTGTCAACTCTGGCTGACACCAATTTACCTTATCTGATATTGGTATTTATTTCCCATGTTTATTTTATCAGAGTCGAAAAAGGCAAAACAGTCCACCATCAACAACAAAAAAGAGCAAGAAGACAAAGCTAGACATTTCTGAAGCTGCCAGTGTTGAAAAGCCACAAGTAACTTGCTGTCGAATTTCCTAATTTATTGAAGTCTTTATTTTACAAATTATTCACTTAATAATTTTCATCCTTTATTCATTAGCAGGATAAAGATATTGATTCTCCAATAGTCTCCCCAATCACTCAAGATGATACTGACAAAGGCAAACATCCTGCCACTGTCGAACCCCAAACCAAAAATACCACTGGTCCTCCAGAGAAGAAAAAGAAGAAGGAAAAGAAGCGTGCAAAGATTCGACAGCTAATCCTTGAGGATGAAGAAGATGACCAAGAAGAAACTTCTACTCAACAAGTTCCACCAACTCAGACCATTCCCATATCTACAACAGATGTACCTGTAGTGACTACTTCGCCAGATGTTGTCAATATCCCTCTTTCAAAAGGCGAAAGCACTAACTCTTGCTTGGCTGATTCTAATCAAAAGGTAATTTTATTCTATTCTTTATTCCTTATAGAATAAAATTGTTCATAATATTTGCAACTAACATTTGCCTCTTTGTGCAGGATACAACTCTGTTGCCAGAGTCTACTAAAGAGCGTTCTCCTCCTAAAGCTGCTAATGTCGAAAAGGAAACTTCAGAGGAGACTCCCGTTGTCGAAGTACAAACTCCTGATGTTGTACCAGTCGAAACTGGGGTACAGGATAAACCTACTGTTGAGGAATCAAGAAATTCGTCCAGTTCTGAACAGACAGCCTCTCAAGAGGAAACAGATTCGACATATGGAGAAGAGGAGAATTCGACTGAAGACACTGCTGATAATACTGCATTTGATGATGAAGCAATAAAGGAAGCTGAAGAAGGAGGAGATGACATACTCCCTGTCTCTTCGACATCAAAGCTATCAGCAGATATTGGATTGTCTGAAGACGAATTCGTCAAGATGCAAGAGGATAACCCAGCAACAGCACTTAACCTTTTACTCACCAAAAAATGGGCAAAGAGTCAAACCTCCAGTGAAGGTACCCAGAGTAACTCATCTCTCCAATCAACTGATTCTCGACAAGCAGCTCTTATGGCGAAGCTACAAACTGATTTCGTCGAACAAGATGTTTTGCAAGCTATTGAAGCCAATCCTGCGACTGCATTCAGTTATCTGGCCTTTCTAAAGAAACTCCAGAACCCACTCACTGACAGGAGTATCCAAGTAACTCTCAATCGACTGGAATTTTTAATTGGCAATTATGCAACAGCTTATCGCAATAAGGTCGACAGTGAAGCAAGGTTAAAGGTTCGACAAGAAAATCACGCCAATCTGCTCAAGAAAGCAAGTGCTGCCAATGAAACGGTCGAGCAACTTCAAAAAGAAGTTGACACAACTAGCCATTCTGTAACTCAAGAACAGGATCAGAATATTTCCAAATGGGAGCAGCATGTGGCGAACTTGAAATTGCAGATTCAAGAGTATGAAGAAAAGATTGCTGCTGAAAAGGTCAAGCGTAAAGAAAACCTCCTGGCTGCTACTTCTAATCTTGAGAAGAAAATAGCTGTCGAAGCCAAGAAAGGGATCGACTATTTTAGTGCATCTGTGGCTGTTGATGGCGAAGTTCAGACTTTGGTCGAGACTAATGACATTCTAGATGTCGAACTCGCCACTTACAGGCGTCTTTATGAAGAGCTCAAAGCCTCACTCTAGATCTTTCCTTCTAGTCATTTATTTTGTTTTGTCGAATTCTGCCTTTATATTTCAGCATGAAACTTGGTTTATTTGGTTTTTTTTGTTATGTAATATTGACAATGCCCTACTGTGGCAACTTTAGAGTTTATTGCCATGTTAATTTCCTTGCATTTATATTATGCTTAACTTATTTTTACTTCTTGCAATATTGGTTTATACTTTTTCAAGTATTTACCATTTATACTTAAAGTATGTGAATCTTCTGTCAATTCTTGAATCTCATAGGCACCATTTGAAAATACTTGAGTAATTTTGAATGGTCCTTCCCAATTTGGGGACCATTTGCCTAAGACTCTATCTTTCCTGTCCATTGGCAAAATTACTTTCCAAACCAAGTCTCCGACATTAAAGGTTTTATTTTTTACCTTTTTATTGTATGCTTTAGCAACTCTGTCTTTCTGACGAGTCAACATTTCTAAAGCTTTCAATCTTTCTTCATCTAAATCAACTAATTCATCTAACATCATATTCCAATAATGGTCAGTTGGGATTTCCATTTGTCTTTGGATTCTCACTGACTGTAAGTTTATCTCAACTGGTAATACGGCATCATGACCATATGTTAGTCGAAATGGAGTAGTATTAGTTGATTCTTTAGGAGAATTTCTGCAAGCCCATAACACTTGATCCAATGTTTTATTCCAATTTCTCGGTTTCTGGGCTATGTGTTTCTTAATTAGACCAATAATGATCTTATTAGCTGCTTCAACTTGTCCATTTGCTTGGGCATAATAGGGCGTCGAAGTCAGCAATTTAAAACCTGTTTGTTGGGCAAACTCCACCATCTTTCGTCCAGTAAATACTGAACCTTGATCAGTGGTGATGGTTTCAGGTATACCAAACCTATAAATGATATGATTTTGGATGAAATTTATTACTGCTTCTTGATCAACATTTGGCATAGGTACTGCTTCAATCCATTTGGTAAAGTAATCTATACCAACTATTATATAACGTTGATTTTTTGAAGAAGCAGGTCTAATTTCTCCAATCAAATCCAATGCCCATCCTCTAAATGGCCAGGGTTTAATTATCGAATGTAACTCACTTGCGGGAACATGTTGTATACCTGAATGCTTTTGACACTCCTGACAACCTTTGGCAAATTCAATGCAATCTTTCAATATTGTTGGCCAATACAATCCTTGGCGAAACAATAACCATTTCATTTTATGGCCTGCTTGATGTGATCCACAAGCGCCACTATGAACATCTGACATTGCCAGGTAGGCTTCAGTTTCACTCAAACATTTCAACAAAATTCCCTCAGAAGTTTCAGACAAATTCAAATAAAAACTACTTCTTAAACAAAGAAAAAACACACGAAATTGTGTCCCACTGGGCGTGCCAATTTGTTTACCCTGATTTTTGGTAAACAAGCGCTAGTTTAAAATTTGTTGCTTGAGGGATCAACTAGTAAATCCCGGGACATAATTTCGTGCATGGATTTCCAGAAAGTATGAACATTCATAGTTTTATTTGAAGTTTCAAGTTTTGAAAGTGTTTGATTGCAAAATAATTTGTCAACAAATAAAATGGTGGTTTTGCAGAAAAGTAAACTTTGCAGAAATCAATAAAAGAAAGGCAACAATTTCATTCGACAGAATGAAATATGATAAATTGCAGGAATTTAAAGGGAATAACAGACTTGACAAGAATTGTAAATTATACTGAATTGTAAAAGTTTTACAAGGAAGTGGTTCACCAAATCATACTTTTTCCGTTCAGCACTCAACTTTCTCGATAGCGTGAGCATTGTGAGTTTTCAGGATTTTGTATGTGAATTTTGTGACCTGTTTTTCATATGAAAAACTACTACATATAGGCGAAGGAACACAACTGTCTCCAACGTTCAAATTCTAACTGCTAGACACATCATATGGACAGAACTTAATTGAATTTTGAATTTGAATCTTTTGCACCTCTTGATGTCGAACCCGTCAATGTACCAATTCGCCACCAAATGTACTAAGTCCATGAAACTGAAAATCCTTCTTGACACCTGCGTAAACTGGTGAACCAGAAAGCCTATAAACAATAATCTCGTAATGTGTCGAATTCGACACATACTGAATCAGTGAACCAGTGCATCTTCAAACGTATCTTCGTACCATGTCGAATTCGACACAAAATACTGCACGCTTCATTTTGTGTCGAGTTCGACACTTACTGCTTCTATGCAACAATATATCAATTTTCTGCAGATTCACCACTCATCTGCTTGGTTTTTTAGACAAACTTTAAATGATAATAAACCAAGTTATTTAATGAGGCTCTTAACTGCCTATTTTAGCTCGACTAAAATATGGGCTAACAGATAGATCTTTACAAAACCTTTTTACACATCTTTTTTAAAAATGAAAAGTTGAAAAAGTTAAACTAAAATCTTTTGCAAATATGAATAGACATGAGATATCTCTACTAATTAAATTATTACAACAAAAATCCAAACCCACAGTATAATGGAGTAGCCTTGACAATTGATATTCTTTCATCAAACCATACGGAATTAAGTATTGTGTACTTTTGCATTAGTCAGCATGTCACCATTACGGAGCAAACTTACAATGTTTCATAAGTTAAAGAAAAAGTTAGTAAAGTATTCAATTCAACGAAATGGTAGTTTATGGCCATTAACCATAAAAACGACAACCTTTGCCACCTCCAACTTTCCATAGCATACATATCAATCTTTTAAAAAATGGCTAGAAGAAAATTGTTGGGCATAATCATAGGTTAGAGCCAAAAGTCCAAAAAGGAGAAATATCTTGCCAAGTCCGCACACTTAAAAAAATGTCATAAAAAAAGGTTAAACGTCATTAAAAAAAGTGAATTATTTGAATGTGAACATTTCACTAGACATTATAATATAGAATACTTCTTAAAGTGGTATATGATGGATCAGTCATGGATAACATTATAACGAATACAAATTTTATAAAATTCACCGTTGGATTGAAAGTTTATATTATAGGGATCATTCAAAGAAAAAGTTAAAAAAAATGAAAATAATTTGATATGTTATTGAGATCCATCAAGATTAACGGTTTATTAAATACCGTAATCTTGATGGGTATCAACAACGTATCAAATGATTTTTAATTTTTCTAATTTTTTTTTATGGATGATAAACTTTCAATCTAACGATAAATTTTATAAAATTCGTATTCGATATATCACTTGTTCACGGTGGACCACTTGTGAAGGTGGTCCACCGTAACATTAGCCATACGTTGAACATATACGTTACTGTTCAAGTGAATAAATTATCTACCTCATTAATATACTAGTATATGTATTTAAATAAGATGTCTATCAAATAATTTACTTTTCTAGATCATTGAAATTTAATTGAATATTGTTATCTTGTAGACATTTTTTTTTTAATTCATGATAAAATTGATTAATATAAAAATATGATATGATATCTAATTTTGTCTATCAAGGTACTAATACCTAATTAAATTATGAAATACTACCGTCCATAAATCCTAGTTTAAATTTCGGTCTCTCTATTTTATGTGTGTATTTGTAATGAATTTTTTCTATCAACAAAAAATTATAAAATACTACCGAATAATATTCACCATAAAAAAAACAAGAAAATGTTAATCAATGCCCTTGAAAACACCAATTAAAGAATCAAAGAAACTAAAATAATTTTAGAACTTGTATAATTAACCTTTTAAAAATATAAAAAATACAATTTTTAAGACGAAACATATTTATTTTAGTTTTTTTAATGGTGTGTATTTGATTTAATAGAAAGAAATAGAGAAAAGAAAAACATGAATCAATGAATAAATTTGGACTAACTTTAATTTAAATTCATTCATTGATTTATATATTTTCTTTCTTATCTATTTCTTTCTCTCAAATCAAACACATCTAGATAGTTCGGTTCAGACACCGGTTAAAGTATCCTAAAAAATTCAAAAAGAAAAAAAAGTAAACAAAAATCAGAAACAGTGTCTACAAGGCGTGGCTGAAGATTTTGTACAAGTGGCTATTCGTGGATTTCAAAAGACCTATTCAATTCAATTTAATTTAGATTTCAAATATAGAATTAAATAATTGAATAGAAAAATCCAATTCAATCTTGCCAGATAATCAATAATTAATTAATTTAATTAAATAATTAATATGAATCTGAAAGGGCACATGGACGTGTTGCTAGGTTGGACCCCCTAACATAAGACGCGTAGATTAATTCTTTTTATAACACGTGTACGGCTATAGTGACGTTGGAATAATATAGCCAGCTCAACTATACACCGTATATACTCCGTATGTATACGATTACCCCAACATACGACACGTGTATAATGACGTGGATATCCCCCTCGCGCTCCTTTCTTCTTCTTCTTCACCATCTCTTCACTTTTCTCTGTTTCAAAGCATTCTTTAGAGAGAGAAAGATACAAAGCTTTTTCTTTCCCTCGTTTTTCTTAGAGAGAGAAAAAATGCATAATTCTACTAAACCACTTTAATTTCTTCTACAAAAAATTCAACTGTTTTTTTTTTGTTGAAAATACTTGGTGCAACAACCTGCGAGGACTGTTTTTTTTTTCCTTGTTTGTTTTTTATTCTGCTAGGTATGTTTTTTTATTTTTTATTTTTTATAATTCTGTTAGTTATTTAGTTGAAATATTTAATTTTGAATGTTTTTTATTTTTGGGGTATGAGGAAAATTGAATGTGTGCTAATTTGAAGTTTCATGATTGAATTGCTACTGAAAGAACACTTCAAATAATATTGTTTAGTTTAGTTTTTTTTTTTTAAAATTCTGTTTTTTAGCTAAACAGACAAAAGGATTCTTCTGGATCTCAATTTACATCAATTTAAGGTTTTGGATATGTTTTTGTGTTTTACATGTTTGTTTGATATGAATTGCTTCAAATTAGTTTTAGTACCTGAATAGAAACTGGATCAGGGCTAATTCAAGAGTATAATTACTTTTTCTTATCAATATCTCTTGACCCATGTGAAATAGTGAAAGTGGAAAATTGATAGGGAAGGGTATTTTTGTCATTAAAATTTTATAGAGTCTTGTTAGGGGTAGATTTGATTTGGTATGCCTCGTTGTCTATGTCTCTCTCTTTCTATCCGGCTTGTGCTTTGTGGAAAAGACTGAATTGACCCTCCACTAAGTGTGTTGTCTTTGACTAACTCTATCATTTCACTCTTTTTCTATGTTGCTTGAATTGAATTATCTCTATAGCTTACCAATAATATTCCAATCTTTCTTGAAAGGTATTTGTGACATACTGACATAGTAAAAACAAAATCATATCAGCTTTTCAAGTGTTAGTCTTCTTCTCATAACTATAGATCAGTTGGTTACTTTGACTACTCACTCTACTGTGAATTTTTGAAATTATGTTCAGATTGTTTACTTAGATTATTTACTTAGATACTTGTTGAATATCTTCTGGAAGTTATGCTTGAGATAGAAAGCAGGAAAAATGATTCATGCCATATTTTATCAAGGAGATTGCAATAAATATATTTTTATGATAATGCTATTTCTATGCTAGCTTAAGAGGTTAATCAGGATTTTAGTTTGCAAAATATGTTGTTTGTGGTTGAATATATCTACTGTTTATTTGGAATCATGCAGTTGAGTAATTTTTTTAAAAGAATTGGTAAAGGATCTTTGATCTTTCTACAATATTTGACCAAGTGTTTTTTCATTAGGTGCTTACTTGCAATGGGAACCAGTGAGGAAGAGAAATCCACCAAGACTGAAAAGCCTTCGTCACCTTTAACAGCGGTGAGCTATACTGTTCTTACGCCGTCTTTTGTGGATGCATTTGTAGAGAAACTTTAATTTTGATGTATTTGTGTGCTTACCTTATGAACAGGATCAGACCAACAACCAGGCAAATATTCATGTCTATCCTGATTGGGCAACTATGCAGGTTACTAAATTTTTCCTCAAGTCCTTTTTTAATGACTGAAATACTATTCATTCTAGTTTCTTTTTTTTTTTTTGAAATATTCTAGTTCCTTGTTGTATATTGTATTCTGTGTATTTCCAGTTGCGAACGATGTTTATCTCTAATAATTAATATCAAACTGAAATTATGCCTTGGATTGCTACCGCGTACTGATTTTGACTCCTGGTTGGGTAACATATATTGCTTTGGCCCTGAGTTGTTTTCTCGTCTAACGACTATGATATTTTATCTACTTGAAAATGGTTTGCTTAGGAACTTTACAAACATAAAATATAAATGCCTATTAGAAACTGATTATGGTGATCTAAATTGTCTGCTATATCTTCAGGCATATTATGGGCCAAGAGTTGCCATGCCACCATACTACAATTCACCCGTGGCTTCTGGTCACACTCCTCACCCATATATGTGGGGGCCACCACAGGTAATAGCCTAGACATCAATTATTATGTTATATAATATAACCATTCTTTGTTTTATGTCTTGGCATATACCCTAAAGATGACATGAAACTTTTCAACTTGTTATTTCTTGCAGCCTATGATGCCACCTTATGGACATCCTTATGCAGCAATGTATCCTCATGGAGGGGTTTATAGTCACCCTGCTGTTCCTATTGTAAGCCTACTTTTAATTTATAGTTTTTAATTTTTGTTACTTGAACTTATGTTAATTGTGTAAGTTGTGAACCGCAATTGGTTCATATTTTACTGAGATCGATAGATACAGACAAAGTTTGAAAATACATTGAGATGTGATTATGTTATTTCTGTTAGCCCTTGGTGATTTTAGTCTTATTTTTACCTAGTTGCATCTCTTCTGTCACTACACTAGCCTTTCCGTGCTTTGATAACCTTGACGCATCTTCAAACTCGCGATGAATTTAAAGCCTAAAATATGAGAGATTTTTTTGAATGCTTTATTTGTCGTAGATTTCCGCACCATCTTATAAATTATGTTTGTGCAATATATAGGGGTCACATCCACATAGTCAAGGAATTTCATCTTCACCTGTTGTAAGTTTTAATTTTCTCTGAGATCAGTACCTACTCTAGTCTTTGAATGCTATCAAATTATGAACGGTTGGAATTGGTGCAACAATGCAGACTGGAACTCCTTTAAGCATAGAGACACCTCCCAAATCATCTGGAAATACCGATCAGGGTCTGATGAAGAAACTGAAAGGGTTCGATGGACTTGCAATGTCGATAGGCAATGGCCATGCTGAGAGTGCAGAGCCTGGAGCTGAAAGCAAGCTATCACAGAGGTTCGTGATCTGTTCACTTTATATACGAACTTCGCCAAAAAAATGCATACATTCTATTTATCATTTTTACATTCTCTCGGTGGGGGAATCCAATACTCTATGCATTTGCTCTCTACTTTCTCTCGGTTTAAGATTGGTCCGTCAGTTGGTTTAATAGGTTATTGTGGCTAACCGAGCAATTTTATGATGATATGAACAGTGTGGATACTGACGGCTCAAGTGATGGAAGTGACAGCAACACTTCAGGGGTAAGGACTTGTTTGCAATGCAATTCTTATTCTGAACTTTATTGACTATATGCAATCATTCACCTATAGTATATTTTTATTTAAAATGATTTTGCAAAATTGAACCATTAAATTATGATATTTGCCCATTTTATATTCAGGCTAATCAAACAAGAAGGAAAAGAAGCCGTGAGGGAACACCAACCACTGGTATGACTCTGTTCTTCACCAAGTGTTGTATCTTGATGAACAATAGAGTTGTCCTTGGATTACAATTATATTTGCGTTATCATCACTGCACACATGATGCCAATAAGTATATTGAGTAGTGTTTTGATAATTTGAACAATATCCAATCATTGTTGCTCAGTAGGGGTATTGCTCAAGTTTGTAACTTCGCAATCAGATTCAGACATGTCTTAGTAGACTCTAAGGAGGGGCTTTTACTGATTACAGTATAGATATTGGTGTCTGATACTGGAATTTACTGATTAAATATTATATATCCTAAATATGTTATCAAGATAATCGGTGGTGATGGTTATGTTTTTCTTTACTGTTTAAGCAGATGGAGAAGGGAAAACTCATACACAAGATAGTCAACTTTCCAAAGAAGTTGCAGCTTCTAATAACTTGATGGCAGTTGGACCCGTAGTTTCTTCAGCGATGACCACTGCATTGGAGCTGAAAAATCCTTCCAATGTTAAATCTAAAACAAATCCAACAAGTGCCCCACAACCTTCTGCTGTGTTGCCTCCAGAGGCTTGGATACAGGTATATGATTAGCATATAATTCCTCATAACAGCTCAAATCATATTCTATAGTGCATTTGAGACACATGCGGAATACAATTTGATGACTATGCACTGTCCTCATCCTTTTACTGACATAAAATAATTCATGTTGGTACGTTTGGATGCGTAGAATGAGCGTGAACTGAAACGTGAGAGGAGGAAACAATCAAACCGTGAATCTGCTAGGAGGTCAAGACTAAGGAAGCAGGTATAGTATAAATGTCGGTTTCTTCCCGACACTGTAAATAATCTATTTCTTCGTTAGTTGTCTCTCAAAATCATAAATTAATCAGGCACTTCCCTTGTCATCATACACTTGGTAAAAATTATGCTCAAAACAAGCTTGAGACTATCACTCATATTTGCCCATTTCAGGCTGAGGCCGAAGAACTGGCACGAAAAGTTGAATCCTTGAACGCCGAGAGTGCGTCACTTAAATCAGAAATAAACCGACTTGCTGAGAGTTCTGAAAAACTGAGGATTGAAAATGCTGCATTGAAGGTACTATTCACATAATATTTCCTCTATATGTTATGCATTTCATTGTATTATTCTATGATGCTGAGTACTTCATTGTTTCTGACTCAGGAAAAATTCAAAACTGCTCAACTAGGACAACCAAAAGAGATTATTTTAAGCAGCATTGACAGCCAGAGAATTACACCTGTAAGTACAGAAAACTTATTATCAAGAGTTAATAACAATTCAGGTTCTAATGATAGAGTCATGGAGGATGAAAATAGTTATTGTGACAACAAACCAAACTCTGGTGCAAAGCTGCATCAACTACTAGATACAAGTCCTAGAGCTGATGCTGTAGCTGCTGGTTGATACAAAAAAACCATAGTCATGTAATTTTGGCATATTACAAACCCAAAATTACTGCTAACAGTTTTCTGAGAGATGGATCAGCTGAATTTTAGTATCTAAATCCATCAAAACCAGAACTAATTCATTGCTCATGATCATCAGTTACTTTACTTAGGACAAAGAACTCTTTATTCTATTTAGATTTGACAAATATGGATATGACTACTAAAGTTTGTATAATGAAGAGAACTAGAGATTTTTAGTTTAGAGAAGGATGTTGAACTGTTACATAATATGGTGTGTATTAATGTTTTAATGATTGGTGTGCACCTTATAATGGTGTCTAATAAAGTTATTATGGCTTTTTCATTAATTTGTTGGCTTGTAATTTTTAGTGTTTGGCTTTTTTGGTACTTTTTCATTGTTTGGCTTTGTTGGTATATATTTCACCCTTTTTCTTTGTTTGATTTTTTTGGTATACATTTCACCCTTCCTAAAATAAGTCGTAGTATGTCAATGTACAACTTTGACTTAATATCTTTAGTTATATAAAGTTGATATTTAAAAAATATTCATCAAATAAATTCAACATTTTCTTTTTAAGTTCATTTAATAACTAATGTAATATGGAATAACTATGGAATAACTGATGTAATATGGGATCAAATATTTCAATTATCCAATGAATCTGACAAACTAATCTTAATTTATACACAAGGCTGGAGAAAATACATGTGAATTGCATGAATGTATTTATGTAAAAAGTTAATTGAATAATAAATCTTATGGTATAAATTATACGCAGAAGTTAAAATACAATTTGCAGACAAGCATATTTTTCCTCAAAAATAGTCAAGTTCTGAAATCAAACTTGATATTGTGGAAATTTGGAATGCCCCCTGGTTAGGTACTTTCTATACCAACAGAGAAAAAGAAGTTATCAGTACTGTACGGTGCCCTGCATCTGCATGTGAATCTTGATTCCTACTTTCATAGTACGAATATTCCACCCTCACTTATTGTCTCCATTGCATTCCATATGCGATATGCTTTCTAAATATAATTTGAAAAATGTTAACCATTGTTTTTAGGGTACTTCAAAAATTTAAAGAAAATCTTATAAAAAGAGTCCATTTTTTTTTTAAGAGAAAGTTGTAGCAAATCTTGTAAATAGTAAATGTTTAGTTTCATTCAGAGAAAATGCAATATTATACTCTTTTTTTTTTACTCATGCAATATTATACTTTTATTATTTACCAATCGTGTGTACTCTGTGAAGTTGCTATGCTAATTTCACTTTAATAGTATGATATGGAGAAATAGTTAATTCTTATAGAATTTTAATATAAAATTAGGGGGTGTATTGAATTGGGATTTTGAAAGACTATTTTGGCAAAAAAAGTTTTCAAGATACCAATCCAAAAAACTCATAAAGGTGAATGAGCATAATTTTAAAAAGATTAAAATTGGTATTTTTTATGATTCGTAGGGTAGGAGAATAATCGGAGAGATATAAGGTAAAATTTTAGAGTTAGGTACTTAAAAAATTAGCATCTTTTATTCACATTACTTCAAGCTGATATTTGAATTTATCTCATAGGTACAACGTGCAAATCCCACACAAAAGCAAAAAATTGCAAGTTGATCAATAAATTACCAAAGAAAAACGTATTAGCTTATATTTTATATTTATAAATTTTAATAAAAAATGGGTAAACATCAACCGATCGAGTCTAGCTATCTCATACTTGACATGGTTCATCATACTAGTTTTATAAAAACGACGTATTTAAGGTATTTTTTAGGATATTTTCTAAAAAAATTAAGCATATAAGTAAATTTATAAATTGAGTAAATGTTACTCTGTAGGTACCCCGGCCCCCTGCATATATAATGCATTGTCCTACCAACTGACCAAAGCTCACAAGTCCACCTTTGTTTAATTTAATGTCCTATTTATTTAAATTTTGGTAGATTATATAAGTCTATCCAATTTCCAAATGAGTATTGGTAATTCAAATAACCTGTCGCCATCAATAAAATATATAAGTTGTCACGCAAAAAATTCACAACGTACCATATTTTTAGTCTATTTTTATAATAATGTATATTAAAAAGTGGTGTGTGGTAAAAAATGTAGGCTCTTCAAATAAGTTATTAGTTTTGATTATTAACTTTTATGTTCGAAAAAAAAATTCAATTAGAAAGAGAGAATCCATTCCTTTAAAAAAAAAAAAAAGATATAAGAAAAAAAGAAAAAGAAAAAAAGAAAGAATCCAATGCATATGTTCAATTGATATATATTAGTCATTACTAATTAATGATAGAAATTTAATATTTATACCTCTCTAAAGACTAGGTCTAATGGTAAAAAAACAGGTCTTGAATCCGAGAGATTCAGGGTTCGAGTCCATTAGTGTCTTTGAAGGGAAATAAATCTAATCACCTTTGTAAGCGCTCTTTGAGTCCTAAAGACTTCTGTGCCTTGGATTGAGACATCATCCCCTAACTTCCAAATTTTTCATAACAATTTTTTTTAATATTTATAATATATTTAAAAAAGTGACAAATAATTGTAAAAAAAGTGGCAAGTGTTTCCCATGATAGAGAAAAGTAAAAAGAAGAGAGACAATTTTAAAGACAAGTCCAAAATTTCACTAACAAATCCATTTTTCCACAACTCATTTAAAAAAAAGCAAAAACCTCAATAAATACGCATGTCCTTAAAATAGTGCGATGTGATAGCTATGTACCATTAAACTTCAAAATTAATTTTGATTTCTTTTCCATTCTCCTCTCCAAGATTCTTCATCAACATAACTTGTGAGTTGTGACTATTGATTCTCACTATTCTTAACGGATGTAAATTCTCTCCAACCATTTCTTTCATGTTTCTCATCCTTCGATAATTTAAACCACTCCAATTTAGAAGGTACCTTTCAACATCGGAATGTTGTATATTATTTATTGTTTTTCAAATAAATTCTTATATTCTAAATAATTAATCATTCAAATTTTTTTTTTCTTCAAATTATTACATGATTAAATAATGTTAGACGGACCACAAATTCTAGCTCAAATGATAGAAATACCAAAATTGCTGGTGTCGGACTCCATGACTGAAGTTTGATCCCTAATCACTCCACTTTGTGTGTGTCAGTTTCCAATGATTTTGCCATTTCTTCTACCAACAAAAAAAAATAAAAATAAATAACGTTAGACTATTTGTCGGTTTGTACATGTGTTTGTACTTTGTACTCATGTACGCATATCTCGTATCTTCACGTCCTAATCCTTAAGATTAGATCCCAAACATAAAATAACAATATAATATACAATTTACGAAACCAGTTTATGTGCAAATCAATGTTTATCCCATTTTCCCATGATATTGCCACCTACTACATGTTGCTGTAATTTTTAATGTTGTTTTCCCAATCTTGGGTTGGTTGGTTGAAAGTTTTAATCTTTTCATGATTCATTTGCAAGTTTAGTGTTTGAATCAATGCTTCTAAGAAAAGGGTACCTTTCAACTTTATAGTTCTTTGTTTCTAATGAATCTCTGCACTTTTTTTTTTGTTCTTTCTCTCACCCCTTTGGTTTTATTGCAGTTTTATTGAACATGTATTGTTTCTTGTCATTGGATGCTTTAATTTCTGAACTCATTTGACATCAATCATGATGCATTATCATTCAAGACCTTGTGTCAATTTGTGGTTTCTGTTAGAATTAATGATTCAAGATTGCTAACGTAAGTGCTTGATAAATGTCTTGAGTTTAAGTTACATTTTCTTGATGGAACTGTTATTGTTATTATTATTATTTTGGATATATTGTTGATGAAATTTATTTTTACTGTTGTTATGTGCCTTGGTTTTATGCATTGTGTGAAAATTGTTGATTTTTTCCAAATTCCTTTAGTATATAGAGAATTGTTTTTTTCTGCTGTAAATCTGACAAGTTTCAAGGGACATGTTTTGGTGTGTGCCAGGTTGATTGATATTCAATTGCCAAATGTTCAAATTTGATGTTTATGTTTTTGTCTTTCATAGCTTTAATGGAATTTTCGCTTACATTCGTAGTTTCATGTTTTGTTAAAATTGATTTTGGGCTCACTAGATCTGAATCATACCAGTGAGGATAGATTAGACGAGTAATTGGATATTAAGATTTTGCTTTTGATTGACAAAGCTAATTCACTTGTTTGTTTCACCGCAGGCATTGGCATGTAACGAATTCATTAAGTGCATTCAATTTTGCTTGGAGATTAGAGAAGTATAGGACCTAAATTATTTCAGATGGGGCATTCTGCAGCTGTGTGGGACTTTAGAGCAGCAACTGAAATTACAAAGGACCAGAATGGAATTGGTCAAGTTGTACTTCGGACTCCACAAGGCGCTTCAGCACGGGTGAGAAGAACTTGTTGATTGATGTATTCCATCGGTTTTAACATTTGATGAAATCATATAACTTTAAATATGAATACATAATGACAAGGAAACCTTGATTCATAATTGTATTTCTAGTTTGAGCATATTAGGATTAACTGTCTTTTCTTGAAATTAGGTAAGCTTACACGGAGCACAGGTCATTTCATGGCGTAATGAGCACGGGGAAGAACTTCTATTCACAAGTAGCAAGGTGCGTGTGCCTTTTGATTTTGATTAAAACGAATTTACATTTTCAGATTGTATATGGGTTGGTTTGGTGTGAAATATAGAATTTTAACCAATTTTACTTTGTAAGAGGCAATCAGTCATATTTTATTACTTTCTCTTGTTTGCAATTGACTGTAGACAATCTCGAAGACGCTAAAAGCAACACGGGGAGGAATTCCTATTTGTTTTCCACAGGTATGGATAATTACTTACTAGTTTGAATATTCAGTCTCAGATCTCAGTAAATTTTAACACGGACAACTCATCTTAGACCTAATTTGTATATAATAGTTTGGAAACTGTGGATCGATGGAGCTGCATGGATTTGCAAGAAATAGAATGTGGGCAATTGATGAGAATCCTCCTCCTCTGCCTGCAAATGATTCCAATGGGAAATCCTTTGTAGACCTGCTACTCAAATCATCTGAAGAAGACATGAAATGCTGGCCACATAGGTATTAATGTACTTCTTTTCTACCAATTTTCTCTATGTAATTTCAAATCACAATAAGCTAACAATTACCTAATTATACTAGTTTTGAGTTCCGCCTTCGAGTGTCTCTTACAACAGGCGGAGGCCTAACTCTGATATCACGAGTCAGGAATATCAACGGCAAGCCATTTAGTTTCTCATTCGCATACCACACACACTTTTTGGTTTCTGACATTAGGTATGGATAATGCTTTCTTGTGCTTGACAATCATTTCCATTTTTGAGGACAGAAAATGATGTCCAACCATCTTTTTTCTTGTATTGCAAATTGACTGTTGGATTATTTGGCTCATATTAACAATTCTGTATAGTGAGATAAGGATTGAAGGTCTTGAGACACTTGATTACTTGGACAACCTTTTCCAAAAAGAACGATTTACAGAACAAGGAGATGCAATAACATTTGAATCCGAGGTAAATCTTGTGGGTTATATTTATTATGTTTACAAATATTGCAAAAGAAAAAAAAATGCATATTTATATCTCTGCGACACAAGTAAAGTATTTTTTTTCGGTCTTTATTCCTTGCCTACGAATAAAGATGTTTTCAAAATTGATCCATTGTTCCGAGCAGGTGGATCGTGTTTATGTTAGCTCTCCAAATATAATTGCAGTTATAGATCATGAGAAGAAACAGACATATATTATAAAAAAGGAAGGTCTCCCTGATATTGGTAAAAGTTCGCAACTCATGTCTAATGACAAAAGCAGCTGAACATTGTGATTTCCTTGATATTGGTGACACATTTTTTTTACTTGAATTGCAGCTGTGTGGAATCCGTGGGAGAAGAAATCGAAATCGATGGTGGACTTTGGTGATGAAGAGTACAAACAGATGCTTTGTGTAGATGCGGCAGTTACAGAGAAACCTGTGAACTTGAAGCCTGGAGAGGAATGGACAGGGCGGCTTCAACTCTCGGTTGTGCCATCAAGTTTTTGTAGCGACCGTCTCGGTCTTGACAGAAGTGGTCTTTGAGAGGATGGAATTGTACAAAATTTAATTTTATCCGAGTTTTATGTTGATGTTGCATTAAGATACTTGTAGTAATGTTTTGTAGGAGTATCAAGTTTTCTGTCGTGTTCTTTCCATGTTACAAACAAATACTGCTTAGTATTCAGTAGTAGTTGATACTTGATGCTTTTTATAAGGTATATTCAATTTTAAATTTCTTTGAGGCTACCTCTGATCTGATAGTTAACTTAGCAAATAAGTAATAGCTTGGATGGGAGATTCAGCTTCTTTCTTAATTCTGACTATGCAATCATCTGATTAAATGACAAAATTACATTAATGGTCCTTTAATTTAATTGAATGTCAAGTAACGATTTTGTCCTTTAACTTATTTTTCCCTCAGATCCATGTGAGACATACATTATCTCTTTGAAGAATTAAAGTGCTTACCTAATAACCAATAAGAACAAGTCACAACATTTTGCAAAAACAAGCCAAAAAATTGACGTTGAAGGAAACATAATGAGAAGGAATTCCAATTGACCAAAAAATTTCTACTGATTTTTCATGGGGGAACATTATTATAATGATAGTCAAATGCAATTGCAATGATTACAAGTAATAAAATTAGGAGCAATATCAATATTAATACTGTTCTACCACTACAACATAACATGAAAAGACATTCTACACTTTATATAAGCACAAGTTTTTCACGTCCAACTACATTTTCACTTTGAAGTTTTTCACTAATCATTTGACGCCCATTTTGAAACCATACAGGATCAAAATTCCAATCGAACGAGTCATCTTTTCTCCAATAGGGACTCAAAACTATTTGCTCAAGTTTGTGGGCATATTTTAGAACATTCATAACAAACTCAATTTCATACCAATTGCCAACACAACCTCCTAATTCAATAACTTTGACCTCATCATGAGAGCATATATCAATATCTTTGACAACTTTCTGATTTTCAATGATCATAGGATCTGAGATCTAAAAAAAATAGAAAACTTTCTGATTATACCAATGAATATAAATCAAAATATCTAAGAAAATTTTCTATACTAATAACAAAAGTTTCTATAACTATAAATATAAAATACCAATGAAAACTCGGGAAGTGGATATTGACCATTGATCTTCATATTATTATTAGTTAAGATCTACTATTGATATTGTCTGTTGATAATATGGATTGGAGATGAATGGTCAAGATCACCACATTATTTCCTTAAATATTGTTTTACCATGTTCACTCACCATTACAGAAAGTTTATGCAAATGCGGAGAAGCTTGTAGGAGGTTTAAAATCCCCAAAAGATGGAACTCTGAATGTTCGACAGTATGCAAGGGCGTGAATAAGATGATGTTCAATTGTTTAAGATGTTTGAATGATTGAGTTATTTTTAGAGAAGTAGGAACCTAAACAAGAAAATGTAAAATCATTAAATAAATATCATTAAAAAAACAAAGAAATTTAAACAATTGTGTTCTAACACTTTTTGACTAACCCATAAATTGATGTCCACTCTCATAATCTCTAGTTTAGGAAGAGTTGCAAAGAATGCATATTGATTAGGATCATCATAATAAAAAATATCGCAATAAATGCTCTTCAACGAAGGGGTATTAATCTTGAAGGTATCCAACCTATATCCATCATACTCGAATGAATGGTACACTAATGAAATGAGTTTAAGGCAATCTATTGAACTCAGGTTTGTATACTTGTGGGAGTTGCCCGATACAACATAGCATGCATCAACCTTGAGATGACATAAAGATGAACTCACTATCCTTGGCATTGATGATCTGAACTCACAATAAAATAAGTGAAGTTCTTCGAGCCATCGACAATTTGATAATAGATTTTCAATGAACATCTCATCCACTTTTGTATGGTAAAGTAAAAGAGATCTCAAATTTTTGAAAGGAATGTAGTCACAATTGTTTGGATGGCAAACAATACAATGTTTGAGACGCATATGCTTTAGAGTTGAAGCATTAGTCTCCGAAAATAAGTCAAAGGCAAAATTGTATTTGTTGTATGGTAATAAGAGTAGATTGATTCTTTCAACTCCCCTTGCAATTGCAAAACTAATCCATTGATCAATAATATCACTGTGTTTACCATTTAAGTAGAAGCTCGCAAAGAAAGAATCTATCTTTATGCCTTGAAAATTCTTGAGAAATTGATCTACTCGTTTTACAAATTCATCCGAATTGATACTCAGTTGGACGCGTACCGTAGGAGAACTACTAAGAAGATGTCTGGGTTGTATTAGTTCTTCCTCGCTTCTTCCAAGCACATTGAGGAAATCAAAGTGAAGATCTCTCCTTAGAGACCAAACATTGCACCACCTTTTAGACAGTACACTTGTTTTCAACAAATCTTTAATGGACAACATCGTGAGGATATAAGACAGGATGTCGTCCGGCAATTCACTAATGCGATCATCTTCCATTTTAGAAAAGAGTCACAATACAATAATGCACCTGAAAAATACATAGGTAAAGTTTAATAAGCAAAGTGAAGAAGAAGAAATTTATAATCTTAGTGAAAATCCTTCGTTGTAAACCAATTATATAGTACTAGTAATTTATAAAAGATCTAATGTGACGGTTTTGGAGACCGGTTTGTATAAAAGTGATTCCAAATAATTGATATACTCCATCCAGTGAATAAAAGCTGATCATAGTACACTGTTGAGGTAAGATTCAATCAAAATAAAATTACGCGACAATCTAACCAATCCATATGCTCTTAGGGTTCTGATAGTGTGCTCTAAAGTAATAAGATAATTTTAAGAGATGATGAGAACTAACTCACCGAAGAAGAAGAAGCTGTGCAAGTGGAGTCAAAGAGTCGACAAGATTAAGCGGAACTCGACGAATGATGGTTGCATTGCAGCGTCATTTTTATAAGCCCCTATATTGATATTATTAAATAGGGTTACGTTTGACGGGAAAATTGCTTAGCGCGCCTCTCAAATTTCTCGCGCGCCCCACATGTCTAGCGCGCTCTCCAAATCATGCCAAAACTATTTTGCTGTGTGAAATTGTTTTAGAGATTTGCACTCCAAAACCATTAAGGCTCTGTTTAGTAAAAATAGCGGTTAGCTGATAAGCTAAAAACTATAAGCTACTTGAAATAACATTTGAAAATAAGCTATAAGCTAGTAAAATAAGCTATAAGCTCATAGTAAAATGACCGTTACCAAATATAGCTTTTAGCTTATAAGCTAAAAGCTATAAGCTAGTTTTTTAACCTTCCCAAACAGAGCCTAAATGCATAAAATGGTTTTGACTAAAAATCTGGGGGAGGGGAAAAAATCTGTTAAGTACATAATTATAGGGTTGTACTCCAAAACCATTTTATGCACCTAATGGTTTTAGAGTACAACCCTCTGAAACCATTCCAACAGCAAAATGGTTTTGACTAGAAATTTGGGGGGAGGGAAAAAACTGGGGGACGCGCGAGAAATCTGGGGGAGGAAAGCAATTTTCATTGTTTATACACCGTGCGTAAAAAACAGGCTTATGCACCATAACTTGTGGCACGTTTGACAACAAAACAAAAATATAGGGTTATATGTTTGAAAAAAAGATATTTTAAATGTATTTAAGGACAAAATTTATATTTAAAGGAGTATTTAAAGGAGGGCTTCATGCTTACCAAAAAGGAGGGTTTATTTACGGGTCATCCAACATTTACTCGTTGAACCGTTATCTATATAAAGAGTATCTTGCTTCTAATTCTTTACGTTGTGTCAACCTCATTAAATGTATTCAAGTTAAATATCATATTCATATTGTGTTGATCCAAGACATCAAAAAATTTCTCTCTCTAACCAAAGTTTCTATATATTATAGAATCAATATGTACACAAGCGGTACACTGAATACCAAGTCAATCTCGAAGAAAAAAGTGAACTACACGCAACTACATTTGTGAACAGGGAGAGTCGGAATCTATGTTGAATTACTCCCCCCTCAATTCCGCATTTCCTAAGAAATGACTCCAAACATTCTTCTTACCTTTTAATCCGAGATGAGATGGTCAACGAAATATTAACTAAACTTGGAGTCTCATCCGATACTGACTTTTTGACTAACGTTTCTCCTCCAGGTAGCGTTCGTGATCTATTAAGAACAATGCAATGAAAACCTTCTTTCTTCTTTATTAATATTTCTTTTTGTTTTGTTTTTTTCTTTTTAGTTTCCTTACAAAAAAAATTAGGGACGGAGGGAGTATAAACAAGGTGAAAAATAAGATTAAAATAATGGATGAATATAGGGACTTGGGAGTATGCTCGGCATTCTCTTCTATTCCAACCATACGGACCCCATTTGTTTCAAATTGAGTGAATCAGTTGACTATTGAGCACTATTCATACATATTGGTTTGATCATATTTTTCTACTAATAAAAAAATAAACATTAACATATAAGATGTTGATGGTTTCGTCTCGATGAGTATTTTTAAAATATCAACTTTTTATAATTTTTACTATCATAAAATTAAAAATATTAATCGTCAAAGTTATGCATCAACACACGTGAAATGGTTAAATGGCTCACTCAATTTGGAATGGAGAGAATAATATATAGTGTTGTTACTCGCCAGATATCTTGAAATATATGAAAGCACATGTTAGAGTTACTTAACTTAATGAACACCATTGGATGCCAAGTGTCAGGATCTATAACGATCACTCCATATGTGACCAATATTGTCTAGTGCATAAAATGTCAATAATTCTAAAAGAACAAAAAAATTCTACTGATTTTTCAATAATTCTACAAGCATTGTGTTGGTATTCTAAACTTATTTTGCTTGCTTTTTTTTTTTTTTTTGTGGAATTTCTCATTTTATATATATAAAATAATTACACATTAACAAAAGGAAAAAAATCAACTCTTCTCTTTGAATGAGGGCTATCTGAGAACTCAAACTCTACTCGGCAAATTCAGATTCTTCTCAAAGTTGAAATTTTGGATCCAGGGGGATTTTGTGTTGGTCTTGGACAAAGTTAATGGGGAACATTATTATCATGGTATGATGGTAGTCAAATGCAATTGCATTACAAGTAATAAAATTATGAGCAGTATTAATATTAATATCTTTCTATCATAAAATATTAAACACTTATATGAGCACAAGTTTTTCTCGTCCAACTACATTTTCGCTTTGAAGTATTTCACTAGCCATCTTGTGATATGTTGAAAAAATTGCACTTTGTTAAGAATTATTTTTTTTACATATACCTATAAAAATATACTAGTAGTTCCTTAATAATATTAGAAGTTTATGCCTATATCATGTAAATATCTTAGCAATTATAACTTTTTTTTTTTAAAATTAGTCTAATGACTAAAAATTCATCTCATCATTAAAGTGAATAATGGAAAATTTTGGGGTTTAAATCCCAACACTTTGCATATAATTTTATACTCTTTAATTTGTCAAATATTTCACGGTCTCAAATATGTCAACAATAAAGTGTTGACACAACTACAATTTTTATTTTAATGAGTTAAATTATATTTTTTTAGTTTTTTATCTTTATTTATTTTAGGCTTTAATTTTTTTTTTCACTGCCTCAAATTTGAAGGCTTTGTTTTAGGCTTTAATTTTTTTTTTTTGTCAATAAAAGTGAATGTATTACTATTATATATATAGAAATTATTATACATGAACCAAAACTAGACGGAACCTTTCGGTATAGCTAAACCTTTTTGTGTTTTGAATTGTCCAACATTTTGTAGAATGATATCTTTATTTTTGAATTGTTCTCTCTAGTCATTTCTCTCATGTTCTTCATTCTAACTTCCTTCATCTCAACCATCCATTCATTCATGTTTTTCTCTCTCTTTTTTCTTTGTTAATCAACAACCGTTCAATTAGGAAAAGGAGAGAGAGCTGAACACAAATGACCGGAGAGGATCCAAATTCCCACTATATTCCTCTCCATGGCACAATTGAGTGTATGTTTGGTTTCACTTTTAAAAGGGAAAAAAAATAATTTTAGAATTGTGTAACTGATTTTGACATGTTTGATATTTTTAAAATTGATTTGTTCTCCATAATCGATTCTATTTGAAGCAAAAAATTACTAATTTCCTATTCTAGAATTAATTTTTTCATTCAAATTTATTAGTATGTGTTGGTTCTGCATCAATAAGAAGAAGCATATTGACTGACTTAGATATTCAGGTGCTTACGTGTTTAATTAAGGAACCAAAATGAAGTTATTAATGCCCCCTTATTGCATTTTAGGTGGATAACAAATTTGTTATCACTAATTTGTTATCAAAATTTGAAAGTTTTGATATCTTTAATATATTCACTTTTTGGCTAGTGACAACCTGTAAATTGATAGAATGTTAAACAAAAAAATAACATGTTCATATAACTCTTCCTTTGGATCCTGAAATTTATTCCCTCAAAATTGCAAGTTTGTCATACCAATATGCTCATTGCAAATAGTTAGGATCGGTACAAGAACCAAACGATATAAGCACTACAACATTTTAGATAAACTACAACACTATTTTTTGAAGAGTTTAAAAAACCATTGTCTAATATACAAAATACAAAAGACAACACATTTTAAAGAGTCCAAAACAACCGTTGTGTAATATGAAAAAGGCAACACATTTTAATTCAGTGGTCTTTGCTTAAAGAAATCTGTTCTCTTTTCAGTGACTCAAATCTCAATTATTATTATTATTTTTTTAATTATTTTTAGTTTAAAAGAATTCTTTTATCATACTGTAAGTTTTTAGTCACCAAACAAAAATTGATTTCAGCTTATTCACTTTTTTTTGGTTACATTTCAGCTTATCCACTTTGAAATAAGGAAAAATCAATTTCAGTAACCATTCATTTCACAGAATTTTCATCTCTTCTTCATCGATCTCATCTCAGATCAAATCAAAATTTTCACAGTATTTCATCGCTTCTTCGTGGCTTCTTCATCGATTCATCTCTCTCAGATCACGGTGATTCTTTCTCAAAGCTTCTCAAATCGCTCTCAGAGATTTTCTCAAAGCTATCTCAGATTGTTCAAATCGCACAAATTTTCACAAATTTTTCAAATCGCACAAAGTTTCTCAAAGCTTTCATCGCGGTGAAGATTCGTCGTCAAAGCTTTCATCGCACAAATTTTCTCAGATCAATTTTTCACAATGCTTATTTGATTTCACAAAACTTCTCCATGGAATCTCAAATCGCTGTGAAGATCGAAATTTCACCCAGATTTCTGAGTTTACTTTGCTGAAGGTTCCTAAAATTACGTTCAATACTCGTTTGCATATGAATCCAATTTGTGTATGTTTAGAATTTAAAATTGTTTAGGTATAAGTTATTTGGTTCTGAGTGGTGTAAGTGCTTATGTATAAGTTATTTATGTAACAAATGATAAAATAAAAAGTTAATTTGTTTTCATATAATCTATAAGCTATTTTTTTATAAACTATCATTAAGAATTTATGGAAATAAGCTGAAGATAACATATGTTGTTTCATAAGCTCTCCCTGAGTGTCTAAAATACTTATGCTAGTAGATAAACTCAAATAAGTTCATCCAAACATGGTCTAATTTTATGTATTGTTTTTCTTATATGAAGGCTCCAAGGTTACTGCAGTATGTGTTCTCTGCAGTTGGTGATTTATTTTATTGGATTGGATAGAATGAGAATGTTTCATGTTTGAAGTTCTTATGTGAAAACATTTATTATAATATTACAAGCTGATTATAGTTTAATCTCATTAAGATTATTGTTATGAAGGTATGATAGAGAGGGAGGCAGCACATTGTTCGATTCTGATAACTCATCACTTTTTCTTGGAGATGAGGCTTCATTTCAGAAAAAGAGGCTAGTTGGCCAAAAGACTGGTAACTTCTTGAATTTCAATTATATTTAAACTACTTATCCTGGACTTGTATGTGCTTGAGTGTAACACATTTGTAGCTTCCTCTTCGTGCTATTTTTAAGTCGTAAAGTAGGGAAATCAAAGATAGTTATTGGACTTAAGTAGAGCCGATATATTTTAATATCAAACTGTGAACCAGTTATATATTTGTCATGATAGCATAGAATGTTTTTGTCAACACAGTTTGTTTGATTTGTACACATTTAGATCTCATTTAGACAAATATTGAAGTTTATAGAAGTTACCATTATGTTTCTTCTGATTGAAATTTGGAGCAGTTACTTTGGGTCTGTTTGAAACAATTTTGGTTTTTAGTTTTTAAAATGTGTTTTATGAAAGTGTTTTAGAAAACTGTTTTTGAAAAGAGCAAAACAAAACTTCTTGAACCTGTTTTACTATTTTAGTTTTAAAAATTGATAAATAGAAAACAGTTTTTGAAAACACTTTTGTAAAATTGGATTACCAATCAAGTTTTTTAGTTTTTAATTTTTAAAAACTAAAAAACTGTTTTTGAGAAGGGGATCAAATAAGCCCTTATATTTTCTCCATATCCTTGGCTGTTGTGGTTGTAAGCTAGATAGATATGTTTTAGCATGCAAACTACCCAACTTGGGTGACTTTTGAGTGATTGGCCTTTGAATCTGGTTTATGTTTTAAATAAATGGACCAGAGCAGACAATAAATGGCCTTTGAAGGAGATACATGCTGCGGGGAAGCGACTGCCTCTAAATCCGAAGTGTTTTTGATGGAAAACATGGAACAGTCTTGGATAGTGGTACAACTTATGCATACCTACCAGAAGAAGCATTTCTTGCATTTAAAGAAGCTGTAAGTTCTTTAATAGATATTTTCATAGAAGCTTTTGGGTTTGCATATTTAAATCTCGAGTAATGCTAGGGACACACCCACTATGAAAAAGTGAAACCTTTGAGAAGCCACTTCTACATGCTTTTGTTGGTGAATCATTTTATGATATTGCTGCTGAACATATAAGTGGAATTCATTATTGAAGGATTTAAACACATTTAATTATTTTCCAAATGATATTTCTTAGGAATTTGTTGGGTTGCGTAAAAAAAAAAGGAATTTGTTGGGTATTTATCTGATTCACTTGTATTCTGAGGATTTTTTTAGCTTTTCCCAGTACTATTAAAATCATTGCATATTGCATGTATTGATTGAACTTTGATGCTTAAAAATGAAAAGTTAAAAGCTTCCACTGCTGATTGGAGGTTCGGTTTCTTAGATCTCTGACTAATGCAATTAACAGTTAGAGTTTGTTTATGTTTGAATCGGTTTTAATCAAATGGAAAGAATTTAGAATTTTCTGTGTGTGATTCATTGATCCATCCTTCACATTCGAAATCCTGATATCTCCAAATGTTGATATTTTTGCAAATAGTGGTGATTGCTAATTTTATGCTTAAATTCATTCACAATTTTGACATTTCTGTGATTACGAAGTCGTGTAACTAGGTTCTTATACATTGAAGTTCAGTTAATTTGGAAAGAAATATAAATAATAATAATTACTTATGTTCTATGTTATTTTAAGATTACGATTAGGCACCTCCACAAGATTTTTAGTTAGATTTCATTGCTCCATACTTCCTTCAATACCTCAGTGAAGAAATGATTTGTTATTTTGTTGCAGGTGTTGATTTGAGGTACGGATTAAATTACCTTCTATCTGTGACTTCGGTTCCATTAGGTGAATACGCGTTGGTGTCCTGGTTAGGAATGATGGTATCTTCATCATCTCTGATTTTTTGTTTAATCGGATTCTCTATATATGAGAACTTCATTATCCATCCTCTTTATTTTTATTTGAAAAAAATTAATTATTATGTTAAAATAGATAATGTCTCTTTTCGAGTTCGCTTTAGACCTTATATTGTGTTAGGTCGCTTTAATCTCGGTTGCCACCAGATTCACGCTATTGTGATGCTCAAGCTGCAATTAGATAACTTAGAAACGTTTTTTTCTTTTTTTGACAATAGAAAACTCCCTTTTTGTTATGCCACTTTTTTGAAATCTGAGAATGTTTATAAAATGCCTGGGATGAGTTTCTTAGCTGTGCCATGCAAGGGACAATATAAATTTACCTAAGTTTCTACAGGAGGCTCTGCATCTTTTTATATTCCCACCATACGTACAGTGTTTGTTACTCTCCGCCTCTATTTTCATATTTGTTGAAATTTTGGTTCAAACTTTTTTTTATATATATATTAATTAAGATTTTCATTTGAAGAAAATTTTCCATCATCTTGACCAAAAAAAAAAAAAGAAAATTTTCCATCATCATTTATGCAATTATGGCAGTTTGTAACAATAGTATAAAAACTACAGTAAAAAAAAAAACAATATTATAGAAACGGGTCACGATTATTTATATATAGAGAGAGTGAGAGGGAGAGAAGACTGCAATTTTTTATTGAATCAACACGAGCATACAGGACAAAAAGATAAAGAACATTTGTTATCAACAAAACTAAATTAAGAAACTTCAAATTACAAACTCAGTAGTTAAGAAAATATAAGGCACGTAGAAACAATACTTATGAATTATTACTACCTTCTTGGAAAATAAAACAAAAAAGATTCTTCGTTCTTTAGGAACTATCACCACCTTCTTGGAAGTCGATCACACGAGGGTCTTTAGGGAAAAACAAGACTTCAAATTCATTAACCTTCCCATAACAGCGAGCATAATATTTGAACGTTAACACATCGTAGGGTATTACATCTGCAGGGAAATACAAACACATTACTGTATGCTGTGGCTCAAGTAACATCTCATCTCTTGCATGCATTAACTGTTGAGCAGTTCTAATAGTGAAATGTTTGAACGTCTTTGAGGGACCAACACTAGAACATGAGGCATCCATGGATGGTGATTGTTCTTGATTCTTTGTACTTTATTTTAAACTTAGTTAACCTGGATTGAAGAAGAAGAAGAAAAAAGAGAGTATTAAAGCAATTCTATATAAAAATTGACATGTACAATTCTATATATACAAACACTTAGACACTTCAGTTCTACAACAAGCAACTGACTTGCATAACTGACTATTAACCACTTTTAACAAACTAACTAACACATACACAATTACACACCTATTATCTAGTTAATACTTGAACATTTGAATTATTACCTTCATCCTTAAATATAAGAACCCTTTAAGAAAATTAATGAAATTAAGAAAGTTTATTGTAGAACTAAATTTGTTGACAATCAATATTGTTAACTCATATGTCACGCGGGTCCGAACCCTCAATTTTCAACTTCTAAAACATTCATTAATTTTTTGTCAAAAAAAAAATTCATTAATTTCAAAATAGAATTATATAGAGTAAAATATGTTTTCAGTCCTACTTTTGTAACAAGTTTTGGTTTTCGTCCTTGTAAAATAAAATCACTTATTTTCATCCCTACAACATTTTTTTTTTGTTTTTAGTCCCTAATGAGCAAAATTTTGACATTTTAATGTTAATATTATGACATTTTTATGTTCATTCCTCAAAATTTAGATAATGTTATGTCTATATATCATGTTAAATTTATATAAGTCCATATTATGTTTAAAAAATGTCAAAAGGGAGATACCGATAATGGTGGTCCATATTATGTTTATATAAGTCCATATTGTGCCACCATTATCTATATATCATGCTATGTCCAGAGGTTTGTTAATTTAGATCCACCTAAAAACATGAAGGTCTAAGTTAGCAATGTGCACCTTTTCACTTTGAACAAAAAAATCAATTACCACTACGCAATCATGTTATAAATAGAATGGTAGTTATGTCAATGTTATTTAATTAATTAAAGAAAATAATTAATTGAAGTGGGAAAGTCATGTCCTTTCAAGCAAGTTCCTCTGCCCGATAAATCAAGTGTTTCATGTTAAGCCATGTGTTCCTTTTTAAAAGGGTTAAATATGTTTTTGGTCCCTATAGTTTCTTCAAATTTTGTTTTTAGTCTATGAAGATTTTTTTCACACTTTCTAGTCCCTGAAGTTTTTCCCGTCAGTGTTTTAGTCCCTACTTTTCATTCAACTTGTGCATATCATTCGGAATTTTAATTTTTTTTTTCTGCGGTCATGTTTAATACATTATATGAATCTTTCTTACAAAAATTTAATTTTTTTTAACAAGAGATTAAATTAAATATGAATTTTTTAGTTTTTTACATATAAAAATTCATAAATAATTCATCTTATGTTAAAAAATTCTAAATTTTTATCGGAGCTGTTCTTATAATATTATAAACATGAATACAAAAAATCATTCAAAAATGTAAAAGTATACAAGATATACAAGAGTTTGATTAAAAGTAGGGACTAAAAACACCGACGGAAAAAACTTCAGGGACTAAAAAGTGTGAAAAAAATCTTCAAGGACTAAAAACGAAATTCTGCGAAACTATAGAGACCAAAAACATATTTAACCCTTTTTAAAATAAAGTGGGTATAAATTAGCAAAGTGAATGCAAATTAAAGAACATTTTAAATGAAGGTTACAAAACTATCCCTCAAGTTACTAGTTTTAAATAATAAATATGAATGATTTTTTTGCCCAAAATGAAAAGGTGCACAGATGCTAACTTAGATCTTCATGTTTTTAGGTGGGTCTAAGTTAACAAACCCATATATATATATATGAACATTTTTTCAAATTTATAAGGAAAAAAAACAATTCTATATACCTCAAATTTCAGCAATTTCAAATTCTCTGTTCTCTCTATTCTCACTTCATCTATTTTTACTTTTCTGTTGTTTCAAGAGTGGCTTTTGCTCCATATACAATTGGTCTTAATGTCATATTTGAGAGGTATTCATATGATATAGGTGGTGTAATTTTTGACCAATTTCTTTTTTTTTTTTGGTACATCTTTTTGACCAATTTCTACACTGTAGTAGATATTCGGTATATGTTTAAATTGAGCTGTTTTATTCCGAAGATTTTATGACACAATTTTAGATAATACTGTGAAACGTCTTAAAGAGCGATGTAGTCTCCAACTCCATCTAGTAGTTGTTTAGGGGGCATAGTTTTCAAACTGAATTTTAAAATTAGAAAACAACAAGAACAAAATTAAGCATTATATTACTCTTCTCTTTGAACGAGGGCTCAGCGAATTAAATTAAGTATTACGATCTTCTCTTTGAATGGGGCAATCTGAGAACTCAACTTGACATGGTAAAGGCCAAGTACTACCTCATACATTCTTCTCAAAGTTGAAATTTTGAGATTAGGGATCTTGTGTTGGATGAAGTTATTAGGAAAACATAATTATTAAGATAGTCAAATGCATATTATTTTAACTGATTACAAGTAATAAAATTACAAGCAATGTAATATCGTTCTATCATTACAACAAAACTATAAAAAAAACACATTAATACTTAGTTTTATACGAGTACAAGTTTTTCTCGTCCAACTACATTTTCACGTCGAAGTTTTTCACTAATCCTTTGATTCCTATTTTGAAACCACATAGGATCAGAATTCCAATCCAATAAGTCACGTTCTCTCCAATAAGGACTCAAAACTATTCGCTCAAGTTTGTGAGCATATCTCAGAACATTTATAACAAACTCAGTTTCATACCAATTGCCAACACAACCTCCCAATTCAATAACTTTGACCCGGTCATGAAAGCGTATATTAATATCCTTGACAACTTTCTGATCCTCAATGATTTTTGGATGTGTGATCTAAAAAAAATAGAAATAGTAGTTAAATCTAAACTAATAACAAAAGTTTGTATAATATAAATATAAAATACTTCCATTGAAAATTCAAGAAATGAATTTTATCCATTGAAGAAAAAATAACTTGGAAATAAAGTGGAGATTTTGACCAATTGATCTCCACAATATTTCCTCAAATTGTTTTTCAATAGAGATTCTTGAATTGAACACTCGCAACTCCCTAAGGGTATCAAATCAAATCTTATATTTGGAAATAAGTGCAATAAACTCAATTTGTATTAAAACATTAGGATGTTTAAACATATATGATATTAGGTGACACTCTGACTTATTTGGACATTTTTTTTTGTTGAATGGCACTTATTTGGACATGTACTGGTATATTGTTGATGTGCACAATTCTAATAGGTTCACAAATAATATTTAATATAAAAAAATTAATAAGTATTATTTGTGAACCTATCACAATTGTCCATATCAACAAAAGTATCGATACACATGAAATAAAAGTTGTACCAAAAAAATCACCATGATATTTTGTGTGTATTATGAAGTCCGACTCAAACATCTTAAGAACAATAACAAGACACACCAAAATAAAAATAAAAATTGTGTGTATTAACCATGTTGACTCACCATTACAGAAAGTTTATGTAAAAGTGGAGAAGCTTGTAGGATGGTTAAAATCCCCAAAAGATCAAACTTTGAATCTTCTATGAACTCCAAAGGCGCGAAAAGGATGAAGTTCAATTGCTTAAGATTTTTGAATGGTTGAGTTATTTTTAGAGAAGTAGGGACCTAAACAAAAAAATGTAAGAATAAAAAAATATCATTTAAAAGACGGAAATTTAATCAATAGTGTTGGAACACTTTATGACTAACCATTGAATAGATGTCAAATTGCATAATCTCAAGTTTAGGAAGAGTTGCAAAGAGTGCAAATGCATTAGGATCTTCACAATAAAAGACAGTGCAATGAAATCTCTTCAACAAAGGGGTATTAATGTTTAAGGTATCCAAAGTATATCCATGGTACTCTAATGAAATGAGTTTAAAGCAATCTATTGAACTCAGGTTTATTTCCTTCTCGAAGTTGCCAGATACAACATAGCATCCTCCAACCGTGAGATGACATAAGGATGAACTCACTATCTTTGGCATTGATGATCTAAACTCACAGCAAAGTAAGTGAAGCTCTTCAAGCCATCGACAATTAGATAACAGACTTTCAATGAACATTTCATCCAACTTTGTTTTTTCAAGCGAAAGAGATCTCAAATTTTGAAAGGGAATATAGTCACGGTTGGTGGGATGACAAACAAAACAATGTTCGAGACGCAGATGCTTTAGAGTTGAAGCATTAGTCTCCGAAAACAAGTCAAGGGAAAACTTGTATCGTTTGTGTGAAGTAGCATAAGGCATTGCTAACAAGAGTAGATTTATTTTTTCAACTCCCCTTGCAATTGCAAAACTTAACCATTGATCAATAGTGCTTCTATGTTTACAATCAAAATAGAAGTTGAGAAGGAAAGAATCTATCTTTGTGCCTTGAAAATTCTTGAGAAATTGATCTACTCGTTTTACAAATTCATCCATACTGATATCCACCGGACAAACGCATCTCTCCATAGTAGAACTACTAGGAATCACATCATCGAGATACTCAGGTTGTAATAGTTCTTCCTTGGTGCTTCCAAGCACATGGAAGATATCAAAGTCGAGATCTTTCCTTAGACCCCATAGCTTGCACCACCTTTTAGACAGTACACTGGTTTTCAACAAATCTTTCATGGATAATGTTGTTAGGATATAAGACAAGACTTCATCAGACAATTCACTAATGCGATCCATCTTAGAAAAGAGTCACAATGCACCTGAAACACATAGATAAAGTTTAATAATTTTCGCAACTGCGTATGTATGAAACTGATTCCATTCAACAAATAATTGATATATAGTGAATAAAAGCTGCTGATTATACTAACCAGTACACTCTATAGCTAGGTAAGATTTTATAAAACTACAATCCCACCAATATAATATAGCATCTCCCGTTAGGGCTTTGATGGTCTGTTCTAAAGTAAAAATAAGATAATTTTGAGGGACGATGAGAACTAACTCACCGAAAAAGAAGAAGAACCTGTGCAAGTGGATTGAAAGAAGTCGAATAATGTTTAGTCACCTATATATATATATACTCCTATAAAGTAATAACAAACAAATCTTTGTCTTGTATCAAAAGAAAGTGATAACAAATTATCTTTTTGACAAAAAAAAATCCAAAAATAAAACACATAACAAAATACTCCGTAAAAAAGTATATGGAGGTGTCAATGAAAATAAATAAATCACATAACCATAGCTTTATGTAAAAATAAATAAATAAATCACTTCTTTCATGGCTATATTGTTAATCTTTTGGAAAATCGTTTTCCATGGTGGTAATATGCGATGGATTTTTTCTGAAATACTTTAATTTGGGGATTTTATCAAGGGGATATTTCTTCTACTTTTCTCCAGTTTGGATACCATGCTTATGTGATTAAATTTTGTTTTGATTTGACATAAGAGTTTGCGGATTTTTATTTTCTGGACATCTTATTCCATAAATCCAATTCTAGTTGAGTCATTATATACATGGTTATAAGCATCTAAAAGTGTTAATGTTATAATTATATGAATAAAGTTGACTCAATCTTGATTTTTCATAGTGCTAAGTCTTTGATTTTTCATTACCATCAGTAATAAGAATTTTCAATCCAGATCGACTTTTAACTCTTGAAACAGCTACATATAACTGACCATGCGTAAAAACTGGTCTAGGGAGATACAATCCAACATGATCCAAAGTTTGCCCCTGACTTTTATTAATACTCATTGCAAAACTGTTGGAACATGATGTGAAAAATTTGGAGGGAACTTGGTATTGAAATAAGCACAAGTGTGAATTGAAAAGTGTTAGAACCATGTCAAGTGTGAATTGAAAAATAAAAAAAGTTCTTTGAGTCCCACATTGCTAAGAACACACATCATGATAATGTTTATATACTACAAAGTGACAATTAAGGGCGTGCCCTTGGGGTATCCACTTTTGTAAGAAAGGGAGACCGCGCGGCATGTCGAATATCACACGCGCGCTCAGTATCTATCTTCATTAAAGTCTTTTTAAAAAGTTTTTCACAATCTCATAAAATCAAAGTGTTTTAAAAAAAGTTATTTGAATTAAAAAATCAATTGGTAGTTTTACCAAAAAAGTAAATTGGATGTATATAAATTGGTACATCATTCTTCTTAACTCTCTCCATTTATGTCCCTAACGTCGTCGTTTTCTTCTCTGTACATTACCACCACCGTCGATGGAGGAATTAGCCTCAGTGTCTAGATTAATTGATCAACCTTGAACGTCACCGTTCAGATTCGAACTTGTCTTTAACGAATTGTGTCTTTTGGGTATGGTCAAATTTTCAAATTAAACTTTTCCCAAAACAAGAACCCTAATTCCAAAATTTCAACTATGAGAAGAATGTACATACATAAAAACAAGTGTCTTTAACTACATTTTTAGTTTTGAATACCAACACAATGCTTATTATTAGCTTATTACTATAGAACTTCATCAATAATGAAAAATCATTAGAAATTTGTTATTATTCTATTGGAATTATTGACATTTTATTTTATATATACTATACAATGTTAGTCAAATATGGAGTGATCATATTTGTTTTATGTTTAGAAATGTACATAAAAATAAATTGTTTTACTATGCTAATTAATTTCATAATTTAATTTTATCTATACTTGTTCTGTGAGGAATCTAAAGAGGGAGGCCTGTTGTTATCTCCTTTGTCATCAAGTTGCATCTCTCAATGTTCTGTTCATGACTCCATGAGTATGGGGATGGTGAGGTCACTAGTGGCCACAATTCATCAATCCTTTGCTTTCTTACTCTGCGTACGAGCGTCTTTGCATGTTGTTTTAGGATTCCATTGACAGCTTTAAGGTAGTTGCTTGAGTCATGGTCTCTTAGAATTGTGCCTTCTGATCCATATGCTGTTGGATCACTTAGTGTTTCAATAGGGTGTGGTTGATTCAGAAAGGTGCTGAGAACTTTTGGTGAGTATCCACATATGGTATTATCAAGCTGATAGAAGGCACTTTCTGAAGGTAGTAAAGGGTGCGGAGGCGATGTCTTCTCATCCGGTTGGAGAATGAATATTTTTCCCAGTGGTGAGTACAATAGCTTCTGAAAATATCCAAATAAATTAATTGAATATGAAACATGAACCTACTAGCTAAATGATGCATATCAACATGAATATAATGAAAGAGCAATGGTGCTTACATTTTTCGTCAGGCAAGAATGTGACCGAAAAGTGCGGTTTAAGCGCTTAAGGACGACGGCTACATGGTCGGGATAATTACAAGAGAAGGCCCTGGGAACAATATCTCTATGCATCATTACACAGTGAATGTGGCTTTCATCCACGCCTAGTTCATCGATCAATTTTTGGCCTCCGCAGAATACAAATGGTGAGCCAAAAGTCACTACTGGCTTAAGAGTTGAGGGGCTGACAACTTTCCTAGTCAATAGCATCAAATGAACCAAAAGAGAGAGACTTCCCCCGAGGGAATGTCCGGTGAATTGAAGCTTTGCACGATCACCGTGTCTTTTCAAATGGTCCATTATTTCCGGCATGAATTGCTCGTATATTCCTTTTGCAGCTTCATATATTCCTCTATGAACAAGTACATCTGTGTTCTGTAAGCGAATAGATTATGAGTGCTTTGGTATTTTTACTTATCAAATCTTCTTGCAACATAACAATGAATATAAGTAAAGGTTTATCAATTTCATAAATAAAGACTTGTTTTTAGTTCTTACCTCAAATTTGGTAGGCTCAAAGAAGAGATTTGCTTGCCAAGATGATAGGGAATCTGAACCCTGCAACAACATAAAACAAAAACGTTTGTTAAATTTGACCAATATTATTATATAGCCTGATGGTACAACTAAGGCATATTATATTATCTTAGATTCTTAGTACATGCTGCCAAAGTATAATATTACCACTTCTATTATTGTTTCACTATTGTAATTTGGTGGCAACATGTCAAACATACTTTATAGACTATGAAGCATGAACACTTCTCGGATTAAGCATGTCCAAGTGACGCACACGCGTCGGTGTCCGACACCGACACTTATTATCACATTGAATTAAGTCATTTTCACAAATTATTATCAGTGTTCGTGTTGTATCATCCAGTGTCCGTGTCTGTGCTTCAGTTTATAGAACATGCACACAAATTTTTCAGACATGTCAATAAATATGACCCAGCAGTCCTAAAGATGGAAGCTAAACATATTATTCTAATAAGATTATTAAAAATATGCAGAATCAGTAGGATTGAGCAACCTCACCTAACAAATCTATGTCCTTTTTTTTTTTTAGTAAAAACAATACGGTCCTTTTTTTTTGTTTTATGTTTATTCGTTAAATAAAATATTGGCAAATAAGAGTATACTTTTTTATTTTGACAGAAAAATAAGAGTACTATAGACTAAGAGGTCATAACATCTCATCTCATATATATATATATATATAGAATTGGCCCGCTTGACCAAAAAAAAAAAAAAAAAAGAATTGGCCCATTTCATTAAAATAAAGGCTTAAATAATTAATTCGTCTATGTAAGTTGATTAGTTTTTAGTTTTCATCCATGTATATTTTTTGCTTTAAAACAGCTCCTAAAAGACCAAATATTTTTGCAAACACATTTCAAGTACTTTTTATACAAACTTTATTCAAGCGAGTTTATAGGATCTTAATTGGTATATTTAGGCAAAGTCAGAGTTATAGGAACTCAAGTAAGATTTGTAATTATTATTATTTTATTTTTTTACTAATTTGAAGTTTTAATATGAGTTAGAATAATGTAGGCACCGATTAAAATAAAGAAGAATAATAAGCCATTAGGATCTAGATTTGGTATAGTGGTGAGTGGTTTGAGTAGTATGTCAAAGGCCCTAAATTCGATCATCAGCTCCATTGCGGAAAAAAAAATTAACATAGGTAATTTAGATTTTTAAAAGGATAAATTGCGAGTTTTCTAACTTTTACAAACTTGTAATTTTGGCTCTCAAACTTTCATAATAGCCTTTTTTTTTATCCCTAATTTTAGTCCATTTTGCAAAAGATTGACTCCCCAATTGATTTTGACGCACATGTAGACAATGACTGACATGTCACGTCAGCATATGTGACAAAAACACGGGATGCAAGGCTTTGTCCACATGTGTGTTGACTTTATCAAAATCATTTGAAGACCAATTTTTTTGCAAAATGGGTTAAAGTTAGAGGCAAAAAATGCCACTACCCCCGTCTCTAATTATAAGGCTCTGTTTGACCACTGCACGTATGTCAATGTACAATTTTGATAACTAATATCTTTAATTGTCTATTAGTAAAAATTTTAAAAACTTAATGTTTTAAAAATACTCATCAAAACAAATTGAACAAGATTTTATATATTATTTAATTAATTAATTTCTTCTTCCGCTCTACCTATTTAATTAATTAATTTCGTCATTTTCTTCCGCTAGAATCAATCAATTAGGGTTTTGTGTTCCTCAAGATGACAATTAAGTCTACTTTGAAATCTGGAACGCATAATTTGAAGCGATGTAAGCTGGAACAAGACAAGGATTACGCATCTCCGGTAATTCAGAAGAAGCAGAAACTGAACAGTGATTTTTATTCAGCTGGTGAAATTGAAGACCTGAAAATCATTTCCGTCTGTGGAATTGTGGCGGTGGTGGTGAATTTCACTCCAATTCAGCTCCTCCCATGGGCAGACACAATTGAACAGAGTGACTTTCACACGGCAATGGAAGAGGCAGGTTCATGTGCTGATCATTGCCAAGACCAAGTGATTTCAATTTTCCACTGTATTGCTTAGGATGATTTGTGCATGTGTTTATGGCCCGCCTTTGTGCACCTGCACACCCTGGATTTTAAAAAATTGCACTAATATCCCGTATTTTTGTATTTCTGACCACCCTGAATTTTTAGTTTTGCACCTTTGACCCAAATATTTTGCAACTGGACCTCAAAGTCTTCTAACCTCATCTATCGATCTGACACATACCATCAATTTTTTTCACTTTTCTTACTTTTCTGATGTGACAATAGTCCTTTTCCATAAGTTTGTACTGTTAAACACAGATTCACAGTGCTTTTTCCATATTTTTTAATTATTATTTTTCTCTTCTGTTACTGTTATGTACTGTAATTTTTTTTAGTTTAAAGGCTTTTTTCTTTATTCATGTTTAAGGCTGTTACTGTTATGTAATATTCTCCTAATCTAATGCCAAAATGAGGAGTATATTACTATGCTCAATTCTCTCATGTATAGGAGTATGTTAAGATTTTTTTTCATCACGTTTTCTATTCCCTCTTTTTTCTTTTATCTATCTCTTTGAAATTCCAACTTCCATGTGTTAAATATTAAAATTTATAATGTAAAAAAATCACGAAAGAGATTTTTTTTCAAAAAATTAGTTATTAAAATATTAAAAATTTATAAATTTAATAGTTCAAATAAGTGACATAATAAAGACATATAATTATATATAATAATAATTTTTAATTATGTTATATTATAAAAAAAAAAATACTCCGTATGTTATAAAGTTTGCACCCCCTGATTCAGGGTCCTGGATCCGCCACTGTTTGCATCAAATATATGGGCGAAGAGAACAATTGGACACAAACATGATATAGTCAAAATGCAATGATCATAAGCAATACAATTATGAGTGATGTTGATAATAACAATCTATAAATTAGTACCTAAATAACACAAAGCAATAATATGATATCAACTTATTAGTACCTAAAATAAGTTTTTCAAATATATAGCATTAATTAGTTTGAAAAAGATAAGAGTAATTGAAAAAGGGTACAAGTACAATTGACAAATCGTATCTTTAAAACACTAAATGAACGGTTAATTAGAAATGTTAAATCTGACGAAACTAAACGATTAAGAAAAAAACGGAGGGAATATTTTTTTAATCAATACAAACATTATCCTTAACTCATATAAAAACTTCAAATCTTACTTTTAGCAACAAAAATAATAATAATTACAAATCTTACCTTAAGATGACTTTGACTTTTTGTTCAAAAATAGATGATCAGGCTCTTCATGAAGAGAACCAATCCATTAGCTTTAGGTACTTCTTTGACCAGACTCTTGATGCCAATGGTTAGAACACTGTCTGTGATCAACACAAAATTTGTGCAGCAGGATAACAATTGCGGATTAGCGAGATAAATGTTGCTAAGCGAGACAAACAGAAGATGAATTTCATGAAACTTAACACTAATTGTAATTTAAAACTCAAGAGAGAATAGAGATGATTTTGGTAACATGAATCCATTGAGATTTTGAAAATCACATTACAAACAATTTATAGGGGTTACACAATTGCTTGCAAATAGAATTAGTGTGTACTATTTCAGTATCACACAAAACATGACTTATGTTTGCTAATTCACATTACCTGTTCAAAACGTCATTGTCAGTCAAAAGAATTATTATGATAACGGTCACTTATGCTATTCTAAAAGAAGGATTTATGAATTCAGAATTAATAGCCATTTCAATAACATTAACCAAAATCAGTAACGTGATATATATAAAACAAGTCATCTTCAAGGAATAACCAACTATATAACTTTAATAAGTAGTATCATCACACAAAACATGTTGAGATATCCTCTTCTTCCCAGAACCATTATGTTTGTTGACATGTTATTAAACATAATTTGTTTTTAGCTTAAAATTCAACTTGAAAGTTCCACACTTTTTTTTCTAACTCAAACTCGATTTCATTTGAACTCAAAAATCAGTTAAGCAGGTTTAATAGGTCGTTACTATGTTTGGGAGGTTTAATATGAAAAAATAACTTGTGTTTGTGTGTCATTGTTACAACTGACATGAGTCAAAGAATGATCAAAATAGTCCCTATTACTTATTAGGAAGATCTCATCACTTATTCTAATGATTCTTTTTATTACACTCACGCGCCCCTATTTCTATTAGGATTAGGATGAAATTAAGTTAAAGCGGAGTTCAATTAATCCCATTCGATTTGATAAAAATTGGTTCGGTCTAAAACTCGACTATATTTTGACTTAATTATCTTTTAGTTTGAATTATGCTAGTTTAAAATTCATCAACAATTTGATTCGTTTTTAGTCTGAAATTCAACTTAAAAGTTCGACACCTTTTTTTCTTCTTTCTAGCTCGAATTCGACTTCATTTAAGTTTACAAATAACTCGAAAATAGAAATTAGAATTTATGTCGATTTTTATTGAAGTGTTATAAAATTAAATATACAAATAATACACGGTCAAACCCAAAAATCACCTACTGACCTCGCAAAAGACGATGGAACTCAGAACGAAAACGGAGCATCACAAACTTTTGGGTGTGGGGGATTTTTGTGTGAACTCAGACGATGAAATTCAAAATCAATTCCCAAAACGAAACCAATCCTTCAGGTTCAATTAACGAATTGAGTCTTGAACTTTGATCGAGTTCCCTCGGTTCATTGTCAGCCTTACTTTTACTACAACCGATCAATCAATCAACTATATATACAATCATGTTAGGTATAATAATATAATGGAAAATGCTAATTAGTGCATTGATAGACTAGTTAATGATACTAAATAATATATAATATAATGGTTTTGGAACCTCGTTTACGGATTGTTTCACACGGCTCACTGGTTGGTTAGTATGATCCTGATTTAATATGTATGTCATTTTTTGTTCCTAATTTCATAATAATAATTATAATTAATTTTTTATAGTAAATTATTATTATTATTATTCATTTTAAGAAGAAACAAGTCCAATCACCACACATATGTTGTTTGTGTTTTTCACTCACCATCACCACTATATATACTAAAAGAACCCAAGTATATATACAATTAGTGGGTTGTAAATTTCTAACAAACCAAAACTTCAAAGAACAAAAAAAAAAGCAAACTTGTTTCTTATCATCTCATCACAAGGTCTCTCTCCTTTAACAAACCATCTAAGTTTTCTTAACTTTTTTAACATGTTTCACAACTCATCTTGAGCCTAGTTCAAAAGTTTTTTGAAACTTAGCATGTCCTAGATTGATCATTCTCCCTTAACTAATTTAATATGTCATTTTTTCTTCCTAATTTCACAAAAACTATTGATCTTCACTCACACATATGTTGTTGATCTTCACTCACCACTATATATATAACTATTGGCTTGTTAATTTCTTACGAACAAAAACTTGATCACTACTCACATTAACACAATTTCAAAGAGCAAAAAGAAAACAAATTTCTTCCTTATCATATATCATCACACAGTCTCTTTCTCCTCTAACCATTTAAGTTTTCATTTTTAAACTTTTTTAAGACAAGTTTCAAAACTAATCCCTGACATGTTTTTTTATAATCCTGGCATTTCCGTTAACATTCTTCATGAAATGTTTTGTGTAATAAGTTGGTTCATTAGTCAATGATTTTGAAATTGATTTTCTAGGGAACAATGGTGGTGGTGGAATACTCCTAGTTTAGAAAAAATGCAGTGTTTGCAGTGTTTAACAAACCATCTAAGTTTTCTTAACTTTTTTAACATGTTTCACAACTCATCTTGAGCCTAGTTCAAAAGTTTTTTGAAACTTAGCATGTCCTAGATTGATCATTCTCCCTTAACTAATTTAATATGTCATTTTTTCTTCCTAATTTCACAAAAACTATTGATCTTCACTCACACATATGTTGTTGATCTTCACTCACCACTATATATATAACTATTGGCTTGTTAATTTCTTACGAACAAAAACTTGATCACTACTCACATTAACACAATTTCAAAGAGCAAAAAGAAAACAAATTTCTTCTTTATCATATCTCATCACACAGTCTCTTTCTCCTCTAACCATTTAAGTTTTCATTTTTAAACTTTTTTAAGACAAGTTTCAAAACTAATCCCTGACATGTTTTTTTATAATCCTGGCATTTCCGTTAACATTCTTCATGAAATGTTTTGTGTAATAAGTTGGTTCATTAGTCAATGATTTTGAAATTGATTTTCTAGGGAACAATGGTGGTGGTGGAATACTCCTAGTTTAGAAAAAATGCAGTGTTTGCAGTGTTTAACAAACCATCTAAGTTTTCTTAACTTTTTTAACATGTTTCACAACTCATCTTGAGCCTAGTTCAAAAGTTTTTTGAAACTTAGCATGTCTTAGATTGATCATTCTCCCTTAACTAATTTAATATGTCATTTTTTCTTCCTAATTTCACAAAAACTATTGATCTTCACTCACACATATGTTGTTGATCTTCACTCACCACTATATATATAACTATTGGCTTGTTAATTTCTTACGAACAAAAACTTGATCACTACTCACATTAACACAATTTCAAAGAGCAAAAAGAAAACAAATTTCTTCTTTATCATATCTCATCACACAGTCTCTTTCTCCTCTAACCATTTAAGTTTTCATTTTTAAACTTTTTTAAGACAAGTTTCAAAACTAATCCCTGACATGTTTTTTTATAATCCTGGCATTTCCGTTAACATTCTTCATCAAATGTTTTGTGTAATAAGTTGGTTCATTAGTCAATGATTTTGAAATTGATTTTCTAGGGAACAATGGTGGTGGTGGAATACTCCTAGTTTAGAAAAAATGCAGTGTTTGCAGTGTTTAACAAACCATCTAAGTTTCCTTAACTTTTTTAACATGTTTCACAACTCATCTTGAGCCTAGTTCAAAAGTTTTTTGAAACTTAGCATGTCCTAGATTGATCATTCTCCCTTAACTAATTTAATATGTCATTTTTTCTTCCTAATTTCACAAAAACTATTGATCTTCACTCACACATATGTTGTTGATCTTCACTCACCAATATATATATAACTATTGGCTTGTTAATTTCTTACGAACAAAAACTTGATCACTACTCACATTAACACAATTTCAAAGAGCAAAAAGAAAACAAATTTCTTCCTTATCATATCTCATCACACAGTCTCTTTCTCCTCTAACCATTTAAGTTTTCATTTTTAAACTTTTTTAAGACAAGTTTCAAAACTAATCCCTGACATGTTTTTTTTATAATCCTGGCATTTCCGTTAACATTCTTCATCAAATGTTTTGTGTAATAAGTTGGTTCATTAGTCAATGATTTTGAAATTGATTTTCTAGGGAACAATGGTGGTGGTGGAATACTCCTAGTTTAGAAAAAATGCAGTGTTTGCAGTGTTTAACAAACCATCTAAGGTTTCTTAACTTTTTTAACATGTTTCACAACTCATCTTGAGCCTAGTTCAAAAGTTTTTTGAAACTTAGCATGTCCTAGATTGATCATTCTCCCTTAACTAATTTAATATGTCATTTTTTCTTCCTAATTTCACAAAAACTATTGATCTTCACTCACACATATGTTGTTGATCTTCACTCACCACTATATATATAACTATTGGCTTGTTAATTTCTTACGAACAAAAACTTGATCACTACTCACATTAACACAATTTCAAAGAGCAAAAAGAAAACAAATTTCTTCTTTATCATATCTCATCACACAGTCTCTTTCTCCTCTAACCATTTAAGTTTTCATTTTTAAACTTTTTTAAGACAAGTTTCAAAACTAATCCCTGACATGTTTTTTTATAATCCTGGCATTTCCGTTAACATTCTTCATCAAATGTTTTGTGTAATAAGTTGGTTCATTAGTCAATGATTTTGAAATTGATTTTCTAGGGAACAATGGTGGTGGTGGAATACTCCTAGTTTAGAAAAAATGCAGTGTTTGCAGTGTTTAACAAACCATCTAAGTTTTCTTAACTTTTTTAACATGTTTCACAACTCATCTTGAGCCTAGTTCAAAAGTTTTTTGAAACTTAGCATGTCCTAGATTGATCATTCTCCCTTAACTAATTTAATATGTCATTTTTTCTTCCTAATTTCACAAAAACTATTGATCTTCACTCACACATATGTTGTTGATCTTCACTCACCAATATATATATAACTATTGGCTTGTTAATTTCTTACGAACAAAAACTTGATCACTACTCACATTAACACAATTTCAAAGAGCAAAAAGAAAACAAATTTCTTCCTTATCATATCTCATCACACAGTCTCTTTCTCCTCTAACCATTTAAGTTTTCATTTTTAAACTTTTTTAAGACAAGTTTCAAAACTAATCCCTGACATGTTTTTTTATAATCCTGGCATTTCCGTTAACATTCTTCATCAAATGTTTTGTGTAATAAGTTGGTTCATTAGTCAATGATTTTGAAATTGATTTTCTAGGGAACAATGGTGGTGGTGGAATACTCCTAGTTTAGAAAAAATGCAGTGTTTGCAGTGTTTAACAAACCATCTAAGTTTTCTTAACTTTTTTAACATGTTTCACAACTCATCTTGAGCCTAGTTCAAAAGTTTTTTGAAACTTAGCATGTCCTAGATTGATCATTCTCCCTTAACTAATTTAATATGTCATTTTTTCTTCTTAATTTCACAAAAACTATTGATCTTCACTCACACATATGTTGTTGATCTTCACTCACCACTATATATATAACTATTGGCTTGTTAATTTCTTACGAACAAAAACTTGATCACTACTCACATTAACACAATTTCAAAGAGCAAAAAGAAAACAAATTTCTTCCTTATCATATCTCATCACACAGTCTCTTTCTCCTCTAACCATTTAAGTTTTCATTTTTAAACTTTTTTAAGACAAGTTTCAAAACTAATCCCTGACATGTTTTTTTATAATCGTGGCATTTCCGTTAACATTCTTCATCAAATGTTTTGTGTAATAAGTTGGTTCATTAGTCAATGATTTTGAAATTGATTTTCTAGGGAACAATGGTGGTGGTGGAATACTCCTAGTTTAGAAAAAATGCAGTGTTTGCAGTGTTTAACAAACCATCTAAGTTTTCTTAACTTTTTTAACATGTTTCACAACTCATCTTGAGCCTAGTTCAAAAGTTTTTTGAAACTTAGCATGTCCTAGATTGATCATTCTCCCTTAACTAATTTAATATGTCATTTTTTCTTCCTAATTTCACAAAAACTATTGATCTTCACTCACACATATGTTGTTGATCTTCACTCACCACTATATATATAACTATTGGCTTGTTAATTTCTTACGAACAAAAACTTGATCACTACTCACATTAACACAATTTCAAAGAGCAAAAAGAAAACAAATTTCTTCCTTATCATATCTCATCACACAGTCTCTTTCTCCTATAACCATTTAAGTTTTCATTTTTAAACTTTTTTAAGACAAGTTTCAAAACTAATCCCTGACATGTTTTTTTATAATCCTGGCATTTCCGTTAACATTCTTCATCAAATGTTTTGTGTAATAAGTTGGTTCATTAGTCAATGATTTTGAAATTGATTTTCTAGGGAACAATGGTGGTGGTGGAATACTCCTAGTTTAGAAAAAATGCAGTGTTTGATAGAAGATAATTAAATTTATTACTTCACCCTGTTAAATGTCACCCTAGATTCATCATTCTCCTCAAAACTTTAACATGTCCTTGATCTAAACAATAGTAAAGATCAAACAGTTCACATCTTAATTAAACTTTTCATTAGTAACTATTTTATTTATTAATTAAACTTTTCATTCTTCTCATTTTCATGTTTGTGTTTGTGCTTGTTCTAATTTTCTTTTTCCAGGTATGGCTGACAACTCCTTCAACCACATCTTCAATGACTACAACAGTAAGGCGGCGCGCGAGTCTCGCGCCCGTCAAGAAGCCGCGAGGAAGGCAAGAGAGGACGCGGCTCGCGAAGCCCGCTTAAGGGAGGCACAACAACACTACAAAAAAAGAAGCCATTTTGCGGGGGTTTTTAAGCCATTTTAGGGGGGTTTTCAACCTCCGCCAACTGTTTTGCGGGAGTTTTCAAAACTGCCGCTTAATCGATTCCCACAAATTAACTGCGGGTGGCTTTGGGGACCGCTGGTACTTGGGGAAAACCCCCGGAAATCCTGCGCGTTTTTTAGCGGAGGTTCTAAACCCCCGCAAAATCGTAAAAAAATGTAAAAAAAAATGAAATATAAAATCTGAAACTTTCATTAAAATTTTGTAATATAAGCCAAAATTTATAATAGCTAAAATTGAATCTTATACTAAATAAACAAAATTATATAACATAAAACATATCAAAGCTTATAAAAGCAACTAATTAATTCTCATAAATGCTGTAAAGAAATTTTGGAATAACTAGAATTGCATTTAGGACAGAAGCCACAACCACAACATTACAAATCTGTATTCACTACCTTTTACTCAGTCATATATTCAAGACCTTTTCAAGAAGCCATGATTCCTTTATCAAAGACCTTTGTTACTATAAACAAAACTCCACAAGTTAATAAGACACCAATATTTACAAAGCTCTTATGAAACCAATCTAAGTCTAACAACAAACCAAAACTAATGTGACATAAACACCCATGTGATAGTAAATAAACCAAAACAAATAACTTAATAGTGTTTACACAACTTAAACTCTGTCCTAAGAAAGATCTACATTCCAGCTCAAATTAATGAAGAAAATCAATAAGGCAGGACTCCCATTGCAAATGCATTGAAATTCAATTTTAAATGTTATGATATACACTCAGATTATACAGAAACAACCTAATCACTAACTTCATCAAGGCAAATAACAGATCATTAAGGCAAATAACCTAACATAAAACAGCATGACCTATAGACTGATTATTTAAACTTGAAAAGTCGGATCAAATGTAAACCTGAGGCTGAAAGATATACTAGCACAACGCTATCTGGTGGCAGCTCCTCACATATTGTTGCCATAACCTGCATACATCATAAAGGTCAATGCATGAAATAACAAATCACTATGGTCAAGTAAGGAAGAGAAGCCTGGTGAGAATCAAATGTAGCACAATATCATCCCAATCACTTCTCTTCAATTTTCTGAAATTGGTGAATTTGAATTAGCAATTGAATTTAGTCCATTATAACCACACAATAGAATAAACAAACCACTCAAATAGTTACCAAATATGAAAACAAACAAAGAAGGAAAAGCCTAAACTAAGTGGTACAATGTATATATTATTGTGAAGATATTTTAGCATCAACCTAAATTTAAATATAAAAGACAAACTTAACTCAATCAACAATTAATATACCTAAATTGCATAAATCAATTGAACACAAAACCCACTGTTAGGAACGCTTCCATTTGTCAAATCATTCTTTGCTAAAACATTAGCTCTTGTCCCCTCGGGTACCCTGACCAAGGAACTTGTCTGATTTGATAATGGTTTTGAAGAGTTCCTAGTAAACGCACCAGAAGCTAGGTGTGTAATATACATACGGAAACCAGTACCTTCAATCTGAAAGTCAAAGTATCAGTAAAAAAAATATTTACTGAGTTTCATATAGAGAAATCAAATTAAACCTGTACATTATAAAGACAAAACCAACACATGCTTAAACAATCACATGAAACTGAGTTTCATATAGAAAATTAAAACATAAAGAACTTTTATCATAGTTATCTAATAATTTAAGGAAAACCAACCATACAGAACTTTTATCAAACAGTTTAAGTGCACTCAATAAAACTAAAAAATAAGTGAGAAAGCTTACCTCAAAGGATTCTTGCTTGTTGTTACTCCTTTCTTCTAACAATCAACCTTCAAATGGCTGTGAAATTTTGAAAAGCCAGTAATGACATCTCTGCAAAACTCCAAAAACCTAGCACAAAACCAATTAACCGATATATGAAAACACAACAAGCATCGAGTAATTCTAATGGATAACAAAAACAGAATCGGAGTCAATTTGATTGGTACCTTTGGATCTTTAGGTTTCTTCTGCAAAATTTGATTCATGAAATGAACACATTCAAGGAAGTTTCCAGATTGATAATGCACTGTAGCGTCTTTGGCAAGAGCGAAAACGGCATCGTCAGGTTCGGTGGCGGAAGAAGGAGAGTCGCAGTTGGTGGTTGAGGAACGAGAAGATGTCAAATCTCGAGATTCCATAGCGAGATCGAGTAATCAGAATAGCGAGATTCCATAGCAAGGTTCGGTGGTTGAGAAAGGGTTTTGGGGAAGAAAGAGAGAGAAATAGTAGAGAGTGGAAAAGAGAGAATCACACAAAAGACAGAATGAAAGAATAGAGGGAATTGAAAATTTGGGGGAAAAAAGAAGCGCGCTGAATGAAAAATAAGCAAAATTCATTCATTAAATTACGGGGGTTTGAAATCCCAACTAAGTTAACGGTTGGTTTCTTTAGCACCTACTTTTTAACGGGGATAATACTAAACCTCCGCTAAAAAACTCCCCCTATCCAGCTCATTTTTTTTAGTGCAAGCTCGACAAGCTGCAATCGAAAGGTTCAAGAATGATTCACTTGCTGCTAGCAATGCTATAGGTTTCTCAGAGTATGTGATTTCAACTGATGAGGAGATGCGCCATGCAAGTAATCACTTCCTAATATCCGAAGATAAGAGAGAAGGAAAGGCACAGAAGGTTGTCGTGGTGACAACCACTCCTGGACTTAAAGACGAGTTGGAAGAGAAGGCAGTTGAGCTTGGCTTTGATAAAGGGTATTACTGCTTTATTGAGCGAGTTTAGTGTGGAGGTTTTCACTGCATAAGTTTAAAGTACTTTATATTATGTTTAATTATGGAATTGATAATGGTATGATGTTTATCACTTATTAGTCGCTACTACTAATTATATTTACTGAAATGATTGTATAATTAATTACATTGGACAGCTTATTGATGCATATATATAATATATAATTACAATGAAAATTTTGTTTTGTTTTGGTTCTTAATTAATTTTTTGGAAAACAGTTTTAAAATATAATTGCTTCCAATTGTTTTTACTTGTTCTCAGTGAGCCTAATAATGGCTTGCATACCACCATACTTAGATTGAATTGTTGTTTCTTCTGCCACAAGCTTTCCTACAAAAATGGTAATTTGAAGTCTAAATGATTTGAATTTGTGGTTTACACAAGAACTATATGATATTTTCTTGATAATTAAGTTTATGTCAATACAACGGCATTGAAAATTGCAAAAGCTATCTCCGGGACGTACGTAAGTGCTTGTCTTGAGGTTTTGTCCAAGAGAACTGTAAAATATGACAAAATTTATTATTTTTGTCATGCTTTTAGAATGGACTTGATGTTATTGAACCACACTTGCAAAATTGAAGGTCTTTGTGTCCTTGATTTCATCAGGGTCAACAAAAATACATGTACTATTGAGAAGTAGGTCCACCGTTTCATTTTTCTGTTTTCACAGCCCAAATATACTTTACTAAATGTCAGGCATTAGATTAATCCACTGGCGAGAGTTGCAATGTTGCAGAGGATCTGAATGAGTATTGGTACTTGTCATTAGAAGTTATACTTAACAATGAGTTGAAGAGGATCCACAGAAACTTCCATAACACATGTGATTACAAAGATTTTGTTCCATTTTTGAAGCATTGTCCTCTGATCTCCAATCCTCAAACTTGCAATGAAAAGAGACATACCAAATCATATCATTAATATGAAATTGCTAACTACCTGCTGGCAAAGTATAATAATACCACTTCTACTATGAAATTGCAAGGATTATGTGTTTGGGTGATCAGGAGAGCCGGATTGTTATTTCTGCTGAAATTTCACACTCAGAGATGTAACATTACACTATTATATTATATTGTTCAATAACATTTTATTCTTTTTTTTTTTTTTTTAATTTGATCATATGAATATGTAGATCATACATATAAATTTGTACATAAGTTTAAAATCATTACAGTTGATAGCAATTATACCTTATATCATATCTTAAAATCAAGTACATTTTAAAGGAAAAATAAGAACAAACTAAAACCAAATCTAAATTGTATGCATCAACTATATGGGCGAAGAGATAAATTGAGCACAAAAATATGATACAAGTCAAAATGCAATGATCATAACCAACACAATTATGAGCAATGTTGATAATAATCTATAAATTAGTACATAAAAAATGCAAAGCAATAATATTATATGAACACGAGTTTTTCTCTTCCTACTATTCTTCGCCTTGGAGCTTTTCAATCATCCTATCACGTTCACTTTGGAACTAGAAAGGATCAGAATTCCAATTCAATGAGTCATCAGGGGCTCACAACTATTTGCAACATTCCTGACCAAAAGATTCCTATGATATGGACCAATCTTGGTCCTCGCCAAATCTTAAATGAGAACAAGTTTTTCTAGTCCTATTGCTTCTTCGCCTTGGAGTTTTCCAAACATCCTTTCACGCCCACTTTCAAACCATTCAGGATCAGACTTCCAATCCAATGAGTCATCTTCTCTCCAATAGTGCCTCCAATAGGGACTCACAACTATTTTCTCAAGCTTGTGGGCATATTTTAGAACATTCATAACAAACTCAATTTCAAACCAATTACCAACACAACCTCCAAATTCAATAACTTTTATCTCGTCATGAGAGAATAATTCAACATCCCTAATATCTTTTTGTTCTTCAAAGAGTTTTGGATTTGCAATCTGACAAGATAAAATTAAAATCACAGTATGAATGTTTGAACCAACGAATACAAATCAAAATAGTATCTAATAAAATTATCTAAACTAATAAAAAAATTATAATATTATAAAAATAAAATAGAGTTGCAACTCCTTGAGGTTTCAAATTAAAAGTTAGATTTGGAAAGATAACGGGTGGGCAAGGAAATATAAAAATGTTTAAACTGTAAATTTATTTCTAAAGTCATGGATAAAAATTAGAAGGATAACCATTAAAAAGTAAAGCAATCATGTCCACCCACCATGACCGAAAGTTTTTGCAAAAGAGGAGAAGCTTGAAGGATGTTTAAAATCACCATAAGATCACACTCGCCATTTATGGTGTCCAGTAACAACAAGTCAATGATGCAGTCCAGTTGTTTAAGATGTTTGAGTGGTTGAGCTAATTTCAGGGAAGTTGTAACCTGAACAAAAACGCACATGGTTCAAATTATAATTCAAAAGACAAAGAAATGCAAAATAAAATAAATAAATAAAATCACTCGTCCAACACTTTATGACTTACCATAGTATATATTATTTCCAAACGCATAATCTCAAGTTGAGGAAAAGTTGCACAGAGAGCAAATGCACCAAGATATCCTTCAAATGAAACGCAGAAGTTGATTCTCTTCAGCATTAACATATGGGTATAAATGTTCAAGGTAGAAAGATCACTTCCACAACATTCTAATGAAGTGAGTTTAAGACAGTCCACTAACATTAACTTAATGAATTTGATGGCATTCCATTTGTTGGATCGATTATAGCATCTTGTCACATTGATAAATTAATAAGGTATGCATCATCATTCCATGAACCTACTTATTTAACTTGCAAAAATTTAGTGTTCTGAGCTGCTTCATTTGTTGTGATGCATACAATGTTGAATAGTAATAGTTGTTTTAGTGTTATTGAGCTGATTGATTTGAATAGTAGTGCATTTGATAGTTGATTCATTTCAATTGAGTATATTAAATATATGCAGCAACATCCATCTTTTAACTATATATATTTGGTTGACAATATGTAGGATAAAATGTTAATAGGATTGAGATCTGAGAATGAGGATAAAGCCCAAAGCCATAGTTGATTGCACACTTTTTTATTGTGTGAATATGGTATTTTTGCCAGATTTTTTACCATCTCATCCAAATATTATAAAAATAATATCAATAAAAACATAAAAAATTATCATCTGATTGAAAAGTTATTATATAAAATAAACAACCCCTATTCATTATTTGGTTTTTACGACTATTCATTTTTTTGTCGTTTACAACTCCTTGTTATTTTTTTTAACAATTGATTCATCTGTTATAATTATTTTTATATGGTTAAATTAAATATAATTTTTTTAGTCACACTCACAAAATTTACTTTTTTATTTTATTCTTTTAATTATTATATAAATAATAATAAAACATATGAGTTTATATATATGTGATGCATGAAAGAATGGGTTAAATCACGTTTTGAATATAATATGAAATGAATATATTGGACATTGATTAAACTATACTTTTAAATCGTGGTTCTCTTTGGAGTTTTTATATGTTGAACGACAAGTCTACTCTAGGATACAAAGGTTTTGTGTTTAAGTAGTTGGGCAACTTTAATTGGATCCTTCTGAAGTAGGCAAATGTCGAGTTGTTGACCTGAATGCTTTGACTCTTTTTGATAAGTTTTCTCAGAGTAAGAACCTTTATTTTCCAGCCGGCGTGGAGACCTATGATCTCCATGTTAGAATATTTTCTAATATTTTGTGGGCTACAATCAATTGTGAGTTTTGATTTTAATAAAAACGGGTTGATGTTATTGTGATCCATTTGATGATGCTTAGGCCCGATAATTGTGATCAAGAATAATGGGTTTTGGACACTAATTCTGATTTGTGTAGAAACAAAGTGTAGGTCCAACCTCTAGTGTACATGATGGGTAGTATGACTATGGTTGATATCTTATATAAATAGATAGGCTATGTCCCCTTTGCCGTCACGTTGTCAATCATGTCGTCATTCTGGCTTAATGCTTGTTTGAGGTTAGCCCCATTGAAAATCTCAAATCCTGAAGCATGTGATAGGTAAAGGAAGGCATTGTCTAACATATCGGTGAGTTCCGATATAGGCGTATCTGGTAATGATGATTTGTGATTATGATTATCAAGTAAGCGTGTTCTAATTTCATATAATATATCGATCTCTATAATTTTTACATGTTCCGCCTTTATCTTTGCTCTCTGTCAGTGTGAAGTTGCTAGCATAATCTGGTAAGCAATGAACTTTCTATCCTCAGAGGTTCCGGTCACGCTAGAACATCTTCCGACCGTTGGTTGGTTGCTTGCGAATAGTGGGTGTTGACTTATTAGCAGCCCAAACTTCATTTCAAAAGTGAGGGCTGGTTCAATATCACTGGAGTCTACTCAGGTATCTTCATTTCTATTCAAGATACAAACTTAGTTTTGTGTTATCATGTACAACATTTCATGATTTTCTCCACAAAGATTATTGTTTTGGTGATTTTTTTCATCGAATATATTGATGAGTTTTGATTATAGAATTAAAAAGTTTTTTAGAATCTTGTTTTAAAAAAAGTTATTTGAATTAAAAAATCAATTGGTAGTTTTACCAAAAAAGTAAATTGGATGTATATAAATTGGTACATCATTCTTCTTAACTCTCTCCATTTATGTCCCTAACGCCGTCGTTTTCTTCTCTGTACATTACCACCACCGTCGATGGAGGAATTAGCCTCAGTGTCTAGATTAATTGATCAACCTTGAACGTCACCGTTCAGATTCGAACTTGTCTTTAACGAATTGTGTCTTTTGGGTATGGTCAAATTTTCAAATTAAACTTTTCCCAAAACAAAAACCCTAATTCCAAAATTTCAACTATGAGAAGAATGTACATACATAAAAACAAGTGTCTTTAACTACATTTTTAGTTTTGAATACCAACACAATGCTTATTATTAGCTTATTACTATAGAACTTCATCAATAATGAAAAATCATTAGAAATTTGTTATTCTATTGGAATTATTGACATTTTATTTTATATATACTATACAATGTTAGTCAAATATGTAGTGAATAGTGATCATATATGTTTTATGTTTAGAAATGTACATAAAAATAAATTGTTTTACTATGCTAATTAATTTCATAATTTAATTTTATCTATACTTGTTCTGTGAGGAACCTAAAGAGGGAGGCCTGTTGTTATTTCCTTTGTCATCAAGTTGCATCTCTCAATGTTCTGTTCATGGCTCCATGAGTGTGGGGATGGTGAAGTAACCAGTGGCCACAATTCATCAATTCTTTGCTTTCTTACTCTGCGAACGAGCGACTTTGCATGTTGTTTTAGGATTCCATTGACAGCTTTAAGGTAGTTGCTTGAGTCATGGTCTCTTAAAATTGTGCCTTCTGATCCATATGCTGTTGGATCACTTAGTGTTTCAATAGGGTGTGGTTGATTCAGAAAGGTGCTGAGAACTTTTGGTGAGTATCCACATATGGTATTATCAAGCTGATAGAAGGCACTTTCTGAAGGTAGTAAAGGGTGCGGAGGCGATGTCTTCTCATCCGGTTGGAGAATGAATATTTTTCCCAGTGGTGAGTACAATAGCTTCTGAAAATATCCAAAGAAATTAATTGAATATGAAACATGAACTTACGAGCTAAATGATGCATATGAAAATGAATATAATGATAGAACAATGATGCTTACATTTTTCGTCAGGCAAGGATGTGACCGAAAAGTGCGGTTTAATTAGCTCTCATTGATTTTATTAAGAGGCTCTTGAATAACTTTAATTTAACTTGGTCAAAATGTGAGGTTTGCAAGCTCTCCTAAGATTCAGTTTTGTTAATTTTATTCAGGGTTAAACTTAAATCAAAGTAAAAACCTAGCAGATAGTCCACGTGACACTCCACTTATCCACCTTAAAGGTGTAATTTCTACTTGCCAAAAATAAAACTAGCAGATAAGTTAATTAATGCTATTACTCCTCCTTTTGTCATCAACAAAAATAAATCAGAACAAAAATAAATTGAAGATAAACCAAAACTTTGCTTGTATTGGATAGAAAGTAATGAGTACAAGCAGAGTATGAAACAAGCAGGGTATCCTAGGATTGTTTAGAGATGAATTCCATCAGAAGTTCCTGTATAGCATCCAATTGTTTCATCATTTCAGCTTGAGTATTGGCCTGAGTAGCTAACTCTTTTCGGATTTCGTCTTGAAAGTTCTTGAGTTCAGTAGCAGATACAAATGCAGGGTTAGGACCTTGACCCATATCAGAAGATGAACCTTGTTTCCTAGTATTGTCCCTTAGTTCTTCCGATATTTCTTCAGTAGGTGAAACAAGAGAACTCCTTTTTCTCTTAAAAGCAGGTTCTTGAGGATTCTCTTCAATGTCATCATCAAGGATTACCAGATGTGTTTGCAATGTCCTCTGGATCTTCTTTTTACAGTATCGACGCCAAGCTAATTGTATGAAACGTGCACCCCATGTCCTCCATTGCTGCGAATTAAACCTTAAAAAAAATATTGTTGAGCAAGTTTAACAAAGCAATTCATTTTACTTTTGAAATAATTTTATTAAGAAGATAAACACTGTGGATAAGTTATTTCAATAATTGAAGAGGAAATGCGGTTAACTTGGTTTCATATAAGCTATTCTAGAGAGTTTCCTGAAACAAGTTGTAAACAACTTATATATGAAAATGACGAGGCTTTATTTTCATATAAGTTCTTTGTATATCTTAAGCCTAAATTGAGTTTATGAGACTATATAAGCACATTAATCTCAAAAGTCTGAACCTAAACAAAGCATTTTTTAATTATATTTACAACTTGTTCCTATTTTGTGCAGCACTTCACTGATCCATAAAATGTCATCATCAAATTAAGAGAAAAAAAGAGAAAAGATGATATTAAGCCATACCTAAAAGTGTGTTGAAATTGTCTGCTGTTGATAAAATGTCTAAATTTGGAAACAACAAATTTCAAATCATCAGCCATGAGTGCAAATGCTTCAACTTCTGATATAGTTTGTATTGTTATAGTTGATGTTGGTGGATTTGAAGTGGAGCTTGGATCCAAAGCCCATATTAAAAGTTCTGCTCCACAAAAATCACCTGGCCTTCCACCATTTGTTATTCCACGCATAATGAAAATCATTTCATCAATCGGGTCTCCTTCACGGACAATGTAATTATTCTCTGTATACAGAACAGGTTTCATTCTATCACACATTGCATCCAACAATTGCTCATCCATTTCCGCAAACATTGGCACCTAATGAAAAATTAAGAATATGAAATGTACATTAAACACTTTCATTTTCTCAGAAAGTTTTTACATGGTGAAATGATTATAGACGATACTCACTCTTCTAACTAAAGCTAAGCAAAGATGACGCTTTATGTCTCTTCTGAGATCTTTAGGGAATTTGCGAATTAAAGTCTCTTCTTCAACACCTCTATTTTCTTGCCATTTGTATAGTTCATAACTTCTAATTCTTTGCTTCAAGTCATAAGGTAACATACGGCGAGACATCCATCGTTCTACTGCTTCTGCATCCCTCATCTTCACTCTCATCTCTTCCACCCTAGCAGATGTAGATTCCAAATATTTCTGTAACAATGTTCAACTCTGTTAGATATAATATAAAACCATTGATGTAGCTCTATCCTAATAGCTTAAGCTTTTGGGATAATCGGTTATTTGATAAACTCAATCTATTAGCTCATTAATCAACAAAAGAGGTTTAACATAGCTTGTTTAATTTTCAGCTCAAAAACTTATGCAAACTTGGACTTCAATGGAAATCATTATTGAACCAATGGTTTTTTGAACTTTGTGATGAATTTTGAATCAATTTAACCGATGGTAATATAAGAAAATCTATAGAAAATTGAGTGCCTTCGCAGAGAAAATGCATTTTTTTTGTTAATTTGAGTGTCAAGAATTTGTCCCTATAAATATATGCGAAAACCCTTTTATGTCTATGATCTAATTGTCCTTATTAGCACTTACCTGCATGTTTCCAATAAGTAAAGAGAATAAAACCAATCCAAAGATGGAAATGAAAAACGCAAAGGCTATCTCCGGGAGGTAAGTACTTGTCTTGAGATTTTGTCCAAGAGAACTGTAAAATATAACAAAATTTATTACTATTGTCATGCTTTTAGAATGGTCTATAAACTGCTCTAAATAATATAAGCATACAAAGTTCTATGGTTCTTAAAATGTGCATGTTAAATTAGCATATCAAGACAAGGACGCAAACTATCATTCACCAACCTTAAATTGCGCAAACCCCACCAAAAGCAGTAGAAGAACTTATAAGGAAATTTCGTGGTTGAATCTACCACAAATGATTGTAGAGCATCATAAAATATTCCAAAATTGAAGGTCTTTGTGTCCTTGATTTCATCAGGGTCAACAAAAATACATGTATTATTGAGAAGTGGGAAGACTCTTTCATTTCGATGTCCACAACCCAAATATGATGCATGAAAGAGGGAAGCATTGTTCATCTGTCTGCGCCAACACCGCACTTGTGATTCTACTGAAAGCAGATACCAGTTAGCTCCAACCACCTGATATGACATAGCCACACAGGAATTTAGTGATCAAAACATTTTGTCATGATAACTAGGACATATAATGGAATCTGGAGAATGCAATTAAATCAGTTTACATGACTGGCTAGCATGTAGAGTAAAAGATTGAAGACTGCCCTAGCCCATGCTGTCTCTGCCAATATGCCTGAAGTTCTAGTTACTTCTTCAAATAGTGGACGAATCCGCAATAATCTCGGCACATACTGAATTAATACTGTATACTTCAAAAAATCCTTTGCTAAAATTGGACTTGAGCTTTTCAAGTGTGGAATTATAGCCAAAACAATAACCTGAAATGCCAAAACAATTAACACCAATATTATGTCTTTCACATCTTTTTTTCAAGATACTCCAGTAGTAACTCTGAGCTGAGTTGCTCCGCTTAATAACTTATTATAATCATTGAATTTCACCCATCCAACTTAACTTAAAAGAAAAAAAGAAAGGTAATTAAGACAAATGCATTCACTCTGGCTACCATAGTACTCAACATGGATCCTTTACAGGCCTAGAGCTCTCTCCAGCTAAATGTCAGTCATTAGATTATATTATATTAATCCACAGCCTGACATTTGGGTGGAGAGAGCTGCAACGTTGTAGAGGATCTGAATGAGTATTGGTACTTGTCATTAGAAATTATACTTAAGCATGAGTTTAAATGTGAGTTACCTGTGGAAGTGGAATAACTGAAATAATGTCGATGATGAAATGAGAACTCAATGAGTATCTTTTCATTATGGCGACAGGATCATCAACGAGTTCACCTCTTCCAAAAACACGAGAAGAAGGTGCAAGAAATCCAGTTCTAAACTCAAAGATGATGCGAAGAATGTAGAAAAGATCAAAGAATGTGCGAAGAACACTAACAGTAGTCTGTAACGGTTCATCCAAATCAAGACATTTGTTTTTTCCGACAATCACTGGAATATAAAAGAAAAGAGGGTCCACAGAAACTGCCATAACACATGTCATTACAAAGATTTTGTTCCATGTCTGAAGCATTGGCCCCTTTGGATCAAGAATTTTGTGCATACAAGAAACTGCTGAAGATTCTTCAAAAAACAAAGAAACTGCTGAAGACGTTCTTCTGAATTTCTTCATCTTCTCTAATCCACTCTCAAGTCTTCTTCAAAACAAAAAACTTACACTTGGTTTCTTTTGTTTACTAAAAGATATATGACTCTGATCTCCAATCCTTAAACAGAACTTACACTGTGACTACATTTTACTTTCGTTGAAATAATGTTATTGACTTGACCAAAAATAAAATAAAAATGCTATCGTGGGTCCTCTTTTTGTTTGTTTCCAAGGAGGTGGGGTGGCTAATGATAAGAAAATAGAAAGAGGAAGGAAATTGTGGGAGGGAGGAACTATGCTATGCATATTCATTCAATGATGGTTTGGATATCTGGCCCAGCAAACCGGGTCGGCCCATTTCACAACTCTAGCTACATTGCCTTGAATCATTAGATGATGGTTTGGATATCTTGAACTCAACACCCGTATGATGAAGAGCATTTAGTGGCGTCTCCAGGACCCTAATTCGGGGTGCAAAAATAATTTGAAATAATATTTTTAATTATATATGTGTGGGTAATTTAAAATATAGTTTTAATATTTTTTTGTAAACCCACTTGAGTTGGTCTGGTGGTATTGACTTGGGATTTGGGAGTGTGCTCCTCCTAAAGGTCTTAGATTCGATTCTCTCTAGAGACAATTTAGGTGGACTAATTTAACTTAATAGATATATTACATTTTATAGAGTTTACAACTTGAACCCAATATTCTCCTCTTAAGAGGTAAAATTTTGATCAATTGTTTGACTAAAAAAAGATTAAAAAAAAAATTCATGTGATAAATCATTAGAAATTTGTTACTACTATAGAACTTTTGACCACTATACTGTTTTGAATATCAGCACAATTCTTATTACTACTATAGAACTTTATGCTCATCAATAATGAAAAATCATTAGAAATTTGTTATTATTCTATTGCAATTATTGACATTTTATTTTATATATATATACTATACAATGTTAGTCAAATATGTAGTGATCATATTTGTTTTATGTTTAGAAATGTACATAAAAATAAATTGTTTTACTATGCTAATTAATTTCATAATTTAATTTTATCTATACTTGTTCTGTGAGGAATCTAAAGAGGGAGGCCTGTTGTTATCTCCTTTGTCATCAAGTTGCATCTCTCAATGTTCTGTTCATGACTCCATGAGTATGGGGATGGTGAGGTCACTAGTGGCCACAATTCATCAATCCTTTGCTTTCTTACTCTGCGTACGAGCGTCTTTGCATGTTGTTTTAGGATTCCATTGACAGCTTTAAGGTAGTTGCTTGAGTCATGGTCTCTTAGAATTGTGCCTTCTGATCCATATGCTGTTGGATCACTTAGTGTTTCAATAGGGTGTGGTTGATTCAGAAAGGTGCTGAGAACTTTTGGTGAGTATCCACATATTGTATTATCAAGCTGATAGAAGGCACTTTCTGAAGGTAGTAAAGGGTGCGGAGGCGATGTCTTCTCATCCGGTTGGAGAATGAATATTTTTCCCAGTGGTGAGTACAATAGCTTCTGAGAATATCCAAAGAAATTAATTGAATATGAAACATGAACCTACTAGCTAAATGATGCATATCAACATGAATATAATGAAAGAGCAATGGTGCTTACATTTTTCGTCAGGCAAGGATGTGACCGAAAAGTGCGGTTTAAGCGCTTAAGGACGACGGCTACATGGTCGGGATAATTACAAGAGAAGGCCCTGGGAACAATATCTCTATGCATCATTACACAGTGAATGTGGCTTTCATCCACGCCTAGTTCATCGATTAATTTTTGGCCTCCGCAGAATACAAATGGTGAGCCAAAAGTCACTACTGGTTTAAGAGTTGAGGGGCTGACAACTTTCCTAGTCAATAGCATCAAATGAACCAAAAGAGAGAGACTTCCCCCAAGGGAATGTCCGGTGAATTGGAGCTTTGCACGATCACCGTGTCTTTTCAAATGGTCCATTATTTCCGGCATGAATTGCTCATATATTCCTTTTGCAGCTTCATATATTCCTCTATGAACAAGTACATCTGTGTTCTGTAAGAGAATAGATTATGAGTTCTTTGGTGTTTTACTTATCAAATCTTCTTACAACATAAAAATGAATGAAGGTTTAAAAAAGTTGTTCTTAGTTCTTACCTCAAATTTGGTAGGCTCAAAGAAGAGATTTGCTTGCCAAGATGATAGGGAGTCTGAACCCTGCAACGACATAAAACAAAAACGTTTGTTAAATTTGACCAATATTATATAGCCTGATGGTACAACTAAGAACCAAATATTAGTAAAGGAATTACCTGAATTACAAAGCATCGAGTGTAGTTGCTGAAATCATCACAAACAAACCATTCACAAGGTGAGGAATGAAGTGACTGGAGGTTTGTCGCTGCTTCCTGCCTTTCCCTCTCTCCGGCTGCAACAACAGAAGTCACGGTTGACGCTGCCATATAAGCTGCAACCTCTGATTTATAATCTCGTGAACTGTCTTCTTCTTCCTGTTCCGGAGAATCCTTTCTTCCATTAAAATCTTCTGTTTCACTTTGTTTTGACTTAGCAGCAAGGGTCAAAAGGTTCTTAGCTCGCTGTTGGACATAGGAAGCGGCTGAGGCAGCAATGTCATAAGCAATTCGAATCTGAGGCTTATGTTCATTATCTTTTCCTTCCTCTAAGCTATATTGAGAGGCTACCGAGTCATCTATAGGAACGCCTGGCGAGTCCTGATTAAGTTTTGCTTTTAATTTGGCCACCACAGCTTTCTTCTCTAAAGAAGATGTTATAAATTGAAGGCTGTAGTATCTCCTCAAATCCTGAGCCTACAGATTGATTGGAAAGAAAGACTTGTATGATCATGTTTCTCTTTTGATTTACACATGGAAAAGGAAAACAAGAAACGTAAATGAAATTTTCAAGACTAAATATGCAAATCTTGCGAAAAAAGTTAATTAATTATGAATATACCATTGGTGCTTACCTTGATTTGAGGTATTTCATAAGCCATGTTGCAAAGGAAAGCTAGCTGAGAGTAAAGTTTAGTATCAGACCATCGCACTTGAACAAGAAATTTTGAGAACGAGTCGCGATCATATGTCACTTCTTGTCCATCTTCTTCATCATAATCCACCATGCAAACACTGTCATCATCACAATCAAATTCACCATATGTATCATCGTCGAATATGACATCCATATCCACACTTTCTATCGGTAACCTGTTTCTCCAATGTTTCTTAATTTCCACAAGCCTCTCTATCCAATTAGCTCTATTTACTCTCTCTTCTTTACTATTTTCCACCATGTTTTCCTCACTATTCACATTCTTCTCCCTTTTATTCACATCCTTGCTGATTTGTTGGTCAAATAAAAAAGAGCGCAACGAATTTGGGAGAATGGAACCGGAAAATTGAAATGGAGAAGTTCCCATCGACCTGTTCTCCTTAAGTTTTGGTTGAACCGATGAGGCTTGTATACGGTTAAAGGAGCAACATAGATGGTTGTCAGAATAAGACCTCTGCATAATCGAACGCCTGCATATGTCTATGCTGGAGCTCGACCGACGAAGACCATAATGCTCTTTTGTAATGTCCTTAGTTGCTGAGTTTGTTGGAGAGGTAGGCATGCCGACTGCCGTATAAGCCATACTCGGTTTCTGTAAAATTACAAATTACTACATATCAGACCTCAAATTTTGACATGTTGAATTTTCTTTTGTTTTGGTTCATGAAACAAGCCTAACATGTGAATATGGATTTTATAAGATAACTTAACACAAGTTACAAGAACTATGTATTTAGTTTCTTGGTATCAACGATAGCTTTGTTAAAGATGTTAAAAACATGTTATAGAACGCAACTCCTTATATTATATAAAACAAAAACATCATTATTTTGTGTGTACCACCAAAGTTAAGCACATAGTTAGGTTCAATACCACACTAATGGCAAAACTAAGACGATTTTTACCATTGCTTAAGACATTAACTTGGATCAAATGGACATTAGAGAAAAACATGCAAAGTTGTTCGTTGAATTCTATAAGTGTATGTAGCTATGTATGTATACATGGTGAAACTATAGATCTATGAGAGAGCACAAGAGAGACATGTCACATTCTTTGTTTCTTCATTAATTAATTTAGTTAGTAAAGGTTACGTCTAAGATTGTATTATTTTCATCGGAATTGTCGCATATTTAAGAGATCTAACTTTGAACCGATATGTTAGGAAGGAAAAAGACTTGCTCAAATTTCAAAAGTACTACCAAAAAAACTAGTAACCGAACAAAACAAAAATAGCATAAACTAAAAAGTAAAAAGACCTTGGAATTTCCAACAATATATATATCTTTATTGAAAAGTACTGTAATTCCCAACATAATATTCCTAGCTACTACTCCGTATCATTGTTTATATTCTCTTGAGAGAACAAGGTCTTACTATTACATTTAAATTTTATAAAATACATAAATAAATACAAAATGCTAAATAGTTTTCCGGCGTAAAATTTATGCATTTAATACTTTAAAAATATAAAATGTTACATTTTCAATATTAATTTTGTCTTTAATTTCGCTTTTTGTATGCCTAACAAATGCTTAGATGATACTGTTTAATATAACCCATAAAAAAGTATCTTATATATATATATATTAGTATTTCATTAAAATATATATTAAAAGATGTTATTCTCAAAATATTACAATGACATATTGAATGGCTTTTTTTGGTACAATATTGAAGGAAGAAAATTAAGATATTGAAATCAAGTGATTTATGAGTTTCCTCTAAGATAGATCGTTTGGGAGAACCCCAGTTCGATTTATGGTAGAAACAATTTTTAATCGGGCTTTCTAACATCAAGGAACTCTTGATCACCAGACCAGGATCCCTTCTCGCGAGAACCAGGGAATTAATAATAAAAAAATATAGAAATAATTCATATGCTATCAATTTTAATCCAACAATAAATTTTGTACTAAAGTATTTAAATAGTATTAATTATATCAGAATATTACATCAGTATACTAATTATTTTAAAAAAAAAACTTGCGAGTGTCCGTTTAAAACCAGAGTTTTTTTTAATGTCCTTTTCAAAATTATATTCAAATTTTCCATATATTTAAATAATATATATACCAAAAATTGATAAATGACAAATAAATAATGATTAATAAAAAATATCTAACATGTGCGACCTTGTACACAATAATGACCGACTAATCCATGGTTAGCTTTTATTCTTATGGGTTAGCAACTTTTCTATCTGGTGGATAATGAGATTACATAGAGGTTAAATATATAAAATAAAATAAGATAAATACTTTGGTACCCTGAAATTGATTATATATTTATCATGCCATCAATATTTGGCCCCTATTGTTGGACTGAGATCGACTGCCCAATGCATGTTTTTCGCACAACTTAACATAATAATCAATTCAGTTTTATAAAGTGAATAAGTCTTGGTCATTTATTTTGAGAGTTTAATGGATTTTTTTTTTTTTTTGACTAAAGAGAGTTTAATGGATATAAAAAATATAGAGTAAATAAACTTTACACAATCAATCAATCAAAATGCTTCAACCTTTCTCGTATTAAGAAAGTGGAATAACGTGGCAGAAAACATGGTTGTGGTTGGTTGACAGTATAAAATTATTTTACATTGTACGTGCATATTTCTTTTTCTCTTATTTTGATCGAATGAATGACGGGTGGAATGACGGGTGGAATGACGACAGTCATAAGTATGTAATGCAGTGTGAAATCTAATTCCCACTATTGTTGGTCTAAAAAAGGTGGATTTTGACTTCAAAGTGGTATTTTCTCTTCAAAATCTAACTTTTCATCACCAAATTATTAGTTGAGGCAAATAAAAATCATAATTTTTGGAGACTAAAAACATGGATTGGGATCAAAATTATAATAATTGTGATATTTAAAGACCAAAAAATTCAATTTAAAACAAATGAAGACCGTTTTTCTTAGCATAATAAAAAAGGAGATAAAGATCTATGTGAGCATAACTAACTCAGTTGATAGGAATATCACATGTAATACAGGACGAAAGTTTCAACTTTGGTACTCTTATTTATTCCCTCTTAAAAAAGGTTAATTCTACTATGTAGACTACTTCACTAAGAAATGAAAATTAATTAAAATTAATTTTCAAAAATTACTATCATACACACTTGACTTTTGACTAAATCCACCCAAACAAAAAAAAAATCAAAAAGGATATTGAAATAAAAAAGAATTTGGTTTATACAGATTATAGTTTATACAGTGAGAACAAAGCTGAAATAACAGTCTGGCTTCCTTTAAACTTTCTTCCAAAAAATGTTTCTAAAACAAGATATATATAAAAAAAAAAAAAAAAAAAAAAAAAAGATAAAGAATATGAAAATGGATGAATGCATGTATATATATACACATACCCTGATGAAATTGAGAGGCAGGCAAGAAATGAATGAATGTACAGATACAGAAACAGGCCAGAAGCACCCAAAAGAACAGAACATGCAAACAGAGGAAACAAGCTCCGACACGACAATGGTGTCTAATGTCAATACTCCTCCACTCCACCAATGGTGTCTGTATTGGGGAATCTTACTTAGTGTAGCAATTAATATTGGTTCCTGAGATTGAGATGCAAAACGACGAATAAAATAATGTAATGCAAAGTGAAGTGACCACACAACCAGCGATAACTCGCTCTCTCTGTCTCTGATTCCTCTGTGTTTATATTTAATAGAGAGGTAAGAGAGAGTAGTAAGTACTAAAAAACAGAAATATGTTAGTAAATGAATTATACAAACTTCAAGGCTGAAGAAAAAGAAACACCTGTGAAAAATACGAGAATCTACTCATGTGGTGGTATGCCCAAAATTTAAACACGAGGACATTTTTCATTCACCAAAATACCCCTCATCTACCTCTTACTCCTCCCTCTCACAATCTTTCTCACATTTAATATTTTTTTTTTGGGTGAATATTACATATAATGAGTATTGGTTTTTCTAAAATAATCCTTCATAGTTTGAGAGTAATTATGTATCAATCAATGAAAACAAATCAAATACATGTGAAACAAAAATTAATTACAAGTTAATTTGCAAATCTATTTATGTGGATTTTTTTTGGTCGATGGTTAAATATCTCAAATTATTAAAGGGAGTATGTCTCATATTGATCATTTCACATATATATTAAAAAAATAATAAATAAATGTTTTTCTCTCATCCACTCTTTCATAATTTGAGGGTATGATATTTATCCATCAACCAGTAAAAACAAGTCATATACAAATTCACACGAAAATTTAAAAATTTATTACAAGTTAATTATTGATACCACATACAAATTCACTTGTGTGGCTTGTTTTCATTAATGGATGAATAAATACTCCAAATTATGAAGGAGTAAAGTAAGCCTCACCAAGATAAAATATTTTCTTCATGATAAATTTTAGAGGAAACAATGTGTGAAGTTAGAAGTGTCACGTTATATACTCCCTTTGTCTCAACTTTTTCTGACCAATTAATTTTAGGATAGAGGAAATATATTGTTAATACACACTAGTATGTTGTGTGAAATATTCAAGTATTCTAGAAGTAGGTGTTAAACACGCCGAAATGAAAATAGATCATCAAATTGATGTAAAAAAAAATAGAATATTTATATTTTCAATATATTGAATATATTAAGCTTTTTAACAAGTGTCTCATTAGCATTTTCCTTTACTATAACATCTTATATCTTCTTTTTATGCAAATAACAACTTACTTTCCCAATTTTAAATATAAACAAAAAATTATTTTTTAATTTATTAATTGAATGATTAAAGTATTTTTTATGAATAATTAATATATTTAGTCTACAATATAAATAAAATATTATAATTCTTATGTTAGATAATATGTTAAATTAATGGATTTATAATAACTAACATATTTTCTAACACCTTCAATAAATTTAATAAGTAATTTATAGCTTATATTTAAAATTAAAGGAAAGTACACTTTGTAACAATAATAAATTTAGGAGAATGTTGCGCATTAAAAAAATTTAAAGTTAAAATGTTGTTTTCTTAATGCTAAACTTCTACTTTTATATGTTACTATCTCTGTTCCTAAATATAAGACTTCTTTGAAAAAAATTACGGAGACTAAGAAAGGGATATATAATATGAAATTTATTGACAATTAATATTGTATTTACAATTTTATCCTTCAAAAAATGAATGAGTTAATGTTTTTTAAAATATTTATTACAGATTGTAGAAAAAATGCACTATAATTAGGGGTATGTTGGTAAATAAAAAATTAATGTTTTTGAAAATTTGAAATGAATCTTATAGAAAGGGACAAATAAAAATTCGAAAAGGATTTTATATTTAGGTATTGAGGTAAGTATATTTTAAACGTGGAGTATCATATCGGTCCCTAGACCCCATTGCTGGAAAGGCTCAGCTTCAAAAAGTTGTTAGTTCAAACGGTGCTCCCATGTATTTGTTAAGTATACTAAAAAAGAAATAAAAGATAGAATTAACAAAAATAAAGTAACTTTTTATATTTTTAAAACATTAAATACATAATTTTTAAGATAAAATTTTCATATTAATATGTTTAACTAATGTCAAAAACACTTTTTTTTCATATTAATATGTTTAACTAATATCGGAAGGGATGTTTAACATTTTTCTCATTTTTAATGTGTTGGCCTAATGGTCTCCACCAAATTATGTGAAGCAATGGAAACGAAAAAATTAGTAGACTAAACTTCACATTCGTTCATAAATATGCATTAAATTTTCAAGTGGGGTCACCACAAAACATAAAAGCCTCCATTGTTAGAAGAGGGCATTTTAGTCATACCAATAAAACGTGGGGCTGCAATTCCACAAACTGTTGCAGAAATAATTTTAGAATAAAAATGCATAAAGAATAAAACGAAAATGAAAAAGAAAAGAAAAGGAGAATATGAAATGAATAGAACATAATAATAATTACAACAAAATTGGCATCGTTTATTGGTGATAACTTAAAAGGCCAAATGTGCGGTTGCATGAAGCAGGTGATGCCATTTTCCGCCACCTCTCAGTGTCATTTAGGAATGAATGAAGCAAGTTGAATTGAACCAATAGTTTTTGGTTTTGATACGTGTAATCACTGCCTTTACTAGTGAGTCCTTTTTGGTTGTAGGACTCTAAACATGTTAAAAGAGTCCTCTTGAATAATTTCTGAGCATCAGCTTATAAATAATCTTACAACTTAATTTATAAGTCAAATCTATTCAGAATGCTTAAAGTTTTATTGTTGTAATGGTTAGGTATTTTAAATTTTTTAGCTAATAAATAGATTTTTTAAGTTTTTTAACTAATCAATTCATTATTTAAGTTTTTAATTTGTTGCACCGTTATGCTTATTCCGATTATCCTTTCTTTCGATTGGACCTCAACTGTTTGAGTTTCATGGTTCATATTAGATTGAACCTTAAATTCTTCGTGGTTAACATTAAAATCAATGATCACGTCAGCATTTTTGTAAACACATGATAATTGGAAGGGTAAACAGTGTAACAACTTAAATGACTTTTTTTGTTACTTGAAAAATTTAAAGAATATAACTGTTACGGACGCAAAACATAAAATACCCCTAATTGTATTTGACCTAATTTGTACCATTGAGTTTTGTGAATCCAGGTTTAATAAAGTTCTATTTGCAAGTTGGTTTTTGGAGGAGAAGTGAAGGGGAGCCTTATTTTTCTTTTTTAAATTAAGAAAAATATGACATGTTTTTTTACGATAATTGAAAGAAGATCATGATAAATGATTACATAATAGTTGTGATCGGATTTTTCTATCATGTGCAAATTTGCACATGTTAAGAAGTTTAAAATAGTAAATTTGTATTGAAACTTGTGTATTTTATATTAAATGTATAATATTTTAATAAATAATTGTTGTTTTTTAATAAAAAATTACTACTTTTAGAAATATTTATAATATTGGAACTTATGTCTTTTAAAAATATTTATAATATTATTAATTTTTTTAAAAAATTAAGTCTTCGTCTCACCTCCACTCCAACAATTGATGCACAATTCTTGCTTTCTCCCCTTAATTTATCACTCTTTTTATTTCATGAAAGAAAAAAAAATTATCCCTTTCAATTAACGACATCAAATCAAACCAACATACAAAGAAAGAGCATAAATTTCATAATTTACTTCAAAAAGAGCCGACCAAAATAAATTGAAATGTTTTCTCAATTTTAGACGTTGCAACTGAAATTAAAATACCACATTATTAAAAATGAAAATAATTGGGACAAAACTTAGGCTCCGTTTGGATTGATGAAACATAATGGAATGGAGCGGAGCAAAATGAAATAAAATAATGATCTATCGTTTGGATTTGAAAAATAATAATGGAATGAAATGAAATATGATGGAATGGATTTCATCCAATACCACCACTTACCTTCAATTTTGTTAATCTCATTTTTAAAATATTCAAACAATGGAATGAAAGATTTATTCTATTCCGCTCATCTCATTCCACTCTTATCTGTTCCGCTCCGTTTCATTCCATATTATAATATCTGATTTTTGTGTATGTTGTTTTTACCGTTCTCTAATTTAAATTTAATATGTGAACTGTGTGCCTAATCTAATTTAATATGTTGTTTTTGTGTATATTAAAAATTTAACTCAATTTTTAAACACGAGGGAAATTGTTTACTAAGTGAAATAAGGAAATAATGACACTAGTATGATGTTTGGACCAGTATACATCTTTTAGTGGTAACAGCCTCAAAAGTTAGACACAATAAGATTTGATACAACCATGATTTTCTCCGTGCCGGTCTCGAACCGAGTACCTCGAGGTTGAAGAATGAATCTCAACCAAGTGACCTCTTGGGTAATGGCTACAAACATGATTTTCTGATTCATAGAAAAATCACTTATTAAACAGACCATAGTTTTGTTATCCAAAAGAAAAGTCTAAATTTCTAAGCATATTGGTAGAATATGAATAGCACATCAAGTTTTCAAAATGCAACAAATTACAATGAAAATATGTCTGATCATACTGATCCAGAAGAGTCTCTAAAGCCAAAAGAAAAACCATTCCATCAAAGTAAGCATTAGCAATTGCACACCTATAAATTGAGTCACGAGAACAGGAATTGTTAAATTCTCAAAGATCGAATTGGAAATATTTTAGTTCATTTTCAAACTCCCAATCTATATGAAGAACGAACCTGGATCCAAAAGCAACTCCCCTGACATTCCCAAGTCATGTTCATCAATCATGTCTAGTTTTGCATACTCATTACTCAGTAGTTTGATCTATATATTTTGCTTTTACTTACATCAACATACATGACTTACCTCAACTTTTACAATACAACATAATATAGTTAAAACAAAGGCATCATGGCCAAGCTTATACAGTAAGATAATACTTTCGAAGAAGTATCAATCTATTATACAGTAAAGCATGCAACAGATATTCATCTACATTAGTTGGACATTTTGGTTTGATTCAGACATAATATCTACTTCGTTGTTGTTTACAGATTAAATTCAAGAACCATGGATGTTCAAAGAAGGATGTTCATATTCTTCCAACATAGTGAAGGCAAACTCATTCCCTAAAGTACCCGCCATAAATCAATCAACCGAATACTTTCTGTCGTGAAAAACTCCGAGCTTGTGCTTGAAAGCCTCTTAAAGATTACCACCGCTCTCTGACACGACCATCAGGTAATGTTGGAACAAGGACCTTTTCATTATTCTCTCTTGTGTCTTGAACTCGTGTAATTGTCTTTCTCTTTCCAATCTCCAATGTTTCAGTCTCCTCATCAAAATCTGGCGGTGTATCATCATCATCTTCATCAATCCAGTCATCATCGATATCATCGCCGTCGCCATCGGCATCTGACCATTCTTGTTCCTCTTCACCACTTTCATCCTGTTTGTTATCAATATCATTCTCTTCCATGCCATCTCCAGTTCTAGTTCGGGCAGCACCCCTACCCTTAAGAAATCGTGGAATATCAACCAAAGAGCGAAGTTTCTCCTTTATAAGCAACAATCTGTCCTTGTCTACCAACTGAGAATCTCGATAAGCTTCCCTAAGGAACACAGAATCCCTGACTCCTTTCAATGAGATATAAAACATATCAGGGTGCCTTATCAACATCCCTCTCACTTGCTGAGAAAATCTAAACTCCTCTCGAAAATGAGTAAAGTTATCAACAAGAGTTCGTTTCTCAACTGTGAGACTCAAAATCTCATGAATGACTCCACAAGCATGCTTCTCTTTCTCTCGCGTTCCCGAACTAATCATTGAGAAATCCGAGTAAGGAGATATATAAGGTATGTCTCTGAACTGCATTATCTTCCTCATCTCACCCTTGGAAAGATTAAGACCCTTAGGAAGCTTCACTCTATTGAATTTGGGTGGCCTATCTATAATTAAATTCTGCTCTTCCATTTCTCGAATTCGATTATCCTCCACAGATAGCTCCGCCGCAGAAACAGCAAGCTGAGGATCCCAATGTGTTAACTCAAGTGCAGGACCTCTTTCTGTCTCAACAACTTTGAAAAATTCCGGGTACCTATGAATAATCGTATCGCGAAAATCACTTGGAAGTCCAAAATCAGTCACCAAATGGGCAATTTTTTCCAACAAAATCCTCTTTTCCAACGACATCATCAACAATTTCCTAAGTTTAGTAACTACAATATCTTCCATTTCATTCCTAACCCTCAATTCCTCAAGATAAAGCCTTTCAGCCTCAGAAGTCATTTTGAATTTAAGAGAAAAACACCCTTCTTCCACAATCTCAAATACACCAGGAAATTTCCTCAAAAGTACAATTAATTTCCTCTTTTTATCCAACCCTAATTCTCTTTTATGCTTACCTAGGTCTTGAAGAGACATAACCCTATCAGGTTGACTCACTAATAATTTCCTCACCTTAAGAACAAATCTAAGCTTCTTGTCTTTCTGTATAACATTATCAAATGGAAGCTCTTTTCTTCGCTTCAAGGCAGCTCTTATCGGCACAATTTGAAACCTAGGCCTAACATGTGATAACTCTAACGGAAACAAACGCAAATTGGTTCCTAAAAATTGGGATTTTTGAAGGGAACAAGTAATTTTGACAGAAAGGTTTGGTTTTTGAAATAAGGGTAGTTTATTTGAGATGAAAAATGGTAAAGGGGTAGATAAAAAAGAGAATTTGGGTGAAGTAAGTGATTCCATGGTTGTTTTTCACATAAAAGCAAAGAGTTACTAAGTAGTAGAAAAATGAAGATTGGTGAAAAAGGATAATAGACTCACCAGATTGTTGTGTTTGTGATGATGAATTGAATATCAATGGTAGGATTGGGATTGAAAGTGATGAAGGTTTATGGTGAAACCTGCAAATAAGCACCTTCAGGCTTCAACTGCAATTTGCAAACCCCAACCAAAACCCTGTTACAATACATTCATTACATTATCCCCTCACTTTTTTCTATCTTCTTATTTTCTTTTCCTATTATTATTATATTAATATTAATAATAATAAAAACATATTAATTAATAATAAAAACAAAATTTCTGGTGTATTATCAAAGTGAATTCTATCAATAGTCAACCATTATAGTTTTTTATTTATTGCATTTTTAAATTGATTATTATATTCTTTTTATGAAATTGATTATAACAACTTAAATTAACAAAAATATATGTTTATAAAACTTAACTGACAAATATCGATATTGTTAGTTTGATCACTTTCATTCAGGTTCGAAGTTGAGATTTCGTAATTGTGTGGGAGTTTTTGGCGGTGATTGTCATTTAATATAGACAAAATAAAAACAAAAATATATCACTAACAGAAAAATTCACATGATTAATGTTGTATTTCCCCAAATTCTTTCCGAATATGATATGTTTCCAACGTTAAATTTGTTGTCGTCGATAATCAATAGGAAAGACACATTATCTTTTTAATGAGGTCGTTATAGTCGTACTCGACAGTGGCCCATGGGAGGCGGATCAACTTGTGAATCTTCATTGTGACATAGTCATAAGGATGAAAGTGATCGGAATTCCCCAAAATTAGTTTTATGGTCGATTTACAATGAGATTCTTATTTGTGCAAAACTATATTCAAATCATGTAAAATAGACAATAATTCACCCACTGAGTTAGTAGTTGTCTCGCAATGTTTAGAGAAACCTATCATTCATTCTCCAAAGGAGTTTCCCATTAAGCCACCAAAGCTCGTTATCCATGAATTACCTCTTACGTAATTGTAATTTTAATAATACAAATATGATGATACCATACAACATTTTGAACAATGGAGGTAGATGAGTGAATGCCCCGAGAGTATTCACAATGAGTGTATATGCGAAAAAAATTATTTTTATTCCTTTAATACACCTAAGTTGGAGGAAAGATTTTAGCCAATAAAAATTCTAATTTGCGTGTATCACAATAAATAATTCATTCATCATCACCTTGTTAACTTGACTCACCCTATCACTAATCAAATCAAATCATTACTTAACACTAAAGATTACAAGCGTCATCATAATTTCTCCTTTCTCATTTTCTTTATAATCCCTGACATTTGTCATTATATTATATTGGGCCTTTTATATTTTTAATTTAAGTTAATCTAATTCTTAGGTATCTTAGGTTTTAATATTATATTTATTTATTTTTTATATATGGTAAGGTAACCCCTATTTACATGTGATTTAAACCTAAGCCTATTTCCGTTCCCCTGTTTTGCTAACTATTACTATTACTATATCGTTAACGGTAATCACATCATTGAAAAACCTATTACTTACTACACCTTTCTTCTCCGATTCACCACCATACCTGCAATTTTCTGACGCATGCTTCTAGGGTTTGTCATCACAAAACAAATTAAATGTCTGTGCCACCGCTGCAGTGTCTATACGTAACAGAGGAATGTGTTCGTGAATGGAAAACTGCCAATCATTCTTTCAAGCTCTCCCAACCTGTTCCAATGCTTCGCTTCCTCTACGAACTCTCTTGGACTATGGTGCATTCCTTCTCTCCACTTTCGCTCCAAATTAATCATTCATTTCGGCGTTTCCATTACAAATTTGCAATTCTGATGATTAATTCTGATTGTTGTTAGGTTCGGGGTGAATTGCCGTTTCCCAAGTGTAAAGTAGCATTAGATTCTGTCACATTCTCCGATAACGCTTCGGCTGAGAAAGTAGCATCAAGTTTTGCAGATATAGTGAGCCAGATGGCTCAAGATGTGAGAGTTACTGATGCTTTTCATTGTGAAATTCTTGATAAACTCGTTTTTCAGCTCGTACTACTTATTGATAAACTCGTTTTTCAGCTCTTACTACTTATTTTCGTCGTTATAGCTATAATTTGGGAATGATCATGTATGAATATGAATTAAAGTCACTTTGATGTGTTCGTCATTCCTTATTTTTTATGTTCTTATAAATGGCTTTGAATTGTCCTAATCCCTCAACTAGCAATTCTGATATTGTTAGACAGCATTTTCACCTGTGCTGGAATCTGGAACTGGAACCTCACAGTTGTGTGTACGAGTTTAGGCCGGGCTTGCCATTTTGTCTACATATAAAAAAAAAGGACCTGTGATAATTATTGCTTGTCATAGCTTGGTGGAGTTTTTAATACATACATGCATATCTACAAGAATATAACCATGCATTGGGATATTGAATTGTTTTGCAACTTTGAGTGTTTAAGATTTTATAACTATATTGTTTGTATTAAGTCCAGCAAACCTATTTACTTGCTCATCTCCTTGGTTACAGCTTACATTGTCAGGAGAGTTTCGTTCTCGTCTCATTAAACTGGTCAGTATTTGATCTTGCGTGTTCTATTCAATACAAATATTTAAGCGTAGATCTTCATCTTTTGTATACAATTTATGGTTTTCATTCATCGGAATTTTTCTACAATTTATTTTTTGCTTAATTTAATTTTTTAGGCAAGATGGCTTGTGGAATCTGAATTGGTTCCAGTTAGGTTACTTCAAGAACGTTGCGAGGTCTGCCTTTTTGGTCTCTTTCATTTTCAAATTATTAACATTATAGTTCATTATTTGTTCTAGACCTAGTTAGTTTGTTGAGCAATTTTACGAAGGCCTGAGCTTTTATTGCATTATTAAGTTTCTTGCATTTATAAAATTTTATTGGTACGTTATGCATTTGCAGGAAGAATTTTTGGGGGAGACTGAATTTATCAAAATTAAGGCTCAGGAGTTGAAGGGAAAAGAGGTGAGCACTTAATTTCTATAAACGTGTGCCACAAAGGGAGCTCTGCTTCTTTTTTTCCCTCTTTGATATTCTTCCTATTTCTTATGCTTTCTCTTACTCTAAATTACTCACAGGTAGAGGAAGTAAATTGAGTTTTTGTCCTGGGGAAAACGTGGGGTTTGCCACTTGCTAATCCCTGCCAAAGGAAATCCCCATATACTTGTGTAGACACACACATGTGATGGAACAAACTATAAGACAAGGATCTTGCAAAGTGCACTTCTATGCCCCACACATCATTATTGATCTTAAATTTCATTCATACCCGGTCTTTGTTGCTTGTGTTGAATATACAAGTACTTAATAGTGTATACAGCAATAGTCAGTTAATAGTTAGTTAGCATTGACGGTTAGTAAATAGCAAAGTTCGCTTCTGTGGTGCAAGTTAGTTGCAAAGTGTAACTAACTGAATCCTATTTGGTAAGCTACACCGGCCTATAAATACCTAAAACCTCTTGTATTCAGAGTCAACTTTTCAGAATCAAATATTCAGAATTTAGATTCTTCACTCTGCACTATGGCTGATGATGGAAATTTCATTATTGTTTGTGTTTTGATTCATTTATGCTGTTGACTTCAGGTCAGAGTTAATACACGACTTCTTTATCAACAAACCAAATTCAACCTTCTCAGAGAAGAGAGTGAGGGCTATGCCAAACTGGTATAATCCGTATTTCCGTTCTCTCGACTTCTTTACTTTTTTGGATATTTTCTATGAATTATTATTACATGTCGCACTTGCACATTTTGACTGAACACAACACATATAAGAGAAATTGTATCTTCCTTTTTTAGTTCCATTAATAAAGAAGTTTTTTAGATCCTAAGAAAAGTAAAACAATATTGTAGGTTACTATCAATATTATTATGAGGCTAAACGTTGCTCATCTACCACCGTAGTTAATTGATTTCAGGTTTTAATTGGCCTAAAATACACATGTTTGACAACTCTGAACCAAAATCAAACCTATTTTTAAAAAATGTGACCTTCTATCAGTTTCAAAATAGCTTGAGTATATGGGAGAGTTACTTGTTGAAAATTTCCCAATACTTTTGAAGAAACGGAGAGAGTAGAGACTTGTGGATCAAGATACGGAACATGCAAATAACCTTTATAAACACAAGAATATCCAAGACAATTATGTTTGGCTGAAAGAGTAGATAATTTATCACAACTTAGAGAGAGATGAGAGATCATGCACGCAAGACACATATAGATATTAGAAACTCAAGGAGGAGAAATATAAGGTGGTTTCTTAGGAAATAAAAGAGAATGCTTACTTTTGTTGTTTAAATGACAGGATGGCATCCAATTAACCAAGCATTAGGACGGGTCCATCTATTGTTGTCCCTTGGTCAGGTGAAGTTGCACTAATATGGAAATAACAAGAGCTTTAAGGACAAGAAGTGAAGTTATGGTTCTATGTGAAGGGACTTAATTGTAATGCTTGTTTTCTCTTTTGGGTGTTTTGTTCTGAAACTCTTTTGTAGATTTAGGTAGTCTCGTCTCGCGACATGGTTAATAGACATTACTCTTAGAATTGACTATTGGGCCTAACTCATCCTTACAAAACCGGCTTGTAAAGTGAGGATTGCCTGTAGTTTATAAATACATGTTCAGGCCATCTCACAACCGATGTGGGACTTTTTAACACACTCCCTCGCGCCCAACACTGTTGGGCTTGGGGCGCGGATATAAATGGTGGATGGCCCGATCAAAACTTGATAGCACGTAGCCCAACGGATCGTGGAGGGGCTCTGATACTATCTTAGTCTTAACAATTACATTGGAACATATCCTTAAAATTGTATTGGGATTTTTTAATTAACAAAATGGTTCTTTTTGGCGTTCTAATTCTTACATATATGTCATTCTAATTGAATACAACATAATGTCAATCTTTAATCTTTATATAAGCTGAATATTTTGGCCGAATTATGCCTTATGCTTTCCAGATAAGATTCTTTTGTATGCTGTTTTAAATTTAGGTTAATTGTACAGATCACTCTACTTTGTCGGGACTCTGAAGCACCGACTCTAAAAGGATCTGCATCAACAATTGGCATTATTAAGGTCATAACGATTTGAAGTATTATGACAATTCCATGGTTTTCTGTTTTTGTTTTATAATAATGATCATAATTCTGGTTTAGCTTACTTCTGCAGTCATTGATTGGTCATTTTGATTTGGATCCAAACCGTGTTTTTGATATTGTAAGTTGGATCTCTTCATGTGTCTTTTCCCCAATAAACTCATGTGCCTATCAGCATCATCATTTCTTGTTGTATCTGGCTACTGACAGATGTTTCTTATCAGGTGCTTGAGTGTTTTGAACTTCAGCCAGATAACGACATGTTTATAGAGCTGATTCCTATTTTTCCTAAGGTAGATAAAAATAGAAGCCTAGGTCATTCTAATATTTAATTTAAATTTTTTTTTTTTTTTTATAATTTTTGAATTCTGTGCAGTCTCATGCTTCACAGATTCTTGGATTTAAATTTCAATATTATCAGTGCATGGAAGTCAGTAATCCTGTACCATATGGGCTCTATAGACTTGCAGCTCTGCTGGTGAAGCAAAATTTTATTGATCTTGATAGCATGTAAGATGTTGTGCTCATGTGCTGCTCAAGAATCACATTTAGCAGTCTTATGTAATACTACATTAGTAATTCTGAACAATTATTCATTACCAAATCAATTTTTTGCTCTATGGTCATACGAAGTGGTGGTTGCATTCTGAACAATATTAAGTGAGTTGTTCATAAACATCCTAGGAGAAATTGATGATGTATAGAGGAATGAGTGCACCGTATAATCATGCCAAAAACTAACTAGTTCATACGTATGTTCCTGTGTTAATGAAACTGACATGTAGACTGGAGGTGCTTTGTGCAATTTGTGAGATACTTTTTTAACTACATTTTTGATTACAGATATACTCATTTACTCCCCAAGGATGAAGAAGCATTTGAGCATTATAGCACTTTCTCTTCCAATCGCCTTGATGAGGTATTCACGCTCTTGCAGTTTTTTTTTTATTCTTATTATTTTGGTCTGGAATAAAAAAAAAACTTCATAAACACTGTGTGGGGATGATACTTGATTGTTAGAATGAAAAGAAGAATCAGAAATTTTGCCAAATGGAGAGATTAAGAGCCAAAATATCTTGAAATTGCAAGAAAACAGTCCAATCCCTTCCTGTGCTTCAGAACTAGAGCACCATTTTCATTAGTTCATATTTCCCTTAGATACTCATTGGTTAGCCATTTGGAGGTTATATGACTTTCTTAGCCATGGTGCTGGCTTTGGTGGTTCCTTGTTGATGGCCTATGTGAGGTCAGTCATGTATGTGGGCTCATTATTGCCTTGCATTATTAGTCTTTCCTTGGTCTGTTGGTGACTTGTTTCTGAATGCTGCATCAACTCAATTAAACAATCTGGATTGGGTATTTCACTGGAATATGTGAACTTCCAGTTCTTAATTTTCAATTTCAATCTATTTAACCTATTAGTGTTGGTGTTGGTTTTGCGTAATATTAACATATTCATGGTCTATTCCTACATTGTTTTCATATTTTATTTTGATGCTTGACTGGTATCAAACAAATTAACAATCTTAATTACAGGCTAATAAAATTGGAAAAATAAACCTTGCTGCTACTGGAAAAGATCTAATGGATGATGAGAAAATGGGGGATGTCACTATTGATTTCTTTGCTGCTATAGCCATGGAAACCGATGCAATTGGCGAGCGGAAATCCGAGCTTCACAACAGTCAAACTTTGGGCTTGCTTACTGGCTTTCTTTCTGTGGATGATTGGTATGCTGATTTGTAAATCTACATGTAGCATGTGGTTACAAAGACAGTTATTATTACAAGCTGTTAATTTTTATCCTTTGCATGCTATAGTTTTGTGATGCTTCAATAAAATGCATAACCCTGCGTGTCAGTTTAAACTGCTTTGGATACTATGTCACAAAATAATGAATATATTTATCTCTTTTTATATATACTGAATGGTAATTACTCAACAATGATGACACTGGAAAATTGTTTTTGCTGTTTGTAGAGACATTTGCATTGAATTTCATTTGCGCTAATGTTTTTACACATGATGGTTTGATCAGCATTGTGTATGTTATTGAGCATGGTTTTCAGTATCGTACGGTACATGTGAGTCGCATCTCAATTTGATACATAATGGAACCCAATCAATACAAGTTCCTGCATGTATCTACTTTGGACATGGATCCCAACTAGTGCTGTCAATTTTGGATCGCAGTTTGCTCAAATTCCGCTACACAACAGTGCTTTAACCGCTAATTCACAATATTTTGTACTAAATAGCATACCGCAGAACAATAGCAATTTGTTCAAATTACACTATGCAATAGCCTGCTATAGCCAATATTTAACAATACTAATCCCAACTTGAATCCTGTCTCATTCTAATGAATCCCAACCTGAATTTTGTCAACTTTGTATAGCAGCCACCTTTTTTGTTCTCATTTGATTTTTGACTTGAATCTCGAACTCTTTTGAGGTTCGTATATGATATATCAACTTATATTTTTGCTAAGTCACTTGTTTTTACTTGAAAATACCATATTTTTATTGATCCTCTATGTTACAGTTCATAACAAAGATTATATTAAGAATTCAGAAAATAAGTCTTCCGATCCACAATTTGAATCTCAATTCGATAACCATGTTATTGAGATATAACGTGGATCTCAAAGTTTATAATTTTTTTCTCAAGATTTTGTTCCTTTCCAGTCCTACTAAATTGATTTATGCTTAACACAATTATTCTTTTTGAAGAATGTATTTCTGTGTTTGTAGAATTCCCTCTAATGCATATATGTATATATTCATGGATTGGTTTCCTCTTGTTTTAACAGGTATCATGCACATGTACTATTTGAACGTCTCTCACCACTCAATCCAGTGGAACATATGCAAATATGTGATAGTTTGTTTAGGTAAGGCTTGTGTATAATTTCTCTCTGTCATGCAGACACAGCTTTGAGAACTTCTATTTGGGTGCATTTTGGACATGCATGTCTGTTGAATGTATTTATGATGTGTTTTTTTGGGGAGATAAACATATGTCAATTTTGATGCGGATGTCTACTTATAGTGAGTAGAGCTTGTAGTAATATATGAAAAAAAAGGAGGGCGGGCTATAAGATATCTTCCAAAAACAAAAGCTATGTTTTTTTTAGACTGTACTGAAAGCAGTATGAAATCAAGGACATAAGAACCCACACAAAAAATCTGTCTCTGACACCAACTTTGCCACGACCCAATTTGGATCATGACTGGCACACAAACTAATCACCTTATTTTAGCAAGCCTTCTCATCCTGAGCACAGACAGAACTGGACTATTCCCACTTGTTTCGTTTTTTTTTAAGCAGACTTGTTTCATGAATCATGTGATCCGCGGGCCTTGGCCAATCTATGCAATACATCTGCCGATTCATAGCTATAAACAGTTCCTCATATGATTTGCATCGACAACTATAAATTCCATTTCGTTTTGTGATACAAACAACACTAACTACACTGCTTTAAAATGTTTCATTACATACAAACCAAATACACAAAACTGCTCCAACTGATTGCTTCCGCCAAACTTGGCCCCAATCTTTCCTTCCAAAATATTTTGAAATAGACTGTGAGAAGCTTTCCCTGTATGTTTGTAGCATGTGCATGCATTTAACAGTATGTATTTATAGGCTAATTAGTTGAGCTTCGTTACGGTCAACAATTTGTTTGAATGGTTGTTTTTATCAATAGCTTTAAATAATACCGAGATCTTCATACAGGCTTATTGAGAAGTCAATTTCTTCACCGTATGATGTTATTCGCCAAGCACATCTTCAAAACCCTGGATCGTCCACCGGAGGCAGCACCAATGCTATGGATGTAGATAACCCTTCAGGACATAATTCTTTCATAGATCTTCCGAAGGAAATTTTTCAGATGCTGGCTTGTACTGGACCTTTTCTCTACCGAGATACTATGTTGTTACAGAAGGTGCATTAACTTGTTTTAATATTCTGATAACTTGTCCCCTTAGTGTATTTTATACTGATTATGATTTCCCGTTCTGCCTAATTCTTCCCCAAACATGTGTAGGTTTGTAGGGTGTTGAGAGGTTATTACCTTTCTGCTCTTGAGCTTGTAAGTCATGGTGACGGTGCCTTGAGTCCTCAATTTGATGTTATTCGAAATCCTCACCTACATTTGAAGGAAGCAAGGCTAAGGGTGGAGGATGCTTTAGGAGGTTGTCTACTACCTTCTCTACAGTTGGTTCCTGCTAATCCAGCTGTTGGCCAGGAAATTTGGGAACTAATGAGTCTTCTTCCTTATGAGGTTTTCCTTCATTTGTTGTTTATCCTTTTTCCTCATATATTGTTATCTGTTATCTACAAGATTGGTTGATGAGTGTTACCTACGTAGGGACGATATCATTTATACGGTGAATGGGAAAAAGACGATGATCGCTATCCTATGCTGTTGGCTGCTAGACAAACTGCCAAGGTTTGACAATCTATATGTGTGGACCATCTGTGCTCAATGTCGCAAGCCTGATTCTTTGTTATTTTTATTCTATTTGCTTTATTTTTATACAGTTGGACACTAGACGTATTTTGAAACGGTTGGCAAAGGAAAATTTGAAGCAGCTGGGTCGGATGGTCGCAAAATTAGCTCATGCCAACCCTATGACTGTCCTTCGAACAATTGTTCACCAGGTGCTGATTTACTAGAGCTTGTATTCTGCAAAGGCTGAAGGGCTCTGGCCTATACATATGATGTTGTGCACTGTTATGTTGATTTTTTCATATTGTGTGATATGCAGATTGAGGCATACAGACACATGATTACACCTGTAGTGGATGCATTTAAGTATTTGACTCAGGTTTGTTTTTATTTGTATTTTCCTTTTACTATCTTGTTGACTGCATTCACTGGTGATATCATACTGCGTGAGCTCATAATAAGCAGTAAGAGACATGTGCCCTAGGTAGCCTTCCAATTAGTTTTAAGCTCAACCATTTTTCTTTTCATTTATGTCGTGGTACTTTTCCATATGTTGTTTCTTTTGTACATTAATCATGTTCTGCTTTTGGAAGTTGTTTTCAATATTGGTAGATTGTTTTTGATTTGGAGCCTTACTTTTTTGTTCTAACAGCTTGAATATGATATATTGGAATACATTGTGATTGAGCGATTGGCACTTGGTGGACGTGATAAGTTGAAGGATGACGGGCTTAATTTGTCAGACTGGCTTCAATCTCTAGCTTCATTTTGGGGCCACTTGTATGTATAATTGTTTCCTTCACAGTTCTATTATATTTAGTTTCTTGACAAGTTATTCTGTGCATTCGGCTAGGTTATAGGAAGTAACTATGATCGTTTTGAAATTTATTATCAGGATTTTTTTATAACCATATTATCAGGATATGTTACTGAATCTTATTGGGGTTTCTTCTGTGATTCAAGCATAATAGGAACACATTGTCTTTTATGTGTTGTTTGGGGTTATATTTGACTTTTATAGCTATTTCTTGCAAACTCTCATTTTTTTGGAATTTTTTCATGTGTATTATTGATATTAACACTCCCTGTCATTTTTGTACATGAATGGCACCCTATAGAATTTAGATAAATCTGGAATGCCTTGCATCAATCAAATTCCAGGTTGCGGTTGAACCTTAGCAAATGCAGGATTACTAGGCATATCAGTATCTTGTATCCCTGGCTGGCAATTCAGATAAATTCAAATCACTTTGCCTGCCAGTTGGTGGGCATGCACAGACAGCTGTATGATGTGCAGTTACTGTTATTCGGTGACAGATATTTTGGAGCACATATTTAATGGTTGATAGGGGTGGGCATTTCTTTGTTATCCTTGCAGAGTTCAAACTTCCATTAGACCATTGTTCTTGTAATTTCTTAAGGACAATACAAGTGACTTGTCAGCTGCAATAAGACTCTACCACAATAGATGGAAAATTATCTGATTTAAATGAAGTTATTCGGTAAGTTGGATAGTAATGTCTCTTTGGTAGCTCGGAAGTTCAGTACTGTTACCAGATACAATTAGTTAATGGAGATAAAATAATGAGTGCTTACGAAGTGCATTAATGTCAGTTGGATGTCATCTGTGTTGTATGCATGATATCTGTGATTCTCAATGATCTATGTTGGAAGTCATGTAATCGAGGAGATAAAAGAATGGAGTGATTTTAATGTGAAAAATGATTTTTATTATATGGATGATACTCGTGGTTCTCAGTGATTTTTGGTCATATCTAATGTCTATAATGAAATGACAGTTTAATGGCTATTATGGGGTACTTACGTTGAGGAGGGAGACAGATCCATATACCATGTGTTAAACATTTTGTCTTTGCTTAATTTGTCATGGGTTTAAAAATTTGTGGATCAAATTCCTAAGCTGTTGGCCTTGTAGAGAGGAAAGAGCCTGGACTGTTTAATTTGGGTTATTGCTATATGTTGATTAGTCATTGTGGAAACCCAACTGTTGGACATGGATGCTTTGTCCTTGGTGTGGAGCTGATGATTTGTAGGTTTGGATCCATAGGATGAGACTTGGTAGTGGCATTCTTGTTGGTGGAATACTCCATTAGTTATTACTTTCACCTTGTGATGCTAATGGAGACCACAAGATATGAAAGAAACCATTTACTCTTTCTGAAGCTGTTTATCTGCAAATGGACATAATGGAGGGTAGATGCTGTTAGATAGTTCTTTCTTGAAATACGAGGAGCTCAGAAAATACAGATTTCATTTGACTTAATCATCAGTAGGTTTACTTGGTTGACCTACGACAGTTCACTACAACAGGACAATTTGTGACTGTGTTGTCTGTATAGCACATTGAGATTGAGTTTCCCTTCTTCTAATGAATGGATGAATAGCATAACAAGTTTTTTTAATATATGGTTTTGTGGTTGGCCTTGTAGAGAGGGAAGAGCTTGGACTGTTTATTTGGGTTATTGTTATATGTTGATTAGTCATTGCGGAAGCCCAACTATCGGACATGGATGCTTTGTCCTTGGTGTGGAGCTGATGATTTGTAGGTTTGGATCCATCTGATGAGACTTAAGTTGGCCGTGACATTCTTGTTAGTGGAATACTCCATTAGTTACTACTCTCACCTTGTGATGCTAAAGGAGACCACAAGATATGAAAGAAACCTTAGTGACATTCTGAAGCTGTTTTTCTGCAAATATGAAAGACCACAAGACATAATGAAGGAATTGTGCTGTTAGATAGTATTTTCTTCAAATACGAGGAACTCAGAAAATACAGATTTCTTTTGACTTAATCATCAGTTGTTTACTTGGTTGACCTATGATATTTCACTACAACAGGACAATTAGTGATTGCATTGTCTGTATAGCACCTTGAGATTGAGTTTCCCTTCTTCTGATGAATGGATAGCATAACAAGTTTTTGTAATAAATGGTCTTGTGGGGGTATATATATTTCGAAAATGAAGAATGATATGCTTGATGCTGCATTGTGTTTGCTACTTTGCGGAGCATACTTGTAAATCCTGAACAACTTTGGGGGCCATTGTTCCACTAAAAAAATGTTTTTGCTTTGGAGGGACGGGGATTGAATTTCCTGGAACAGTTTGGTTTGATTTTCTTCTATTGAGTTTCCCTTCTTCTGATGAATGGATAGCATAACAAGTTTTTGTAATAAATGGTCTTGTGGGGGTATATATATTTCGAAAATGAAGAATGATATGCTTGATGCTGCATTGTGTTTGCTACTTTGCGGAGCATACTTGTAAATCCTGAACAACTTTGGGGGCCATTGTTCCACTAAAAAAATGTTTTTGCTTTGGAGGGACGGGGATTGAATTTCCTGGAAAAGTTTGGTTTGATTTTCTTCTCTCTTGTCCTCTTTTTCTCTAAAGCACTGTGTTGATTTATATAATATTCAGTACTTAATAATATAAAATAGAGTTAGAGTGTGGTTATATTCTGTATTAGCTTTCTAAATTCCCCTGACTTGTGAATTGAAGTGTATGTTTAATGGTTTGGTTCTTCTTTAGAGGGCCTTAGTTATATTATTAAATAGCTACTTTCAATATACACATGACTGTAAAAATACACGTTTTGGAAAGAAAATCTGCTCAATAAAGATGACATGAGGTTGTGTATGTAAAATAGGAAATTGAAGGAAATGTAGGATCTATCTTTCATGATTTAGTAAACGAAGGAGAAGTAGATAAAATATCTAGAAAAAGAATCTCAGTTCTTAGTAAATATGATGTATGCTTATTTGAATTATTAAAGAGAAAATATGTACTCAGACAAATGTAGTTGACTGTGAAATGAAAGAGATCGGGATTGAACGGCAAATATTAATTATAAATGAACTCTAGCAGCAGTCAGTCAATAAGAAATAAGTATGGAAACAATGAGTAACGTGCATGATAAAGAAATTTGACAAATAGCATGCAAAACAAATACAATAATTTGGTCGATATCATTGACCCTCAAGTTTTATGAGCAAATGTAGGACCTAGTATGCAGCATTTCGACAGAAATGTGCCATTGGTTATTTGTTGATCAAACTAATCATCTGTTGGTGAGAAGATTACTCTATTTCTTCTCTACAATTAGATTCAGCAATTTCTTCATATTCTTTGGGCAGAGTTCTTGGGATGTGTGGCAATTATTATTATTATTGTATACCAAGTTAAGAGGGTCTCCACTAAACATGTTTCTGGTTGATAAAACTGTGCTTGCAATTTCTTGCCGGCTGTAAGATTCAGCTGTATAGTTTAACTTCGTTGATCTTGTCTCCATCATTGCCTGTTTTTGTTCATAATTGTGTATGACATCTGTGTGTGTTGTTTCAAGAGCATGATATTCTTTGAATGTTTTCATGAGTTCAAGTTATCTTTTTATAATAGATGTAAAAAGTACCCATCAATGGAATTGCGGGGCCTTTTCCAGTATCTTGTGAACCAGTTAAAAAGGGGACAAGGAATTGAGCTTGTTCTACTGCAGGTTCTTTTTCTTTGTTGATTTTTCAATTAATAATACTTGTGTCAGATATGGATAATGAAATTCCAAATACTGGTCATGATTAAACATTTTTGCTGGTTTTTTAGGAGCTTATCCAACAAATGGCAAATGTTCAGTACACAGAGAACTTGACTGAGGAACAGCTGGATGCTATGGCAGGGAGTGAGACTCTGAAATATCTAGCAACTTCTTTTGGGACGACTCGAAATAATAAGGTAAAAAAAGTAAATTTTAAAGGTTTTGGAATGCAAGAGATTGATGAAATGGTGCTTTCAACATATTGAAATTTTGCTCTAGGCGAAAGGGAGACAGTTTTGTTGTTGTGATGATTCACTGTTTCAATTTACACTGGCACAGCTGTTTTGTTTTGTACTTATCGAACTGGTTATTAAACACTTGTTTGCATATGATTTTGGAAAATTTAGTGAAGACATACAATGAGCATCGTTTTTTTTTGTTGCATAACTGATTGAGCTTAAAGATGAACTTCCTGATCAGTGGGCTAATGTGAACTACTGAACTCTGTGACCAAGTAACCATTTGATGGTTGATCTCTTTTCATTACTTTGCTGAATAGAATGCAGAATGGATGCCTCCTATTTGAGTATTGTGTTTGGTTTTGATGTTTATACACTCAAGTTTTTCATGCTCTAAGTTAATAATATATCTTGAATTATATTAGAGCAATTATACCTAGTTTAATATTTTATCGTGTGAGTTGGTGATTGACTTTGTAAGTAACTAGATATCTAATAATCTATGCAGACAATGATAAAGTTATCTAATAATCTATGCAGGCAATGATAAAGTCAACTAGCAGGCTTACAGATTCATTACTTCCTAAAGATGAACCGAAGCTGGCAACCCCCCTCTTGCTTCTTCTTGCTCAACATCGTTCTCTGTACGCTCTTAAACTTGTAAATGCTAGAGCTGACGATCAAGATTTTATTCTGAAATTTAATGTTTTTGCAGGGTTCTCGTCAATTCAGATGCACCCTACATTAAAATGGCCAGTGAACAATTTGATAGATGCCATGGAACTCTTCTTCAATATGTGGATTTTCTAGGCAGTGCAGTCACACCACGATCAAATTATGCTATTCTTATTCCCTCACTTGATGACCTGATCAATCTTTATCACTTGGACCCCGAGGTTTTCCCTTTTGTCTATGGTTCTTATAAACTCCATTACTGCATGGATCTCTATTTCTGTTTTGGTTTTCCCTTGAGTTGCAGTATTTATGGCATTGCCATTCTTTACCTGAACCTGCATTTAATTCCTTTTTTTCTGGTCAGGTTGCTTTTTTGATATATCGCCCTGTTATGAGACTTTTCAAGTCTCAGAGGACTCCTGATGTTTGCTGGCCCTTGGATGATAAAAATGCTGCAAGTGATCCATCTATGAACTTTGAGTTTGACCCTGCAGATTATTCTGATAGTATGGTTCTAGATATTGGCTCCAACAAAAATCCGATTAGGTTATAATTCTAACATTTTTCCATGTATATTGTTAAAACTTTCCTGCTATTCTTCAACATGAATCTGTTAAAACCATTATGTTGAGATGGATTTAGATGCCATTCCACCTGAAAAACTTGAGCTTTAAAATGTTAGTTTCTTATCTGTATCAGATGTATGATAGAATATTCAAAGTATATGTTAACATTCCTAGTCTCAACAACTTTCTAGGCATTCAATGTATTTATTGTACCTTCATTATATATGTAGATATTCTTTAACTAAACAACTTTCTAGGCATTCAATGTATCTATTGTACCTTCATTATAAATAAATAAATATTGTGTGATCTGAGTTTGACACACATAATTTACATATTTCAATAGTTTATTTATGCTATTTTATGGATTAGTATTTACAATTGTATTGTATTTCTGTTTGCAGTTGGTCATATCTTCTTGATACTGTTAAAACCATGTTGCCTTCAAAAGCATGGAATAGCCTATCTCCTGATCTTTATGCAACATTTTGGGGTCTCACATTATATGATCTGTACGTTCCAAAGAAACGTTATGAGTCAGAAATAACCAAGCTGCATGCTAATCTTAAATCTTTGGAGGAGCTTTCTGACAATTCAAGCTCAGCAATCACCAAGAGGAAGAAAGAAAAGGAAAGAATTCGAGAATCCCTTGATTGTCTTATTAGTGAACTGCATAAGCATGAAGAAAATGTCGCATCTGTCCGCAGACGGCTTTCTCAAGAAAAAGGCAAATGGTTAAGTTCCTGTCCTGATGCCTCAAAGATTAACACGGAGTTTCTTCAGCGTTGTATATTTTCACGCTGTACTTTCAGTATGTCCGATGCTGTTTATTGTGCTATGTTTGTGCACACACTCCATTCCCTTGGAACACCCTTTTTTAACACAGTCAACCACATAGATGTTCTTATTTGTAAAACCCTTCAACCAATGATATGCTGCTGCACTGAATATGAAGTTGGTAGGCTTGGCAGGTTTCTCTATGAGACTTTGAAGATTGCTTACCATTGGAAGGTAACTAATTATTACTATTTGTTTCTTTTTTATAGTTTTATTTTGACAATTTTTTATAGCTTTTCAGGGCTTGTTCAATTTTTCTAATGTTTACGTTCACTTTTCTGTTTCTACCTTTAATTATGTCCAGAGTGATGAATCTATTTATGAATGCGAGTGTGGAAACATGCCGGGATTTGCTGTGTATTATAAACATCCTAATAGACAGCTAGTTACATATGGACAGTTCATTAAGGCAAGTTCATCTGTTTGCTAGTTTACAGCTGCTCATAATTGTTTCCTTGCGGGGCTTACCTTGTTTCTTTCCGACTTTACATAAGATAATGCTGTATACACACCATTTTCATATTTCTTTATTTATTGCTGATAGTTACACATCAAATGGAGTTCAAAAATCACAGCGTCACTAATTCGGTGTCTGGAATCTAGTGAGTACATGGAGATTAGAAATGCTCTTATAATGTTGACTAAAATATCTAGTATTTTTCCTGTAATACGGAGGAGTGGGATGAGCCTTGAAAGGCAGGTAAGTTATCCCTATATTAAACTTAGTTATTTTTGACACTGATGCATTTTTTAAAAAATATTTCATCTTCCATGTAGGTAGCTAAGATTAAAAGTGACGAAAGAGAGGATCTTAAGGTGTTGGCAACTGGTGTAGCAGCAGCACTGGCTGCTAGGAAGGTATGATGTTATCTTATTACAAGCTTATTCGTTGTCTGTTTTAGCACACTAATCTCATCCAATATGCAGCCTTCTTGGGTTACCGTTGAAGAATTTGCTATGGGTTATCTTGACTTGAAGCTTGCACCATCTATGACTAAATCTGCATCGGGAAATTCTGCAGCAGTACAAAGTGGGATAGGTCTTCATGTTTCTCAAACTGAATCTGCCAGTGGGAAACATCTGGACTCTGGAGACACAGTCAAAGACCAGACAGTAAAAACAAAAACTGCAGATGGCAAGTCAGAAAGAACTGAAAGCATTACAGCGACAAAATCTGATTCTGGCCACATAAAACTCAAGGGTAGCTTGGTGAATGGATTGGATACTCAATCATCTCTGCCCTTACCTGCTGGACAATCTGGGGCATTCAGATCTGCAGAAAACCCTACGCAAGTGGAAGAATCAATAAGTAGGGCACCGGATGAACACGTTACAAGAAATGTTGAGGTAGCATCTAATTATCTCTGTTATGTTGTGTAATTAGCATTTTCCATTTGTATGATGGGCTTGATTGTAATCCATTTTGCGTCACTTCTCACATTGTTGACTAGCTGCTAATTGCCTCAGCTTAATTTTAGTAGAGGGAAAGAAACCGGGAGAATACATGTGGAAGAGGAAGTTCTACTACTAGCGTTATTGATAAGAGAAGAGTTGAAAAACTTATGTAATTTAGAGTTCACGCTAATCATTAAAAAGTAATAATTTATATCTTAGAGCCAAGTTTATGTTCTCAAAAGAATGTGGTAAAACATCTCAAGCAATTTCTAAATCTAATTGTTTCAAACCATTATATAGTATGGTTCCTTATATGGAGTAACACAAAAGCCCAATTTCAATATAGTAAATTTATTTACAAAAATTCTTGTGTGTCCTGTTTTCCCTTGGTGCAGCTGTGCGCATTGCTAATTTTTTTTTTTTTTGTAATTGTTTTTTCATTCATATTGGTGGACACCTTCCTGACAAGGGTGGCGCTATTTCTAATGCATACTTGGCTTTGGAATTGATTCTCTCACTGCTAAAATTCTTGTGTGTCCTGTTTTCCATTTTACTCCATTTATGCTTATCCATAATGATTTGGTTCTCCTGTTTTCAGTCAAGAGCCCCTGTGAAACGTTCAGTGGCTACTGGTTCACTTTTGAAGCCATCAAAACAAGATCCTTTGAAAGAAGATGGTAGATTTGGAAAAACTGTTACTAGAACTTCTGGTTCCTTGAGCAGTCACAAGGATATTCAGACCCCCCATGCACCAGATGGAAGACACACTGGAACAAACGTCTCTTCTTCAGTCAGTGCTAATGGTACCAGCATTTTAGGGTCAACAAAAGTTTTGGCTCCATCGGCAAAAATTGCATTTGATGGTTCTGGTTATGAATCATTGGCAGACGTTGATGCTGCCAAATCTTCTATGTTGAAGGACGATGGAAATGATATTGCTGACTTTACAAGAGGATCCTCTTCTCGTGTAGTTCATTCCCCTAGGCATGAAAACACAGCTACCTTGAAATCTAGTGATAAAATTCGGAAGCGAGCTGGTTCTGTTGATGAACTAGACAGACTAGGTAAACGGCGGAAAGGGGATGTTGATCTAAGAAATTTAGAGGGTGAAGTTCGATTCTCTGAAAGAGAGAAGCTGATGGATCCTCGATTTGCCAATGACAAAGTGGGACTAGATGAACTTGGTCTGTACAGAGCATGTGATAATACATTTGAAAGGCCAAAAGAAAAAGGCAATGAAAGATATGAAAGGGAACCCAGGGAAAGGTTGGACCATCTGGACAAGTCTCTTGGTGATGACTTTATTGTAGAAAAACCTAGAGACAGGTCGATAGAAAGATATGGAAGAGAACGATCGGTTGAGAGGATGCAAGAGAGGGGTGGTGAGAGGAGTTTCAGTAGACTCCCTGACAAGGCTAAGGATGATAGAAATAAGTTACGATACAATGATGCATCAATAGAAAAATATCACACTGAGGGCTGCTTCAATGTACAAAACTTGCCTCCACCACCCCATTTACATCCTAATAATATGGTTCCTCAATCTGTTGGGGCTGGTAGGCGTGATGAAGATGCTGATAGGAGGTATGGAGCTACAAGGCATTCTCAAAGACTTTCTCCAAGGTATGAAGAAAAAGAACTGAGACAGTCTGAAGAGACTCTGATTTTGCAGGATGATCCCAAACGTAGAAAAAATGATTTTCGAGATCAGAACCGTGAAGAAATGAAGGTATGAACCAATATTGTGTATTTTAAGACCCAACTTCTAAGAGTGCATACTAATTCTCTCAATTTAGCGGCGGATGTGTTACTGGGATATGTACATTATGGTGAAAGGACTTAAACCGAGTATTATACATGCAGCATAGCCCTACGGATTTGTGTTAACATTTTACTAGTGGATATGTGCTTAAAATCATCAGTAGTCATATATGGATTTTTTAGAGGCTGAATATGCATGTCCCTTTGTCTATTCAATAAACTAGTTTTTTTTGTTCCTTAGCAGTTAAAAGAACAAAATACAGTATGGTTTTTCTTTATACTACTCATTAAACATTTATTAACATGAATAGTTTGTGGTAAGTGTCTTCGGTGACTAAATTTGTTTCCAAGTGAAAGAGCGGCAAGCATATACTTTGACAATATGCAATGTCTTAGGACTTAGGTTTGATTTTTGTGTTTCCCTAAATGTGTGTTTTGCATAGTTGTGCTTCTCAGCACTCAATTTTTTGTTTGTTGAGGGTTGCTTCTCAACATTCATTAACATCTTCTGATGTTCTAATAGAATAGACATGATACAGCTATTGTTCTTTTCTGCAGATGGAAGAGAGGGAAAGAGAGAAAGCAAACATTCTAAAAGAAGAGGATTTAAATGCTGCATCCAAGAGACGTAAACTTACGAGGGATCATCTACCAACTATAGAACCTGGGGAGTACTCACCAGTTACTCTTCTCCCCGGTATTGGCATGTCACAAGCGTATGATGGAAGAGACAGAAAGGGGCCAATGATCCAGCATGCCAGTTACATAGATGAACCTAGTCTTAGGATTCATGGTAAAGAGGTGGCCAGCAAGCTGAATCGCCGTGAATCAGATCTGTATCCTTAATTGCAAAATACTAGGCTGATATGCATGCATGTGTTATTCGCAATTCACATCTTTCTAGATTGTTTTTATGTGCCTATTTATGTACCTTTTCTTTTCTTCTGTTTCATGCATGGAAAAAAGCTGTGAATGGGGTCTTTGGTAAAGAGTTGCTTAAATGTGTTTAGACTGCATGCTATTCGTTCACTTATTTAACCAAAAGCAGAGTTAATTTAAAATCCTACAGTAGATGCGTTAGTCAAGTTTAAATACATGTTTTCATTGGATTTGATTATGATATCCATTGATAATAATGGTGTACCGCTGTGTCCTTAATTGATTATTATCAGTTTGTACGACGGTGACTGGAATGATGAGAAGAGACAAAGAGCTGATCAAAAGCGAAGGCATCGGAAGTAAATAATGAATGTGTGATTCAATAGTAAAACTTTTTGGAAGGTTGTTCATTTCGTGGAGGTGCTAGGGTCACATCACTATTATCTGCTACCATGTGTACCGAATTTTAAACTGTTCAAATTATTTTGTTTCCCCCAGTAAACTGGGTGCAAAGAAACTTCATTTATTACATGAATAGTATACTTGTATATAGCGTATATTTTGGGTAGCAAGTGATCAAATGTACTCATTGACGATGTGATTATTTCGCCAAACTTCATTTATTACATGAATAGTCTAACATAAGAAACACAAATTTTTGTAAACTTAGTAGTATACCACAAATTTAAATTTAAAATATGCAATGTCAGAATTCAAATTTAAAATTCTCCACTTATTTATCTTAAAAAATAAAATAAATTCTAATAGTAGTAACATTTTTCTCCGGAACAACAAAAATGAAAAAGAAAAAGTGATTGATCCTTCTGCGTTGTTGCTCAAAGACAAGTCCAATGATTCATTGTCAATGGGATGGAGCTTTCACTTTTCTTGACCCGTCAAAGGGGTTGTGCTTATTATGCCGTTTGAATTGGTCACAAATTAGACACTCACTCTCTCTCCTCTCAATATCTCAAACCTCTTTCTTAACTTTTGTGTATATTTAAAATAATTTCACATAAATATGACATCATGTACAACTAATTCGTTTTAGGAGACATACATATCATTGTTATATCTAAATCTTTTGAACTATTTTAAAAGATTTATAGTATCAGGTTTTATGAAGTTAAAATTGTTAAACATAAATAAATGCCTGAAAAGTATGTTGATTACAAGAACACATTTTTTTATGTTTAAACACTTTGTTTGAAACGACTTTAAGTGTTGTTTGTATCGTAAATTTTTGATCCTCAATTTCATAATTTGGGAAACTCAAATCAAATGCACACAAAAATATTTCGCTTGTACCATACACCAAAACAGCTATAGGCTTAACTTTCAATATCTCCATATTTGAATCATCTGTCTCTATATATATTTTTTTTATCTATTACAATTTATACTTTTTAAAAATACAGATATTGTCAAAAAAAAAAAATACACATGAAAATTGAAAGATAAAAATTAAAAGAGACACTTAGCATTAAAATTTTGATGTCAAAATAGGAGTATTTAATTTGTTTTTTCATTCTCTAGAACAAAACCAGGGTCCAAAGGACACAATAGAATCAGGACCCACATTGTAGAAAATTCATTTTGTTTACCTAGTCAAATTTATTTTATTCCCACTCATCATCTTTATAATTATATCTTCACTAATATGAATATGATATGATTATATATCTTCCCCAAGCAAGTCCTCTATTTCACACACACCTTCATCACTCTACTCAGTACCCCCAATTTCACCATCATTTTATTGCAAAAATGGAAAATACTACTAAGAGAAAACGTGTTAGTCTGATCAATGAATTGGTCCAAGGAAAGGAGCTAGCAAAGCAGCTAAGCAACCATATAGTTTTATCTTCCAATGAAACCAATGAATTCTTGATTGACAAAATAATATCCACCTATCAAAAAACACTTACTATTCTCAACCATTTGCCTAATGTGGAAGGAGAAAATAAAACCATTGATGGTAACATGAAGGATTCTCATTGTTCTTTTACAAATGAAAGTCCCAAAAGTGAGGTTATTATTAAGCACAAAGCTCTCTTCAAGAAAAGGTAATGTTTTGACAATGAATTGAAATTAGGAGGCAACTAATAGTATTTTAAAAAATACATTACCTTAAAGTTAAATCACACTTAGAGTAATAGTTACCAAGAGTAAAATGTTGTTTTGTTTCTTTAGTGACATAGCTTAGACTTATTTCAATTTGAATTTGTGGGGTGCAGGAAGAGCATGGACACATGGAAAGAGCAAGTGAAGATTTGCACAAACACAGGATTGTTTGAAGGGTCTTTGGATGATGAATATAGTTGGAGAAAATATGGTCAAAAGGATATTCTTGGAGCTAAGTTTTCAAGGTTAGAAAGCTTTATCTTCACTTCATTTAATTTTATTTTTTTAAATTCGGTATTCGGTCCAAAAACTTACCGTCTACTATATAAGGATAAATAATTGACACAGAGGAGAATTCAAACTTAAAATTTAAAAAGGAGTATACTCTGAAGTCTCAAACTTATATGAAGCCAAAAAAAAAATTTTTTTTGCTAATGGCTAGAAATTCATCTCTTGAGGTGAATAAGTGGGAAATCCCGGATTCGAACTCTGGCCCTGCATATAAAATGCGAAAAATATTTATTTATTTTTGTTAGTAGATGACCTTTGTCATTTTACAATTGAAAAAAAATCCAAAAAATTAAAACTGAAATAGTGGTTTGCATTTACAGAGGATATTACAGATGCACACATAGAAATGGACAAGGGTGCCTAGCAACAAAGCAAGTTCAAAGGTCAGATGAAGATCCAACAATAATTGAGGTTACTTACAAAGGAAGACACACATGCTCTCAATCTAAGCCTTTAAAAAAGGACTTTCCCTCAAAATTAAAGATAATAGGTTTAGACAAAAATAAACTCAACAGTGATAAAAAGAATCAACTACAACAAACACAAGAGGCTAGTTTCACTTTGAAAGCAGAACTTGATGTGAATGTACCGAATCCGGATCCGAAAAGAATGGACTTAGAAGAAACCAAAGAGGATATCTTCCCTTGGTTTTGTTTTCCTTCTCAATCAATTGAATCAGAAAATGAGAAAATGATGGAAAGTTTTTCTCATGGATTTATACCACCAGAAATTTCAGAAGCAAACTTTTTTGGTTTGTCAGAATATCAATTGGGCTGCATTGGATTATGCCAAAATGTACAAACTTCAGAATCTGATATCACTGAGACAGTTTCAACCACAACTTCAGTCACCAATTCACCAATCCTTGATTTGGATATTTTGTTACATAGAGGGGATTTTGACACTGATTTTCCTTTTAACACACCTCAATATTTCTCTTCATAAAATTCCACACATTCATCTAGTTGGTTAGAGAGCAAGAATAGCTTAGTCTATGTCCGAATTAAATAGTATATACTTTGTAGGTAAAATGACACTAACGGTCATTTTACAACCGTCTCAGATGGAATTTAAACTTTGTATTTTAAGATTATAAAGTCAAACTTTTAACAGTTACTACTCGCTTTACACTTCATATGTTAAGTCCATAAAACAAAAAAATATGAAACCTCTCTTTCATGCTAGTTTGGAAAGTTTTCTTTGCATGTACTGTACCAAAATAAAATGACTAAAGATCACCCATTCTTTTGGCACATTTAATACAATCATCCAATATCATCTTAGTATCATATTTATATACAAATCCTTTGTCACATAGCTTTGTTGACCCCCACTTCATATCCTTCTTTGGCCCATCTGCATATCTGAAATTTAATTTTTATATGAAAACTTAAAAAAAAAAACAGTTCAATTTGAGTTTAATAGTGCTTAAAGCACTTCAATGGAAAATGTGCATGTATGAGAAGAAGACATAGGTCAATTTGAACCAATAAATAAAACAAATGCTAAAAATTATCGAACTAGTTGAATCAAGCGCGGTTCAACCAAACTAAAGTATAACGATGATCAAACGGCGAACTAAGCATTTCCCGATTCAGCTAGTTGAATTGGCTGATTCTATCCGATTTTGATTAAAACTGCAACTACAATCACTACTAGATTAACCAAATGGCAAGAACACCCACTTACTTTTGATTAACAGTGAATTCTGAATGATGAAGAACATAATGATTCACAATCTCTTTTAATGAGACATAAGAACTAGCACACAAGAATCTTCCATTGATTGAGGAGGTACTTTCCATGCAGAATATATGAGCTTCACACACATCATCAACATGTACAAGAGGAATTTTCCCCAGGAATTTCTGTACAAACTCCAGTGATTTGCATCCATTAGCGTTTCCTGTGATCGGTGAGATACATATTCGCACGCTACCTGGTGTGAAAGATTGAAGAGTATCCCCTCCTACAACCCCACAGAGAAGAGTTACCACCTCCAACCCTCCACCATTTTCACCGTTCCCGCAGCTCAACATATATTTCTCTGTCACTGTCTTTGAATAAACATAGTCCTAAAAAAACAAGTTAGTTTAATAAAGAGATAAGGCTTGAAAACGGTTTATTAATAGCGTCACTGGTCACCTTACAAGTTAGTTTTATATAAAACGGTTAGACGCATGAAAAAACATAAAGTAGATGAAAATAATTTGATCATGATTTGTTTTTGACTCTGTTGGGAACTTACCTTAACATAAGCATCATGGTATAAATATGCCATTGAATCATTGAGAGGTGTCCAACAAGTTTCATCTATTACATCCTTGAGACCTGTTCCATCATCATTCATTGGAGATGCAGATACAACAGATCCTGTGTAAATGAGACGCTTCACCGTTCCGGCTCTCTTACAATACATGGCAATGTTTTTTGATCCAGAAAGTGATGCTTCAGTAATGTCCTTGAACTGCTATGCATTTTCCATTATCAGATTCATTCATCCTTAAAATTATCTATATACCTTATTATTACCCATGTTTTCATATTGTTAAAACTCTGGTTAGTCCAAAACCTATTTGTAAGGTGGTCACTGTCGCTCTTGTTTGTTCTCACTTATAAACAAGACCTTATTCATATAATGTGAGACTCTTAAAATCTACAACGTGGGCCGATACCAGGTGGCCGAATGAACTTTGGATAGCTCTGATACCATAAAAGAATTTTATATTGAAATCAAACTCACCTTTACAAAACCGATGTAAGGATTGAGTTGGACCAACCGAAATTCTATTATGGATCAAAGCTCATCCAATAACCATTGGCCACTTGAGTCACGCTTTAGATGTCTAGTACTAGGAATGAGAGGAGGGTGGGCCATCAAGGGTCTCACCTATAATAGAGATAAGGTCTAACATGAGTTTATAAATAAATAGTTACCCTCTTTTTCTTACCAATCGATTTCACAAGGGTTGAGTTGGGCTCAACCCAAATTTTAATAGATATGCATTCTATTGGAAACGAATAAACCATCAATTTGGTCCCTGAACTATCATCATCTCTCCAATTTGGTCCAGGAACTATAGAAATATAACAAAGTAGTCCCTAAACTATTATTAATCAATCAAGTTAGTCCCTCAATTTCCTTAAATCCAAGAGAGAGAATGACTGCTCAAGGACTACCTTGATGGTTCACGGACCAAATTGGCGAGAGAGTGATAGTTCAAAGACTAAATTCATAGTTTATTTTATTGGGAACACATTTTAAACAGAAGGATATAATCAAAAGGTTAACCTGAGAGCCGGGTTCATGGATCAAGGGTGTAGCAACATGAAAGACAAATTCACAGCCCTTAATTGCAGGTTCAAAGTCAACTGAGTTATAAATATCTGCTTCAAACAAGACCAGTTTCTCTTGTGATTGTGGAAAGCTCTTTAAAAGGCTAACCTTAGACTCATCCTCTGTAAATTATGATTGCAAAGTTTTATTAGTGGATATATTGTGGAAGCAAAATTGTAAAATAAAATCCACAACACAGCACAAGATATATATAATATATGTGATAAAAGAAAAGTACTCAAGTTTCTGAGAGTTGCATGGACAGTGTAACCCTTAGCTAAGAGCTTGTTGATGAGCAAAGAAGCAATGTAACCAGAAGCACCAGTGACGCATACCTTGCAGCATGCTTCCATCACCTTTGTTTCGCTGCTGGTCAAAATGTACACCCAGCATATCTAACAGAACAACAATAGTGGGTTAGGTGTATAAACATATCAACCATCATCTTCTTCTTGTCTTTTCTATTGTCGCTTACGTTCAAATTAATTATAACTAACATTTTTTTTTTGGGACATAACATACTTGTTTATTGTGAAATACTTGTATCTCTTGTATACAAAGTTTAACATAATCACGTACTACAGTACTTCGTCCGTTTCATTTAAATGACTTATTCGATTAATTCATTTCACTCTGTTTAAGAATTAGGCTTTTTTTTTCTTGAAACCCAATTGTTAAAAAATCCAATAACATATTTCAACCGTATTGTGGAGTGTAGATTGTCAACTTTTATTTGTGTGAAACTGTGAAAATAACATATAAATTCTGTTGGGCTTGGCATTAGGGGAAGGCCCAAAAGCATTGAGAAGAAAAATTATAAATAGACATATTGAAATTTGAAATTTTCTTTTGACACCCTACTAGTTTCTCGCGCGCCCTCCGCATTTTCATTTTTACCCTTCTCCTACTTAAGTAGCGGACGTTATAAAATGAGAAATTTTTGAGAAATTTTGTCAAAGTCGTCCACTACTTAAGTAGCGGACCAATCAGTGATCAAGTCATTTGCATTAGTCAAAGGCTTGAAAAGATTCGGTTTCCCGTGTAACATCAACGTGGATTCTCAAAAGATTTGATTTTCCGTGGTTGTAGTAGATTGCAGCTAGGTGAATGTTATGTTGAAATTCTAAAATTTCTATTTTTTTGAGCTGTGAATGAATGAAAAATGAAACAAAACACCCACCCCTATTTAAATAGGTGCTGGTGCGTTCTGGGCCACAAAAATCTGACCATCGTCCATCAACTACTTAAGTAACGGATTTTTTGTACCGTACAGTCCGCTACTTAAGTAGCGGATCTCTTTTTCTCTCCTCTCCTAAGTTCTAACCCTAGCCGTCACCTTTTTTTCTTCTTCTTCTTCTTAGTTTATCAAAGAGGGGTGATTTTAGGTCAAATCTTGACCTGAAATCACCCCTCCAAATTATTTTTTCATTCTCGTTATTAAATAAGTGTGATTTTTCACATATTGTTTTGGTTTTGTGTTATTTGTTGTCTCGCCTTTGTGCGGTGTATTTTGTTGTCCCGTCTTTGTGCGGTGTTCATTTGTTTCAGGTTGAAGGATTAGATCCGATCAAGTGCAAATCCATTCGATGTCGACTTTTGTGTCATCAACGCTACAGATCTGGAGGCATGGACATTCCAGACACTTCAATATAGTCATATTTGTAGGCTTATGTAATTTGTCGTTTTATGCTATTAACATGGATGCTGTGAGTTTGTTTGCAGATTCATCATTTTTGTTTTTAGCGAATTTGAATTTGTATACTCTATCAATTTGAATGAATGAATATCCTTTATTTTTAGTCAAAAAAAAAAGTAGCGGATGGTTGGTGGTGAAATTTTTGTGGTCTTTGATGATAGCCAATGATCAAGGACAGTGGTGGTGGTGTTTGATTGGTCACTAGTGGAGGCTGTTACTTTGTTCAACCAATAAAATTCAAGTAAAAAATCTATAAATTCAATTTTTATTTATTTATAAATATATAAGATAATTACATCTAAACAAAAGATAGACGGACAACAAGGAATATGAGAGAAGAGATGGGAGCATGAGAAAAAATGAAAGGGAAGATTTCAATTTATAGATGACAGCGATTGAGATTATTATACTAATCGACGATGGACTTTTTGAGATCTATTGGGATCATTATAATTAATCGAAATGAATCCGCCCAAATTTACTTTTTTGAGATGGTTATGGTCGTCTGCTACCTCAATATAAATGGATTACCCACTTAACGGATATCTACACGAACATGAGACGTAATAAAATGAGTGAGGTGTTTTAGGAAGATGTAAATCTAATGAACCAATAAAATACTCTCGATTGAAGTTCACTCTTTCTTTCTGTAAGACTGTGTCCCAAAAATTACTAAAAGTCTTCGCGAAAATGTAAAACGTGTGAATAAACCGAACGGTGAGAACGTTTGATGCAATATTTGTTTGTTTGTGGTGTGGCATCAAACGCGTTCGGTGCTGTTGGACGCAAACACCACTAATTTAATGGACATCACATTTTGGATTATTTCATAGATAGAAGTGGCTTAACTAAAGCCATTAAGTTCTTAACTTCTTATCGTAATCATTTTAACTTAAATATATGGAGGAGTTTATATATAAGGACATTTTTTTGAAATAAATGAAGCTCGTCCCTATTCTTATTGCAAACCAACAAGCCAAGCACTTGATAAGTGTCAATCATCTCATTATGGTGCCATCAATATTATTGTTCATTTGTGTCCCACATCTTTTTGGCTAGTGTCCCACGATCGTTGTCATTTGGATGTTAATGTCATTATATAATGTTCTAGAGAAATATAGACAACGTACGTGTAGTAGAATTTTGACAATACTTCAAATTCAATGTATATACACAACAAACATGCTATTAACATTAATTTTTTTGACCAAAACTATTAACAATAAATAAAAAAAGAAACTTATATAACAAGATAATATTATTGCAGATAATATTAAATAATATAAGCTACTATTTTTTAATTTAATTTGTCACATTGGATATGTTGCTCCACTTTAGAGCTAAATTGGAGATATGGTTTGTGGAAGTTCCATTTTCCCCTAAAGTTTTAGCAGCAGCTTCCTTAAGATCTTTCATTTGGTAACGAAGTTTCTTCCCATCCTCACCTTCCATCAAACACTTAACAACACTAGCAATTTCATGTCTCTCAACCAAACCATTCTCACTAAAATTTGGTCTCAAACCAACCTTAGCACCCTCCGTTAAAATAACGGCATTCATCTTTTGTTCCGCAAAAAGCGGCCAAACAACTAAAGGCACTCCGTTAACAACACTCTCGAGAATAGAATTCCAACCACAATGAGTCAAAAATCCACCGGTCGACCCATGAGCCAAAACCGACGGTTGTGGGGCCCAAGATGAAACAACAAAACCTCTCCCTTTAGTTCTTTCCAAAAACCCATTTGGTAAAAAATCAAAAGGATCAGAATGTGATTCAGCATTAAAATAAGAAGCATTAGCAATTTTATCATTTGGGCTTCTAACTACCCATAAAAACCGTTGCTCACTCATTTCTAAACCAAGAGCCAACTCAGTTATCTGATTACTAGAGAGGGTCCCACCACTTCCAAAAGAAACAAACAAAACACTCCCATGTGGTTGGTTATCTAACCACTTCAAACACTCTGAACCGGCCGGTCCGGTTTGAACCACATCTCTTTTAACCAACGGTCCAACTGGGTAAAACTTCGGTTTGCCCGGTTCTTCTTTTTGTAACTCCTTAACCGGACCCGGTTCAAGTTCTAAAAAACTGTTCTCTATAATCCCATCCGCTTCACTGTATCTCTTGGCGTTATGAAGAACATATTTGTAAGCATCGTTCTTCCTGTCCTGAACCGGGTCTAGTAAATATTTTCCGTGAATCGGAAAACCGGGGATTTGAACCGGTTCGGTTAATTCTCTATACTCGCATTGAACCTCTTGGTCGAGACGAGGTAGGTAAAGGAAAAGAGAGAGAGCTGTGGATGATGAAGGGTAGAAAACATATTTCGGAACGTTAAATTCAACGGCGACGTCGAAAGCGTCGGTGGCGAAAAGGTCGACGATAACGGCGGTGAGAGTATGAGTGGCAGAGAGAGTGGTGAATTTTTGACGGAGAGAAGGGAGAGAACGAAGAACGGTGAGGGAAATAATAGTTTCAATTTTGGAATTTGGTGGAAGATCGGAGAAGGAAACTGGTGGAAGGAAAGTATGTGAAATGGAATTAGGAAGAGATTGAAGAACGGTGATTTGAGCTTTTGAAGGAGAAGCTTCGGTAGGGATGATTAAGGTGATATTGAGATTTTGATGATGAAGAATTCTTTTGGCGAATTCAATCATTGGAATGAGATGTCCCATGCCTGGTGATGGTAGCATCACAATCATAGGTGGTTTTGATAATGGTGATGATACTATTTGTTGTTTTGGTGCTTCTTCCATGGTTTTTGATATAATGGAGTAATTAATTAAATTGAAATTGAAATTAAGATGATGTAGATGCAAAATGTAATAATGCTCTGTTTTTTGTGGGTAATGAAAGTGTGAGGAGAGTTTGTTATATATAGAAAAGAAAGGAAGGAGAAGAGAGTTTGGGTTGGGTTTGTAAAGGAGGCAAGAGTTTATTAATGATTGATTGCTACTTAGTGGCATCTAGCGCTTCAATTTCAGTGAACGACGTTTTTTATCAATTTTTGTTATTTTTTTTTTTATATATTACGTAATTGGTAGTAGGAGTAATGCTTTTGATTTTGATAATGCACGACTTTATTTAAAAGGAAAAAGTATTAAACTATTCATTTATATAATACTAGTCTATGGTCGATGTTCATAACAAAACTCAAGTTTTATTTGAAGAGATAAAAAAGATGGTAGAGAATTTATTTGGTAGACCGATAGAAGAATTACTTGGAGTGAAGGTTGGAATGTGCACATGAAGATTACTGAAGATACAAAAAAAGGATACTTGTAGAAAACGTACGCTACGACATCCAAAGTCGGTATAATTTTGAGGTGAAAGTCGATGTTAGAGTAATACATATTTTAGGAGGTGGTGAATGATTGTATTTATATGTCGACGAATGTAACATTGGACCAATGAATGTGACATTATATTTAGTTCAACTCAAAATTCCTATCCACAACATCCATGTTGCCACACAATTCACACTTTCCGTGTGTTAGATTGTGTTGCGTTATGTTCTGGACTGGGCCTAAATGCCCAACACGCTGGGGACCCGCTCCATTGGGCCGTCGAGCAAGGCCCAAGATGCAAGTCCAGCATCGCTTGACCGTTGAGCAGCGTACGTCTCCCCCGAGATTCGTAACGCCCAACATCGGAATGATGAACATTTAATGCTCATCACGGCTCCTCAGCCGTTTTCCGACAGCCATTGATGGGCATTAACTGTCCATCAACGGCCTTGGCCAAGCGCTGGGGCTATATATAGACCTTTTCACAACTTCACAAAGGTACGTAACATTCTATATTGAAAACCTACTCCTTCCTCAACTGACTTGAGCGTCGGAGTGCCTGCAGGTACACAACCCCCCTCCGGGTATATTTGGACTGCTCGACATCACGAACAGCCGTGCACCACCGTCTGGTCGACTCTGATCAAGGTAAAGATCATGTTATAACGAGAAGAATTTGTATTGAATTATTTGAATTATTATTAGATTGGTGGTGGTGGATGACGATTAAACTCTTAAATAGATAGTAAAATATGTAATATTGAATGAAAATGAAATTAATGGATGAGTTGGTATTGTACTACTACTTTTGGGTAAAGGAGGGCATTATGGATTTTGGATGATTGAGTGAGAGAAGAAAACTGAGCTTGTTGGGAGTAAGTAGAAAAAGATAATAATTTTATATAATTCATACAACATAAGTTATATAATAATAATGGAGGAGAAGTTATAATAGTATTATCTAGAAGGAAATGAATGAGTGGGGACGGATCTTGCAATATGTGTGATATAAAGGAATGATGTCAATTCATACGTAAGGCTTATGCCATAAACAATAAACACACACATTATTATAGCCCACACGTTTGTGTTTGTAATTATTTCCTTAATTACCTTTCAGAAACAAATGAAAAGAGTAATCACATTAGGATTTGTATGTCTGTCGTTCAAGGAACTTTCTGAACCTAGACGGCATCAAGGGCGGCTCAGTTTGTTTGTTTGGAAAATAAACATTGACGGCTTACCTTTGCCAGTAGTAGCCATTAACGACATTAATTCAATAGTTGGTGAGAGTTACCATCAACAACAAATCATCTCATTAATCTAAACTACTATAATAGTAGTTACATCCTATGTTATATGCATTGAGACGTGATAGAGATTCACTGAAATTTTGATCATTGATTTGTACTATTAAATGTAGAAGTAAAATATAGAGATTTCAATTGAATACTCTTCGGTGTAAATTTTATTGAAGATGATCCGTTCTTGTTATGCACTCTTTTTAAAGTAGATAAAATTGAATTTTTATCTGTAGCTTTATGTAATGCTATTTATAAAATTATTACAAAAATAATTGTCGATGATTGTCGATATAATCGAGTCTTCCTTGGATGACATCATTTCTGCCTATTAATTTAGTTTTATCAGACATATTTGCGATCGCAATAACTTGGATTGATAAAGTCCAAATTAACCATATCTTACGTGAAGGAAACAAATCTATTAGTTAATCTCAGTCTAACCTTTAACTCTTTTAATTTGCATATTATTAAAATACATTGTCTTCAAAGTCTCGTTTATTATGATATTTTTGACATTTACATGCCTCGGGGTGTTCATTTAATTTCTTAATTTAGTTTGCTTTTGAGGCTTTTTCCCTCATTTGTATCAAAATAACAAAATAAAAATAATTAACTTATCAACTGCTCCATATTATCTAATTTTTTTGTCAATAAAACTTAATTTTTATCATTCTCAAATAATTCAATTTTTTAAAAAAAAAATTATAAATAATCTATATGATATAAATTTTGAATCTAACCGTAAATTTTATAAAATTAATTTATATTAATTATAATAATATTCATGATTTATGCTTCATAGAAAACTTGATGAAGTCTTTCATATTAGACAAAATCCAATCATAGTAGTAATATATAAGACACCTGGATCTCATAATTGATTGTACTCTCCATTACCTCGGAAGCACAAACAAATGAGAGATTGTTAGTCTTACGAAGACACTTGAACGGATAATAAATCAGCAACTCCAAAAATTCAAATTCGGATGTAATGTTGAGAAACAATGACAACTTTAATTTCCAACACTATTGAATAGTATATTGATTCCTCTTTTTAATCTTTGTAGAGCATTGCATGTGAATATATAAAATAATGGGAGAAATGAAGTAACATCTTTGAAACTGTGGCTAGCGACCCCGCTTACTTTTACAATGTTTTGCTAATTAAAGTACGACGTTATAGTGATGAAAGAATGATGCAAAAGGAACTATACATTCCCACGTATCGTATCATATGATGCTAAATTCGTTGCCATGTCATCATGTTAGTATGTTGACTATTGGATTAATTGCAAGTTCACAATGACTATAAGATTTTGAAGACTCCAAACCAAATATTGAAGGGATAATTATCCATTGTAATTTGTAAATGCAAAAGATACTTCATACTCATCAATTCACACACTCACTTTGTTGTTCTTTTCGCACAAAACAAGAAATTTGAAGATACTATTACTTTTTATTTTTATAGTTTGAAATTTAAAAATGAAATTGCAACACACAAATGTGTGATAAAACTTAAATATTAAATGATAAAATGTGTGCTTGACACATTTTATTTGGTGTTGTAACTAGACAAGTATTCATCCAAAAATTAAATGATAAAAAATATCGTGGAATATTATCTCTTTTGACAAAAAAATAAGATGGTGGAACCTACTCCACTAGTTTATTATCTAATATATCTATATTCTAATAATGTTTATTGCTATTTGAACTTCTTACAAAATAAAATATTAAAAATTAAATAAATAAATTATGATTTTAATAAAAAACTCAAATCATAGTATTTAGTTATATTATAATTATATAAACAAAACTGAAATTAAATATAAATATAATTTTAATAATATAATAACAACGAATAACAAATATTACAAGCATGAAGTATTAAATTTAAATGAAATATTTATTGTAATTACTAGTTGTACCATTGTGGTCGTTGTTAATATTATCACTATAAACCTTCATTCTTACTTACCATGGAATAACGCATCAAAATTTGGTCCATTTTTGACAAATATCATAGATAAAATAATGTAAGTGATTTTTTTATAATAAAAATTTAGAGTAAGGGGATGGTGCCCCAATCCAAGACAGAAAAGTCTTTAGGCTCAAAGACCTATCTTTTTACTGCTAGACCAAACATTTGAAGTTTAAGTGATATAAAATATTTTAATTATACCGTTCTATGATTATAAATTATATTATAATTCTTTTCTTAAATTTATTTTCAAGTAATATTTCTTATGTTTATATGTAGACATGACAAATTGCGTATACAGTGTGAAATTGAAATTTATTTTATATCCCAATCCGAATCAAAATCGAATTGAATTCATATAATCTGACCTATATCAAAATTTATCAATCTCTAGAAAAAATTGAAAACTGATTCCTGAAAAGAAGAGAAGAAAAGAAAAATGGCATGGTTTAGGTATTTTCTACTTTTATAGTTATAACTAATGGGCCACTACAAGCCCATCCTTACTTAGGCTTTTCAAAAAAAATCTCCCCATTAAATGTAGGGTAGTTTGTTTTGAAAATAGATTTTGTAGTGTTAGAAAATTTTGTATAAAAAAAATTTGCAAAGAAATTTTTTATAAAAGTTTCAAATGAAAATTTTGTTTGAATAGTTATTCTTAAAATGTTATTTTAGGTATTTCATCATTTTATTGAAAAAAAATTTGGATATCAAAATTTCAAAAAATCACTTAATTTTGAAGCTATTTCAAATAGATTTTCACAAAAATCATTTTTGAAATACAACTTTTTGAAAAAATTGCGATTTTGACTATGTTTTGAATTTCAATAATGTACATTAATGTTATATGATGTCAAAATTAGTATTAAGTTAAGAAGTTGGGACTCAAATATACAAGTATTAAGTTAACAAGTTTGTCGGGCAAAAAAAATTTTAAGATCAACATTGGTTGATTGAAAAAAATAGTGGAAACCTCGTATCGCTTATAGGATACGGGGTGAAGTGATTGAAAAGTTTCCTTAGACTAAATATAATAGGACTCACTGTAAATAGCAGGGGATGCTTTAATCAGTTACATAAAACAAAGTAGCAGCAAAAGGAGCTTAGGTTCTTTATGGAGTTGAAATGGATAAACCTTTTCTGAAAAGGTGTTTTTGGATTGTAAGCTCGGAAGATGCGAAGCTGATCCTATTGCTTATTATGTGGATGCTGCAATGGTCCAGCCGCAAGTCCAGCCTGAAGTCTAGTTTGGTAGTGAGCTGGCAGAGTGGGTGGATATAGAAAAGAGATTAAATAGGATTCTTATGTTGAGTATTGTAAACCTATGTTACTCGGACACGGCTAGAAGTGTCCGACATAGATACGTGTCCATGTGTTGGATTCGACAATATTTTGTAAAATGTTCATGTTTTGGCCTAAAATAAGTGACCAAGTCCAAGTGTTCATGTCCGACACGGGTACTCCTAGGCAAATTGAAGAGTCCGAGTAAAGTCCTTGTAAACCCTTTGTGCGTAGTGGGACTCATCGGGCTACTTGAAAGTCCAGGAGTTTACAATAGTAAAATCATTTCATTTGAGTTTTTAGATTTTGTTTCTAGTTATTGAATGAAGGATCTTGCCCTCTTATGACTACAATTGCTGGCTACAAGCTTGATGACTTATTTCAAGGATCAAATGTACAATCATCGATATTAGGTAATTACATATTTACATTAGTATTTACACTTCTTTTAAAGATTTTACTATTACGACTACTAAATCAAAACCATAGAATCAACCACAATATTTCCATATATATATATATTAAAAATTGGCATGTAAAACAAAACTCACCTTCAGCACATGATACTATTGACTAGAATTGCAGACTATGAAAGAAGTATTCAGATATTGCCCTCCAAAAACAAATAATGCAAAAAATTTATTTGCAATCAAAGTCTAATAAATGAGATATTTTGGTTCGATTTGAAAAGGAATAAGAGAGAGGAGTTTAGTGGTTGTTGTGTCATGTTTAAATGTGAACCAAAGTGAAGTGATCGGAAAGAGAAACTGTTCTGGACTGGGCCTAAATGCCCAACGCGTTGAGGACGTCCACTTTGGGCCGTCGAGCAAGGCCCAAAGCATGAGGTCTGGGTTCACTTGACCATTGGGCAGCGATCGTCTCCCCTGCGTTCTGTAACGCTCGACATCGGAATGATGAGCATTTAATGCTCATCACGGCTCCTCAGCCGTTTTCCGACAGCCATTGATGAGCACTAACTGCCCATCAACGGTCTTGGCCAAACGCTGGGGCTATATATAGAGAGCACCTCTCATTTGTCAAAGGTACGTACTATCCTATATTGAAAACCTACTTCTTCCTCAACTGACTTGAGCGTCGGAGTGTCTGCAGGTACACAACCCCCCTCCGGGTATATCAAGGCTGCTCGACATCACGAACAACCTCACACCACCATCTGGTCGACGCTGATCAAGGTAAAGATCAGTGGCGCCGTCTGTGGGGATTAAAAGTTTCCCCCGTCTTTCCCAGAATTAGACCAAAACTTACTACAAAAACCCATTTCTGGACCAAATGGCTGGTGCAAACCATGCAAACCATGAATTTGTAGGAGAAAATCACCCAAATCCTCCTAATCACCATAACCAATTTGATGGCCAGGAAGCCTCTGTCACGCCGGAAGGTAGCGCTGCGCATGCACAAGCAACTCTGCCTGGTGTACCGCCGCCACAACCTCCACAACCAGAAGATCCACTGGTAGTTCCACAAGTTCCACAAGGAGCACCCATGGAAGTGGTAATGGCTGCATTGGTCAACACTATCAACAGGCAGGGGGAGATACTTCGCGAGCAAGCGAACAACATGCGTGGACAGAATGAGCTAATCCGCGAGCAGAATAGGCGACTCCGGGCAGTCGAAGAATCTCGTGCTGCCTCAAGGATGTCGCGGAGTACTCGTCGACAGAGATCGCCAACCCCTGTCAACAATCGCTCGCGATCGAGGTCTAGGTCCCCGAGGCCTGCACCTCGACGAAATGCGGAAAGACCAATAAGTCCTCCGAGAGATATTCCTCGAAAGCAGAATCACTCTCCTCCACGAAGAAACAACCATGTTTCCCCACCAAGGAACAGACGTTCCCCTCCTCGGAGAAACAACAGATCACCACCGAGGAGCGGTGAAGCAGCTGCTCGTGGAGGCAACGCTCGATATTCCCCAAGAGGGGAATCTCCGAGCAGTGGAGACGAGAGGCACCGAGGACCCCTCTCAAGAAGAATTATGGACATTCCGCTCCCACGAGGATTGGAAAAACCCCCAACACTGGACAAGTATGATGGGACAACTGACCCCGACGAGCATGTCCAGAGCGTAGAAACTGCCCTCGACTACAGGAATCTCCGAGGATCAATTAAGTGCAAGCTATTTCCACTATCTCTAACTCGAGGAGCATCAACCTGGTGGAGGAACTTACCTCCTGGCTCGATCGACTCTTGGGAGGAACTATGCCGAATGTTCACAGCACACTTCACAACTTCTCGGCGACATCCGAAAACGGTGGCCAGCTTAAAGGCAATCGTCCAAGGTCCCGAGGAATCTCTTCGGAATTACATCGAGAGGTTCAACAAAATATCTGTCGAGGTCGAAGCGACCGACAAAATGAAGCTGTATCTCCTCGAAGAAGGATTGCGCGAAGGAACAAAGTTCCAAGAAGCGGTTGGGATCCTCGAAATAGAAACCCTCGACGCATTCTTTGAGTTGGCTCAACGATATATCAAGTACGAGGATAAACAAAAGGCTTCCGAGGTCAGGAGACCTAAGAATTTCGAGGTCGGTGGACCCTCCTCACAGAGAGAAGAACGTCGAGGAGATGAAAAGAAAAGAGAAGGTGGAAAAGTCCGCGAGGCTAAACCACCAAAAAGTCAGTTCACCTATCACACTCCCCTGAACGCTCCTCGAGACAGGATCTTATCAGAGATATCGAATGCTGAATTCAAAAGCGCGGGGATCAGATTCCCAAAACAACTGCCCGCAAAACCGAACGTGGACAAGAAGAAATTTTGTCGTTTCCACAAAAGTTACGGGCATGTTACTGATGACTGTGTGCATCTGAAGGACGCCATTGAAATCCTTATTCAAAAGGGATATGCACGACAGTATGTGGATGGGCAGCCAAGGGCTGCCAATAATAATGCTCATCGACAAAATCAGTTGGCAGTTGATCCAGCAAGCCCGGAACAACATGTCGAGGACGAAAATAGGGTGATCGGAGGGGTGGCCCTCGCCATTTCAAGACCTGAAGATTTCCTTCCTCTGCAAACTGACGAAGATAAAGGAGCCCTTGATTACCTTGCTGCGCATCTGGACGGGAGTTGGGAAAATTTCCCCGTAGCACTAGTCATCTCCGGAGGAGGGTTTAACCCCATAACCATCGGATCCATCAAAAGAAAATTCGATGAGTTAGAAAAAGCATCCCCTGTCGAGGAAATAAAAATAACGGAGGTAAAAGAAAGCTCTGTCCCTTTGGCATTTTACAGGGAAGAGGACCCCGGAGGATCACCGAACTTTCAAATTCCATTGCTCATCAGAGCGAAAATGGCCAACTTCGACGTGAGAAGAATCCTCGTCGACCAAGGAAGCTCCTGTGACATTATGTACTCAGGACTCTTCAAAGTGTTGCAGCTTACCGAGGAAAATTTGGTCCCTTACGTTGGATCCGACCTTCAAGGGTTCAATGGATCAACGACAAAACCTTGGGGATACGTGGACCTGATCGTCACCTTTGGCAAAAACAAAGCCATGAAATCCGTGAAGGTTAAATTCCTGGTCGTCGATTGCCCGTCTCTGTACAACTGCATCATTGGACGACCAACTTTAGCCGAACTGTTTGCAGTGTCCTCGACCATCCATCTGAAGCTGAAGTATTACACCAAAGATGGGCAGGTCGCCACAATCAACGGGGACATAGAAGCTGCTCGGCGATGCTTTGAAGCTGCGTCCAAAAACCTCAACTCTGTGGTTACGCCGAAGAAGAAGAAAGCAGAAGCAAAGCTCCCCGGCGTGAACTCAATCAGCATCGAGGAGGAAGTTGAATTGGATGCTCGAACTTCCAAGAAGGAGCGCAAACAAGAAAAGAAGACAGGCAAGGACGACCTTTTGATCGAAGAAAGCTATCGTCCCATCCCTGATGGAGAATTCGAGCTAGTTCCCCTTGGCGAGGATCCAACCAAAGGCGTGAAGATTGGAGCTGATCTCCCCGACTTGGTAAAAAGGCAGTTGAAAGCTTGCTTAAGAGAAAATGCTGAACTGTTCGCCTGGAGTGCAGCTGAAATGCCCGGAATAGACCCCGAGGTCGCTTGTCATCAATTGACCATAGATCCTAGGGCTAGTGCTGTAGTACAGCGTCGTAGGAAGCAGTCTCCCGAAAAAGCGGAGGCTGCTCGAAAAGCTGTAAAAGACCTCCTAGAGGCCAATTTCATTGCTGAAGCCCAGTACACAACCTGGCTTTCTAATGTTGTACTTGTTAAAAAATCTAATGGAAAGTGGCGTATGTGTGTTGATTATACCGATCTTAATAGGGCTTGCCCTAAAGATGCTTATCCTTTGCCGAACATAGATAAATTAGTAGATAATTCCTCCGGGTTTAAATTACTATCGTTCATGGACGCATATTCTGGTTATAATCAAATAAAAATGGCTGAAATCGATAAAAAGAAAACAGCTTTCATGACCGAAACGGGTAATTATTATTATAATGTAATGTCTTTCGGGCTCAAAAATGCAGGTGCCACCTACCAAAGGATGATGAACAAAGTATTTCACAATGAAATTGGGGACATGCTCGAAGTTTACATGGACGACATGATCGTTAAATCCGAGGAGGAAATCGAACATACCGACCACTTAAAAAGGGTGTTCGACCAAGCAAGAAAGTTTAACATGAGGTTCAACCCAGAAAAATGCACGTTTGGGGTAAAGGCTGGAAAATTCCTCGGATTTTATTTAACTGAACGAGGAATAGAAGCCAACCCCGACAAATGCAGGGCTTTCTTTGATTATCCAACTCCAAAATCGAAGAAGTCCATACAAACGTTGAATGGCATGTTAACCTCGATGGCCAGATTCGTCGCCAAATCTGCTCAACATGCTCTGCCCCTCTTTAAACTCCTCAGAAAAGAAACAACTTTCGAATGGACTGAAGAATGCGAAGGAGCATTACAACACCTAAAACGAGCATTATCCGAACCTCCAGTGTTAACACGACCAGTCAAGGACGAAAAACTCTATCTTTACCTCGCAGTAGCATCAGAGGCCATAAGCGCCGTTCTCATAAGAGAAACCGAGCAAGGGCAAAAGGCTGTTTATTTTGTAAGCAGAGCACTACAAGGACCCGAACTCCGATACTTGCAAATAGAAAAAATTGCTCTAGCAGTAATAATGGCTGCGAGGAAACTTCGATACTATTTCCTCGCCCATTCCATCATCATCCGAACAGATCAACCCGTAAAGCAATTGCTGGCACGACCAGATATGGTCGGACGAATGTTGAAATGGTCGTTGGAACTCGCAGAATTCGACATAAGCTTCGAAAGTAGAAAGGCTTTGAAAGCCCAAGTACTTGCTGATTTCGTCGCTGAAATGACAACGTCGACCACTTCCGAAAAGAACAAATGGACCATCTTCGTCGACGGATCCTCGAATTCACAGGGAAGTGGGGCGGGCATCATTCTTGAAAACGAGGACGGAGTCCTAATAGAAGTATCCCTCGGACTTTCTTTTCCAACGACGAACAACCAAGCCGAATACGAAGCTTTCCTAGCAGGGTTAAGATTAGCCGAGGATATGGGAGCCGAGGAAATCAGAATATTCACAGATTCGCAGCTAGTAGCATCCCAAGTATCAGGAGAATACCAGACAAAAGAGGAACGACTCCTCGAATACCTGAACCTCATCAGGGCAAAACTCGCAAAGTTTAAAGAGACGGATGTGAAACATGTTCCTCGAGAACATAATGCACGAGCAGACGTCCTTTCAAAACTTGCGAGCACAAGGCGCAAAAAAGCGGGCAATCAATCCCTCATTCAGGAAACATTAACAAAACCGAGCATCGAAAAAACAGCAGAAGTCATGCACATTTGTGCTGTCGACGAACAAAGCTGGATGTCCCCAGTGTATAATTTCCTGAAGTCGAACACACTGCCCGTAGACGCCAAAGAAGCAGCGAAAACCCGAAAAAGAGCGTGCTCGTACGTCCTGCTCGACGATAAGTTGTATCGAAGAGGATTCTCGATCCCATTGCTCAAATGTGTGGAGGAAGCGCGCGTGGAGTTCGTCTTGCAAGAAATCCACGAAGGGATCAATGGGCAACATATTGGTGGGCGATCTTTGGCAAGAAAGGCACTAAGGGCAGGGTACTACTGGCCGACGATGCAAAACGACGCCAGAGACCACGTCCTTAAATGTGACAAGTGCCAAAGACACGGGGACATGCACCTCGCACCAGCTAACGAGCTGAAAACGATGATCTCCCCGTGGCCGTTTGTCTGGTGGGGAATGGACATCCTCGACCCCTTTCCAACGGCTGCGAGGCAAGTCAAATACCTCATAGTAGCCGTGGACTATTTCACCAAGTGGATTGAAGCAGAACCCCTCGCAAAAATCAGCGCGTCCAACATACTACGTTTCTTCAAAAGAGATGTTCTCGCAAGATTCGGAATCCCTCAAGTAGTGGTAACGGACAACGGAACGCAGTTCACGAACAAAAAGTTCCAAGAATTCCTCGCCGCAATAGGTACCACTCAACACTTCACGTCAGTCGAGCATCCTCAAACCAACGGGCAAGCTGAAGCAGCCAACCGCGTGTTATTACGAGGACTAAGACGAAGGATGGGCGCATCTAAAGGAAATTGGACCGAGGAACTGCACAACGTCCTGTGGTCTTACAGAACTACTCCTCATTCCACAACCGGGGAAACGCCCTTCCGATTAACATACGGAACAGAGGCAGTAATTCCCGTGGAAATAGGAGAACCATCCTCGAGGATCGAATATCCTCTCGAGGAGGATATAAACGACGAGTTATTAAGAGAAGAGCTAGATCTTGTCGAGGAACTAAGGACAGGGGCTTCTCTTCGAGAAGCTACCCTCAAACAGAAAATAGCTGCTCGGCACGATAAAAGGGTCATCAAAAGAGAGTTCGAGGTAGGTGGCTTGGTACTAAGGAGAAACCAAAAGGATGCACGAGAAGGGAAGCTCGCAGCTAATTGGGAAGGACCATATCGAGTCCGAGCAAAAACAGAAAACGGAGCATACCACCTCGAAGATCTCTATGGCAAAGAAATTCCTCGCACATGGAACGCCGAGAAGCTAAAACAATACTACAGTTGAAAATAGCGTAATTCGACATGCTCTTCAACGAAGGCTGCAAATCCCACCGAGGAGACGCGCCTATACAACGGAGGAATGCCTAGGTACGGGCAGGAATCTTAAAATCCTTAAAGCTCGACGTTAGCTTTAGATGCTAACCTCCATGCTCGACGGGGGAATACTCCATGCGAGCCCCACCGTCGCTCAGTACAAGCCCGGCAGAGCACCCAGCTCGCGATGGGATGCTCAATGCTGCGAGGAACAATTTCAAACGAAGGAATTTTCCTCGACTCCAGTTTGGGAGCCAGCCAAACACTCGGGCAGTTCCCCAAACTGCTCGGGAACGGTGCTTATGATCCGCGACATCAAGAAGCAACCGTAATTATTAGACGAGCACTAGCGTAAAAGGTAATCTACCTAACGAATAGAACGTCTAAAAATACCAAGTTAAAACCCTAAGTTAGAAACGAGCACCATTTTAGAAAGTATCCTCGCATACTCTAATGGTCGAATTCGCAGGGAAATAATCACAAATATTGATAAGTTAAAATATAACACTCCACAAACAAGCAATAAACGTGCAGAAATCATAAATGAACACAAATTGCTAAAAGAGTTATAGATAAACGACCAGAAGGCCAAGAAGTCGTAAAATTACAAAAACGACGAACAAGCGCCGAAATAAAGCAAAAAGCCAGGCGAGCATAACGCCGGCATATAATTACAGTCAAAAAATTACAAATAAAGACAAGTTTAAAACCATTCAATCCTCTTCCACGGCGGGGGACACAATGACACCGTCTTGAACCTCTTTCAGCTCGGAGGCGCCCTCGACGACAAGATCGACGCTCGGGTTGAGTTCCATTAGCTGAGCGACAGCGTTGTCGAAGCTGGACTTCGCCGCGTCAAGCTGTTGTGCCTCCAACTCGAAAATTCTGGAGACGAGGGCTGCTCGGGTAAATCCCCTGTACTCGCCATTGGGATCCACCACCAGTTCATCAGAGTCTGGCACAGCACTGCTCGACCCAGTCCTACTCTCCAGCGCCTTCACCTTGCTCTCCAGAGTTTCCTTCTCGGCCATCAAGTCCTCGACCTGACCTACCAGCTTCTCCTTCTCGGTTGTAAGGCGAGCAGCTTCTTCCTCCTTCTCCGTCAGCTGAGTCACCAAGCCAGTTTGAAGCTTATATTTCTCTCTGTATGCTGCATGGTTGGTCTTGGCTTGCTCCAATGTTTGTCGGAGAAGAGCTGCTTCCTCCTTGGCACTATCTCTCTCCGCCAGATATTTACATTCACGACCGTTGAGATAACTGGAGATTTCCATCAATTTGAACGCCGAAACCATGGCGTCTGTGAGCTCGTTCTTCAGCGCTTCTGGACCCATGTCGTCCAAAATAGCCTTCTCGGCATCCGAAATGGAGACCGAGGATTTCTTGACAAGACCCGGGCTTCCAATAGCAGGAGGGAGCACGAACTTTGACGAAGGAGCCCGACCGGTGGCTGAAGCTTCGACTTCGTCAACACGGGCAATCTTAGCTGGGCGGGGATGACCGCCGATGTTAGCATTAACGGTCGCGTCCTCCAGATCTACGACCACAGCATCCCTCCGAGCATTATCGTTGTCATCTCCCCCAAGAGAAGGAGCAGTTGTAGAGGAAGAACCGAGCACTGCGGCTTGTCTCTTCTCTTTAGCGGCCTTGGACTTACGAAGCTTGGCCGCTATTGATGACATCTCCCCTGCAGGACAAACAAAGAAGATATTAGTAAACTTGTGAAAGAAAACAGTCAAGTATATACGAGGACATTAAACAAAATAAACGGGCATACGAAAGCAAGCCTCCATCTCTGCCGAGCTTTTGCAAGCGAGCAGCCTCCTCGTGTCAATGAAACATTTCTTAGTCAGAGGGGCACCGGAGCCGTCGAGGACGACATTTCCATTCTCGTCTTCGTAAGTTTTACGAGGAAAGCTGCCCACAAAAACTTTCATCTGCTCATAATTAGACAGCTCCTCGACCGTCAGCTCCTCTGTAGAATATATGAAGTCGCTGGCCGGCTTCAGGTAATGGCTCTTCCTCCACGACAGAGGAAAGCGACTATAGTCCTCCAAAATAGGACGACCATCTGGACCTATCAAAGGTGCTCCAGTGGCGTCCTTGGCCGGTCCTCGGTAAATGATGCTCTGCCAAGAAACGGAGTTCAATGGCTTGATGAAAAAATAACTATCCTTGAAGCCCCGAACGGACTCCAGAAACATCTCGAACAGCTTGGTGCTCTGCTTTAACGAAACCCATCCAAATTTGTTGGCGGCATCACCCTTGGGCCTCGACCGTTGTAAGTGAAAGGCATGAAAGAATAACGGGATGGTCGGCATGAACCCTAAATATGACGCCGTCATCTCGAAGGCCCTTATAAAGGCCAGAGAATTCGGATGTAATTGAGAAGGGGTGAGATGTAGATATCGGAAGACCGCGACCTCGAAGTCGCTAAAGGGAAGCCTGTAGCCCATTTGCTCGAACGCAATCTGGTACATGGGGAAAGATCCCCATTGAAATTTGCTACAAATCCGACGGTTAGTGTTCGGGATGCAAGCCTTCCAGTCGTCCGTCGGAGAATGCTGAACTGTCCTGAACATTCCCTCCCCGCCGTTCAGAGAAAATTTGGAAATAGTGGTCCTCGGCTCGTCGGCCACCCATGCGTAATCGTCCCCGTCCGTATTCGAAGTAGAAGCAGGAGTTTGTTCCTCAGCCATAACACCTGAAAAAGCAGAGGAGAAAGATGAATTCGACATTTTAAACATCAAATCCACCCTTCCACCGCCAAATCAAGTGAAAGGGCGAGGATATGGAAATACTTACGAACACTTATGCGCGACGATTATTCGATTCGCCTAAAAGCCTAATGCTCGGCACAATAATCGTCCTCGCAGGGATGTCTGGTCGGCTAAAGTCTTTTCTCCCTGAAGGGAAGAATGCTCGGCGCATCCACATGAATGCTCGCACGTTCATATGAATGCTCGGCCTAAGATCACAAAAACCAGAGAACCAAAGCAAGTTCACAAAGCGGAAATCGCTAGTGAACTCTTAAAACAAAGGCCTAAGCGTAAACTAACATGAACTAAACTGTGTTTTAGTTCTGTTTTGCGGGAGGGAAAGGCCCTAATCATTACAGAACCTCTAAACCACAAAACGAAAGAAAAAGCTTAAACAAACTAGCAAAATCTACAGGCATACATCAAAGCTTCAAACAAAAACAAGAATGGAGACACTTACTTGTAGATGATAAAGTGGTAGATGATGAAATCCCACGAAAAAGCTTTGGAATCCGAAAGTTTGGAGGCAAAGGGGAGTTGAGAAAATGAAAAGAGAGTTGAGAGAACAGAGAGAAGTTGAGAGAGTGGAGTAAGGAAAAACAGAAATGTTTGAAAAAATCCCTCCACTTCCTATATATAGGAAATCACCTACGAGCACGTCTGCATGAGGCAAATGGGCGCCAATGAGATCTGGACCCTTGCTTTGATCCAAAGGCCACGATTCATGAAGATCCAACGGTCCAAACGCACTCATCGTAGAAGTGAAAAGGCGCGAAGATCCAACGGCTGTAACTCATCCTCGAAATTCAAAACAGCTAAATAGGCACTTGAGTACTAGAGGATAGCCTTTACACGTGGCAGAGGAAGACGGAATGGCTTGTCCATCCAAGTCACATCCATCTGTTCGTAAATCCCGCCGAACATCAGGGAAAATCGCATCGAAAAACTCATCGTAACCAATCTTCGGCGTTATTTACGAATCGCAATAAATGCGCGACAATTCCGCACACATTTCCTCGTTATTACATCAAAGTACTATCTCCTCGACACATTTCAAACAAAGACACGCTCCCCCAAGCGAACATTTCGTCGACGCCACCTTCAAGCAAACGATCACCTCCTCGACAAACTTCAACGAAGTTTCTTTTTCCCAAGCGAATACTTCATCGACATAACCTTATGCTCGGCGTTCAATAACCAAAACTCAACGCTATTAGTCTAAGTACCAGAGGTACGACCAACTAAAGTCATCATCCTCGTGCCCGAGCATGACGACTTGGGGGGCTCCTGTTCTGGACTGGGCCTAAATGCCCAACGCGTTGAGGACGTCCACTTTGGGCCGTCGAGCAAGGCCCAAAGCATGAGGTCTGGGTTCACTTGACCATTGGGCAGCGATCGTCTCCCCTGCGTTCTGTAACGCTCGACATCGGAATGATGAGCATTTAATGCTCATCACGGCTCCTCAGCCGTTTTCCGACAGCCATTGATGAGCACTAACTGCCCATCAACGGCCTTGGCCAAACGCTGGGGCTATATATAGAGAGCACCTCTCATTTGTCAAAGGTACGTACTATCCTATATTGAAAACCTACTCCTTCCTCAACTGACTTGAGCGTCGGAGTGTCTGCAGGTACACAACCCCCCTCCGGGTATATCAAGGCTGCTCGACATCACGAACAACCTCACACCACCATCTGGTCGACGCTGATCAAGGTAAAGATCAGAAACTATAAATAAAATGAGATGGAGGAATTGAGATTTGAAAATTTAAAATTTGATTCAAGATTCCATGCTGAAATAAAAAGAAGAGAGTATATATTTTAACCAAAATGGATGGTTTTGGGAAGGTAGAAATAAAATGAGGAGAAAGAGAGTTCTGTTTTACACTCTATTTGTTTGAGAAGAGAGTCAAATTTGTCTCTTTGTTTGTTTAAAAGCCTTGAGATAAGCTGATTTTGCATGTGTCTTTTGTTTTCTTGCATATTGATCTTAAGGATCCAATTGGCCATACTGTTATTATTATACAAAAATGCTCCAAGACAAAAATGCTCCAGCTTTGGGACCAGTAGTTTTTTTTTAAGAGAACTATTATACATGGGACTTATTATTCTAATTATTATACGTAGAGAACAAATTATTGTTGATGAAATTTTATTAATTAACTATTATCATATATGAGGATCAAGTTATTGTTGATAAAAAATTTAAATAAATATTATATACGGAAAATAAGTTGTTGTTGCTAATGAATTGCCAAAAAAAAAAAGTGTTGCATTGCATATGTAAAATTTAAATGTTTTTTTGTTTATATTAATGGCTTATGTGTTGAATTTTAATTTTTATATAAATCGATATTTTCCTTATATAATAAATTTGTTATACTCCTAGATCAATCAATTTTTCTCCAATTTTGCACATGTGTGCCGGGCGTAAAAATTAAAGAATATGAAAAGATTATATCTATAAAATCTATTTAGTTTTTTCATTGTAATATTTTTTGTTTCTAATCTTAAACTCGATTTTTGACAAGCCGATATGTCCCATTCTTCATCCTAAATTGCCGGATACATGGATAAAAGTTAAAAAAATCAATCATGTTGTACTACTAGTAGGATATTGTTCAAGAGAGGGAATTGATTATTGAATTCTGCAACTCTTGGGGAAAAGATTGAGGGGACAAATATTTTTTCTTGTGAAAGAAAGATAAACCTATTGAATTCATTTGCATATTACCCCATAATTCACGCTCATTGAGAAAAATTGATATATTTTTAGTTGTTTTGTTTAGGCGTCAAACAAATTTAGTTTTCTTACACCGTAATACTTCTGATGTCATTTCTATTTATTTTGCTACTATTACTAGAAATGTGTATTTATTTTTATAATTATCAATAATCATCTTATAAGCTTATTATTTTTCTAAATATAAGTTTCATGGTGAAATAAATAGTATCAAAAGTTGATTATTGATAATTAGAAAAATAAGTACATATCCATAATAATAGTAGCAAATTGAATAGAGATCAAAAGTATTGCAAGAAACATGCGATAAAATTATGTGTAAGAGTAGTGTGTTTGTTTTGCGCTTAACAAAAACTACTAAAAATAAATCAATTTATCTCAATGACCGTGAATTATGAGATAATATACAAACAACTTCAATGTTTTTTTTTTTCTTCACAAGAGAACAATCATTTATCACCCCACTTCTTTCCCCAAGAGTTCTCTAAAATCAATAATCAGTTCCTTTCCTTGAGCCATATCATACTATTATTACACTAAAATTGAAATTTTTAACTTTTATCTATTTATCCGGCGGTGTAGGATGAAAAATGTGACATGCGACCTATGAGCTTGTCAAAAATTTCATTCTAATACTAAAAGAGTGCCCTCAAGATACTATTTAATCCATAGGAAAAAGAAGATTCAGCCTCGTTGACTTCCTTCCATTCTTTATTATTTAATTTTTTTAATTATTAAGTGGCAAAAGAAGTTGTGTGGCATTAAGTGGCTCGTCACATCATTATTGACTTGGTCAAAATTGACCTTTTACAAAAGATAAAAGTTGGTGCTAACTAATCGATCCACTAAGATGCACAGATTTGGGTAAAAAGTATTCGTGGGTTAATTGATTTTAGAGAACAATGTTTAAGTCGCATTCAAGTGTTAACGTATGCTTGTATACTTGTGCGTAGGAGACTTAAGAGTCCAAGAAATTGATTTGATTTGATGAGACTGTTTTTGAAAAGTTGTTTTTGATTTTTTATTGATTTTGATTGCGGAAAGCCAGAAATTGATTTGATTAGTTGAGATGTGTTTATTTTTTTATGTTTTTTAAGAAAATGATATTTTTAGGGAATGACAATTATTTGAACTGCAAAATATACACAAAGAATCCAAATAATCGGGCAAAAGTTATACGCCAGATCACTCCTTTTTCATTCGAGTTTTTTGTGAAATTTATTTGATAAACATTAATTCAAAAAGAAAGGGAACAAATTAATATTTTTGTTTTTATTTGCTTTAAAGAATAAATTTTTGTACACTAGACTAATCTAAAAAAAGATAAACACATGCTCTTTTTTTTTGTTGGTTTTACTTGTTTAATTAGTATTTTTTAGTTTTTATTAGCAAGTAGATTAAAGAGGTGCAAATAAGTTAAATGGGTTTAAGGTCCATGTTAATATCAGCCCAACCTAATTAAGAAATAAATAAATAAGTACCGTAATAAAAAAGTAAATAAAAGAAAGTGGGAACAGAATCAAGAAAACACGATGGAAAGAACAAAACGCGAAACAATAAAAAAAAAAGGAGAGAAAGAGACCTCGAGGGAGAGAGTGAACTCCGGAGGCGAAGGAGGAGATCGACCGGAGATGTCAGTGGTGGTGAGTCGGATTCGGTGGTGTACGGCGGTTCCAATTCGTTTCTCCCTTTACCCTTTCTTTCTTTAATCCTCTGTTTCTTACCTCTTCTGTTTTTTTTATTTTATAATACGTGGTGTTGATTGAATTGTGTTTGTGAAGGTTTGAGTGTTGTTGATGATTTATGGAGGAAGGAGGTTGTGATTTTGAAAGGGAAGATGAAGGTTGTGAGTGAAATTGGTTATGGTTTTTTGGTTCCGCCTCTGCAGATTCTGTTGTTGATTTGTTCTGGTTCAATTTATAGACAAAATTAGGTTTGTGTTGTCCACAGGATTAAAGTATTAACTGGATTTCTGTTTTACTTTGGCACAAAAATTGGATTTGCAGAGATAAAGTGGAAGGAAATGATGTGCACTTTTTAATTGCTCGTGAATATGGTCAAGATTTTAGCTTGAAAAGGAAAAAGCTGCAGGCTGACGTGTTTTTGGATTGTAAGCATTGCTTATTATTTATGTGGATGCTGCAATGGTCCAGCAGCCTCCTAACCTAATAACTAATGCCTGACAACGTATGAAGGGTAAGGTAGAAAAGAAGAGAGTATATATTTTCACCAAAATGGGTGGTTTTGGGAAGGTAGGAAATAAAGTGAAGAGAAGAGAGTTCTGTGTTACACTCTGTTTGGGAAGAGAGTCAGATTTTTCTCTTTATTTGTTTAAAAGCATTGAGATAAGCTGATTTTGCATGTGTCTTTTGTTTTCTTGCATAATGAGCTTAAGGATCCAATGGGCCATACTCTGATGATGGCTCTTTCTCTAACTTTGAATAAAAAAACTCTCATTTTTCACCTACAATTATTCATATTTGAAGTCTATTCGTATTTGTTTTAGAAACTTTATATGTGAAAAAAACCTAATTTATTTATTTTTCCAAAATCCAAATGGCCAAGTTAGTATTTTTATGCTAATTGATTCATTGCTATCTTTTTTCTAAGTTTGTGAACTTGGGTTGGATATTTAAGCACTAGCAAAATCTTCTAAGTATGTACTGTTTATCGAAAGACAAAATGAAGAAGGAAATGAATAAGTTGAAGAACACTAATTTTGGAAAAGAAAAAGAGAAAGAGATTTCCTATTAAGCTAACCTCTAAATGTCACGTTGGTATAAGTTAACGTTTTTGTTGGAAATTAACAGAAGAGGGTCATTTTGACTGATAGAAGTAAAATTAATGAGTTAAAATGAAATAAAAAAATACTTATAAGACCAAATTGAAATCACAAAATTTAAGAAGCCAATTATGTAATTTTAGCCGATAAAAGAGTATCAATATCAGATGAAACACGGATTCTTGGAAGCTGTTGTGTCTCAACTTTGAAGCACGCATTCTTCTTAACTCTAAGAAGCATGCTCACCAAATGCTAGTAAAAATTCTCCACATACTTGGTTTCTTCAAGTGCAAGATAGACGGTGTCACACTCCAACCTCAACCGTGTTCGGACATTGAAATATTGTGTGGTAAGGGTCCTAAGGGATGATCATGGCTCATAACGAGTGACGTATGAATCTTCCAGCAGTTGAATGTTAAATTTTGGGTTTCTCTAACTTAGTTTTTCATACTCAAATTGTACTGTTATCATACTTTACACATTCACCTTTACCTAATATATGAGGTGTCCTAGTTTCATTGTTTTCCTATGCTAATGTACTCCTATTCCACAATTTGTATACGTTATTTATTTGATCGTTTTCAATTCAGTTCAATCTTGTTTTCATCTGGCATATATAATATTTTCAATCTTATTCAAATTGTAAGAAGATTCTGTGATGGTATATTTGCATAAATTATCACAGCATTTGTATCAATATATCATTCCATGAATCAATTGGTCCTGGCAAACACCAATGCAAACAATCATTCGGTACTTTACCATTTTCAAATGGATGAAAATAGCGGTACGGTCCCGGATGCCCATCAGGTCTCAACAATGAGAGCCAAGTTGTGTCAAAAAGTTTCAAGTTTTCACCTCGCAACGTCGCAGTCTTATTAAACACTTCAAGTTCAATACCTCTCTGAATAGAATCTACATTACTGATATCAATTTGACCCTCTTTGAAAGGCACTGTCCTATTACAATACCCTCCATTAAACCACTCATCATTTTCAAAGTGATCTGGTGTGGTTGTTCTGAAGAAAACAGTAGTGTTGTGATTAGTGTTGGACAAAAAATCAAACACTAGCTGCAGCGCTTTGCGGTATGCGTAGTCGAATCCTAGTTCTGTTAAATTCTTTCCAGGACAGTTATGGCAGCCGGTTATTGTGCCGTTTTCATGGTATATTGCAGTCTTGAGAAACCATTTTCCACCAGCCATTATGACATAATCATAATTGTTAAATTGATTAGTCCATTTGGTGTCAAGAATATCAAGATAAAGCTCTATATCTTTGGAGGAAACTCCATTATTGTCTTCAAATATATCTGCTTTGAGAAGTAAAGGTGACCATATTACTGAGAGTGTGAAATTGTGAGAAGGGAATTTCCATATCTTTGATTTATATTCTTCATCATGGTAAACCTCATTAGCTTCTTCCACCTGACCACCAAAAAGAAAACATGAGTGTCTAGTCCCCGTGAGTTTAACTCAGTTGGTCGTTGCATTATAGCATTATATATACTCACAGAAGTCGGAGTTCGAACCCAGACACTCCACTAGTTCACCTTTAAAGTGGATATTTTAGCCACTGGACTACTTGACCCAAAAAAACATGAGTGTCCAAAGCTGATTAAAAAGTAATTCTCGCCTAAATATTAACAAAAATCTCTCAAAAGGTCTAACAAAAGAATTCATACGGCATTAACAAGAACCATAGTTTTAAATTATGGTCTGCAAACACATTAACAGTTTTAGAGGTGTTCACAATTGTGTCTGCATTTTACCACAATATAAAGGTTCGCAACGTAATTCCAACTGCAATTTTAAACTACGACGGGAACATATTGGCTATTTCACATAACAAACCAAAAACAGCACTATGCATGTGCAATATTGGTTAGTAGAGAAAAGTAACTGTACCTTTGAGAGAATACAAAGTAAAGATTGCACATGGTTGCGGGAGATTGAATCGCCGATAAATGCCCATGATTTATTCCTCATAATGTGAAGGAATTCCTTTGGATTGAACTTTGGTAATTCACAGCCCTTTGGTTTCCATCTCCAGTAAAGGTACCCCAAATCAGGACGTCCATTTCTGATACAGTTTTGAGGATCTTGAATCACATGGCAGCTCTCATTTGTGTACATTGGACCAGATAGGTCCTGTACCCAATCTCCCACAAAAAGGTCACATTTCACTGCACCTTAATAGCATCAATTAAAAAAAATCAACTATTAGCATCAAAATATGTACCACACCTTAATTCATATAATTTCTTAATTCTGGCTAGTCAGTAGTAGTAAATTCAAACAAAGAAAATAACCTAAGAAACACCGACACAAACATAGATATCAGACACAAACACCGATAAGGGTCGGTCCAAGGGCTAAGCAATCAAAGCAATGACGGTTCGCCAGGGCCTCTTTCCTCCTCCCTTTTCTGCTCACTCGTAAGGGGTCCGGACCCCCACAAAGGGAGAGGGAGTCGACTGAACATCTCAACCATTGGCGGTAATTTCGCCCGCGTCCAATCCCCAATTCCTGTTCACCCCGGATGATCGTGTTGGAACTATAGGTCCTAGAGGTCCCAAAATTTCAGGCCGAAAAAACCTAAAAGAAATCCATCGATTATAAATAAAAAAAATATGACATTTAAATTTCAAGTATTTTTTTAGTTTAATTGGTAAAGTTGAGACCTCAAATTCTTAAGACTAACATCTAACCCTTGGGCTTAATAATATTTAGATTATTTATTTTCCATTGTAATTGTCTTTTTGTTTTACAAGGCCTCGAAATAAAACTTATTGTTGGACCGGCACTTACGGCATTGGCGAAGCTACTCAAGGGCAAGCCCGGGCAGTTGCCTAGGCTCTCGTCAATTTTTTTTGGTATCTTTAGGCATTAGTTTAGGGCAAAATTGAGATTTTTAGGGGTTAGTTTAGGGCAAAACTGAGATTTTTTATTCAACACTGACATAAACTGATACTTTTACGGGTTAATTTAGGGCAAAGTTGAGATTTTTTTTGTAGACAAAATTTTTGCCCAGACTTGATATAATTTCTGGCTCCGCCACGAACCGACGATGATATCGATAGTGATACACATAGACACTAATACAGTAATAATTATTCATTCATTTTAAATAATAGAAGTGTATAAAGCTTGAAATTTGACAAGAAATTTTGCAATTGATGCATGGATTAAAAAGTTATGAAATATTATTAGAACATGAATTTAATGCAAAGAGAGAAAATAAATGTTACCTGAAACAGGAGGGGTGTGAAAATCAAGAGAAACAGAAATGATTGGTGACTCTGCTGGTGGTGTTACATTTTGGTGAGAGGGAAAAGAAATTATTGGTGACTCTGCTGGTGGTGTTACATTTTGGTTTTGTAGAGGAGTTGTTGTGTGCATCATCATCATCATTAGTAATGGTGAGAAGGCAAATGAATGATCGGTGAAGAAGAAGTGAAAAGCGAGAGCGAGAAAGAGACATGAAACTCCAAACGTAAGGAGGAAGAAATGGTTGTGTTTCTGCATCATTATCATCTCGTCCACTCAGAGAGACCAAGTAGTAGTAAAACAAAGACAACGAGACCAAATTGAAATTGTGTGTGTGTGTGTCTGTGTCCTATGAAAGTGCTATTAATTTTTGTCAAAAAAAAAAAACAAAGTGCTATTTAATTAAGAGAGGAAAAAAAAAGGGACATTTTGATATTTATGAAAATAAAGGGTACGTACGTAAAGTACGTGCTTTGTGCAATATTCCATAATTTCCATTTGTTCTGTTCTGTTCTGTGAGCTATGAATATGATTGTGGATTAGGCTCTGTTTCGCATTGGGAACATATGAATCAAATATACAAAATGACATAATCCATTGGAAAAAATAAGTATAAGAGGATTCACAGCACTAAAAAAACCATATAATCTAAATCATCAATTTTTTTTTCCTCACCACTATATTCGGTCCATTGAATCGTCTAATCTAGTTTGAGATCTATTCTAGCTTCAAGTAATTTTAGCCTCCGTCCGATCGCAGTTGCAGAGATGGAACCGTGGTTATCCATATCAAGTTCAACATCAATCAACACTAGACCAACTAACGAACGGTCAATTATCAATTTAATAAATTACCAAAAAAAATAAAATTATCAATTTAATATCAATAGATTCTCATTATACATTTATTAATCATCTTTAAATAATTTTTATTGTTAATTTAAAATCAAATAATCAAGATTTTCTTTTTATAAAATAATTTGAGAAAGGAAATATTTTTTACTAAATAAAGTGATAATAATGGTTATTTTATAGTGTATGTCCGAGAAATGTTGATGCGATGAATTGACTAATGCATTCACGTAGAGCTGTCAAATGGGCCGGCCCGACCCATTTTTATTTATTTTTTAAGAAAATTATTCAATATTTTTTATAACATTTTTATGTATTATTTCCTCATAACTATCAATTTTATTGAGATATGTTTGTATGCCAGTGTAGATAATTTTTACAGCAGCACTAAATATCAATTAAATTGTACTTTGATCCCTATAAAAAAGATTAAATCAAATTAATAAACTATAAACTTAATTTTTTTAAAAGTTTTAGAGAAATATAACTTTTTTTATTAAGATTACACATTTAATCATATTATTTATAATAATTTTTCAATTAGATGGTAATTTTTTATGTTAGTATTAATATTTTTTTACAAAAAATTGCATAATTTTTGGGCTAATGGGCCGGCCCAAAGCCCAATGGACTAACTCAACCCAACCCGATTTTTATTGTACTACATGGACTTGGACCAGAAAGGTCCGGTTGCATTTGAGCTAGGTTTTTGAAGCCCGATCCCCCAAGCTCATGGGCTAGTGGATCGGTCCATTAGCCCGGTCCAATTTAACAGCTCTACATTCACGTGCGGTCTTATATCCGAGTGAACCGTTGTTGCATAGGTCGGAGAAGTAACAGCCCCTACCTAACTATGGAGCTAATGAACCAAAGTCAATAAAAAAAAAAAATTCAGATTCAGTAATAAGATTACAAAAAAAAAAATTCAGATTCAGTAATAAGATTACAATGTTAAATATGCACCCAAAAAAAAAAGATTACAATGTTAAATTTTACTACTCGGGTAACGGTGTAAATAATAAGAGCTATGTTATTTAGCATGGATACAAAATACACGATGAACAAAATGATTATTTTAATGCTTCAAAAAAAAATGATTATTTTAAAAAATATATATAAATTTGTCTTTTAACATAAAACACAGGTTCATGGTAGTATTATAATTGCGTTTCTTGGGTTCAACTTCAAGATTCGTAACAAATAGCAATTTCCAAATAATAATAACTGTGCGTCACTCAATTTTTGTGTACCCAAATGCATATTAGTATGGATATAACATAGTTACTGAGTCAACGCAGTAAGTGATTTAAACTGTTCAATTAAAAATGCAGAGCTGAGATTTCATAGTGTATAAAATTATTAAAATTTGAGTGGTTTAAACTCATAACCATTGTCCCATAAATCCTAGCTCAACTAGCAATATACTGAAATTGGTAGGCTGGACGTTGTGACCCGGGATCTCACCGTTGGTGATGACCAATGAATGACCGAGATTCACTAATGCGGCAAACCATATGAATTCAGTACAGCAGTGAATGCAGGCCCTGGGTTAGAGCGCAAATTGTTACTGACATTACTCTTTGCTTCTTTTATTTCCTCTTTTGTTGCTTTTTATGGTAAGTGAGTCCATCTGCTAACTTGAGTATTAATAGAGATATTGACTGATGTGGCTTGACAACATGGCCACTGACACTAGGATGGGATCAAACACTGCCATGCAAAGATCTCACAGTGAAAAATGTACACATTCTTCATATCATATTAAATGTGTGCAAACTATATGGAAGAATCCATGGTAATCTTGCTCCAATATCATATTAAGATATAATATAACTACTACAAGCTGAACAAAGAATAGATTGCTAATTTTTACACATCAAATTCTACACTGGATGCAAGCTTTTCAGCCATACCAATTTAATTTTTCTAAAACTACTTCATATCAAGCATAAAACTTCTAATGCAGATTTTTTAACATAAAAATAAAAATTCTACACATTACACATGTCATCTAAATTCAAGCCATGCACAAAATCACTTAAACTTTTCGGTACGATAAAAGAATTGCCGGTAATCTTGCAAACATTTCAACGCTCATTCCATTATCAGATACCGGATAATGCTTCCAAATCTTCAGAAGGATGGAACAAAATTCACCTTCTCAAACCTGTAAAAGAATATCTGTCACTACGATTTCACTATTGAGCTGCCCGAGGTGCTTTCATACCAAATCCATGCTTCACTTTCTCCACTCTGAAAAATTATCAAGAAAACGATACTTCATTATTTCAGCTGAATGCTCTTGAAGATTAAGACAAATTAATGGCAACATCAACAATCATAATATTCAAATACTGCAATCTTATTGAAAAGTGAAGTTAGCACAACAACTGATATCATGTAATATTAGGTTTATGCAATGTAAGGAAGAAAAATATGACAGTTTTGCGGTAAAGACAGGTAAACTCTTCAATTCAAAGCTTTATATGTTGGATCATCAAACTGCACCAAGTCATAATAATGTTTGATTGAATTGAAGTGCCATAAAAATTAAAATTAATAACTAATTAGTAAAACACTACAGTTTTCAAGTAATTCATAGAAACACAAGTGCATTAAAACAATAAATGTAGAAAATTATTAGAGAATAGGAACAAAATCAACAAAAACAAGGTACTAACGTTGGCGCAAGTTTGCCAAGGCAGTCCAGCTCTTCTCCCGTGTCTTCATCGAGGACTCTCCCAGAAATTTCAATGATATAAGACCTATCTCTATCAGGCGGAAGTCCTCTTCCAGATAGCAAATCTAAATCTTTTTGGTGAAGTTCCCTACCATTTACAAACACACCAGTATTTCCACCAGAACATTTCTCTGGCAAGGGATGATTGAACTCCTCTATTAATGGCTGCACAAGAAATCGTCTCATTTAGTTAATATCATAACATTGGATAACAGCTAAAAGCATACAACCAATGGACTGATTTAGAATAGTAGAACTTACAGGAATTATTCCAAGACAAGGCCCACCGATGACACCCCAGAATCCTGCCCGGAAATCATACCTGTTTGACGGAAAATCTGTTAGTAGGCTGTATAAGCAATCAACTTGAAGTTATAATTTGTTGCAAAATTGTGATATAATGAATCAGGAAATGTCATTCTGTAAAGGGTGTCTAAACATGAAACTGAATGTTATTTTGTCATAGCAATTTAACTGAGTTTGCTAAATAAAACAGCAATTTAGCGGATTCCTATCATATATATCAATCTAGCATAGCATCAGATTTAAATGGTACCAAATGTTATAGTTGACTGTAAAGCATACTGACCAATAATTTCCAGGCTGGATTGGTCCAGCATGTTTTTCAGCTTTCTTAACCATACGATCTGACAAGGGCTTCCCGTTCACAGTAACATTAATTTTGCCACGATCATCTGTTTGATTAGACCGAGAGAAATCTCGGAAGCTTTTTTTGATTATGTTTGCAAAGAATGATTCACCCCCTTTGTTAGATCTATGACGGTCATGTTCTCGGCTAGCATCTCTTGAATCCTGGGAGACCCCGGTGTTAGAATAATCATGGACATCCATTTCAGTTGCAACTGCTGTCTCTTTCAAAGAATTTTGGCGCGATGTAATCTTTTCCAATTTTGCCTTCTCTTGCTCTGAACGACTACTTCGGTTGCCTTTTCCAAACCGATTTACAGCACGGCTACTATTAGAGTGATCAATATACTCTTGTGGAGGTGATCCGGAAGGAGGAGATAGAGAGTCTGTCATTGACCGAGGAAGGGACTTCACGGCCTCCCTTGGAGCAATCATTACTTCTGAACTATTTTCATCTTCGGATGTACTAGGAGATGAAGAATGAAAATTCTGCATCTCATGCGACTTGTTAGAGTTCAAAGCAACCGCTGAAAGTGGTTCCTTATCTACTGAGAGAAAATCATAACCAGAATAATCATCAGATGAGAAGTTGGCACCGCTTCTGTTTGCATAACCACGGGTATGTGATACACGGCTACTCAGAACCTCATTAGAGCTATCATCAGCCCTTGCTGGAGGTCTCTTAATCTCTGAATGAGATATAACCAGCTTCTTATTGATGAGAGAAAAACTTATTTCTGAAGAACAAGCTCCACATCGCACTTTCTGCTGACGATTTCTCGCAAGAACCAGTGCTTTTTTAGGAAGTTGCAGTAACTCAAAGCAATTATGGCACGTGACGAAAGGTGAACCACCAGCTACAGGACGGCAACGCCGGCTACTACTAGCTAGCATTACCTTCCGAGGGCGGTTTCGACTAAAACCACCCATCTCAGAGTTGAAGTCACTAGGCCATCTTGCGTGTAACTGATTTTCACGAAAACGAGCAGGAGGAGCAGAAGCTCTAGAATTGTGAACATGTGAACCAAATGCCCCTGGGATCTCATGATGATACAACATAGGATCATTTGAAGTATCAGGAAACCTGCTGTTAATGAATGAAGCAGGTGGCACCGGCACTGAACCTCTTCGTTTGTTGTCATAGCAGTGGAAACAAGAGCAAGAAGGCAGGTGCTGCATTGCATTATTATTATTATGCGCATACAGTTCGTATGAATCTGGATTAGGATCAACATACCGTCCAGGAAAGTAGGGATGTAATGGTTGCTGTGAGAACTGATTTGGACCTCTCCTTAACATTTGGGATGCAAAAGGATCGCCATATTGATTTGGATTATGCATCGAAGGATGGAAATTGGGCATTGCCGTTTCATGACCGCCTATATAAGGATATGGATCATGACGATAATTAAGATGAGGTGGACCTGCCATATGTTTATCATGTCCATAAAATTGCCTTGAAGTCCGGTTTAATCCTGACGGTCCATCGGGAAACCAGGGATCCGAGCCACCAAAAGGATGAGGTTCTGGAGGAATCATTCTTTCATCAAGAACCTTTTCTTTCGGGTTGTTGACCACTTCAGAAGACTTACTGAGCTGGTGTTTTAACTCATCCAGCTTCCTTAAAAGCTCGGCTCGATCTTGCTCAAGATGCTGAACCCTATTTGCACCATCTTTTTCTTTATGATTCCTCCGTGATTCCATATAACTATTAGAAAAACCAGAATATCCATTTGAAGGTCCTTCATCAGGATATTTGGAAGTTGGAAACCTCACACTTTCCATATCAGCTCGTTGCTTTCTTCGAAACCCCTCCATATCAGTTCTATCTCCATTTTGCAAATTAGAAATTCTACCAGAGAACTTTAACCCATTTGCATGATCAATATGAGACTTGGGTTCCTCCAGTTTTCTTTCCATTGCTCTACCCACTTCATCATCATTGCTTCTGTTGACATCAACACCATTTTCCAAAACCACTTTCACATCGGCATCCTCCAATTGATCCGGATTAGGATTCCGAAGTCCCTCGTCTGTTTTATTCTCAGAAACCCCTTTACCCATTTCATCATTGTTTCTGTTAACACTGTCATTAACATCTGAAGTATCAGTATCAGTAGGATCAAGTAAGCCTTTCTCTAATTTTCCAGAACCTTCTACAACTTTTCCCTCATCTGACAAACTACCACTCACATAACCTTTGTGTTTTGCTGCAAATTAAAATGAAAATAGCAACTAAATCATCAGAAACTAAAATTAAAACCCTTTCCACCAAGTTCTTGTTTTTTCAGCACAAGTAAGACACTTTCTAATTTCTATTATTGAACAACTAAGAAACTTAATGAAACTGATTAAATGCATGATCCAGTATGAAATTAATAATAACTAGTAATGAAACTGATTAAATTGAATTTTTGTTTACCTCGAAGAACAGCACCACAACCACCACATTGATAGACAGAGTAATCAGCTAACTCAGGAAGGAGATTTTCACATTTGGGGCAACGAACCAACCGCAACTTGGAAGAATCAGCCATAATTTGGTGGCGTTAGAGAGAAACTACACACTAAGAAACCTTGAAGCAGAAGAACATGAGAAAAAGTAAGAAAAAAACGTGGTTTGAGTTGTTGTCTTGTGTTCTTTTGTAGTCAAAAGTGAATGCTTGGTTTTCTTGGAGAAGACAACGAAGACAACAAAGTTTGAAAGAGAAGTGTGGAATAGAAGGGTATGTTGTTGTTGTTAAGCAATAAGCAACGCTTTACTTTACTTTTGGTCTTAAAAAAAAGTGAAAAAATGACAAAAAAAACGCTGAAAGAAAGAGAGAGAAAACTGAAAAGAGAAAGTGAAGTTGTTCTTTTTGCTTTTTCTTTTGTTGCAGATGATGCTGATGCTTCTTCTTTCCACTAATTTTCTTCTTTCTTCTAAGAATAAGAATCCAGTAGTACTGGAGGAGGAGTTGGTAATTCAGAAGAATCACTCAGGGGATAGATTTTTCTCTGTCAATCTTACAATTTGGTAAGATTAATTATTACTATTAATTAAATTCTAATGTAGGACTCAGAATAATGTGTGTGACTGAGTTGGGGTTTTGAGGGAAAGAAGATTAAAATTAAAATTAAAATAAAAAGGAAAATGAAAAGAGTGGTGAAAATTAATTATTGACTTATAAAAATAGAAAAATAAAATAGCCTCCGTTTAGTTCAGGACATTGAATAATATATGCAGGGTTGGAGTTAACTTTGGTCATTTATTTGACTTTAAAGATGCAATTTTTAACCACTAAACTATTTGAATTTGACCAAAAATAGGAAAATAGGACATTACAAATTGGTTTAGGTGGTAATGGTTTTGGTCAGCCAGTGGTTACCAACTCATGTGTATTGTAGAAAGTTCGATTGGAAGACAAGAATTCACCTTATATGTTACAAATTTATTGACAAAGATTAATCATGCTAACTGTGAAAATTTGTTTAAAAAAATATAAAAAATAAAATAGGAGCGTTTTCGGAGATAGTTGTGTACTTGGTTGTATACCAACGAGAGGAAAAGAACCAAGTAAATGTGTCCAAAAGGACTAAACGACGTCGTTCCAAGGATTCGTTTTAGCTACTGGACATAATATTAGTAGCAAACACTAGTACATGTACTACATGTGCATTGGGAATGGACATATAGTTTTTGTTTTGAAACCAAAACTGAAACGCATAAACTAAGCTAACCAGATCGAACTGGTAAATTAATTGATGTGAAAATGGAAAGTGACCTATTCTCCTCTCAGTTGTCGTCACTTCTCAATTATTATTATTATTATCAATAAGTAACTTGGAATGTCATTGCCTTGACATTAGTACTTTTATAATCTTCAAGAATGATGAATCCTTCTTCCACAAGTGAAAATGGTGTCACACTCATGTGCCTCATACAATCCAGCATAATAGTATAATGTAAATTTGGATTGTTCATTTGTATTGTTACGCGTTGTTTTCTTGCTTTTTCAATTTTGATACGGTCAAACAAAACCCTCACGTCAGTCATTTTCTTTTTTTGTTGATTTTTTCATATTTAAAAAAGTCTAAGAGCATCGTTATCCATTGCATCCATATGAGTTCTTTAAACAATTCAATCACATTTCTTAAATATTCATACAATTCACTAAAAACTTTCAAATAGGTCCCACTAGACCCCACAACTTTTTCCACATTGCACTCATATGTCATTGGAATGCTTTATTTATAATATGGATTGCTTTTAATTTTATGAGTTGCATCTGCCAACAAGTGACAAGCAACGTTCTTCCCGCACACCAACGATGCATTATAATGAATGTGCATTAGTAGTGAAATATCCATTTACCCCTGACATAATAATATTGATAAGTGTGAAGGAACTCTTTGTAGCAAGCGATAATGCTGCTCTAATGAGTTGCATCTTGGTGGTTCACCACGATCACAGTATGTCGTAACGTTTTTACACTGATGGTCACGGGTGTATCTATAGCCCAACAAGCCGGATTCTGGTAAAAAGAATTTGGTATTTTAATTTTTTTAAGGATTAATTTTGGACAAAATTGAAATTTTTAGAACTTAATTTTGGACAAAACTTGGATTTTTTTTTGTTTAAAATTGAAATTTTTAGTATAAAATGATATTTTTATTTAAAACTAATATTTTATCCAAATTTTATAAATTTTCTGGCTCCGTCACTGCTATTGGTGGGAGTTGAACCCGTGTCTTTGCAAGTGCATTTGGTCGGTTCAACGTATGTCATTCTCTTGGTCGCAAACTAAAAGGGATGGAACCATTCTTCTATAGGGTGTCTGGCTAGGTTTGAAAAAGTTCGTCAAAAAAGATCATCTTTTATTGAAAATAACTCCAAAATATGATTCCAACCCATCAAAATTTGTTCATAAGTAGGGATATTATGGATCCTAATGGTACTTTGTGTTTTTTGTTTTGTTTTTGTGTTTTCTCGGTAGAGTCGAGTAGCCAAAATGATATTTGAACAACTGTTTTAGACAAAAATACTACACCCATGTAACACTGTTTGTATATACTTTTTTATTTTTTATTTTTGTTTTCCTTCCCTTACACCTTCAACACCACATATCTCTTTTTATTAAAAGAATGAAAGAAAACACAGATCTAATCTTCTTCCTCACTTCAACAGCATCATTGGCCACCATCTCCGACGTTAGACCACCGCCATCACCGTCTTTTCCAACGTTTGACTGACCGACATGGTTATGGAGGAAGGCGATGGTTGTGACTTTATGTTTGACCGATGTGTGGCGACAACAGCTGCCGAAGGTGATGTGAGACTCTGTTGTTGTGGCATGACACAAAGTTTGCACTCCTACTAAGGAGGGAGGCATCGGTCTTTGAGAGATATTAATGAAGTTGCTACTATTAAGTTGTGTTGGGAGTTAAATACTTCTGATAATCAATGGGCTTCTCGTTTCAAGTCAAGGGTTATGAGAGTAAATGGTCTCATATATTATCATATAGATTCTTCTATTTGATCGGGTATCAAACAAAAAGTTCACATCATCAATAATAATTGTCAATATATAGTTGCTTCGAAAATGAGACAAAATTAATTTTTAGACGGATCATATTGGCAAAATAATTCCATAGTTGATCATCTTGCTATTCCATAGGACAAAAATCATTTGCTTCAAGTCAAAGTGAAGGATTTCATCAGAAATAATTACTAGTATATTCCTTATTCTATATTTTTATTATCCTAATAATATCAATTATTATTGTTTTGCAGGATGCTGATTTTCCTACTTTTAGGACGGAGGACAAGCTAATTTGAAAACACACCAATAATGGGGAATAATGAGGTTGGAGAATAATGAAACATCACAATGTAAAAATAAATACAAGTATATATGCCTCTTTATCTTGAAAAATCAAATAAAGTATTATAAATTGTATAACTGCACAAATTCCGTTGCGTTATTTAATCATAAAAATATACAAAATGTTCTATTGAATAATATTTTGTATGTTGTCCAAAATGATTGTTAGGAATTAAGCAAAGAGGAAAATCCAATTGCACTTTAAGAGAAGTTCACAACTAATTTCACTCTGTACTGGTCCAATGGTAATTCGTTTCTTTTTGGCGCCTTTTGTCACTTATTACTATTAATGATCGAGTACCTTAATTCAACTTATAGGTAAGCCTTTTCATAAAAAGAAAGCATCAATTGTTAGACTTAACATCATTAGAAGATCCCCACTCAAAAGACTATTGTTAGGAATTAAGCTCATGATGAGAAGATCCCATCCCAAAATATTTTTGAATATTATTTTGTAGGTGAGTGAGCCTAATGACTTAAGTACCACATTGAAGAGAACCTAACTACCACCCTTTAATAGGTGGGTGAGTCTAATGACTTAAGTACCACATTGAACACTTTGATATATTCGATGTGAGAATTCTAACAATATTATAAAAAGTTCATTTGAAAAATTGAATTTTTAGGTTTACATTGTTTTTACTTATATATCTTGTTTTTTTGGGTTTAAACGTTAATATTTAATTGATTTCATATTAAAAAAATCTAAATTCTCTACTAAAAAAAATCTAAATTTTATTAAAAGATTTTTTTGTATTTTTCTAATCATGTCTGTAATGTACTATTATAAAATGGAAAATGCTAACGAGTCCCCTCGGACAATTGAAATATTTAACTTTTTAAATAAATTATTCTTTAAATGGAATGCTTAAATAGAGTTGGGATACACTCGTTAGTAAGACCCTTAAAAAAACTAAGTGTTTAAAGATGATTAAATGAAGTTGGAACGAAAAAACAATAAAAATTAAGTAAGGATTCAACTCTGATTAACCCTAGTGGCTAGAAGAGATATGGTGATTGGTGAACACTGCACTCGCACCCCTCCATCAACCAAGAGTCCAAAGGATCTTCATTGACAACAATAATGTGGCAAACAGCACACGGGTATTATGTGGTTTTCACTAATCAACCACCCCTTTGATCTTTTGATTTTAGTGTGCAATATTTCAATGTTGTTTGATTTTATTTGTAGCTTCTGTATGTCTTAGAATTAAGTTTTTCAATTACATGTTTCTCAATTTCTTCTTTTTTATCAAATAACCCAATGCGCATTAACTCTATGTTTGGATGCAATAGAAGAGAAGTAACAACAAATAAATTGAGAAGAAATTTTGTACTTGTCATTTTAATGTGCAATATTAATTGCAATGTGATTTTATTTTATTTGTAGCTTCTGTATGTCTTAGAATTGAGTTTTTTTTTTTTCATTTATCAAAAAAAAAAAAGAATTGAGTTTTTCAATTCGCCAAAAAAAGAAGAATTGAGTTTCTCAATATCTTTCTTTCTTTTTGTCAAATAACACATTAACACTATTTTTGGTATTTTTATAAGAAACTTTCATCTATTTTACATATTTAATTTCACTTATGTCTTTATTTATTATTAAAAATAACTAAATTAGTTTTAGTACAAAAAATAAGTAAATTAGTTGAATTAATTAAGAGTAATTAAATAAAAATATGCATGTAATAAATTTAAATTTCTAAGAATATTAAATGAAAATAATTATGTATAACGTGTTTTCGTGTAATTTGCTTAAAATGTTTCTTATAAAAAGATTAGAGGGGGTAATTTTTTTTCCTATCAATATGAAATTTGTATAATTAATAATCTAACGATTAAGAAGGACAACAAAAGAAATAGCCTAAAAAGCCAAAACAAATGGATGACGGTGGAGATGGTGTTTTTCTTAAAAAATAAAATAAAAATGATGATATTTTAGAAAAGTGGCTATAAAAATGAAAGCAATATCATACTAGAAGTGGAAAAAAATGAGGTAACCGAACTTATATTTTCATGAGAATGAAGGAGAGGCAACGTAGAAAATTTATAAATAAAGCTCTGTAAATAAATTAAGGAAGATGCCACAACCACAAGTGTTCTCATATACTTTTTAAACATTGTAACAAACAATTTTTTTTTTTTTTGAATCAAAACAAAAAAAAAATTTAAACATCTTAAATAGTATTTATAGAAATGTGTGCATTAAATTTATTGGAAATTAAAATGTTTCACCTTTTACATATATTATTTCCTTAAATAGAATGTTTAAATAGTATCTCAGACACTGGTTAGCAAGACTCATAAACAAAGGAAAAATTACAAAGGATTATATCATAGATCCTTTATCTTATTTGTTTATAACACTTTGGTCTTTTATATTTGATTTTTTACATTTAAGTCCTTTATCTTTTATAATATGCACATATATAGATCATTTTTCTCATCTTTTATTTAAAAAATGTTGAAAAAAATGGTAAGATGACTCCACGTAAGATTATTTTATTTTCTAATTTTTTTTATTGAAAGCAAAAAAAATCCAAAAAGTGTATGAATTCATATTCATGTGTTCATCACCATATTTATAACTTCATTTTCTTTTCATGCTTAAACCAAAATCAATTTTTATTCAAATACATCTTCAAGTTGCTTGAATCTTTGTTTTCCGGACTGTTAATCTCTTTTTTGTATATCCCTGAAATTTCTTTCTCTCTTTATTTCTATCGTCTTCCAAACCATAAAAATGCAACTTCTCTTCTACCTCTCTCTTATTTCTCTCTTTTATAAAGTAGTTCCATTACTTCCATATTCATTTTGCCAAATGTAAAAACATTACCGTACACTTGGTAAAATTAAATTATAAATTAGTTGATTGCAGAAACAGGGGAGTGGGATATGCAACAAAGATGAAAGAGATGAATTGAGAGAGAAGATGTGAGGAAAAGATATGGTGTGAAGGGAGTAGGATAATATGGTATGACTTAAATTAATCTATGGTTAAAACCTTATTTCCCATGCGGTGGGAGACCTAGGAGGCTTTCCCATGCTAGCCTCCGTCTGATAACTAATATGTTATAGTTGAAAAATTAGTATAATAATATTAAATTGTTTGACAAATTTAACTGTTGTAAGTACAAAATAACATTAAGCTATAAGTTATTATATTTTTAAAAAATAAAGAAATAATTTTGATGTTTATTTTTGCAAAAATAAATAAATAATAAAGTGAAAGCAATAGGGACAAAAATGAAATTTAAAATATAAAAAACTATAAGTAATAATATCAAATACTACTCGAAATATCATTTCAAAAAACGTTATAAGCTAATTAGAAAAGTTTTTTACCAAACACATCTATTTTTATCAAACAAGCTTATAAGTTAGTCCAATAAGGTATAAGCTAACTTAGGTATCGTTTGACCCAATTTCTTTTAGCTTTTTATTCTCTTTTTAATCAAAAGTTGGACAAACACATTTTTAATAAAACGCTTAACTGTAAAAAGTAGATTTTTTTTAATGTGCAAAATTGGATTAAAGGAGCTTCTAGGAAAAGAGGTTGAAACTTTAAAAAAAAAAATTTGGAGTTTTTTTCCAATGATCACGCTTCGATTACTGCTGAAGGCTCTTTTTATTATTTTATTTTTCATTTAAATATATTAGTTGTTATTATCTTTTTTTTAATTTTTTTGTACAAATTTTGTTTTTAAAATATATTTTACCAAACAACTTTTAGCTTAAAAATAACTTCGAAGTTAAAAAAACAACAATTACCAAACAAATTTTGCTTTTTTTTTTTTAACTCTTATTTTCACTTCTAGATTTCAGATAGTTTTTAAGAACTTAAAAAGATAGGTCAAACGGACCCTTATTAGACTTACCAAACAAACACTATTTGAAATTTCAAAATTATTTTTTCATTTTTATTTAAAAAAGCCAACTAATTTTATTTTTATTTAAATAAAATTGCCACGTGCAGGTTTTAAATGGATGTACAAATTTCAAACAAGTTTTTTTTTTTTTTTTTTGAAAATTGAAAGGCACATTTCAAACAAGTTAATTTAATTTAACAACTTTCTCTTAATCCTAGTGACTTTCGCCGTAATAAAGGGAATAAGAAGTTTGCATAAATTGTTTTTAAAATATGCTATGATATGTCCATCTCTTTTATAAATACTGGGATTGATATTCTTTACTCTCTCATTCTTCTTAATCAGTGAGTTTGTCGAATCAATTGGTTTATAGGATTACTATTCATTTCAGGTGCATTGTAACTATTTTAAAAGATGGACGATGATCGCATTAGTGAATTGCCCGACTACATCTTGTCTGATATCCTAACAATGTTATCTATTAAAGATTTGTTGAAAACAAGCATACTGTCGAAAAGGTGGTGCAAGCTTTGGTATCTAAGGAGAAATGTATACTTCGATGTCTTCAATGTTCTTGGAAGCAGTGAGGAGGATCTACTGCAAACAGGATATCTTGTTGATGTCCTTGATACTTCTTATATACCACCTGGGTTTAAGTTCTTTGGTGTCCCTACTATGGTGAGACTTGTCAATCTGGATATAAGCAGGGATAAATTTGTAAAACGAGTAAATCAATTTGTCATGAATTTTCGGGGTGAAGTTATTGATTCTTTTCTCGTGAACTTTTGTTTAGATGATAAACAAAGTAGCACATTGATCAATGGATAAGTTTCGCAATTGCAAGAAAAGTTGGAAGAATCGATCTACTTCTTGTAGGAAGGCCTTATAATAAACCTATAGGTCTCGATACTCGAAGCAATCCTTGTAAATTTGATTTTGGCTTAATTTCAAAGTCTAATGCTTCAACTCTAAACCACTTGCGTCTTCAAAATTGTCTCGTTTTACTTCCAACAAATTGTGACTTTACTCCATTCAAAAATTTGAGATCTCTATTGCTTGAACAATCAAATTTGGATGAAACTTTGATTGAAAGCCTATTGGTTAATTGTCCACGGCTTGAAGAGTTTTGCCTGATTTCTTGTGAGTTCGAATCATCAATGCCGGAGATAGTAAGTTCATCTTTACGTCATCTCAAAGTTATAGGGTGCTATTTTGTATCCAAATATGACAACCAGGTGAGGGTAAACTTGGTTTTACTAGATTGCCTTAAACTCATTTCATTGGACCTAGATTTCCTTAAACTCACTTCATCGAAGGACGGTTTCGACACCTTGAACTTTAATACACCTATGCTCAAGAGTATTAAATTCTCGATTCCATTCTATCAAGAGCTTAATACATATGTTGCTCTCTGTGCAACATTTTTTCCTCAACTTGAGATTCTACATTTGACCACATATTCTATGGTTAGTCCTAACATGTTGGAAAAGTGATCAATTTTTATTATGTTTTTACATTTCATAGTCTTTTGAATTATATTTTAAATCTTACACATTTTGTTCAGGTCACAACTTCTCTGAAAATTACGCAACCAATCAAACATCTTAAACAGTTAAACCTCTTTATTTTCGTGGACTCGGACATCTTAGATGACGCGGAGTATGATCCTTTGTGGTTTTTAAACATCCTTCAAGCTTGTCCTCTTCTGCAGAAACTTTCAATTATGGTGAGTGAATAAGGTTAATGCATTTTTTTTCACTCTATCGTTCATATTTGTATCCATGACTTCATGATTAAATTTACAATTTTAACCTATTTGGGGCCATGGAGTTAAGACTGCATTCATATATTAATAAATATTTTGAGCTTATTGCACTCAGTCACCCATTATTTTTCCAAATTTAACTTTTGAATTGATTTTTCTCTAAAGAGTTGCAACTCTTCCTTTGAAGTATTTTTTTTTATAATTATACAAACCTTTACTGTTAGTTTAGATCATTTTTTTAGATATTTTGATTTGCATTCTTTGGCAGCTTTTAATACCATTTATGTTATCTTAATTTTGTCAGTTTACAGAGCCAGAGTTCTTTGAAAATCAGAAGGATGTTATGAGGGATGTTGAAACATCCTCTCATGATGAAATAAAAGTTATTGAATTGGGAGGTTGTGTTGGGAATTGGTTTGAAATTGAGTTTGTTATGAATGTTCTAAAATATGCTCACAAACTTGAGCGTATAATTATGAGTCCCTATTGGAGAGAAGATGATGATGTATTGGATTATAATTCTAATTTGGTGTGGTTTCAAAGTGGCCGTAAAAGGGTGAGTGAAAAGCTCCAGATTGAAGAAGTAGTAGGACGAGAAAAACTTGTGCTCATATAATATAATATGGTATAATTACCTCTTTTTGTTGAGAAGATAGTCTAAGGCAACTTTATAGAATAGTACAAGTTATTACCAATGTCAAATGTTTTTTTTTTTACAAAATAATGTCGAGTATGGTTTTTATTATTATTCAATCAAAAGCAGTGCTGATATAGCTCTTGACAACATTTTCACCTAAGATTTGCAACACAATGTTGTGTGTAGGACCAACACATCTTGGTGTCTTATATTGGCTAACAGCAGTTCCTAATCCAAGGTAATGATCAAGAATCTTCTGGAAGGTTCCTCTTCTAACAACTCTAAGTTCTAAAGCTCCAATAGCATTGACTTTACGCGAACTAGTGTAACCTGCATCAATGAAAGACTTGTCCAAACAATTGCAACATTCACTTAACACTTCTTCACTGGCTTCGCCGTTGATTTCCCAAAAGATTACGTAGTTTCCAGGATCTTTCGATAAATCAACATGACTTGTGAACTCAACAACTTCCAATTTCTCTTCAACTAAAATTTTTGCCGCTGCTTCCACAGCTAGCTGCAAATCTTTCTCTGTGTTCTTGTCGATGTTAATGTTCAGTAGAAGACTACTCCTACGAATAAACTTGAGTTCTGGTGTTGAGTTATGGAATCCCATAACCTTTACCACATCCCCTAGCCTATACCTGTATAAACCTGAAAATTAGCAACCAAGTTAAAATTATTAGTAATGAAAAACATTTGAATTGGAACATGTAATCGATTCATCTATATTTTGCGCATTCAATAAGGATTTTTTTGTCAAAGATAAGGTATTCCATTAAGCTAAACAGCTAAACATTACACCATGTGCAAATCACTGCCCATTACCGGAGTTAAGTAGTAAGTACTCAATTAAAGCAGAATAACAAAAGATACAACTTTGTATTAGTCTTGCTCGTGACTTATACATCTATCGGTTCATGGCTAACTTGACAAGTTAAGAATGAACAAAAACATCACCAACAGAAGGAGCAAACAAGGAATGGCCATGCAAACTTAAATCTGACTAACACCAGCACTATTTTCACAGGGTAGGGAGACATAATAGCAGTTGAGGAGAGGGCCAAAAGTGTTCCTAGGAGATGTATTTGTACTCTCTTCCTCCCAAAATAAATGACCTAAATGAAATAAAAATGTCCAAAATAGTTGACCTATTCTGCAATACTTACAACTATACCCTATAATCGTTACTACTTTCACGACTTTCAAGTAAGTCATCAATACTTTTTAAGGGCAATTAAGTAAAAGTCACATGTTTTCTCTTTAATTATTACGGTACTTATTTTTAAACGGTGTGAAATAGTCAAATAAGTCATTTAAAATGGGACGGAGAGAGTAAAATAAACAAAGATTCAAAGACAAATCTACTCCAACTTTTTCTTCAAAAGAAAAAGTCTACCTGCAACTTGCAAGGCTATGCTAGTATATTTTAATCTGATTAGGTATGATACAACTTTCAAAAGCACTTAATTATTAGTATGAATTTATTAGTGCCCATTTTTAATGGAGCACATTTTTAAACTAAAGAAAACCTTTATCCTCCGAAAGCCCACAAAAATAGAAAGGAAAAGTAATTGTTAATCCATAAGTTTAGCTAATCTATTGTTAAGCGTTTCATATCGAATAAGATACAACTTAAGCATATGTTTATAAGTGAGGTAATCCTCACTTTACACACCGATTTTGTAAGACCGAGTTAGACTCAACTAAAATTTAAATATATGTGACTATATCAATAATGTTAGTTGCAAATAAAATAATCTGCATGCCCCACATGTATTGATGTCAAAAACTTGTTTCCTTCATAAATCAATAGCTACTTGAAAGAGGGAAGAAAAAAGAAACACATTTGCACATGTGAGGTATGTAAGAAGTTTTGTTTTAGTTTTTCATTGGCACATGTAATGTTTGAACAAGTTTTAAATGTGCAAGTAGCTTCCTTGTGGAATGTGGACTTATAACAGAACCTGATTTTAAAATAATAGTGTTTCTTTATACACATTATGGCACCATTACATTTTTCAATATGCATGAATGAAGAATAAAAATGTAGCTGGGGTCCTTGGTACCCATTCTTTTCATCAATTATTGTGAAGGTACCAAACAAAAGTAAATTAAACATACAATAATGTACTCCCTCGGTTCATTTTTACGTGTCGTTTTTCTTTAAAAATTGTTCATATTTACTTGTCGTTTTTCAAAATTCAACATAACATCAATTAATATTTTGTCAATAATACACTTAATAATTTATCATAGTGAGAAAAATTGGCGAAGCGTGATAATAAATAGTTTAGATTATTACTATAAGATAGAGAGAAATAATTTCATCGAAATGATTAATGATAACCAAAAACGAACCGAGGGAAATAGTACTTACCTGTGAAAGTGGTCATAACAATTTCATACTCTTCACCAATCTTCACCTCAGTGAGTCCTACAGGTTGAAGATCAACACCTAGGAAAGTATCTTCATTCTCAAGTTGTTTGAGAGGAATGAACTCAAAGTAACCAATTTGAGGAAGCACAGCATAAGTTGCATTTTCTGGTGGAATTTTAGGATTAACATTAGACGCTATCCACCCTTCAGAAGCTCCATAATCGGCGGTCAACAAAGGTAGCACCCCGGCATAGTGCCTCAGTTTTTCCAAATATGGTTCCATAGAACCTGTCATAATTCCATAAATGTATTTTGCATTTGGAAAAAGCTCTGGTATCAAACCGTACCAGTTGCTTAATCCTATACATTTTTTGTGGATTATGTTAGCTAATTCCGGATTTGGTTTGAGTAATTTGGACATAGCGGTTCGAATGGATGGAACTGTGACTCTGCTGCTAAGAACCCCTTCTCTTATATCATTACAAAGCTCTTCCCAAATTTGTTCAAAGGTTCTAAAAGAAAGGACAATGCTATGTGCGAATGTCGAAGATACCAACTGAACTTCTTCTCGGAAAATTAATCCGCATAATAGATGGCAGTATAATGATTGGAAAAAATCACCACCAAATATCACTTCTTCTGGACTACAGCATTGTGATTGAAGTGCCTTCATTGTAGGTTTGTAAGATGGATTGCGAAACACGTTGGATGTTGCAGTTGTAGCTATTAGACCCCCTTTTGTTTTGAACTGTTTGCTACCGTATATAAAGTTTAACGCCTTCCCGTTTTTGCTAATAGGAAACTCTCTGCACAAAGAAATTGTCATAAACCCAACTCCAATTAGCAAAAAAACATGGTAGGAAAGAATAGAGAATAAGAAAGAGGAAAAAAAAATCATAGGTACTATTCTATAGATACTATTTATAGTGTTCACCAATTATAACATTTGACAGTTGATTAATTTTTCACTTAAAGTTAAATTTAGAATAGTATTGTTTATCAGTCATGCTATTTGGTACAAAGGAATTTGATCACGAAATGCACGAAACAATCTGTGCTATGTTTTTAAGGGGAAAGCCATCATTGAATTCAGTCCTTAGCAGAAATCGCGGAAAAGTATAAGTTATAAGGACCAATCACATACTGCCGCGTCATTTTGTGAAAATATTTTTCGCGACAAACATCATTTTCCTTTGTCTATACAATTGGATATTAAATTATGATTGGAGAATGTATAGTTGTGTTCAATTGTGATTGAAGAACAATAGAAGAAGTATACAAGAAATTGTGCATAAATTTTGTCCATAAAAAAGTATATTTTCAACAACAAATATCAGAAATGAATAAGAAAAAAAGAAGCCGTGGAATGAAGTTGAAGACCTGTTCCTATAGGCGAAAGAGGTTCGATATATCTGCATTGTGGATTCAAATAATTCATCGTTCCACGGTATATATTTTGGCTTCCCCTGAGTAGTGCCAGAACTGCAAGAATACCGACCAAAACAGCGAAAAAAATCAAGTTCAAGGACTAATTAAGACAAAGTAAAAAAAAGAAGCAAAAGTAGAGCAAAATAACACCTTAAAGACATAGTGGTAATTGGCTTTCCAGTAAGAATAGGAGAATCATCACCATCAAGAATTCTATAAATAAAAGGTTCCAAATCTTTATGAGTAGCGAGCGGAACACAAGCCTTGAAACTTTCAGGATCAGTTCTTCCATTAAGACCAAAATTTAGCAAATATTCTGCTGATGCATTATCCTCCAAAATTCTTTTAAGTGTTTCTCTTTGAACTCTTTCTGCATCTGTGCTCAGTGCCTCAAATTCTTCTATAACTTTATCCATATTGAACTCTTTCACTTTCTCTAACATTCTCACAACCCTTTAACAGAGTTTGTTTATTTAGCAATCTGAGTGAATGAAAAGTGTTACAAAATACAAATTTTAACAGAAGGTGATTGGGGAATAGTCAATTTTTGACAGAGAGGATAGACAGAAAAAGCAAACATTATAATCAGTACATTATTGTATCATAGTGGACAAAGTAAGATAATGTAAACAAAGTCATAAATTTGTATAGTTTTTTTTGTTTTTGCATGTGAAAGCTCCTAAATAGTATTTATTTAATATGTCCTTTTTCTTTGTATAGGTAGGGGTCCTATAAACAAAGCAAATACACATGTAACATGTAGTACATGGAACCTTTGAGGGGATAGAAAAGAAAAAAATTTGAAGTTGTAGTTTTGAGAAAGTGAAGGAACATTATTATCCAAATTAGCATAGCAAGTGATTATTTACAAATTAAATTAGTATAATTTAAGCTTTATAAATTTTGATTTTCTTTCCCTTGTATTCTGCTTTTTATAGCAATTGTCACATAAGTCAACTCACTTTTCTAAAGACAAGAATCAAACACTCTCCAACATTAAAAATTCTTTAAGAAAATCAAATCAAATTCATATGTGAAATAAGATCTCAACAAGAGAAATTTCCAGAAGACATGGAATAAAATTATATATATATATAGTTACAGTAAAAAGATTCTATAAGTTTAACTCAGTTAGAAGGAACATTAGATTATACGTGTAGGGGGGCCGGGTTCAAACCTGGTCATCTTATCCACCTTAATGTTAAAATTTCTAACGATTAAACTATTTGACAAAAAAAATTACCATAAAAAGTAAAAACAGATGAAAACAACAAAAGTCAATGCATAGAAAGTACTAGTATCAATAAAGATGGATGATTTTTATAATTAAAAAACAAAAAGAAAAGATGATTTCAGAAATATAGCTGATAATAACAAAGCAACTACTAATCAAACTGGATTAGAGACATCATCTAGAAGATAATGACAAGTTGGAACCCAATTATACCAAGTGTTTGAAGGAAAATAGGAAAGAAAAAAAAAAGTCAATTCTCTTGTTTGATTCCTCTAATAAGTGTGATAGAAATGGAGAGGAAAAAAAAAAGCATCCCTATTACTACCAATAGTATGAAATTAATTCAATATAACAAGTAATAATATTTTTTTGCTTATAGTAAAAATAGAACATAAATTGAATACAGCTGCAAAAACAGAAGTAAAAAGGACAGAATTTTACCCAAAGTTGATGATAGTACTTGTAGTGACAGAGAATCTTGGTGAAATTGTAGCTTGATTTTATGTTTGGTGATTCCAATCCAATTAAGAAGTGTGGTTGTATCAGACAGAGTATTACTGTTAGGTATTAGTAACATGTTTATATGACTTTGTTTGTCACATAGCTAGTAATACTATAGTAGACAGTTGTTGTTGTTGAATTGAAGTGATGAAATGAAGAGAGAGTGAATAAACAAAATAATGGGTTTGGTTGAAGATTCTTTCTTGGGAGATGGAATCAATACTATACTCTAGAGTCTAGACAGACAGATTAGATCAAACTCTCACTCCAAAAACAACATGTGTTGTGTAGTAGTGGTTGGTTGGATGATATCGGATGGATAATGGATTGACCCACTCTTAATCTCTTATGCCATTCAGAGTCAGATTGGTTAAATTAGTAGTACTATGATCATTTACTGCTTGTAATGCCGATAATACCCCTCATGTTTTGCAACTATTACTACGGAACAAAATGAGTAAATTGACTCTATAAGTTATCCATCTCTTTCAATATCTCAAATTAATGGTGTGCGAAGGAGTTTTTAATTTTGATTTTCTGTAAATACCTATTTTACTGTATGTCTTTATCTACTTTCAATCAAAATAGACATTTTAATGCCAAATAAATCTATGTTTTTATCAATTTTTTATTAAATAATCAAGAAAGAAATATAGCTCATATTTTTAATATAAGATAAAATAACATTTTAAATATATCAAATAATTAATTATTATTATATTTAACAACAAAGATCATAAATCAAATACAATTATTATTGGATATATCCAAAGAAATTTCCTAGTATAGAGATGTTGACTTTGTTCAGTAAAATAGCGGTTAGCTGATAAGCTAGCTTATTGCTTATAAATTAAAAGTTATATAAGCTATAAGCTACTTGAAATAGCATTTGAAAATAAGCTATAAGTTCATAGTAAAATGACCGTTATCAAACAGAGCTTTTAGTTTATAAGCTAAAAGCTATAAACTATAAGATAGTTTTTTGGTCTTCTCAAACAGGGCCGTTGTTTTTGTTTTGTTGAATTTTATTTCATCTTTGGGGGACCACATACACAGCAAAGTCCTTTTCTCTTTGTTTTATTAGGGTAACTCACACCTCTGCCGTCCATTCCATATCGTCATATTAGTATTTTTTCAAAAAGAAAATTCATAGTTCTAATAGTTTTTTGTTTATTTATTTTTAAAATAATGTATAGTACAGTACTGAGTTTAGAAATTATGACAGCGTGACAAAATAAAGAGTTAGAAGTCCTTTTGACCAAGTTTAATTAATGCAACATTGCTTGCTTAGTTACTTAAATCATGTGAGGAGCATGACACGTTCTTCCACTTAAGTGCCTCTTCAAATCGTAAAATTGTATTTTTATAGGTTTTGTCCGGCAAGAATGATTTTCAATATTTTAAAAATTTGACATGAATGATCTATATGATACAAATTTCCAATTTAACGTACAGTGAATTTTGTAAAATTCTTATTGTTAAAATGAAATCGTGAACTTATGCATCATACACCGTATGCATCAGTTGTGCATGTTACAATTTACCATGTTAGTAATTGTTTTACTAGTTTAACTTTGGCATCAAACTATGAATGAAGCATAGTCTCTCTCAAACTTTTAGACTCGACTTAATAAATTATATTAGAATAAATTGGCTTTATTGTACTTGTGACATTTTTTTTTTTTTTTTGGTCAAGTAGCCTAGCGGCTTGAAATTTCACCCTTAAAGTGGATAAAGTGGGATGACCCGGGTTCGAACCCCGGCCCCCTGCATATATAATGCGGTGTCCAACCAATTGAGCCAAGCTCATGGGACTACTTGTGACATTTTCTACCTTAGAAGCTAATACAAATTAAAGTCTTTCTAATAAAAAAGTCTGATATTGTTATTACAAAAATACAAAACATAACTTATTATTTAATCTAACTTTAACGGTATCTCCGATAAAAAGATTTGGATTCTCTAATTTTAACGGTATTCCCAATAAAAGTATCATAAAAGTTTTCAACGGTATGTAAAACATTGACTTGATATGTCACGTGAAATTTTGAGTTTTATAAATTAAGTCAAAGTTGTTTGAATTAAAACATCTCAAAAGTGAGTTTTATATAATTAAAATATTAATTTCATGCATTTGAAAGTGTAAAAAATTAAAAATAACAGAATATCAAATATAAAAGTGAGTGTCATAAAATTAAGTTAACACAAGAGCCCATTAAAAAACATAAAATGAGTAATTTAAAATTCTAATTGGAGATGCAGGTCCAATATATTTTAAAGCCTAAATCATATATAATAAGAAAAAGGCTAACGAGTGCTCCGGACACTCTTTAAGCATCTTAAGGGTCTATTTAGATTAATTTATTTTTGAACTTATGCAAACAACTTATACAATAAAAATTAGATTTTATGCTATTTTATAAATTCACACTAGTGTAAATTGTACTTTTATAAGCTATTTTATCATAAACTACCTTGACAAACTTATAATAATACATAAAAATTGCATAAGTTGTTTGCATAATCTCAAAAATAAACTAATCTAAACAGACCCTAAATACTAAATTTTTGTGAAATTTTCATGGAAATATGTGAAGTTAACGCATTGAAAATTAAAATGTTTACTTTTCGAATAAATTATTTCTCTAAATGAAATACTTAAAATAGTACTCGGGAACTAAATAATGCCCCGAGATACTCATTAGGAGACCCATATAATAAATATATCATACTAATTAGTTTGAAACCAATTTGATGACTCAATATTTTATATTCTTCATTTCTATGACATGACTTCCAACATTAGGTTTAACCAACAATGTCAACAAACAACAATGCGTTTTAGTCTCATCACGCACGTTCACATAACAATGAACGTTACATAGTATAGTAGATAATTAATTTAATAGAATATATATTCTTATGTACTATTACTAAATTGAGAGTATAGCATCTCCCAAAGTGAGAAATCATTGTAGTGGCTTACTCAATAATTTAAGTAACAAAACTTGTTTAATATTTTGGTACTATTGACTGCATTGTGAATGCAATTAAACTAATGCAAGATGATCTGCACAAACACACCTATAAGTGGTGCTTCCCTATCATTATTAAATTTACTTCCATTATCAACAACTTCTAAATCCACTTTGATTGTTTCCTTTACCAATTTCTTTATAATTTTCATCCATCTTTATATCTTTGATTCTTTACCGTAGATAGATTTTGGTTTTACATTCTTCTTCCGTGCCTGAAAATAATAATAAATAATGCTTAATCTTTCATGTCCACATAATTATATATATATATATATATATATGGTGAAATTGTAATATATATGGTGAAATAATAATAAATCAATTGTAATATTTCGTTCCTAAACCCAAGTCACAATAGATGTGAGTGAAATTAGTTCCAACCATCTTGTGTTTCAACCGCAATTGGTCCATTTTATGGTGAAAGACAACTAGAGAAAGACATAAGTTATTGTTTTGATGAAAATGGTGTGAGAAGAAGACATACCTAGAATCTTTTATGGTAGTTTGAAATCTTGATGATAAGCATTTCTTCCCAAATAGCTTTGGCTCATGTTTCTCTTTTTTCTTGGTTTCTAATTTTGAAATACATGTTTTAGTTGCAGCAACCTGATGATCTTTTATGATCTGCTCGCTCTCCTCATTCCATTCATCTTCGGTCGGAAAGTACGAAGAAAGAATTACAAGCAACATGTTTAGTTCAGCAAGAGATGTGTTTGGCATTTGTGAATGACACAATGTTCCATTTTCTTCTTCCTTTTCACATTCTTCAAACCTATTTATCTCGGTGTCTTTTTCTTTGTCTTTTTCTGCCATATTGTGAACAAAAAGTATGTTTCATGAGATCAATTAAAATTTGATTTTGATTAGAATCTTTGTATTTATGTATTAATATATGCATGCTTGAAATTATTTTCTTTGAGAGTATAAATAGATCATATGTAAATGTAGAAAAGGAGATGAAAGGGGGTAAAAAAATTCACTAAGATTGAGGAGGCTCAAGAAAGTGATTTGCCTAATTTGAGCTTGAATATAGATATTTCCCCCCCTTAATTAATTGTTTCCAATTTTACTTTTCTATTCCAAAATGTGGGGTTATTAATGAATCTTTTGTTCTTTATCATTGTTTGGTTCACAATAATATAAAGAAACAAAATGAAGGCTATTTTGTTGTGAAGGCAAATACATTTTAACAAATGTATATAGTGAGCCCCCATTTTTGCTTTGTTAAATTACGCTTTTCTGTTAACATGTAATATTAGACTAGATTTAGATACTCTTATGTTTGAGTCTAACATAAAGATTATATAATCTCACCATTAGACCAAAACTATTTAGATGGATCAAAATCGATAATTGTTTGGACCATAATAACTTATTTTTGAGGTATTGTTTGTCTTGGATGTTGTGTGAATTTGCACAAGTTTGTCTTTTATAAAAGATTTCTCATTGAGTTGAGGAGTTTGTGTGTTATATGTACTCTTCAGGCCCGGTTTTGTTTTGGGCCAGGACAACCAGACCCCAGCCCAGGGCCTCCATGTTTTGGGGGCCTCAATATATTTTTTTGGACCTATCATGTGAAAATTGGTTAAATATTTGTACTGAGAATTTATTTCATGAGAAGTCAAGTGCTCTACTGGTGCGCGCGTTATGATGCTTTTTTCAGAACCAAGAGATTGCGAGTTCAACTCCCATTGCTGCCGAGTAAAATGCTAAATACCCCCCCTGAAATTTCAAAATTCGTCAAATACCCCCATGAAATTTGGAAATAGGCAAATACCCCCCTAAAATTATAAAATGTATATCAAATTGCCCCCTGCTCTGTTTACTCTGTCTATTTTAATGAGAAAAAGATGGATGAGACAAAAATTGATAAACAGTATGATGTTGGTGATGGGTGTTTCTTGTATGGTCGTGTATCTGATGACTCAGATTGGTCTATTGTGTGATTAGAACCTCTTGGTTCTGATTTTGAAAGCAATTATAATGATGATGAGGATGATTCTAGTGATGATAATTTTGCTATTTTGGTTCCTTATTATCCACCTGGTTGCAAGGAGGTTGAAAACTTAGACAATGTACTTTTGAAGGCTCAAAATACACGAAGTAAATGAAGCAAGGGCCAATTTGATTGACATTTTACAATTTCAGGGGGTATTTGCCTATTTCCAAATTTCAGATGAGTATTTGACAAATTTTAAAATTTCAGGGGGTATTTGGCATTTCACTCCATTGCTGCCACTTTTTGGACTAGTTTTATTTTATTTATATCGACCAAGTTCTAATAAATTACAATAAATGACTATTTAAAAAATTGTTTCCTTTCACAAGATAATAAGTTTTTTCTATAAATAACTTTGCTACTTTATATTAAAAAAAAAAACTACATTTTATTATTTCATTAAAAAATTTCTTTGAAAATAAATACTTAATTTCTAAATTTAAATTGCGATTTTTATTAAAAATACTGTCAATTTTTAATGATATTAACTTAAAGGTGTATTTTGTTATTATCAATTTGAATGTGATTATTTTTTACATTATTGACGTTAGTTATATTTTAAATAAAAAATGACTTATTAAAAAAATTGTATTTTTTATTAAAAATATACGGTTAAATATGTTTTTGGTCCCTATAGTTTCGCAGAATTTCGTTTTTAGTCCCTGGAGAATTTTTTACGCTTTTTAGTCCCTAAAGTTTTGTCAATCAGTGTTTTTACTCCCTACTTTTAGTCAAACTCTTGTATACTTTTACATTTTGTAACGGTTCTTTGTATTAATGTTTATAATATTATAAGAATTTCTCCGATAAAAATTTAGATTTTTTTAACATAAGATGAATTATTTATGAATATGTGAAAAAAACTAAAAAAATTCATATTTAATTCATCTCTTGTTAAAAAAATTTAAACTTTTGTAAGAGATGTTCATATAATGTACTAAACATGACTGCAGAAAAAAAATTAAAATTTCGAATGATATGCACGAGTTGATTGAAAAATAGGGACTAAAAACACCGACTTACAAAACTTCCAGGACTAGAAAGCGTGAAAAAAATCTTCAGGGAATAAAAACGAAATTATGCGAAACTATAGAGACCAAAAACATATTTAACACAAAAATATATTATTTTAACTAAATTTATTTTACCTTCGAAATTTAAAAATCTCTTCGTGGAATTTGTTCGGAGCCTCTAAATATAGAACTCAATTTTAAGCAAAGTATGTCTTTTTAAGTATATCGAAATAGTATCCAGTCAAGACGAAGAGAGGCTCGGATTAAATTCACACAAATTGTGTCTTTGTTATGAACAGAATTCAAAGTTTGGAGAGGACTCATAGTAATAGTAGATCGGTGGAAGTAATGTTCCAATGAATGGAGTTGGAGGCCAAAATTCATAAGTAGATACTAGTATACTCTTTTTTTTTTGACAATGGATACTAGTAGTATAATATTGAAATATGGTTTTGTCTACAATGCAGAGGGGAATAGATTGTCTCCCGTGACTTTCCTATCCAATTAAATCTCAATGCAGAGATAAGTCTTTTATTATCACAAACTTATTTTCATTATTAGATCGATAAATCTCATTATTGGATCAATCAATATGTTACATTGCATCACATTTCATTAATATATGACATTTTTAAATAGGTTTCAGACTTTTTAAATATTTTAAAAAGATGATTTTATTAAACTTTTAAGTTGCTTCTTAAACTTATCTATTCTCAATTAAGTTCTTATATTTTACAATTTACTATTAATTTGGTCTACAGATTTATTAATTTATTATTAATTTAGTCCTTAACTAGGGTTGGAAATGAGTCGAGTCGAGTCGAACTCGCTTAAGCTCGACTCAACTCATTTATTTAACGAGCTTAATTTTCAGCTCAAGTTCGACTCATTTGGTTCATGAACCAAGTTCAACGAGTTAATTATCGAATCGAATTGAGTCTCGAACTATTTTCGAGTTGGTTCAGTTCATTGTCAGCCGTATTTGAGAGTATTATCACACTTATGAAAATGTGAAACAATAGCAAACCCACCATAAGCATTTTGTTGTGCTTCCAAGACATGTAGTACACCACATATTTATAACAAAGTTTGCTCTCAATGCTAGATATTAGATAACTTAACCGATGTGAGACTTATTGTTAGTTCATAAATTGTGAAGTATCAATGAAACAGGTATCACTTATGCTTCCAAAGAGAAATAATACTAATGTATTTTATTTTGTAAAATTTATTTTTGAAGTGTTATTTAAAAAATATATTATGAAGTTTTATATATATAATCGAGTCAGCTCGTGAACCAAACGAGCCGAACTATATATAGCTCAAGTTCAGCTCATTTAATTAACGAACTTAATATTTAGCTCAAGTTCGGCTAATTTGGTTCATGAACCAAGTTCAACGAATCAATTGTCGAATCGAGTCTCGAACTTTGTTCGAGTTGGTTCGGTTCATTTCCACCCCTATCCTTAACCTATTTTTCAAAGAACTTATATGAATTTCTCAACAAAAAAAAAGAACTTATATGAAAAAAATTGTTAGAAAATTAACAACCATTTTAAAATATTTATAAAGTCACCCTACTCTCTGTATTATTTTATTATTTTATAAGCAAAATCTACTTTTCTAAATTCATTGTGAAATGCTAACTCCAAAGGTTTGATCTAATAGTAAAAAGATAGGTCTTGAATTCTCGGGTTCGAGTCCCGCTAGTGTCTTTAAAGTGAGGCAAATCTATTTACCTTTGTAATTGCTCTTTGAACCCTGAAGACTTCCTGCCTTGGACTGAGGCATTATCCACTCACCTTGAATTTTTATTATAAAAAAAATAAATTCACTGTGAAATGCTAAAAGAATTCACTGTGAAATGCTAAAAGGGGAAATTTAATTATAAAATGTAATATTTAACAAGCGTCCTGCAAAGGGAGAGGTATTGTTCGTTCGGTGGTTTAATCCTATTTTTCCTTTTTCCCACCGAAGGCAAGGAACCCACACTCACTACATATTCATTCATTCATAGCCAATTCTCTTCAAAGGATTCACTTCACTCACTCATTCACTCGCTAGAAGACTAAGGATCAAGGTTGTTGAGTTGATTGATAGACAGAATCGTACAATACAATACAATGGCTCCCAAAAGATGGCTTCCTCTTGAAGCTAACCCTGATGTCATGAACCAGGTTGCTTTCTATCTATCTATCCCTTTTCCTCTTTCATTTCAATCATCAATCACTAATTTTAATACATACCCATATAACAATTTTTACAAAAATTCAATCTTTCATGAGTTGCAGTTCCTTTTGGGTCTTGGTCTTCAAGAGAATCAAGCTGAGTGCTATGATGTATATGGTTTAGATGATGAGCTTTTGGAAATGGTTCCAAAGCCTGTTCTTGCTGTACTCTTCCTTTATCCCCTTACCACCAAGGTTATTTTCATATCCCTCTTTTTCTGTTGTTTTTTGTTTCATTTTTTAACCATTTATATCATTTTATTTGCTTCTCATGTTATGAGTTTTTATCTTTTATTAGTCTGAAGAAGAGAGGCTGCAGCAGAATAATGAAAAAAGGGTGAGTACTAACACATATCTAATTATATCATCTTGTAATCTATTTGTCTGATTTTTGCATTGAACAATGGCTATGAAATCTGAATTTGGGTAGCGTTTGTTATTTAGGTAAAAGTAAAATCCTTGAGTAGTAGGATGCTAATGTGTTGTTCTGGTGTAGGAATATAGCAACAATGTCTAATTATATGATCTTTTAATCTATTTGATTGTAGAGCATTTAGGGCCCGTTTGGATTGATTTATTTTTGAGCTTATGCAAAACAACTTATGCAATAAATAAGATTTTATGTATTATTATTATAAGCTTATCAAGATATTTTATGAAAAAACAGCTTATGAAGATACACTTTTTGTTAGTGAGTACTTATAAATTAACATAAAAACTTATTTATTTGCATAAGGTATTTTTCATAAGCTCAAAATATGTCAATCTAAACAGGCCCTTAATATGCTTGTTTAATTGTTTCATTGAACAATGTTTGTGAAATCAGAGTTTTGGGTACCATATATGATGTTGATTATTTACATGAAACCCTTGAGTAAGACTTTCGTGTGCTGTTCTGGTGTAGGAATATAACAACAAAGTGTATTTTATGAAGCAAACTGTGGGTAATGCTTGTGGTACTATAGGGCTTCTTCATGCTCTTGGTAACATTACTTCTGAAATCAAATTTGGTAAGTTTTCAACAATCCAATTTCCTCAAAATAAATTGGGTGCATCAACAATTAAACATCAATATATCATTTACTATGTGTTGCTTTTGTTGTTATCAGTTGAGGAGTCATTCTTTGATAAGTTCTTCAAATCTACTGCAAACTTGGACCCAATGCAGGTTACTTCTTCATTCCAAACCACCTCTATTTCTTTATCATATTTCACAAATGCAAGAAATGGAGACTTTTGATCAGATAACCATAAATGCTCATTTGGAATTTTCTATCGTTTGTATCTTACAGCGTGCTTTATTTCTCGAGAATGACAGCGAGATGGAGGTTGCTCATTCTGCAGCAGCCATTGCTGGTGATACAGAGGTATTTTTACTGATTAAATTTAAATTTTAAAGCAACGTAAGTTGGATTGGAGAGTTCTAATATGATGTATTAATGATATAGCTGTATGTAACTAAGATCAAAGGTTCATTTTAGCTGTCTTATCTTGAAACTATGATACTATGCATTTGAAAAAGTCTTGCTCTTAGTGTCACTTGTTTGTTGTTATAGTTCTTCTTTGGATATGATAAATTGATACTTATGCAAAGACCTTTATACTGTGTAGTTTATATTGATAGGTCCTTCTATGATGAGTAATTTTGGGAATGTGGATTTGGCCCTTTAGATTATAGATGTGAAATTATGCCCAAATTTTGTTGTTATGTAACTGAATTTTACAAATTTGTCTGTTTGAAAATTTATATTTCCAGGGTTATGTTCAGCATACCATTAGTCCCAATCTTATCTCTGTTGTCTCTTGCTGTCACCACCTTGGTGTTCGCCGTCTTTGCAATTTCTAGCTCTTTCAAAATTTCTCTTTCACTATTCAAACACCACCCTCTAGTTTAGTTTAACTCAGTCCATACCTCAGGAATCCCGATGATCTCCCTATCTCACACCCACGGCCCTCCATTCTTAGGTCCTCCTTTTTTGTCTTCTAATGCACAAGACTTAGCACCTACAATAGAACTAGCTAAGGCTAAAGCTCCTAGTACACCGAAACTAGTATATTAGAGGAAAGAAAAACACAAACTGGCTTAACGATAACTTTTGACGTCTGAACTCACTACAAGTAATGAAGATAGTAAGCCTTATGTTTTTTCTCTAATTTTTCTTTGTTTGATGCTCTGAGCATTCCTTTGCATAACTGTGGCTGAGACCCAAATAACTGCTTTGAAAAAGAGATAAAGTTTTGTATCAACTACCCACAATTTGTTTTTATCTTGCAAGGCAAAACTTTGCAGTACATGAAAAACCGATAGACCCGCACTTTATAAAAGAGAAATTGGATAGTTGTTGGTTAATGGTTAGTGAATTTTGGGTGGGAAAGATCGGTCGTATGAATACCTGGTGATTTCTATTTTCCATTGTGAGATTCTGTTTTCTCTGCACTTCGGGTTACCATGATCCTAGATAGGAGGAACTCATCAGTAAAAATATTTCTTTTTGTAATTCCTACTTTCTGGGCTATAATCCTCGTCAATTTGTTTTTATCCTGAAGAGACAAAACTTTGCAGTACAAAAAACAAATAACTTGCTTATTTCAATTTTATTTCCTTTTGTGTGTATTAACAATATTTTGTTTGAAATATTTGTAATGCAGGCAGTAGATGATGTCAATACTCATTTCATCTGCTTTGCTTGTGTGGATGGTAATTTTCTTCTGTGCGGTATTTGTAAATTGGTCTAAACAACATATCAAGATGCAACATGCCATTGACTCGCCGTGATTTTGGCAAACCTGCCGTGATACCAAAGACTAAATCTTAGGGGCCAGCTGTATATGGCCTATATCAAAACAAATGGAGATCCTTTATACTAAAAGACTAAAACCAGTTCTGAACTCTTCTCTACCTTCCGCAGTTCCATATGGTGCTTATCTGATTAATTTCCTTGCAATCTTATTGCATGCAGGTGAACTTTATGAGCTTGATGGAAGAAAATCAGGACCGATATCACACGGTCCATCCTCACCAAGTGCTCTGTTGAAGGTAATATCTTACAATGTTAAAGGCTTTAACTGTATAGTTCCTGAAAGACATATTTTTAGCAAATGGCTATAATTTGTTTTGATCTGCATATTCATAGCGATAAATATTGCATTTTAAATCACTAACTAATGTATATTTAAATTTACTGCAGGATGCAGCTAAAGCCATCCAGAGCATGATTCAGAAGAATCCGGATTCCCTCAACTTCAATGTCATTGCAATATCAAAGAAATCCGGTGATGGATATTAAGGAAGTCAATTTTGGATTTTTAGGGTTAATTTTTATTATGAACTAATTTTGTGAAGTTATCTGTAGTATAATCTTCAGGCATTCATGCAGCTTCTTATTTTCTTTGTCTTTACCTCTGTATGCTCCGATTTTTAGTTACATTCAGAGATCTTGTAAGTGGAGCGTGTTTTATTAAAACTTGATGCGGAAACATTTCTTCTATGTTTGGATTGGCGGTGAGATCGACAAAAATACAATGATGCTGTAATTTTTTGAAGCTCTAATGTGGTGTATTCGAAAATTACAATGACTCAATGTGATTATGTCAATTTCAGCATCAAATCCAAACATTTTTTTATGAAAAATATTACCGGAATTTTCAAAGTCAAATTGTCATTTAAAATGTTATTGAATAACTTTTCATTTTATCAAAAGCCAAATCATCTTCAAAGTGAATCTCAAGAAGAGAGCGAGAAACCTGTTTGATCATAGAATTATTTGTTGTCGTTATCACAATCACACGAAATGTTCGATCAACACCATCACCAAATACCTACAAAACATGTTGCCAAGACTTATTAAAGTTGTCAGGAGAGTTTTTAATTATTTCAACACATTTTGTTTAGGTAGAATTAAAATGTAAACTCTGCTGGTAAATTTGTAGAGTTTAATTTACTTGTGGGTATATATATTGGCGTAAATTAGACATCTTTTGTGCAAAGGCTCCTCAAGTTTTATGGAACTCAACTCTCTAAAAAATTTAATGCTGCTACATATCTAGATTAGAGAACGACGATAAAATTTGTACACTTGTCAGGGGTCAGTCAAGTTTCTGGCGTCGCCGCTAGATATTGTGTTTACACGACGATTAGCGTAATTTAGAATGACGATAAAACTTGTACATTTGTCAGGGATCAGTCAAGTTTTTGGCGTTGCTGTTAGATATTGTGTTTACATGACGATTAGTGTAATTTAGAAATTTTTATTTTATCCAAAAAATCCAAAAATATTTTATTTTTCTATCTATTATTCAAAAATCCAAAAATATTGTATTTTTCTGCTTTTATTTTATTAGGGCTACTAAGGTATTTTGATACTATATACAAGGTAAAGAGACAACTGAAGCCTATCATTTTGGTCTCAAAATTGAAAGAACGCTTAAAATAAAGAAGAATGATGTTGGACTGACACAAACAACTACCTTAAAAAAAATCTTGCTAACGTGTGTCACTAGAATACTCTTTAAACATTTCAGTTAAAGAAATTTTTATTTAAAAAATTAAACATTACAATTTTTAATACGTTGATTTTAGGCATTTCTATAAAACACTTACTCTCGACGATAAGAGTATGAAAAAACAAAAAATTATTTTAACTTTTAGTAAGAAAGTAAGAAAAAGAAAAAACCAATATATGTTGATTTGTAAAGAGAAAAGGGTATTAATGTCAGGAAAAAGAAAAAAAAAAAAAAAAGAAACACATTGCAATTTGGCGGTTGAAAAGTAGAGAGTGGTAGCGATGAAATGATTAGCGAGTGTGAGTGAGTGAGTGAGTGTAAGTTAAGCGTCAACAACTAAACAAAGGAAGATCATCATTTTTCCCTTTTCTTTCCCTAATAATATTCCGTTTCATCCATTTCCATTGTTATTATTATTAACTCAGTGTTTTAGTTTTTCTTTTTTTCAAAAAGCGTGTTCCCTCGCGACGAAACCCTAGTTCTTCTTCTTCTTCCGATAAACAAACAAAATGCCTCGAGAGATAATCACTCTTCAGGTTGGACAATGCGGAAACCAGATCGGTATGGAATTCTGGAAGCAGCTCTGTCTCGAACATGGCATCAGCAAAGACGGCATCCTTGAAGATTTCGCTACTCAGGTCAACCTCTTTCTCTCTTTCCCTCAACATGTTAGATTCGATACTAGTTTTTACTACTAAATTAGTAGAAATTAACTAGTAACTTTTCCATTATTATATAATTTGTGCTGTTTCATTACTGAATGTTAGTTCTTTATTTTGAAACTCTCTCAATGTTAGTGGTTAGTTTGCTAGATTAAGTGTATGTTTGGTTCTGCGGTAAGGAAAATTGATTTTATTGATTCTGACTAAAATTGATTATAACTAAAATTGAATTGAATGTAAAGTGATTTATGTTTGTATAAATTCATGTAAAGATGAGATGAATAAAAAATGAGTGTAAAAATCAATTATAGAATCATAAGCTACAATTTCTAGCTTCAAGTAGAATCAATTTTGAAGGCAGAATCAATTTTACTTTTAGAGAAACCAAACATGTCATTGTCAAAATCAATTCTACACCTCTAGAATCAATTTTGATTCCTCTGGAAGTGGAACCAAACGTACACTATTTTTTTTCTCCCTTTGTTGGGGGTTGAACCTGAGACCTCAAGGCTCCAACTCAAGTTTGTTAGATTGATATTTTCATTTTTTTGGTAAAAAAATGGTGCAGGGAGGAGATAGGAAAGATGTTTTCTTTTATCAAGCTGATGATCAGCATTATATACCGCGTGCTCTATTGATTGACTTGGAGCCGAGAGTTATTAATGGAATTCAAAATAGTGACTACCGGAATCTCTACAATCACGAGAATATCTTTGTCTCTGATCATGGTGGTGGTGCAGGAAACAATTGGGCTAGTGGATACCACCAGGGAAAGAATGTTGAAGAAGACATAATGGACATGATTGATAGAGAAGCAGATGGTAGTGACAGTCTTGAGGGTTTTGTTCTATGTCATTCAATTGCTGGAGGAACAGGATCAGGTTTCATTCTTCTTTCTTTTCATAATATTTATACTTTGAACTTCCTGTATTCAAGATGGAAAACCTTCGAGATTGCCCAAAAATATTTTCACCTGTGTTTTTAATTTTGTTTTGCAAATTTTGCAGGTATGGGGTCGTACCTGTTGGAGACTCTGAATGATCGATACAGCAAAAAATTGGTTCAGACATACAGTGTATTTCCTAACCAAATGGAGACAAGTGATGTGGTGGTCCAACCATACAATTCACTTCTGACACTCAAGCGACTGACTCTTAATGCTGATTGTGTTGTGGTTCTCGACAATACCGCACTTAATAGAATTGCTGTTGAACGACTTCATTTATCAAATCCAACATTTGCTCAAACAAATTCATTAGTTTCTACTGTGATGTCTGCCAGCACAACCACTCTTCGTTATCCAGGATACATGAATAATGACTTGGTTGGTCTTCTTGCCTCTTTGATTCCAACACCAAGATGCCATTTTCTAATGACAGGATATACTCCTTTAACAGTGGAACGTCAGGTGAGATCTTTGTGTCCTTTTCCCCTTAAAATGATGTTTAGAGCATTAAGATTTTTCATAAATTTTTGTCTTCTGAAGATTTCTGTTGTTTTGTTGAACTGGAACGGTCTATACAGTGAAACTTTCAATTTTTCTCCCTCCCTCTATGTCCCATTTTATAATTCTTCCATAATATGATTGGGATATGCTTGTTGTCCTGCAAAAATGTGCTTTATTCTGCTATAGACTTTCAGGAAAACATTTAAAAATTTGATTGTATTTCTTTGCAGGCTAATGTAATTCGTAAGACCACTGTGCTTGATGTCATGAGAAGACTTCTGCAGGTACAATGACTGCTTAAACAGTTAATCTTCAAATTGATTGACTATGCGATCCATTGACATTTATTTCCTCGCAGGCAAAGAATATTATGGTCTCCTCTTATGCAAGGACCAAAGATGCTAGCCAAGCAAAATATATATCAATTCTGAATATCATCCAAGGAGAGGTTGACCCAACCCAGGTAATGACAATAATTACAATTTACAAACATCGATGATGCTTATGAAGTTTACCACTTGTTAATTGAAACTGAGTTATAAATAAAAGCTTACTTATCATCCGTTTGTTAAGTGCTCATTTGGCTTTGCATTGATTTTATTAGAAAAGTACCTTCTTAATAATTAATATTGCTCATCAGCTTCTACTAATGTTCCTGTGTGAAGGACCAATTTCCTTCTATTTATCATTAGATCTTTTGCTTCTGCTGTCACATAAAAGGAATTTATACTCATGTTAAACAATAACAACCAAGCCTTATCCCACTTAGTGGGGTCAACTACATGGACCAAACGACGCCACAGTGCTCTATCATATAACCATATTTCGCTCCAACTCATGTCAAAACCTTGAAAAGATATAATTAATCTTCAATTGATGTTGGTGGAGCTTTCCTCTTTCTCTAATATATCTACACATAATTTCAGTTGTGTTGCAGCTTGCCTAGATTGACTTGTGATAGTATCATGTATCTAATATGCAAATATTTTATCCCTGCTAAACTGATTTTATGGTTCTCTATGGATTTAGGTTCATGAAAGTTTGCAAAGGATACGTGAAAGAAAGCTTGTTAACTTTATTGAGTGGGGTCCTGCAAGTATTCAGGTCTGTGATCTGTGGCAAATCAATTTAAAGTTAAAGCAGCTGCAGCATCCTTTTCTCAGTTTCATATTTAATTTTCTGACAATCTCATCTTGTTTTTTCTGGTAGGTTGCTCTATCCAGGAAATCACCATATGTTCAAACTGCACACAGGGTAGGACTGTATATTGTTTTTCTTTCAGTCTTAGTTTTTATGATTATCTTGCTTGCTGCATTACATCCGATTGCACTGGAGATAGTTTAAAATATCTTTTTAGGAATGGCTGTTATTCTGAATTTGGATAATCAAGAGTTAGTAATAACCTGTGAGCTACTGTGTTTATTAGGTCAGTGGGCTTATGTTGGCTAGTCATACTAGCATCCGCCACCTTTTCAGTAAATGTCTGAGCCAGTATGATAAGTTGAGAAGGAAACAAGCCTTTTTAGACAACTACCGGAAGTTCCCAATGTTTGCTGTAAGTGTTCCAATTTTGTATTAATCTTTTCAGCATTGCTGCTGCATCTGTTCTGTACTTGGCTGGTGGCATTGCCATTAATACTTGTCATTTCAACTGATGCCACCAATAACTATTGGACAGGATAATGATCTCTCAGAGTTTGATGAATCACGGGAGATAATTGAGAATTTGGTTGATGAATATAAGGCCTGTGAATCCCCAGATTATATCAAATGGGGAATGGAGGTAGATGCTCCACAACCTCACTTCTAATTTTTAGTTTATCTTTTGCATACTGCTAATTTTTTTCTTTCTTTGTATAGGATCCGAATAATACGATGACAGGAGAAGGCAATGCTGCAGGATCACTGGATCCAAAATCAGTAGTGTGATGAAACCAAGTAAGCTATTATTATTAGGCCATAATTATCTTCTCTTTGAGCTTTATATTTGATTTTACTTTCTTCCACAAGCAAGATAAATAAAAGATGAAATATGAACGCTAAATGTGGTCACCGTGATCCTATCAGTAGTTTCAATCAGTCATAAACTATTAGTTTGCTTTCCTTCTTCTAGGACTGTTCCATGTTAATGTAATGCTTGATGTCTATAACATCCTTATGAAACATTATGTCTAACATTATTGTGTACTTAACAGGCAGGTGACAAACAACAAGGGAGGGATTGTGTCAGAACTGATCATGAGAACTTTTTCTTTTTTTTTGGATGGTTTTTGTGGTGTGATAATTTAGATTTGTATTGTATTGTTTGTTTAACATTTGGACATCCATCGTAGTACAGAATTCCACTGTATCTATTCGTTTTCAGCAATGTATATGATTGGTTCTTGGTCATTGCAATGTTGATATCCTGCCAAGATCTCAAAAGGATGAATAGCGTGTTTGGTTTAGCTTTTACAATGGTAGACACTCATCTATATGCCTTTTCCACCGTGAATTTGTAGAAGCCACAAATCCTAGATTCTAGTAGACGCGCATCTACTAGTAATTATGCCGTGGAAACAAACGGTATTGAAATGTCGTAAATATTGACATCTTAACATGACAACTATTGCTAGATTTCTTTCAAACTATCAATTCTTCTAAACACGCTTTCTAAATATTATTTATTACTAAACACATACATGTTTAAACACAATTGTAAACAGCTAAAATAGTCTCTGGTTTTTATCAATTGACAAATACATGTTTAAAATTGTAATATGTCACTTAAAATAGTCTCCCTATTAATTTTGATAATTAAAAGATTATGACGTTAAGCAAAATATTTACAAATGGGGCCTATCATACACAAGTGCTTAAGCAAAATATTTAAAATTTGAACTATGACATACATTATACATGTAAAATCATAAGTTTTTTTTACTAAAAAAAAGAAATTCATTCATTCAAATTGAGAAATACATATACATAGATCATTACAAATTCAAGATTGCTAAAAACGGAAAAAGATGAATTTACAAACAAACTTGCAGCACCTAAGCTAATAGCATACAATGACATCATAAAAGTGTCTACAAATATGACAAAATAAAAGTAACCAGAATATTCATAGTCTCAGATCTGCAACATTGACGTCCAAGTCTTTATTAAATCTATAATCAGTTGAATTGAATATGTCAATTTGAATCAACGGAACACTGAACTAAAACGAAAAACCAACAAACACCGCACAAGATGACGCCAAACTCAATGCCGCACTAAGACGACGAAAATTTAAAAAACAAAAAGACGAAGAAACAAATCTATATAGATAACAACTTATTTTAATAAAAGAGACAAAAACAGTGTTGAGGGTGATTAAAATAAAAATATATATGGTATTACAAAATCGATCGTGTAGATTGAAATATACCGTAATATACAGATGATATAAAATAAATAATATACACCATCGTATTAAACTGTATGAGTGTTTTAAAATAGGTCGTATATACCCAACCGTCATCATCTTCTATCTACTTGAAAAGAAGACAAAGAAGCATTCCATTCCATATTCGCCGCGCCGGAGCTTCTTCGCCACCATCTCCCTTGGTGAGTTCACCCCTCTCAGTTGTTTATTTTGTTTTCTTCTCAATTTCGATTTTCAAACCCTGACTTTATCCCCACATGTTTTGAAGCCCCTTTGAAGATGACGACAATACGTAGATTTTGCTGCAACGATCTTCTTCGTTTTACAAATGTCAATCTAGATCATCTCACCGAAACTGTACGAACGATCTTCTTCATTGAACTCTATCTAGTTTGTTTCAATTTGTTACGTTCTTAAGTTTTGCTGCTTCTTTTGTTTCAGTTTAACATGTCCTTCTACATGACCTATCTAGCACGATGGCCTGACTATTTCCATGTTGCCGAAGGCCCCGGCAATCGAATTATGGGTTACAGTAAGTCTTTTTGTTGTCTGTAAATCCACTTCCACTGTTGTTTCTGAAAAAGGAAAATCATATTGAGATTATTATGATAACTTTTTTGTTTCTGCCTAAAATGTTAGGGTTTTGCATTTTTATTTTCATTTTTGGTTTTAGAATTCATAGTGATGAAGAGAATGCACAAAAAGTACAGAAAACTGGTGAATTTGAAATCGTAATAGTATGTGCAATGATTGATACCCTGAGAGAGATTACAGTATTTATACTATTTATTTATCAACATAGGATCTATTACCAATATAGTAGTATTACTAGCATTGGGTGAGAACTAAGAAGTAAGAACATAAGATTCAGTAATGAATGTTGCCTTTGGTAGATTATCAACTTGTTGCATGATTTGCCGGTTTAAACTCCATCAAGGTGGTTTAGGATAGACATGAAGCACTTCACAATTAGTGAATTGACATAGAAAACAAAAGGGATGTTGTGGATTAGCTTCTAACTTATGGGATTTCACAACTGATATAATATTTGGTTTCTGACTTCAATTTCTTTTCCTTCTTTTTTTCCAAATTTATATGAAGTATGGAAAAATTGGCTGAGCGAGCTTTTGAAAATAGCTGAGGAATTATATTCACGGCAAGATCATTTCAACTTTTATTTTCCTATAAGGGCTTATTGAAGCCTCTCTTCATCCAAATTAGATCAATGACACTTAAGATGCCTTCTTTTGTTTGCATCTTCTAATGCATGATGCAGTTTATGTTTCTCTTAAATGTTCATATTGTGTGCCAAACTGTGGATTAAGTCTTACGATGTTTAATTTTCTAGTTGTTTTATCATCTTCTTCATGTTAAAGACTATGGGAGATTAACACCAATATCATTAATGTAGTTATGGGTAAAGTAGAGGGGCAAGGAGAATCTTGGCATGGTCATGTAACGGCAGTAACTGTCGCTCCAGAGTATCGCAGGCAACAGTTAGCCAAGAAACTAATGAATCTTTTGGAAGACATCAGTGACAATATGTAAGGAATGCGTATGTTTCATTTGTAATCTTAAGTTTCTGAAACATCCCTTTTACCATTTTCATGATCTTTTTTCAATTTTCTTTTCGCAGTAGCTTTTTGATAAATCATATCTTCTACACTTTATGATATGTGATATTTCTCCAATCAATACGAATTTCCGTTTCATCGGTTGCATCAATACTTTCAATTAAAATATGTTGATTTTGGGATGGGTTGTGGTGAGATTCTGGAATTTGCTACCAGTAGCCTAATCACTGTAAGTGTGTATGTGTGGAGATCTTGATATATGTTATAATTGGATTTTGCAGTGACAAAGCCTACTTTGTTGATCTATTTGTGAGAGCATCAAATACACCAGCCATCAAGATGTATGAAAAGGTAATGATTCTGTACTATTTATTTCCGACTAAACCTTCCCTTGCTTGCAACTTTCTTATGGGTTTATGTTCAAGATCGTGTCAAATTGGTTTCTTTGTTTAGACATACAGAATGATCAAGGGAGTCTCTTGATCTGTTATTTTTTTTTATGCATTCCCTTGTTTTTTGAACTTAGGAGGATTCGTGATCTACGTGTTAATTTCTTATTTCTTATGGTCAATAAAACAATATTCGTTTGTTAGAGAAGGAAAAGGGTATAATAGACCTTTAATTTCAACACCCAGCAGCTCATATGTATACTATCAATTTGTTTTAGATTGTGAGAGGCTTCAAAAGCAATTCCATCTTTATGCCAGAAAAAGTTGCTGCAGCAGCATAGTAGAGAAGTTAAAGCAATTAATCATAGGTGCCCTCTGTTTAAAAATTTGGGTATCTATCCCAATTTATTTCATTTTTTAGCTTATTTCGGCTGGCCATTTTGTATAGATTAGATTGTACTTGTACGGCACAATAAATCGCACATTTTCTCACTATGAGGACTTGTGTGTGTGACTATTGACAATATGAATATTTTCCAAACTAGATTGGTTACTGAACTGGTAAAGACTAAAGAGAGATATTTAGGTTTTTCAGCTGGCCATTGGACTGATAGGGTAAAGCAAAATACAAGTGTATAACAACAATAAAAGCCTTTTTACCAATTGGTGGAACCGATGGCATAATATTATAGACCTCTTTAACACCAAATCCTTCTAAATGGTTTGACCTGCAGTGTTTTTTAGATAACATTTATAGCTGATCATGGGATATCTTCCGTGTGGTCTACCTTCCTTATTAGTGCTTTCACAATTTTTCTTCACACACCTAACCTAAGTTGTGACTCTGCCTTCTTTTTCACATTTTGTTGCTATGTTCTGCCTAACTTTGTCTCTTTTGCATTCATTCATAATCTCATTTTGTTGCTATGTACTGATTATAGAAGAAAAAAATAAAGAAACTTAACAAATGGCACAGTTGTCTTGTGTTGTTTTATGCCTTGAACCTCAAAACATAGGTTTGATTCTTTTTAAAAAATTTACCTTCACTTTTGAGAAGAAAACGTTATATTAATTTGTTGTAAAATGTCTGTTTTCTTCCAATCGCAAAACTTAGTCCTTTTAACAGGTCTGATTTTTAAAACAATGGACAAAACAAAATTTTCAGATTGGGATTAATTGAATTAGTGAATCAGAGGGCTGCTCTCTCCCCCAAACGTAGGGCATATTATATATTAAAATATAATGTCATTGCAAATTGAATGTTAGGGTTTTTTTATTGAGAATTTACAGATTACTTGAATCATATGATACAGACTTCTATTTGTTTTGTCGGGTTGGGATACATTTTCTTTCATTAGATTAGGATTTTCGGAGTCTAAAGCTCGAATTGCTAACTAATTATTTTCCTATTTGACATCTTAGCTTGGCTATGTGATTTATCGACGAGTGCTGCGTTATTATTCTGGAGAAGAAGATGGATTGGGTATGGTTCCATGTTTTTGTTTTTAATTCATCTCTTACTCTCTTTAAACAAAGTTCATGCAACTATTTATTGACGATTATTCCCTTTATTTTCAGATATGAGGAAAGCATTATCTCGTGATGTTGAAAAGAAGTCCATCATCCCTCTTAAAAGGCCTATCACTCCTGATGAATTAGAGTACGACTAAATTGTTGCATGAGGAGCTTATTTTCTGCTTTAAAGAAAATGTATTGATCACTTATTGCAAGTTATATTTTGTTCTACTGTTAACAAACCTCATTTGAAATTTTGAAGTAGTGGATGTACTATGTTCGAAGTCTTTTTCGTACTACTTGAATACTTAACTAAATTTTGGATTTAATTTTTTTACACTTATATTCAATCAAATCACTTCTGTCACTTTTTTAATTTAGTTTCTAAAATATCTAGAGTAATTTGAATACATGTATAAAAAGTTTTACGATGTCATTGTACACAAATTACTTCCTGAATGAATGTGTAAAAAAAAATTATATGTCGGTGCATAAAAATGAATCTCAAAAGGAAACCATATGGTACCTTAAAGGCTCTGTTTGGGATTTTGAAGGGAAAGAAGTGAAAAAATAGAGATCTTTCACCTTTCTAAGAGTTTTTGCAGATAGTGATAAACAAATGTTTATGATGGATATATTTTTAAAATTTGAAAGTATTATAACATACGGAGTAGATAGAATATGAAAAGTTTATGTACCAAAAAAAAAAAGAATATGAAAAGTTTATCCAAACCCTTCAACAATTTTTGAGTTTTCCAAACTCCCAAACGAGTGTCTGGATGGAGTAATTAGAAATTTTAGAGGATTTAGAATTCTAAGCAATTCAAATTATTCTATTTGAATTATCTTTCATTTTAAATGTCTTTGGATAGAATAAAAGAAAATTTTGTGCCATTTTTATAAATTTGAAAAATTCTGGGTCCAATTTAAAATTTGAATAATAAAGATCAATTTGCAATTTCTAAAACTTGACAGGATTGATATAAAAAATTTATGGGTCAATTTACAATTTTTGAAAAAATTTAGAGGTTAATTTGTAAAATTTTAAATATATCAGAGAAAATAATTTCAACTTTCTAGCTTTTACGTGTGATTTGAAATTATGTAAATTTACCTTAAACATACTCAAGTGATTAATGAATTTTCCTAAGATGAATTATTTAGAAGAACCCAAGTTCAATTTCTAATAGGAATAATTTTTGGCGAGACCTTACTTAACCGAGAATAAAATAAAATTTCATAAATTTCTATCTTTTAAAAAGTTCTTCGAATTAATCTACCAAAGAAACAAATTTAAATAGAAGAATTGAGTTGTATGTCGATGAGGACTATGGAGTCAAGTCCCCTCACATTTTTGAATTTGACCAATTTCTTCTTTTCTTTTTTCTTCTTAAATTATATACAACATTTTTAAATGCGTTATCTTTTAATTATATGAATACATAAACTAAGGGGGTGTTTATTTCAAGGTTGTTACTTTTACTCCTAGGAATAACATTCCCAGGAAATTATAGTTGGAATTTTATTCCAAGGTATTTTAAAAAAATTGTGTTTGGTTAATATTTACTAGATTCTTTGGAATTATTATTAGAGATTGGTAAAAGAGAAGTTATAAGAAGTTATTGAAAATGTATTCTCATTTTCATGGGAACTTTTCTTTCCCACCCATTTTCATGGGAATAAGAGAAGTTATTGGAAGTTATTTTATTCCAAGGAACCTTCATACCCAGGAATAATTTTATGTCAACCTTGTAGCAAACATGGGTATATATATTCCAACCCATATATTCCAAGGAATATTATTTTTAAACTTGAAACAAACACCCCCTAAAGGCCAAATTGTAATTGATTGAACACACCCTTGGTGGCCACTGTTTACCTCAACTTAAAAAAAATAGTCTAAAAGACTTTTCTTTATAAGTTTTTTTAACTAGTGTTTCAGAAGTACTAGTTAATATTTTCTCTATAAATTGATAAAATTAAATTATGTAATTAATTAACTAGCATGATAAATAATTTTTTTTGTATTAATCCTCTAATTTTTAAGGAAAGAGAGCTTAGTAAACATGGCAAATTGGTTCTAGTATGTACAATTTTAAACATGTAAAATGCTAAGTGTCGGTATCAATATTTGACTAACATGTGTATAAAATGTCAATAATTCTCATGAACGGAATAAAATGGTGTTGGTATTCAAAATAACTCTACAATAACGATTAATGAGCATAAAATAAAACTCTACAATAACAAGCATTGTGTTGGTATTGAAAACTTATTTAGCATGCATAGTAATAGAAAAACAAGAACGGCAGACTATAACAAAATTAAGTATTACTCTTCTCTTTGAATCTGAGAACTCAAACTCAACTCTGGCGAATCCAAATCATCTTAAGTGTGAATCTGCAAATTGGCATGATAAGCACTTCATACATTCTTCTGCAATATTGTGCTATCATATAAAACATACACTTCATATGAGCACAAGTTTTTCTAGTCCAACTACATTTTCACTTTGAAGTTTTTCGCTAATCCTTTGACGCCCATTTTGAAACCACACAGGATTAGAATTACAATCCAATGAGCGATATTCTCTCCAATAGGGACTCAAAACTATTCGCTCAAGTTTGTGGGCATATCGCAGAACATTCATAACAAACTCAATTTCATACCAATTGCCAACACAACCTCCCACTTCAATAACTTTGACCTCGTAATGAGAGCATATATCAACATCCTTGAAAACATTCTCATTTTCAACAATCTTTGGATCTGTGAGCTAAAAAAACAAATAGCAGTCCGAGACAAGCTTGTATCAATGAATGCAAATCAAAATATCTAAGAAAATTTTCTAAACTAATAACAAGAGTTTGTATAATTATAAATATAAAGTACTTCCAATGAATGTACACAAAAAACTATATTTGGAAATCAAAGGCTATATTTGGAAATATAATGGACAGATAAGTGCAATACATAAAAGAACGTTAGGATGTTCAAACATATATGATCTTAAGTGCATGACTCACCAGGTCAAAAGTATTAACTTAATTTATGAAGCCATGACTCAAAATAAGAACAGGTACAACACACACCAAAAGAAAGAGAATAAAATGTGTGTATTAACCATGTTCACTCACCATTACAGAAAGTTTATGTAAAAGCGGAGAAACTCGTAGAAGGGTTAAAATCCCAAAAAGATCGAACTCTGACGGTTCTACTGTAACCAAGTGCGAGAAAATGACGATGTTCAATTGCTTAAGATGTTTGAATGGTTGAGTCACTTTTAGAGAAGTAGGGACCTAAACAAGAAAATGTAAGATCATTAAATAAATATCATTCAAAAGACAGAAATTTAAACAATTCACTGTTTCAACACTTTTTGATTAACCTTGAAGTTGACGTCCAATCTCATAATCTCAAGGTTAGGAAGAGTTGGAAAGAGTGCATATTGAGTAGGATCATCACCATAAAAAACAGTGCAGTGAATGCTCTTCAACAAAGGGGTATTAATGTTCAAGGTATCCGAACTATATCCATCATACTCCAATGAATGGTACTCCAATGAAATGAGTTTAAGGCAATCTAGTAAACTCAGATTTATATCCTTGATGTTGTCAGATATAACATAGCATCCTCCAACCTTGATATGACATAAGGATGAACTCACTATCTTTGGCATTGATGATCTGAACTCACAACCAAATAAGTGAAGTTCTTCGAGCCATCGACAATTTGATAATAGATTTTCAATTAACATTTCATCCACTTTTGTATGGTAAAGTAAAAGAGATCTCAAATTTTTGAAAGGAATGTAGTCACAATTGTTTGGATGGCAAACAATACAATGTTCGAGACGCATATGCTTTAGAGTTGAAGCATTAGTCTCCGAAAATAAGTCAAAGACAAACGTGTATGGTTTGTATGGAGTAACGTAAGCATAAGGCATAATTGGTAATAAGAGTATATTGATTGTTTCAACTTCCCTTGCAATTGCAAAACTAATCCATTGATCAATAATATTACTGTGTTTATCATTTGAATAGAAGCTCGCAAAGAAAGAATTTATCTTTGTGCCTTGAAAGTTCTTGAGAAATTGATCTACTCGTTTTACAAATTCAGCCATATTGATATCCAGTTGGACTTGTCTCTCCAATACGAGAACTACTAAGAAGATGTGCGGGTTGTAATAGTTCTTCTTTCTTGTTTTTTCCAAGCACATGTAAGATATCAAAGTGAAGATCTCTCCTTAGAGACCAAAGCTTGCACCACCTTTTAGACAGTACACTTGTTTTCAACAAATCTTTAATGGATAACATAGTGAGGATATAAGACAGGATTTCATCAGGTAATTCACTAATGCGATCATCCATCTTAGAAAAGAGTCACAATACTCCTAGGAAGAAGAAGAAGAAGACGTGGGTGAGAGAGTTGACAAGATTCTCGCAATGCTTTAGAGTTTGAGTTCCTAAATCATTATAGTCACCACTCACCACCACGCATTCGTGGATCTATTCCTAATCTATTGTTACTCTTAATTACCAAAAAAATCTCCAACAATATAATTAACATCAGCAAATATATTAGGGAGCCCTCTATCTACGTACATATCTCACTTATTCACATCAGCAAATAAAGATAAATCAGTAACGTAATCGATTTTAATATTTTAATAGATTAGTAGTAGATATCCGATAATAGCATAGAAAGAGAATAGAGATGCTTCCAAGAATTTCAAGACATATCCTCTCTTTCACAAATGTCGCGAGTAAATGAGTGCATGTTTAGTTCCACTTTTAAAGAGACCAAAATTGATTTTAGATTTTGACTTGTTTGATTTCTAGAGTATAAATCACTTTTATATAAATATATTCAAATATAAATCACTTTACCAATTTAAGTAGTAGTTGGCATGTCATTTTTTATTTCTAGAATTGATTTCTGTAGAAATTTTTTTACACAGCACAACCAAACATACACCAAGTTATTTTTTTGACTAATACTTCTATTTCCTACTAATTAATTATATATATTGACCTAAGTTATAAAAAAAATAAAAAATTATCCATATATGGGCAAACTTATTCAAACTTTGATTCGTAAACCCTAGAGCCGCACCCCTAATAAAACACCTCTAGCTCTGATTCAGTGGCATATGCAGCGCCTCTTTCAGCGTTTGTTTAAGCTAATAAAAAACGCAAGAGATCAATCTAAAACCTATAAATCAATTTGTTCATGGTTAGCCACTTGAACAGTTTTGACGAAATTAATATCAAATTTGATGGATAGGACAAATTTATTATAATGTCAATAATGAAAAATCAACTTAAAACTTTTTAAACATTAAAAATAGTGTGAATTCCTATTTGTTTTACCAAAATAAATAACATTTCTTCTGCACAAGCTTATAATCTTGCTGTTTTGGGGCCAACTCTGCCTCAATTCCTATGATGGCACTAACTAACTTTACTTTTTTTTGATAAAAACTTTACTTATAACTTATAAGGTTGTAAATGTAATGATGAAACTTGAACACTAGCCTATCCAAAGGGAAACTTGATCATTAGCAGATGCCCATTGCCAAGTATTTTGTTGCATCTCGAGTTCCTACTTCTTGCGATGTCAGGAACGTATTCTGAGGCTGAGAATAGTGTCTTTTGATGAAATCAATTATTAACCTAACTTTAAAAATGGAATTAGAAGACCTCCACCAAACAGGCTGGATGATGAATGCAAAGTATCTTCTATGATGAAGTTGAATGTCTATGATTTAAGGCATACTTGACAACTTCATAAAAGGAGACAACTATGCCAACAGATGGACCAGCACGACCTACACGGGGAGCAATGCCGGTAAATAACCCCCTTAATCCTCCATCCCTGTCCCAAGAAAAGTAAAGAGCCCAAAGTCAGTCCAAAATATATGCCCTAAATGATCTCGCAATTTTGCTCAAGAAATAACATGATCTACAAAGCAAGAAATAAAATTATGTCAAATCAATATCAGTTTAAAAATAATGACATACCTCCAAATTTCGAGCAATGTTGTTCTTGTAGTCATCTTTAATGCCCTTTCAGGATCCTTCTGGGAAAATGACAAAGAGACCATTTTTTAGCGAAAAGGAAGTCACCAACTATGTACTAGTGCAAATTAAGTTAATCTACATGACTCCCCAGATAAACTTTAAGGATGACTAATGCGAGAGCAACACACCAAAACATTGGGAAAAAGATATTCCCGTTTAAAGAATACTGTCACACCATACTCTAAAGTTTAAACTTACTAATGGTAAATTATGCAACTCTGCAAGTTTTGATCTCTATAATTAACCAAGCCTACTACAGTTTAGCAATGCACAATCTAACTATATCACACTTTTGCACAATTTTTCATTGAATTTGAAGCCCAATGTCACAAATTCATGCATAATATCCACCAAAAATGAAGTAAGATTGTATAAGGCAACCCTGCAAGTTGATCTGTTTAACGAACCATACCTATGAAAGTTTAGCAATGCATAATTATCTTACCTGCATTTATAGTGTGGACAAATTTTCATTCAATTTGAAACCCAGTGACACATGTCAAAGACAGTGGCTACCATTGTATTTGTTTGGTGACAATTTTTACTTCTCAGCAGGAAATAAGGTGAGTGAAGTGCATGTACAATCATCACTAAAAGCAAGGTTAACTTCTAACCTCAATCTGTCGTCGAGTTTTTGCCACATCAAGTGGACATGTGGCAGCAGATGCTAAAGTTCCTGCTACAAAACCAGCAGAAAAATTTGCCCCAAGGATAGTTGCAGCACTTGGTTCTTCACCCACTAGTCCAAGAATTTTTTTCCTTATCTGCAATCATATCGAAATCAATACATGCACAAAGAAATATCCCAAACAAAAACACAAACAAGCAAAATCACTTATTCATTTCATAAATAAATATAATAAAATATTACCGGCTCAAGGGTTGACCAGCAAATTGCAGAGTATGGAACATCCCTAGAAAGCTGTGCTCCAAGCCCCGTCCACCAAAAACGGTACCTGTGTACTATTTAAAAAAATTAATTGAAGTATTTACAAATTGAGGCAACCAAAAGAACACAGACATCATACAATGCAACAGAAGTAAACTCAAACTTGTTTTAACTCAGAAGAAAAACAAAGATAAATCAGAGAGAGATGCAAGGAGCACACTTACGGTTTTGAAGAAAACTTGTTCCCTTGTCTGGTTTGATAACTTCTAGTAACGTCTTCCATACACCTGGAGGTTTGTCACCTTGTGTTACTCTAAATGCCTAATAACAGGAGAAGACATGAGATAAAGTCAGTAAATTAACTTGGAAAAACAACAGAACATAACTTTCTCTAGAGAAGTGGTTATAAAGAAATCAGTGTTGTATTATTAGTATAGGAAGATCTTCAACTATTTGCTTTTATTTGTGTGTGTGTGTTTAGCTGTGTATAGACATTCTCTCTTTTCTATACAGTTGTATTTTTTTCTTCATATTTTCATGAAATAATAGGACATACTCTATTTCCTTAATTTTAGGATAGCAATTAATAGAATCTACATAAGTTAGTCTATAAATTCTAAATGTATTTGTAGTTTATACAATGCCAATCATATCTTAGAAAATATCCAATCAATTTTTTCTCGTCGTGTCATGGTAAATTATGCAATGCATCAAAATTTTAACATAGAATTTTTTTTACCTGCATGCGAGTCCTTGCAAGTTCTACAGGATAACAAGAAATGCAAGCCAATGACCGTGCAAGTGATCCTGCTACTAATGGAACATAAGGCGTTAAATTTGGAGCATTTTGAGTTGTATACTCCTCCATAAAGTTGCGGAAGATATCATAACAAGGCATATAAATTCCAACCTATTCACACACAAACCATTAGTATACTGTATATAACTACATGTGCGATAAACCTACAAAATAGGAGAACGAAAATGAACAGTATCATCATTCCTATAAAGCAAGCCAAAAACAAAAAATGAGAAAATTCAAGACAGAAAAGATAGCTTACACTTGGCATGGCCAATGTCAAACTAGCATTTGTGCCTCTCCACAATCTGGTAACTCCTTCCTGCATAAATTCACACCTGTGATTGTGAACCCTCTTATAGTAAGTAATTAGCAAGTTGAAGGGAAAAAAGTAACCGGGAATAAAAAGTACCCTCAAACAATGATCCAGAACCGCCTAATATTTTCAAAAAATCCAAAACTAGGCTTTCTTTAACAGAACCCAAAACAAGTTTAAAATTCCAAACAGATCCATATTAGCCCAAATATATTCATAACCAGAAATAAGTTCAAATATCTGAAATATCCAAACCTTTCCATATCTCCAAACCCACTCAGCCACTCTCATTCTCTTCCAGAATTCATCTGAAACTTAGTTTGATTGTCTTTCACCCTCTCACAATCTCTAATCCCCTACTGAGATTGATAAACCACGATCCCTATCAACTTTTATTGCAGTAACACTACTGAATCCAGTACATTCTAGAAGATTCCATCTTCTGATAGGTTGTCTCACAGACTTTTTTTTTTGACAATAGGTTGTCTCACAGACTTAAGAAATCTGTTATTCAGTTATCTTTGTACTGGCTGGACATCAAGATAGAAAGATTTATGAGCACTTCTGTAATCTTATGATCTATAATTCAAATACAGAAAGCTTTCAAATTCAACTTTCTCTCAAATCTTATATCTATAAGTTTCCTTCAATACTTAGATTTCTTTTCCATCTCATTCACCAATTTTGATTCCATCTCATTTGCGAATTGCAAGCCATGTTTTTGTTTCCTGTAATTGCTCAAGCGGCTTGCGTCATTTCTATTGAGATTGTTTAAATGATAGGCAAAAGTAAGATTTCCCCCATTTAACATTGGCGGGGGATCGATCGATTGGTTTGTGTCCGGTTTGAACTACTCCTTAATCTACTCCTGATCACTCTACTTCTTAATCTCTGATTCAACTAACTACCAAGCCAATATCATAACACATTTAAAAACGCGTCGATCCACTAACTAACTAACCTGACGAATAACTTTGTAGAGTACATCTAGAGTCCCTTTATACGGTAGTGGCGTAGTTGTGCATTTGATAGAATTGTGTAGCATCTGAGAAAACAAAAATAGTAACAAGCTTATGTTGTGAAAATTGCAAATATATATAGTAATAAGCAAAAATTGAAGAAAGAAACATAACGCACGGTGTTAGTTTGAAAAGATGGCATTTGATGAGGATGATAAACGTCATGATAGGGAACTCCAGCAGCTTGTGCTTGAAGTCTTGTCTGAAAACAAACAAAGATTGATTGATTGATGAATTGATAGTAGGAAAAGGGGGGATTAGGGTAGTGGGTGGTACCTTGGCGACATCGAGGGGATTAACGATGACGGCGGAAATGAAAGCGGCGCCGGCGGCGGAGAAAGCGCGTTCTGAAATGGTTAATTCTGCGTCGGAATTGGAATTTGTTTGTGACATTCCAATTCCAATCTGAAATTAGTTAGTTTAGAAAATGATTGCAGAATTGAAAATTGAGAAAGAGTATATATTCGTGGCGTGAAATTGAGCGCGGCGCCAAACATTACATTACATTATGGAATATCCCAGAGAGAGAATCACTCACGTTTTTATTTCCTTTCCTATTTTAATCTTAATTCATTTTAGAAGGACGTTTTTATTTCCTTTCCTGTTTCACTACGGTATGATAACAAATTACTATTTGATTTTTTATTTATTTTAGGAATAATTTTACCGACGTTTAAAATAATACTATTGGCTATAGATATTTCACATCAGAAGCAGAATTTTCACACAAACAAAATAAAAACCTGTTGTTTTGACTCATACAAGCAATATATGTTCATAGGCATGAATGAAAATATATTATATGATATGATATGATATTTTACATTGTGACTCCTAAAAATGGAATGGAAGTAATAGGTCCTTCCTCCAACATCCTTGCTATCCCATTGCATATTTCTGAGTCCAGCTCCGAGCAGTGGTCTCCGACTTGGACCTGTCTGTTTCGTACATATTACCAATTTCAGGCACCAAGGGATCGATCATCTGAGTTTGGATCCGTCAATAGCGAACAAATGGATAACAACACCTCAAAATCACCAAACACAAAACCCTTCCCACTATCTTAACAATCATCCCTCACTCTACGGACCGATTTTGTAAGGGTTGAATTAGGTTCAACTCAAATTCGAACATAGATTCGTAAACCTAAACAAGTCCAAAGTAACTTATTAGACTCACCAGCAAAACATTTCACTGTTGCTTTAGTCCTAACTAACACGAGTGATTACAATGAAAGATATGAGTTAAATAGTTCAGCAGTGGAAGATTGCATCTTCTTCTAGTTTGATAAATACATTTTTGCATCTCAAAACATAAATAACATCAGCTTGATCGGGAGGTATATCAGCTTGATTTGTCAAAAATATTTATGTCATATAACAATATCTAACCACATTATGTTTTTGCACTCAAACCAAATGAAGAACTATAACATTTAATTTATGCAGCGCCTAGGCGTGTCAAATGTAATTTTTTAAACCAACTCTAAAAGAGCAGTGGATATAATACACCGTTAATATATAGGTAGGTGTATTCAAATTTAACTCCTTAATATGTAATATCGATAATATATTGTTTATTAAGCGACAATTGAGTATAGTTGTCGGATTTGGATTCTCTAAAGTCACATTTTCCTACATTTCTTAAATTTAGGTAAAATTTAAGCGTATTATTGTCTTTACAATAAACATAAATGCATTTGGAAATGCAATATTTTATCTTTTCTAGTTACTTTTTGATTGAATATATGTGAATTTAGAAACAACAAATGTAGAGAATTCAAATCCATAGTTGTCCATTAACTTGTTAGAAGGATCATTTCTTTGAATTGCTACCTAATTATATTAATTTTTATGGAAAAATAAAAAAGAAACAAGATAAAAGACTAATAAACTTCGTCCTCAATAATGGAAACATGGAGACTCCCAAAGACTCTCTCATTGCCCAGAGTGATTGAGTAATTAAATCGTATCAACAACCACATTACTAAGTAGTAAATAATACTACTTTTAAACTAAGACATTAAGCTCAAACCATTAATGAGTTGTCTCTAAAACCAATTGTTCCGAGAATGAAAAAATAATTATACTAATTTTATATATTCACAAACTATTATTATGTACATCCTAAATTCCCAATATGATCACAAAACCTTCACCTCTGAATTGCACAATGAACATCAATCCGATAAATGTATCCCCAACTCACTCTATTTTGATCCTGTAATCAAACAAAAACAAATCAGAATTATGCACTAATAATTTAGAAATGAGAGAGAATAGTCAGTTAATTACCATTTGAAGATAGTGGAAGAACAATGAGGCATGTCACCATTTTGAATTTGTTTCAAAGTAACATCACCACAAACAACAGTAACATCAACCATCATCGATTTCCAACCTTGTACCATCAAATTTGTTTTGGTTTTCACCTCCACACTCGGCGTTAAAGCTTTACTCTCAAACACACTTTTCAACTTTCTTCTCTGTTTCGCATCCAATACTTCATTTCTAACCTTCGTCTCTGCTTTCAACGTCGTCATATCCCTCACCTTCACATCAAACGCCGCCACATTTGTCGAACCTAAATTCAATTCTCCATTTTCCGCCCATATCTGAACATTACTCTGTTCAAAATGCCATACAATTTTCGTATTGTGGTTCTTCACTTCCACCATTGTTACCGTGTCTGCATCGAGATAAGAAACGTCTGGTATTCCGGTTATGTTAAAATTTGGTACACGGAAGGAACCGAGGTGAAACTCCGGGAGAGAAGGTTGATAGATGAAGTAGATGAGTGCAGCAGCGACGAAGAAGATGAAAATGAGAACGAAGAGAATGATGCAGAATGTGCAACAACATATGCGACAACAATCACGTTTCCTGGGTTTTGGTCGAAAGGAAGGTGGGAGAGGAGGTTTTCGATGCGATGGTTTTATTGTTATTGTTGTTTGTTGTTGTTGTTCTGTGTTTTTGTAACCAGGTGGTTTTTGTAGTTTTTGTTGCATTGTGATTAATGTATGTATGGGGTTAATGAGGATTTATGGAAAAAGATAATTGATTAAATGTTGTTATGGAATGGAAAAGAATGAAAATGTGGGGAAATAGGGTATTGTTTTGGGAATGTGAATGGAGACATGGAATGAATGAATGAATCACCTGATAAAAAATATGAAAGTTGTTTTATTTTGAGAAGAGAGAATGGAAAGGTACAAAGTCTTTGGTCACACGAGAGAGAGAGGATGAGGAGGAGAAGGAAGAGGACAAAATTGTTGTGCGCGCCACATAGATATATACATAATGCAAAAGAAAAATAAAATATATTTTTATCCATATTTTATATAATGTGCCCAATATACAAATCTTGCACTATAAATAAATTTGTTTTTACCAATAGATTAATATGTTTTCTAACATTTTGACCAATTTTTTTTTTGTTTACATTTTATTTTAATTCGATTCAATTGATAAATTCAATTATAACAAGTTTGTATATGGTGTGAGATTTGTTTCACTTATATATATTATAGATTATAGGCAGGATGAACAATTTAAACAAAAATGCAAGAATAACACTTGTACTCTTTTTAAAAATAATAAAAAATATAATCTTCCGACTTTGATGGAAATCACGTTTGTTATGGATGAAAATCAATGTTCATCATAGATCGTGTGTTTCATGTTTCTGTAGATATGTAACAATGAGCATTTCACATTATAGATTGACATTTTTATCGTAAGTGGATTACATGTTTTAGACGCGTCATAACACAGTAATTGTAACCAAAAAACTACCAACAGATATCAAGCACTTTGTCTATACATATGATTAATTTTAGGTTCCACTTCAAACATTTACTGTATATAACATATCAGGTCAAGTAAAAAGGAGATTGACAACAGCAAGAAAGAAGTTAAAAATTTCAGTCATGTGAAGAAACGACTATCGTTTCCATCTCCTAAAGCAGATGCTTGTGGTGCCATGAGTGACACAGAATCATAAAGGAGTTTAAGGCGTCCGAGTTCAACACATGGCATGCAGTTTGTAACTGGCAGAAGATCAAGCACATTGTTGAGGACACAACCTTGGTGAAGAGCTTATCAGTGATTCTTGTATCCTAATCATTGTCTTCTTCTAAATTTGCTAATTTTCGTTATGTAATTCCTATTAGTCTTAAATTATGTCAGTATCTGTCATCTAATGCAAAATCCATCTTTCAACATTTTTTTTGTTCAGTCATCTTTTAACAATTGTTTCTTTATGCAAAACATATGTGTTAGTACATAATTAGCTAAAGCTGGACAACGGCAAGATGAGTGCTTGACTGCAAAAGTGAAAGGATGATTACAAAAAACACTATAGCCAAAAGTGTATATATTCCTGTATCTTTCCATTTAAGCTATCATATCCATCCTTTTTTCTCACATCCTATCATTCAACCATGAAAAATAGGCCATTTCTTGCTTTAATCTGATCTGTTCCTAACTTACTGCTAAATATGCAAATCCTATCATAATCCATTCACCTAACCTTCTCTTTCTTATTAAAAATTCTAAAATTTTATAATCTATTCCAAAACTAACCTTTAGGATATTGGGAATATATCACTCTAATTTAATGCATGACATTGGAATGCATTACATTTGATACAACTTAATAAGGGTAAAAATATAATTGTTTATTTAATAAAGAATAAATTTAAAGATTTTTTTTATATTCAAATAAATTTAAAAATTGTTTTATATAAAAATGACCAAATTTTTTCCTAAATTGTTTCTTATAAAAAGGATTGGAGGAGTATTAATTAATAGAGAGTTTTAGACATCAAACAAAATAAAGTTCTACTTCACTAAACGACGAATCGTTTGGGAGAACCCGAATTCGATTCCTGGTAGAACAATTTCTTGGTCAAACTTTACTTGCCTCGCGGCCGAAATCTGGATTACTAAGGTCCTTTCTCGTAAGAACGAGAGGGTTATAAACAAAAAAAATAGAAAAAATGTTCCACTTCTAATAATAGGCCCAACACAGCATAAGTGACCTAACAGCAAAAGAAAAAGTTCAACTTGTTCTCACTTGTCAGTCCCTTCACCACACCGTCATTCCGTTGAAGAACCTTCTCCTTCCCACGCACGTCCAGCCACCGCCGGTGACAACTGTGAGTCTTCTCCTCTCTCTCTCTCTCTGAAACAACGTGTTACTGTTTATTATCCTTGCATCGATCCTAGAATAGTAGAATTATTATAAAAGTTATTCAGATATATGTACACTGCTAAAATTTAGTGTTAACATAATAGACACCTTACAAATTCATAGTATATCACTCACTAGAGCTCATCACTTATGCACCTATCTTGCTTCAATATTATTTTATGCGCTTCAATTCAAAACCAACAAATTAAATAAGCACTTATGCAGCTATTAGCGCTTAATGAGGATAGCTTATGAAAACAACTTATAGCTTATATCAAAATTGATTTGCTTTAGATTATGCAAAATCTCACTGCTGTGGATTCATAATTGGGATTTTCGAAGGTTTTATTAATGTTCCTTTTTTTTCTTTGAAGCAAAGAAAACAGAGTAACGGAAAACAACGTTTCCTGTGGCAAAATAATTTCAACACCATAGATGGAGTACGTTAGCCCAGAAGGACTTCGCTTGGATGGTCGCCGGCCCATGGAAGTACGGCTGTCTTCCCCCTCTTTTCTCTCCATTTAATTTTTTTTTTTTGTTTTTTTTTCCTCTTCTGAACTTTACCTTACTGTGTTCTCCCCTCTCTATGCAATCCTAGATGCGACAAATTCGAGCAGAGATTGGTTCTGTATCCAAAGCTGATGGGTGGATATTTTTTATCTTTTGCCCCTCACTTTCTAATTTTCAATTTTTTATTTATTTAAATTCAGTAGTAAGTTTATTCAAAGCATTTTTAACCATATAGTTATCTTTCATTGTGAATCCAGCTCTGCCATTTTCGAGATGGGTAATACCAAAGTGATTGCTGCTGTTTATGGCCCTAGAGAGGTACTATATAATCATTGAACTTGCTTATGCATTGTTACTCATGCAATTTGAAGATGGATAATTATCTTTCTAAGGGATTAATCAGCTTTGATGATTAGAAAAGTTTTGAATTTCATTTGAGCTTTAGTTGATGTTGCCGTTTTCTTAGTAACTTATATATATTTCAGGTTCAAAATAGGAGCCAGCAAATGAGTGACCAGGCTCTGGTATGTTTCTTCTGTTAAGTTATAATATAATACATTGGATGTACTTTTAGTTTATTTATAAGCATTTGCACTGAACATTTACTCACTTTTCATCTGCATTTAATGTCTAGGTTCGATGTGAATACAGCATGGCTAATTTTAGCACTGGTGATCGCATGAGGAAACCAAAGGGAGACAGGTTATTTCTTATTTACTCATTTAATTTCCCAGTCTTTTGTATGATTTTGATACTTGATACTGAATTGATATAGTATTGATGAACTAATAGAATGAGAGTGAGCTTAGCCATAACTGAATCACTCTTGAGAGTAACTTGCAACATTTCTATCTTTTTGCATAAGTAGGAATTAAAGTATGAATGAGGTGTCTGAAATAGGTGTGGAACTCGGGAATTGTACCATGTTTCATTTTATGGATGGATTTTTGGTAAGTCTTGGTTGTTGTATTGTTATAGAGAAATTTAGATGCTGGTTTGATTGAGAGGCTAAGTGAATGGACAGCATATTTTGTTCATGGGTCCAACTCCACAAAACCTCAGTAAACAAAGTGCTGCCTGCCCGCCGTGCTTGTATGATGGGTTATGATGGTTTAGCAGCTCATCTTTCAGAAAATTTCCAGTTGAGCGGCCCAATGGCACGAGCTTAGATGGAAATATCAGCAGCAGGCATAACTGATCATTGATTTTTGAAGGAAACATTAGCAGAAACATGGTGTGGATATACTAACCTTGTGGATAAGGTAGGTTTTGGGGGAGTGGTATTGTTAGGATCTATCATTAATATTATAGTTATTTAGTTAATAAGAGAAGTTATCTAGTTAGAAGGGATATAGATTAGTTAAATAATTAGTTTGTAAGAGAAGTTAATTAGTTTAAAGGGATAGTGTGTATACATAGGAGAAGTAAGGATGGGAGAGGGATTTCATTGTTTGTTGTATTGTGAAAGGACAAAGGAATTTGTGAAAAGGGAAACCATTGGAGAGTCTCATCTCTTATTCTTTAATTTTCCATTTCTTTCCCTTTGTTCCTAACAGACTCGGTACTCCGTGTTTTAAACATAAATATTCACTCATTTTGTTTGTCTTTAAGAGTTTGTTATATTGGTTCTTCTTGCATGGTTCCCTAACCCTTGGATGGTGGGACAACTCACAACCTCATGTTTTTTACTTCTATATTTGATTGAAGTTTTCTCATGCTACAGGAGATCAACTGAAATTTCTTTGGTTATTCGACAAACCATGGAAGCATGCATATTGACGCATTTAATGCCCCGTTCCCAGGTTCGATTACAGTCTTTGGACTTTATATTTTAATCATTTTAATTGTGTATTTTCTTTTTGCAATGATTTGGTTATTTAATTTGCAGATAGATATTTATGTCCAAGTTCTCCAAGCAGATGGAGGTAATTCATGCCTGATAATGGGATCTCGTGATCATTTTCTCCTCTTGTTGTCATTTTTTTGTTCTTGTGCTCATTTATAAATCCTTTCTCCTGTTAATTGTTGGCAATATTTAAAATGGGTCTCTGTATTTCAAATAACTTTTGTTCGTAACATGCCTTTCGTAGGAACTAGGTCTGCTTGTATAAATGCTGCAACTTTAGCCCTAGCTGATGCTGGGATCCCTATGCGTGATCTTGTAACTTCTTGCAGTGCTGGATACCTGAATAGTACCCCTCTGCTTGGTATATATCTGTTATACTGAAAATGTTAACTGTGTATTAAACAAGGGTGGTTTGTCTTTTTTTTGTAACAGTGAACTTTTGATATAGCACTGTATGGTTTGTCATAATTATTGAGAGTTGCTGGATGAATATGGACAGATTTGAACTATGTAGAAGACAGTGCTGGGGGTCCTGATGTAACTGTAGGAATTCTACCGAAGTTAGATAAAGTGACGCTTCTTCAGGTAAATTTTCTTTTCTTATTATTTTCTCCATTATTTGCTGCATGTATTTGCCTTTTTTATAGAGGCCTTGGCATCCTTGAGACCCATCTCTTTCAATTCTTCCTCTTGCTCTCTGTCATTGGCAATTAACACAATCACAGATAGACTTTTGCTTTTGAAGCTATATTTCCTCTCCCTCCTTCCAAAATTGTTCTCATCATTAGACCTAGGTTATGGATTTTATTTTACTCCACTGAAGTGAGAAATGCACTTTAGACGAAAAGTTAGGAATTACTCCTATAGTCTTGTTGGAAAACCAAGGTACATACATGTGCATGTTATAATTTCATGGGGACCAAATTCAAATATTCTTTACCTTTTCGTTACTTTTTTTACTTCCTAGATAGCTAGAATTTCATTTTGGTTTTTGATGAAAATTATTTAGTGTCTTGAACCTTTATTCTCTGGTGGATGTTGGGCGCAATTCTTTTGTTTAGTATCAGTTAATTCTGGGTCAAGTATAGTTTCATTTTCCCACATCAAAACATTCTTAGTATACTTATTAACACTTGATTTTGGGATTCCGGTAACATTTTATTTTCTTCATTGCATATTCTTCGGTAGCTCTCCAAATTTAGGCTGATATTATAAAGTTGTATGCTGCGCTGTTATAGTTTCCACTATTGACTTCAGAGTTTGCACTTGTTATCATAAAGACTGATTGAGATTGATAACTTGATCATTTTAACAGAAATAGATCACTCTAACATTTGTTTGTAGAAGGCAATGCATTTATTATCATTGGAATTTTCTCTTGCATTCGGACTAGTTGCCGTGTTACATAATTTAGAACGGAAAGCTTATAGTTTATTTGGACAGCGTTGGGTTAAGTTTGATTTTTGGACTACGAGATTTCAAATTTTGTTTGCACTAATTTCTTGTGCTACTTACTGTAGATGGATTCTAAACTACCAATTGACATTTTGGAAAATGTCATGCAACTGGCTACGGAAGGCTGCAAAGCAATTGCAAACTACATACGAGAAGTAAGAACCTGCCTCATTTATGTGATTGATATAGGAGTAATAACATGGTTCACATTCATTTCATCGCTTAATTCCCAATTTCTTTATTGGTTGACAGATTTTGCTGGAGAACACAAAGCAACTTGAGTATCGACGGGGTTCATAGTTTTATACAAGTAATGTTTCCTTTTTGCTTGCATTTTAAGTTGGTTTATTTCATGTCATACATATGAATGTATGATCTGATGCTGTGGCGGTTGCTGATGGTTGTCTTTTTCCTAAACTGCAGGTTCATCTGTTCATCAGTCATGCATTTTTTTTAATTAGAATTCTATAGTTTTCACCAAAAAATGTTGTTTGCATATGGTACTGACTCAAGCGGGAAAAGTAGAGGCGAATGTGATTAAATGTTGTTGTCACCTAGTGTTTTACCATTGAACCCTTAACAACGGTGTTTTGTTTCATTTAACCGAGTTTGAATTATAAATTTGTCCAATTTTTTCTTTGATTTCTTGAGGTTGTAAATCTTTAGAGTTCAAATTGTTATTAAATCTTAAAATTTCAGTAGAGCTTTCATTTCTCTGATGACTTAAACATTATCAAAGTAGTTTGTGTTATGGAGAGGTGTATAAGACATGCCTTATAAATATTTTTCCACCATTTTTAAAGGAAAGTGTTAGCATAGACATATCCTCTCCAAAAAAAAATTCTATTTGTTTTTTCAATTTCCACATCTCCGCCCTAGATAAACTTCTCTCCATTTTTTCCCTTCAAATATCACTAATATCCCCTCGTTATATTTCAATGGTCTAGATCCTCACATTATTCCCTCATGTTTTTCTCCACTTTACAGGATCCTAATTTGTCAACAACACACAATTATTAACAAAATCATTTGAATTCAAGTAGAGCCCACTAAATCATGTGGTCTCAAGCTTAAATTTAGATAAAACGCTCATCTCCATGTAGGTTGTATTTAATTATTTCTAGGTCCCCAATACATACAAAAAATGCAATTGTCTTGTTTATTCGTCTAATCAATCAGGTAAACATTGTGGTACTTGTATTGTGATGAACCCGCCTTCTTTAAGCACTTTGCCCTTCCCTATAGGGCCTTGTGTTTGGGGATGTGGAAAATTGTTTTTCGGCCTCCCTAATTTACTTCCAGGTAATGTGACCAATTTGCCCATAGAAGGCATTCGGCATCTACATTCCGAAACACCTTCCATTCAGTAAGTACGTACCAAAACACCTTCCGGCTTGAGTTCTTTAGCAGCTTAAGTTATTGGCTAGAAACACGTTCCTACAAACAGAAACTCTACAATTTCGGCATGTTCTTTAGCAGTTTTGTCTGTTACTATAAGTCGGATTTTTTTTTAACTCAAATAACAAACTGTAAAATTATTCTACCAAAAAAAAATAAAGGGTAAAAAGATTTTTATACGGGTAGAGGTATAAACTGTAAAACTGGAAAATAAATTAATCTGTAAGGGTAGAAAAAAGATTTTTCTTTCCGTTTCTTTGGTTGATTTTTGGTCTAGGTGAGTTGAAGGGTGACTTAGTGTATGTGGTTGAATTGGTTTTTTGTGGTTTGGTATTTGAAGTGTATTTCTCCTCATAAACTTTTGTAGAGACAACTTTCACAATCGAGGTAGGTGTGTGGATCAAAACATCGCGACAGATCTCAGAGTTGAGTCCACTTATGATACAATCAATCAACACATCATTACTCAATCCATATACTCTATTAGCTAACAAGGTAAATTGAAGATAATATTCAGCAACAGTACCAGTATGAATCAATTTAAATAATGTAGCACGAGGACATTTATAGATCAATAAACCAAAATCAAGTTCTAAGGCACGAGTAAATTCAATCCATGAACGAAATGGATTTGATTGTTGTACCATTTGAAATCAGCGGACCGTAACCAAGAACCTGTAGTTACTGATGCATCGTGTTCCATCGTAGCTCCCTCAAAGACACACAAGCATTTTACTATAATAACAACAATCACCTCAGTTATCATAATCTAATTTTTTATGTCAACTCATTTTAACTATGTGGAATCGATATGTAGATTTAACTCGTAAAATAAAATAAATAAAAAAATATGACAAAATTAATAATTATTAATTTGAAATTAAAAATAAAATTTAAATATTAGATAATTCACACTTAATTGATCTTCTCTCATTTTTATTGATTAAATATGACTAAAGTCATGCATTTTAATAACAAATAACACAACAACTATATGTCCATAATATATCTTGTAAAAAAATAATATCTCTCGTTTTTTTCACGTATTTAATATGGACTCTTTGAATCATGCATGTCATGTGAGAATTAATATTATATATGATTGAAATACAAAATGATTATGTAATTTAACCCATATAGTTTTATTTTATTTTTACAAAACCCCTATTATATTATATATATTTTTTTACAATATTTATTATTTATCAAATAATTATTATAGTTGAATGTCCACAAATCTTAACTCAGCTGACAAAAATGTCAAAATTGTTAGGTCGGATATCATTTGGTCTGTCTACAAAAAAAAACTTATTATTTTTAAATAATCGCATAAAATTTTGCTAATAAATATGTTTTTTCCCCCTTATAATATGGGACGGATGGAGTATATGGTAACTGCTTATGTGTATTTCGCAGGAAGATATGGGAAGGTCAATCATTTCGAGGTTTTATTACTTGATAAAGATCCCAATGACATTGAGAATGAAGAAGGTTATGGAAGTTGCTGATGAAATTGATGTATCTTATAGTATAGATTTTTTATTGTTTGTAAGTTCGTACCATATTCTTGATTATTTGTGAGTTGCATTAATGAATACTCATATATTGCTTTTTCAGTTGAGTTGTACTTATTTCTTTTGATCGTCAATGGTATGTTTTGTATTTCTATTTTGTTTTCAATTTTTTTCTTTGATTATTATTAATGAATATTATTTTTAATTAGAATTAGTTTCTTAGCCTCTATTTTTTTTTTCGCGTTAATTTTAATCTTGTACTCATATTGTATGCTTTTTTAAGCATCAAACCTATAATTTTTTTTTAGGACATAATGTGTATTTATGATTTAGAGCATATAGGAAGAAAAAAAAGATTTGAAGTTTAAAATTCATATTGAAACATAAAAATGACTAAAATGTCATTTAAAAAAAGATAAATGACTAAATCGCTAATTAAAATTAAGTTAAGGGACAACAAGTATAATTTGATTTTTTTTTCTATTATTTTTTTACGTGTTTTCTAAATTATTGATTTTTAAATTACAAGTTAGACTCAAACGATCACATCCTGTGGTCAACGTTCTATCGCAAATTACCATAAAAGCATATAAAAAAAATACACTTTTAACACACTCTTAGGAAATAAGATCCAATTAAGTAAACTTCACTCGATCATAGAGACACTAGTGTTGGATGCAAAGTGATAATGAGTGTGTTGTTAATGCTCGTATAATTACAACATTAGGAGACGGGCCAACTTTTTAAAATGTTACTACTACGTATATTTTTAAACAAAATAAAATAAAAGGAAAACTTAACAATATTAGCCTTAAACAAACGCACAAACAAGGAATGGTTTTTATGATCAATCACAGATTTTTTTATGTTAAATTTGAACTTATAACTTATAGTTTATAAATTGAGAAAAATGTATATGTACAGAGACAATGTAAATTAATTTTACACTGTTAATAATATTAATCATGTATTCCGTCAAATCACCTCACTATACCCCACTACAATTATATGACATGAAAAAATATTTGATTCATATTGGATGTTAATTAGTGTAAAATTAATTTATACTGACAGAACATATCCATTAAACTCTTATAAATTCATATGAGAAAAAAAATATGATTGGTAGTTATCTTTTTATTATGAATTTTTAATTTATTTTACTAAGTTAAATTATTTTTTTCAAACACAATTTTAAATAGTGTTTAAACTTATAACTTATTATTTTTTCTTCCAATTATACTCTTATTATTTTATTTAAAAGCTATTTTTACCCGTTATAGTTTATTGTAAATTTACTCAAAAAATTATTATAAATTAAAATAAACTAAATATGCATTAGTAGAGACTCGCTATATGTACAACTGTTCTACATTAAGTACGGTAGGAACAAAGACATTCGGACCGAGGTAAATTCTCAACCTTATATAACTTTCCTTTATGGAAAGCCTTAACTTGCATTTGGGAGCAGTTTCAAAATCACATTGTGTGGTAATTAGGAAATGGTAATAGTATTAATTTTTGGCTAGATAAATGGACTTCTAGTGGCTCTTCTCTTAGTAGTTCTACTACAGTGAGACGGGTTCATCTGGATATTAATATAGTTGAATTTGTAAAACGAGTAGATCAATTTCTCAAGAATTTTCAAGGCACGAAGATATATTCTTTCTTTGTGAGCTTCTATTTAAATGGTAAACACCATAATATTATCGATCAATGGAATAATTTTGCAATTGCAAGGAGAGTTGAAAGAATCAATCTACTCTTATTATAATTACCTTATAATTATGATTCTCCATATATACCAACAATACAAATTTGCCTTTGACTTATTTTCGGAGACTTATTTTCGGGCACTTGTTCGGGCTTGGCTGAAATTTTTTAGTATTTTAGAGGTTAGTTTAATCAGTGTAAAATTGAAATTTTTAGGAATTCATTTAAGACAAAATTGAGATATTTTATTCAAAACTGATATTTTTATTTAAAACCGAGATTTTATCCAAGCTTTAAAAAAATTCTAGCTCCACCGCTGCCCTTTCCTATAGGGCCTTGTGCTTGGGGGAATGGTAGAACAAGTTGGTAGCTTGGAGGGAAACTTAGTACAAGAAATAAATACAAATGTTGAACTAAGAGGAGTGTGAATTGAAAAAAGCCAATTTAAATCCCATATTGAAGGGAACATACATCCTAGTAGTATCTATATATGGAAGGGTAGTTTCTTGGGTGTGCCCCAACGGTACTTAGTTGCCTTGGTGAGATATAAATTTTTCAATACTAAAAAGTTTAAGTTTTTTAAAATAGAGGATCAAAAACTTGACTTTTAAAATAGGGGATTAAAAATTTAAATTTTTTAAAATAGGGGGACAAAAAATGCATTAAAGCCAAAAAAAAAAATATTGTTTTGATTTGACATAAGAGTGATCGGCTGGAAAAACAAATATAGCCGAATAAAAAATTTCTCAATCATCAAATATGGCTACGATTCACTATGGAAAATAAATTAGGGTTCTAAATCATATAACAGTGGCTCTGATAGCACATGTAAGAATTATAGAGATTGATATATTATGTGAAATTAAAACACGCTTACTTGATAATCATAATCACAAATCATCGTTACCGGATACGCCTATATCGGAACTCACCACATTTCATTAAAAACTAAACGTTTAATACAACAGGGAATATTCTCAAACCTATGGAAGCTAGCCCAAGAATTGGCCGCCATAGCAAGAGTATGAACAACCAAATTCGCTTGCCTCCTAACAAACTTAACCTCAAAGTTTATAAAAGATGACATAAGACTAAGGATATCATGAACAATTGACAAAAACTCAGAGTTGCCTCTCCGCTTCATATGAATGGTATCTATCAAAACTTTCGAATCACTTTCAAATTGAACTCGATCCAATCACTATCAAAACTTACACAGACCTACACTTGTTTCTACACAAATCAAAATTAGTGTCCAAAGTCCATTATTCTTGATCACAATTATCGGGCCTAAGCATCATCTAATGGATCACAATAACATCAATCCATTTTTATTAAAATCAAAACTCACAATTGATTGTAGCCCACAAAATATTAGAAAATATTCTAACATGGAGATCATAGGTCTCCACGCCGGCTGGAAAAGAAAGGTTCTTACTCTGAGAAAACTTATCAAAAAGAGTCAAAGCATTCAGGTCAACAACTCGACATTTGCCTACTTCAGAAGGATCCAATTAAAGTTGCCCAACTACTTAAACACAAAACCTTTGTATCCTAGAGTAGACTTGTCGTTCAACATATAAAAACTCTAAAAAGAACCACGATTTAAAAGTATAGTTTAATCAATGTCCAATATATTCATTTCATATTATATTCAAAACGTGATTTAACCCATTCTTTCATGCATCACATATATATAAACTCATATGTTTTATTATTATTTATATAATAATTAAAAGAATAAAATAAAAAAGTAAATTTTGTGAGTGTGACTAAAAAAATTATATTTAATTTAACCATATAAAAATAATTATAACAAATGAATCAATTGTTAAAAAAAATAACAAGGAGTTGTAAACGACAAAAAAAATGAATAGTCGTAAAAACCAAATAATGAATAGGGGTTGTTTATTTTATATAATAACTTTTCAATCAGATGATAATTTTTAATGTTTTTATTGATATTATTTTTATAATATTTGGATGAGATGGTAAAAAATCTGGCAAAAATACCATATTCACACAATAAAAAAGTGTGCAATCAACTATGGCTTTGGGCTTTATCCTCATTCTCAGATCTCAATCCTATTAACATTTTATCCTACGTATTGTCAACCAAATATATATAGTTAAAAGATGGATGTTGCTGCATATATTTAATATACTCAATTGAAATGAATCAACTATCAAATGCACTACTATTCAAATCAATCAGCTCAATAACACTAAAACAACTATTACTATCAAGACAAGATATGAAAACCAAAATTATATTATTTTAAATTAAAAGTTGTTTTTTTTTAAGAAAATAGAAATTATACATTTTTAATTTTGCTTTATTGATATATACATATGAAAATTAAATAGTTTAGAAAAATGTGGCTTATTTTGCACTATTTATATATCTTATTTTGACCGTATTTTTCTAAAAATATATAAATGTAAATATTATCATACAAGATCTTGTTTGATTTGTTTCGATGAATATTTTCAAAATATCAAATTTCTATAATTTTTACTAATAGACAATTAAAGATATTTGTAATCAAAATTATATATTGGCGTTGCAATGATCAATGGGTTATTATATTTTGAGACGGAGTGATTTTTTTTTTTGTATAAGCTTAAGAAAGTAGGTATAAACCCTTCTTGTATGAAAGTTGAAAAAAAACAGAATGCAAAATTTGTGGTGACCAAAAGTTGAACTAGGGACCTTCAACTCCAGAAACAACCTTAAAAGTAAAAACACACTACCTATCAGTAGGCTACACGCACAAACTTGATACCATTTCGTCCAAACTAATATTTAATGCATTTAACATTACAAAAATACTATAGATATTATGATAATTTTCTATATTTTGAGATGGACCGTGACCCGACCGTGCCACCCCTAGCTCCGCCACTGCCGATAGATTAGTAAACAATGGTTATGTATATCTTCTAGATTTTGGTGGGATGACTACCCTGAGGTTAGGAGTGAACTTGTGCATAACATGCTCCTTATCGGTTCTCCCTACTGTTTTGTGGAGGTCTTGGTCTAATAGCCCTCCTTTTTACTTTTTATTTTCACTTAATATATGAAAAAAATAAAATCACGCGACAGTACTTTATATACCACTTGTAGTATAAAATAGGGAGAAGATTTTAATATTTTTTGTGGAAAGAAATATGCAAAAAAAGGGAGAAATATATTATTAGTATTATTTAGTACCAAAATATAAAATAAAAAAAATAGATATATGACACGCAAGCGTGCACAGAATAATTTATTACATTAGATTCTCTGTAATGATGTATGTTTGTACTTTATAATAATAAATAGTAATTAGGTTAGCAATTAGGATTGTATTGCCGCTGCTGCAATTCCTCTCCCTCCGATTCATACCTTTTTTCCAGAGCTTCTTCTTCTTCTTCTGTGAGTCACTTCTCATCTCGATCTCTTATTTCAATTATTTCTTATTATTGCTCACATAATTTTAATATTGCTCGCTCAGAATGGATGATCGCATTAGTGAATTACCCGATGAAATCCTGTCTTATATCCTCACCATGTTATCCATTCAAGATTTGTTGAAAACAAGTGTACTGTCTAAAAGGTGGTGCAAGCTTTGGGGTCTAAAGAAAGATCTATACTTTGATATACATAATATGCTTGGAACCGAGGAGGAATTACTGCAAACAGGGCATCTCACTGTAGATTCTATAATTTCTACAACTCCATGCATCAATTTGGATTTTACTCCCAAAGAATTTATAAAACGAGTAGATCAATTTCTCAACAGTTTTCCTGGCACATCAATTGATTCTTTCTTTGTAAACTTCTATTTAGATTGGGATCATAGCAACACTGTTGATCAATGGATAAGTTTTGCAATTGCGAGGGGAGTACACAGAATCGATCTACTCTTTCGATGGAGGCCTTATATGAATCTCACAACTCAAAACAAACTTTATAAATTTGACTTTGGCTTATTTTCAGATACTAATGCTTCAACTCTAAACCATTTGCGTCTTGAAAACTGTCTTGTTTGCCATCCCACCAACCTTGACTTAACTCCATTCAAACATTTGAGATCTCTTTCACTTTTAACCGTAAAAGTGGATGAAATATTCATAGAAAGTTTGTTATCTAATTGTCGACTCCTTAAAGAGCTTTGCTTAGATGACTGTGAGTTCAAATCATCAACACCAAAGATAGTAAGTTCATCCTTATATCATCTCAATGTGACAAGATGCTATAATCGATCCAACAAATGGAATGCCATCAAATTCATTAAGTTAATGTTAGTGGACTGCCTCAAACTCACTTCATTAGAATGTTGTGGAAGTGATCTTTCTACCTTGAACATTTATACCCATATGTTAATGCTGAAGAGAATCAACTTCTGCGTTTCATTTGAAGGATATCTTGGTGCATTTGCTCTCTGTGCAACTTTTCCTCAACTTGAGATTATGCGTTTGGAAATAATATATACTATGGTAAGTCATAAAGTGTTGGACGAGTGATTTTATTTATTTATTTTATTTTGCATTTCTTTGTCTCTTGAATTATAATTTGAACCATGTGCGTTTTTGTTCAGGTTACAACTTCCCTGAAATTAGCTCAACCACTCAAACATCTTAAACAACTGGACTGCATCATTGACTTGTTGTTACGGGACACCATAAATGGCGAGTGTGATCTTATGGTGATTTTAAACATCCTTCAAGCTTCTCCTCTTTTGCAAAAACTTTCGATCATGGTGGGTGGACATGATTGCTTTACTTTTTAATGGTTATCCTTCTAATTTTTATCCATGAATTTAGAAATAAATTTACAGTTTAAACATTTTTATATTTACTTGCCCACCCATTATCTTTCCAAATCTAACTTTTAATTTGAAACCTCGAGGAGTTGCAACTCTATTTTATTTTTATAATATTATAATTTTTTTTTATTAGTTTAGATAATTTTATTAGATACTATTTTGATTTGTATTCGTTAGTTCAAACATTCATGCTGTGATTTTAATTTTATCTTGTCAGATTGCAAATCCAAAACTCTTTGAAGAACAAAAAGATATTAGGGATGTTGAATTATTCTCTCATGACGAGATAAAAGTTATTGAATTTGGAGGTTGTGTTGGTAATTGGTTTGAAATTGAGTTTGTTATGAATGTTCTAAAATATGCCCACAAGCTTGAGAAAATAGTTGTGAGTCCCTATTGGAGAGAAGATGACTCATTGGATTGGAAGTCTGATCCTGAATGGTTTGAAAGTGGGCGTGAAAGGATGTTTGGAAAACTCCAAGGCGAAGAAGCAATAGGACTAGAAAAACTTGTTCTCATTTAAGATTTGGCGAGGACCAAGATTGGTCCATATCATAGGAATCTTTTGGTCAGGAATGTTGCAAATAGTTGCGAGTCCCTGATGACTCATTGAATTGGAATTCTGATCCTTTCTAGTTCCAAAGTGAACGTGATAGGATGATTGAAAAGCTCCAAGGCGAAGAATAGTAAGAAAAGAAAAACTCGTGTTCATATAATATTATTGCTTTGCATTTTTTATGTACTAATTTATAGATTATTATCAACATTGTTCATAATTGTGTTGGTTATGATCATTGCATTTTGACTTGTATCATATTTTTGTGCTCAATTTATCTCTTCGCCCATATAGTTGATGCATACAATTTAGATTTGGTTTTATAGTTTGTTCTTATTTTTCCTTTAAAATGTACTTGATTTTAAGATATAATATAAGATATAATATAAGGTATAATATAAGGTATAATTTATATGTAATGATTCTATCTTTAGGACTTTATATTCCCTAATTCATTCATGCTGAGTCATATTTATTGACATGTGTGAAAAATTGTGTGCAAATGTACATTAATAATGCAAATTAGTGTTGGCGCAGCAGTAAAACACTTAGAACAAGCCACTATATATAGGCACAAATCGAACCTATCACACACACTGCACTTAGGTGCAAATCAAGCTTCAAGAAGCAAAAACAAGAAGATGAAAATGGTGGAAGTATTGTGAGAGAGAGGAAGAGTAATAGAGAGAAGAGAGAAAATTTTATTCGTCCACAATGGGCACTCAACAAATGGTTACAAGTGAATGTGTATATACACAAAGTTTCTTAGAACACAAGTAACCTAACAAACACAACTAACTTCTAACTTCTCTAACTAACTTGACAGCTATTGTTTAACAAACAAGTAACTAACATGAATTAGCACTAATCTCAACAATTAGAATAGTGAAAAAATAGTAGAAGTGGTATTATTATACTTTGACAGCAGGTAGTTAGCAATTTCATATTAATGATATGATTTGGTATGTCTCTTTTCATTGCAAGTTTGAGGATTGGAGATCAGAGGACAATGCTTCAAAAATGGAACAAAATCTTTGTAATCACATGTGTTATGGAAGTTTCTGTGGATCCTCTTCAACTCGTTGTTAAGTATAACTTCTAATGACAAGTACCAATACTCATTCAGATCCTCTGCAACATTGCAACTCTCGCCAGTGGATTAATCTAATGCCTGACATTTAGTAAAGGATGCATGTTGAGTACTATGGTAGCCAAAGTGAATGCATTTGGCATAATCTTCTTCTTTTTTTCTTTCAAGTTAAGTTGTTAAGCAAAGGATTTATTGAAGTATACAGTACTACTTCAGTATTTGCCGAGTCATGTAAATTGATTTGATTGCATTCTTCAAATTCCATTATCTTATAGTATGTGTCCTAGTTATCATAACAAAATGTTTTGATCACAAGATTCGTGTATGTGGCTGTATCAGGTGGTTGGAGCTAACTGGTATCTGCTTTCAGTAGAATCGCAAGTGCGGTGTTGGCACAGAGAGATGAACAATGCTACCCTCTTTCATGCATCATATTTGGGCTGTGAAAACAGAAAAATGAAACAGTGGACCTACTTCTCAATAGTACATGTATTTTTGTTGACCCTGATGAAATCAAGGACACAAAGACCTTTAATTTTGCAAGTGTGGTTCAATAACATCAAGTCCATTCTAAAAGCATGACAAAAATAATAAATTTTGTCATATTTTACAGTTCTCTTGGACAAAACCTCAAGACAAGCACTTACGTACGTCCCGGAGATAGCTTTTGCAATTTTCAATGCCGTTGTATTGACATAAACTTAATTATCAAGAAAATATCATATAGTTCTTGTGTAAACCACAAATTCAAATCATTTAGACTTCAAATTACCATTTTTGTAGGAAAGCTTGTGGCAGAAGAAACAACAATTCAATCTAAGTATGGTGGTATGCAAGCCATTATTAGGCTCACTGAGAACAAGTAAAAACAATTGGAAGCAATTATATTTTAAAACTGTTTCCAAAAAATTAATTAAGAACCAAAACAAAACAAAATTTTCATTGTAATTATATATTATATATATGCATCAATAAGCTGTCCAATGTAATTAATTATACAATCATTTCAGTAAATATAATTAGTAGTAGCGACTAATAAGTGATAAACATCCCACCATTATCAATTCCATAATTAAACATAATATAAAGTACTTTAAACATATGCAGTGAAAACCTCCATACTAAACTCGCTCAATAAAGCAGTAATACCCTTTATCAAAGCCAAGCTTAATTGCCTTCTCTTCCAACTTTTCTTTAAGTCCAGGAGTGGTTGTCACCACGACAACCTTCTGTGCCTTTCCTTCTCTCTTATCTTCGGATATTAGGAAGTGATTACTTGCTTGGTCCGTCTCCTCATCAGTTGAAACCACATACTCTGAGAAACCTATGTCATTGCTAACAGCAAGTGACTCATTCTTGAACCTTTCGATTGCAGCTTCTAGAGCTTGTTGTGCCGCCCTTAAGCGGGCTTCGCGAGCCGCGTCCTCTCTTGCCTTCCTCGCGGCTTCTTGACGGGCGCGAGACTCGCGCGCCGCCTTACTGTTGTAGTCATTGAAGATGTGGTTGAAGGAGTTGTCAGCCATACCTGGAAAAAAAAAATTAGAACAAGCACAAACACAAACATGAAAATGAGAAGAATGAAAAGTTTAATTAATAAATAAAATAGTTACTAATGAAAAGTTTAATTAAGATGTGAAGTGTTTGATCTTTACTATTGTTTAGATCAAGGACATGTTAAAGTTTTGAGGAGAATGATGAATCTAGGGTGACATTTAACAGGGTGAAGTAATAAATTTAATTATCTTCTATCAAACACTGCATTTTTTCTAAACTAGGAGTATTCCACCACCACCATTGTTCCCTAGAAAATCAATTTCAAAATCATTGACTAATGAACCAACTTATTACACAAAACATTTGATGAAGAATGTTAACAGAAATGCCAGGATTATAAAAAAACATGTCAAGGATGAGTTTTGAAACTTGTTAAAAAAGTTTAAAAATGAAAACTTAAATGGTTAGAGGAGAAAGAGACTGTGTGATGAGATATGATAAGGAAGAAATTTGTTTTCTTTTGGCTCAAGTTTTTGTTAATGTGAGTAGTGATCAAGTTTTTGTTTGTAAGAAATTAACAAGCCAATAGTTATATATATAGTGGTGAGTGAAGATCAACAACATATGTGTGAGTGAAGATCAATAGTTTTTGTGAAATTAGGAAGAAAAAATGACATATTAAATTAGTTAAGGGAGAATGATCAATCTAGGACATGCTAAGTTTTAAAAAACTTTTGAACTAGGCTCAAGATGAGTTGTGAAACATGTTAAAAAAGTTAAGATCACTTAGATGGTTTGTTAAAGGAGAGAGACCTTGTGATGAGATGATAAGAAACAAGTTTGCTTTTTTTTTTTTTGTTCTTTGAAGTTGTGGTTTTGGTTTGTTAGAAATTTACAACCCAGTCATTGTATATATACTTGGGTTCTTTTAGTATATATAGTGGTGAGTGAAAAACACAAACAACATATGTGTGGTGATTCCACTTGTTTCTTCTTAAAATGAATAATAATAATAATAATTTACTATAAAAAATTAATTATAATTATTATTATGAAATTAGGAACAAAAAATGACATACATATTAAATTAGGATCATACTAACCAACCAGTGAGCCGTGTGAAACAATCCGTAAACGAGGTTCCAAAACCATTATATTATATATTATTTAGTATCATTAACTAGTCTATCAATGCACTAATTAGCATTTTCCATTATATTATTATACCTAACATGATTGTATATATAGTTGATTGATTGATCGGTTGTAGTAAAAGTAAGGCTGACAATGAACCGAGGGAACTCGATCAAAGTTCAAGACTCAATTCGTTAATTGAACCTGAAGGATTGGTTTCGTTTTGGGAATTGATTTTGAATTTCAACGTCTGAGTTCACACAAAAATCCCCCACACCCAAAAGTTTGTGATGCTCCGTTTTCGTTCTGAGTTCCATCGTCTTTTGCGAGGTCAGTAGGTGATTTTTGGGTTTGACCGTGTATTATTTGTATATTTAATTTTATAACACTTCAATAAAAATTGACATAAATTCTAATTTCTATTTTCGAGTTATTTGTAAACTTAAATGAAGTCGAATTGGAGCTAGAAAGAAGAAAAAAAGGTGTCGAACTTTTAAGTTGAATTTCAGACTAAAAACGAATCAAATTGTTGATGAATTTTAAACTAGCATAATTCAAACTAAAAGATAATTAAGTCAAAATATAGTCGAGTTTTAGACCGAACCAATTTTTATCAAATCGAATGGGATTAATTGAACTCCCCTTTAACTTAATTTCATCCTAATCCTAATAGAAATAGGGGCGCGTGAGTGTAATAAAAAGAATCATTAGAATAAGTGATGAGATCTTCCTAATAAGTAATAGGGACTATTTTGATCATTCTTTGACTCATGTCAGTTGTAACAATGACACACAAACACAAGTTATGTCACATGGAAAGTTATTTTTTCATATTAAACCTCCCAAAAACTATTAAACCTGCTTAACTGATTTTTGAGTTATTTGATTTGAACTAACGAGTCGAATCGAGTTATTTGTGAATTCAAATGAAATCGAGTTTGAGTTAGAAAAAAAAGTGTGGAACTTTCCAGTTGAATTTTAAGCTAAAAACAAATTATGTTTAATAACATGTCAACAAACATAATGGTTCTGGGAAGAAGAGGATATCTCAACATGTTTTGTGTGATGATACTACTTATTAAAGTTATATAGTTGGTTATTCCTTGAAGATGACTTGTTTTATATATATCACGTTACTGATTTTGGTTAATGTTATTGAAATGGCTATTAATTCTGAATTCATAAATCCTTCTTTTAGAATAGCATAAGTGACCGTTATCATAATAATTCTTTTGACTGACAATGACGTTTTGAACAGGTAATGTGAATTAGCAAACATAAGTCATGTTTTGTGTGATACTTACTGAAATAGTACACACTAATTCTATTTGCAACTTATTCCTTGTGATATTGACTCATTTTGTATCACGTTCTATTTTGATTAAAATATTCTAACATCTGATAAGAGTTTTTTGCTGATTTTGATATATATACATGGAAAGTTTTTTCTCCCTTCATTATATGCCCTGCTATTATAAGAGTTGCTTTGTGGGTGACTTGTATTGCAAGCAATTGTGTAACCCCTATAAATTGTTTGTAATGTGATTTTCAAAATCTCAATGGATTCATATTACCAAAATCATCTCTATTCTCTCTTGAGTTTTAAATTACAATTAGTGTTAAGTTTCATGAAATTCATCTTCTGTTTGTCTCGCTTAGCAACATTTATCTCGCTAATCCGCAATTGTTATCCTGCTGCGCAAATTTTGTGTTGATCACAGACAGTGTTCTAACAATTGGCATCAAGAGTCTGGTCAAAGAAGTACCTAAAGCTAATGGATTGGTTCTCTTCATGAAGAGCCTGATCATCTCTTTTTGAACAAAAAGTCAAAGTCATCTTAAGGTAAGATTTGTAATTATTATTATTTTTGTTGCTAAAAGTAAGATTTGAAGTTTTTATATGAGTTAAGGATAATGTTTGTATTGATTAAAAAAATATTCCCTCCGTTTTTTTCTTAATCATCTAGTTTCGTCAGATTTAACATTTCTAATTAACCATTCATTTAGTGTTTTAAGGATACGATTTGTCAATTGTACTTGTACCCTTTTTCAATTACTCTTATCTTTTTCAAACTAATTAATGCTATATATTTGAAAAACTTATTTTAGGTACTAATAAGTTGATATCATATTATTGCTTTGTGTTATTTAGGTACTAATTTATAGATTGTTATTATCAACATCGCTCATAATTGTATTGCTTATGATCATTGCATTTTGACTATATCATGTTTGTGCCCGATTGTTCTCTTCGCCCATATATTTGATGCAAACAAAGGGCACTAAAAAAAGATCAAAGGCGGGCCATAAACACATGCACAAATCATCCTAAGCAATATAGTGGAAAATTGAAATCACCTGGTCTTGGCAATGATCAGCACATGAATCTGCCTCTTCCATTGCCGTGTGAAAGTCACTCTGTTCAATTGTGTCTGCCCATGGGAGGAGCTGAATTGGAGTGAAATTCACCACCACCGCCACAATTCCACAGACGGAAATGATTTTCAGGTCTTCAATTTCACCAGCTGAATAAAAATCACTGTTCAGTTTCTGCTTCTTCTGAATTACCGGAGATGCGTAATCCTTGTCTTGTTCCAGCTTACATCGCTTCAGATTCTGCGTTCCAGATTTCAAAGTAGACTTAATTGTCATCTTGAGGAACACAAAACCCTAATTGATTGATTCTGGCGGAAGAAAATGACGAAATTAATTAATTAAATAATATTTGTGTAAAAAAGGAAAATGAGAAGAAAAGAAGAAAGAAAAACAGAGAGGATGCTGAAAGTTGTAAAATTGAATAATTTAGCGTGGGAAGGGAATTGTTTTGGCGGAAGCGCCAATTTTATTTGGTGTGGAAAATATTTACAACTTTTTTAGTTTTACCCCATAATTTCAAGTTACACCCCTCTTAAATTTTAAAAAGGCTAATATACACTTTTTGCAGCTTAATTTTCATAAATTTCTAATTTTATTCTAGTGACTTTTCAATACTACATTTGTCCCTAATTATAAGATTCTGTTTGATAAAAATATATTATTCATTTACCTTATTTTAACCGTATTTTTTAATAATATATAAATGTAAAAATTAGTATATAAGATTTTGTTCAATTTGTTTTGATGAGAATTTTTAAAACATTAAGTTTTTATAATTTTTACTGATAGACAATTAAAGATATTAGTTATCAAAATTGTGCATTGGCATACGTGCAGTGGTCAAACAGAGTCTTATAATTAGAGACGGGGTAGTGGCATTTTTGCCTCTAACTTTAACCCATTTTGCAAAAAACTCGTTTTCAAATGATTTTTATAAAGTCAACACACATGTGGACAAAGCTTTGCATCCCGTGTTTTGTCACATATGCTGACGTGACATGTCAGTCATTGTCTACATGTGCGTTGATTTGGTCAAAATCAATTGGGGAGTCAATCTTTTGCAAAATGGACTAAAATTAGGGATAAAAAAAGGCTATTATGAAAGTTTGAGAGTCAAAATTACAAGTTTGTAAAAGTTAGAAAACTCGCAATTTATCCTTTTAAAAATCTAAATTACCTATGTTATTTTTTTTGCAATGGAACTGATGATCGAATTTAGAGCCTTTGACATACTACTCAAACCACTACCACTGTACCAAATCTAGATCCTAGTGGCTTATTATTCTTCTTTTTTTAATCGGTGCCTACATTATTCTAACTCATATTAAAACTTCAAATTAGTAAAAAAATAAAATAATAATAATTACAAATCTTACTTGAGTTCCTATAACTCTGACTTTGCCTAAATATACCAATCAAGATCCTATAAACTCGCTTGAATTAAGGTTGTATAAAAAGTACTTGAAATGTGTTTGCAAAAATATTTGGTCTTTTAAGAGCTGTTTTTAAACAAAAACTATACATGGATGAAAACTAAAAACTAATGAACTTACATAGACGAATTAATTATTTAAGCCTTTATTTTAAAGAAATGGGCCAATTCTATATATATATATGAGATGAGATGTTTTGACCTCTTATTTTTCTGTCAAAATAAAAAAGTCTATACTCTTATTTGCCAATATTTTATTTAACGAATAAACATAAAACAAAAAAAAAGGACCGTATTGTTTTTACTCAAAAAAAAAAAAAAAAACTGTATAAACAATTTTCTGTGTGTTACAGTTACAGATTATAAATTAAGCTAGAGGTTTGGTGAGGGGTTTGGATAATAAATTATAAGTCTTGAGTTTGATCTCTACTTTCATGGTCAACCAATATATATATATATTATTTACCAAAACACAAATTTTAAATAGAAATAAAATCTAATTTTTAAAATACATATTAAATTTCAATATAATAATTATACATCTAAAACCATTTTAAGTCTAAAGCATCCAAAAAACATACATTTTCTTAAAAAAACACTAATTTTCGCCACCGCATAACCAAACACCAAAGTTTGTTGTGTTACTTGTAATCGTAACCCCAATATCTACTACTATAAAAGAGGCTCACCCACTAATATATTATTATTATTATTATTGAAAAACATATTATTATATTAATGTCAAATATAATATTAGTTTTAATATCACCAATAATTTGGTACAAAAATAGAGATGAAGATGGAAATAGAATGTGTATTTGAGATGAGATTGGAGTGTTTATCGGTGCTAAAACAAAGTGTTTTTCGTGTGATTTTCATGTCAATGTTATTGGTCTTCTTAATATTCACTTAATTGGATACATGAGCTCAACTTAGGACCCGTTGATTTTGAGTTGGACTCAAAAAGAGTGGTTGACGGTTTCTTATCATTTATACCAAATACTACAAAGTTTGGGGATATTATAAAAAAAAATTGTACATCACGTTTTTCTAAAATTTACAACGACTTAAATGTAGAGTCGAGAAAAGCAAATGAAATTGCTCATAGTTTTAGTAAGGTAATCTTATTTTGAGCTAGTCCCTGCCCTATGCGTTGTTTGATATACCACATTTGATTAAGAAAATATTGTAATAATAATAATAATATAACATAATTTTCTGTCAAAATAATAATATATAGTAATTCAACAAGCCACAAAATAATTTTAATAATATAAATTTTCTGTCAAAATAGCAAGATGATGATTGAATAATATGCATGGGCTGACTTGACTGACTAAGTCATAGTTCTTCCCTCTCACAATTTCCTTCCTCTTTCTATTTTCTTTTCATTTTATTTTTCTTCAACAACGACAACATAGCCATCAATTTATATCTATCTTGCTTAACTCTTCAACGCTCCAAATTCATTCTTGAAAATAAACAAACTGTCCAATAATTCATTCTTTCTGCATGTTTAACAAGGTTAGTGTTTCCTTAATTTAATTTTATGTTTCTTTCATGAAATTAACCACATGAGATTTTTCTTTAACTACCTTTCTACTTTTTGCAACTTGTTATTTTCCTTGCTTTCACCGAAACCAAAACAGTACAAGGTCAAAACTGTTTTTATTGATTTAACTTAATTAGTAGTATTACTATTAATTACTTGCTAATTAATTCATGGATTTTCCTAACTATGGTTCCTTATGATTTTTTGTTATATGCTACTTTTATTTATCCATTGTGGTAGTTCAATATCATGCTTCATCATTGATTAATTCAACTGGTTGATGTTGATGGATTTGTCTTTATTTTTATTTTTAACTTAATAACTTAGTAGCATATAAATTAGATTCAATTATTTTATAGCTACATTAATTCATTTGAACTAATATAACTATTGGACGAAAAGGAGTTTCTAATTTGATGTTGGATTTTGCTTTTGCAGGTATAAGTCTTGTGTTGAGTTGAGTATTATAGTGTTTGCTGCAAAAAAGCTTACTTACTTGTTCTCATTGGATGCACAAGTAGTTTAATCATGAACGGAAAAGGACATAGATTTGTTAGGTGAGGTTGCTCAATCCTACTGATTCTGCATATTTTTAATAATCTTATTAGAATAATATGTTTAGCTTCCATCTTTAGGACTGCTGGGTCATATTTATTGACATGTCTGAAAAATTTGTGTGCATGTTCTATAAACTGAAGCACAGACACGGACACTGGATGATACAACACGAACACTGATAATAATTTGTGAAAATGACTTAATTCAATGTGATAATAAGTGTCGGTGTCGGACACCGACGCGTGTGCGTCACTTGGACATGCTTAATCCGAGAAGTGTTCATGCTTCATAGTCTATAAAGTATGTTTGACATGTTGCCACCAAATTACAATAGTGAAACAATAATAGAAGTGGTAATATTATACTTTGGCAGCATGTACTAAGAATCTAAGATAATATAATATGCCTTTTTCTTAGTTTTCTGAGTCATGTAGTTAGCAGTTTCATATTAATAATAACATGATTTGGTATGTCTCTTTTCATTGCAGGTTTGAGGATTGGAGATCAGAGTCATCTTTTAGTATAGAGCAGAAAGATTATGTAAACAAAAGAAACGAGAGACCAAGTGTAAGTTCTGTTTTTAAGAGCATTGGGAGCGGACTTGAAAGTGGATTAGAGAAGATGAAGAAATTCAGAAGACCCTCTTCAGCAGTTCATCCAGTAAGTGAAGGACAAACAAAGAAATCGGCTTCTTCTAAGCGCGGAATTCTTGATCCACAGGGGCCAATGCTTCAGAAATGGAACAAAATCTTTGTATTCACATGTGTTATGGCGGTTTCTGTGGACCCTCTTTTCTTTTATATTCCGGTGATTGACGGAAAAAAAATATGTCTTGATTTGGATGAACCGTTGCAGACTACTGCCAGTGTTCTTCGCACATTCTTTGATCTTTTCTACATTCTTCGCATCATCTTTCAGTTTAGAACTGGGTTTATTGCACCTTCTTCTCGTGTTTTTGGGAGAGGTGAACTCATTGATGATCCTGTCGCCATAATGAAACGATATTTGAGTTCTCATTTCATCATTGACATTCTTTCAATTATCCCACTTCCACAGGTATCTCACATTTAAACTCACTGTTAAGTATAATTTCTAATGACAAGTACCAATACTTATTCAGATCCTCTACAACATTGCAACTCTTTCAAGCCAAATGTTAGTCGGGGATTAATCTAATGGCTGACATTTAGCTGGAGAGAGCCCAAAATATGTAAAGATCCATGATGAGTACTGTGGTAGCCAAATTGAATGCATTTGGCATAATTATCTTTTTTTTCTGTTATGATTCAAATAGTATATGAGAAAATACACTTGGCATACTATAATTGGTTGAGGTAACTGGACACATGGCTAGTGATCCTAACATCAAGAAAGTTTAGGTTATGCATAAATAGTGAAAGGAGGCTCAATAATGGGTATGAAGAAAATTGATGAAGTCTATTCTCTCTCCCTTTGGTACTCTCTAGTAGAGTAATGGTTAAGTCTTAGGCTTAATCTTCTTCTATCTTTCTTTAATGTTTCTTTTGTACTAAGAACACCAATTCTAATTGAGTTCTTATCTATCAATTTTAGTTTTAATTCAATAATCAATTTGCAATTATCAATATTTCATACTCTCAATTTTGGGAACCCTTACATTTTCTTCTTTTAAGTTAAGTTGAATTGGTGAAATTCAATGTTTATAATGAGTTAGTTATTAAGCGGAGTAACTCAACTCAGAGTTACTACTGGAGTAACTTGAAAAAAAGATGTGAAAGACATAATTTTGTTGTTAATTCTTTTGGCATTTCAGGTTATTGTTTTGGCTGTTATTCCAAACTTGAAAAGCACAGGTCCATTTTTGGCAAAGGATTTGTTGAAGTATACAGTATTAATTCAGTATGTGCCGAGACTATTGCGGATTCGTCCACTATTTCAAGAAGTAACTAGAACTTCAGGCATATTGGCGGAGACCGCATGGGCTGGGGCTGTCTGCAATCTTTTACTCTACATGCTAGCCAGTCATGTAAATTGATTTAATTGCATTCTTCAGATTCCATTATCTTATAGTATATGTCCTAGTTATCATGACAAAATGTTTTGATCACAAAATTCTTGTATGTGGCTGTGGCATATCAGGTGGTTGGAGCTAACTGGTATCTGCTTTCGGTAGAATCACAAGTGCGGTGTTGGCGCAGAGAGATGAACAATGCTACCCTCTTTCATGCATCATATTTGGGCTGTGGACCGCGAAATGAAACAGTCTTCACACTTCTCAATCGTACATGTACTTTTGTTGACCCTGATGAAACCAAGGACACAAAGACCTTCGATTTTGGAATATTTTCCGATGCTCTACAATCACTTGTGATAGATTCAACCACGGAGTTTCATCAGAAGTTCTTCTACTGCTTTTGGTGGGGTTTGCGCAATTTAAGGTTGGTGAATGATAGTTTGTGTCCTTGTCTTAATATGCTAATGCAACATGCACATTTTAAGAACTATAGAACTTTGTATCCTTATCTTAAATTTTAGATTAGTTTATAGACCATTCTAAAAGCATGACAAAAGTAACAAATTTTATCATATTTTATACAGTTCTCTTGGACAAAACCTCAAGACAACTACTTACGTTCCGGAGATAGCCTTTGCGATTTTCATTGCCATCTTTGGATTGGTTTTATTCTCATTACTTATTGGAAACATGCAGGTAAGTGTTGATAAGGACTATTAGATCATAGACATAAAAGGTTTTTCAAATATATTTTACAGGGAGAAATTCTTGACACTCAAATTAACAAAAAAGGCATTTTCTATGGCAAGACACTCAATTTTCTCTAGATTTTCTTATATCACTATCCTGTTAAATTGATTCAAAATTTACCACAAAGTTCCAAAACCATTGGTTCCACAATTACTTTTGTTGATTAATGAGCTAATAGATTGAGTCGAACATTGTTACAGAAATATTTGCAATCTACAACGGTTAGGGTAGAAGAGATGAGAGTGAAGAGGAGGGATGCAGAACGATGGATGTCTCACCGTATGTTACCTGATAACTTGAAGCAAAGAATTAGAAGTTATGAACAGTACAAATGGCAAGAAAATAGAGGTGTTGAAGAAGAGACTTTAATTCGCAACCTCCCTAAAGATCTAAGAAGAGACATAAAGCGTCATCTTTGCTTAGCTTTAGTTAAAAAAGTGAGTATCATCCATAATCATTTCACCAATGTAAACACTTTTTGAGAAAATGAACATGTTTAATGAACTTTTCATATTCTTAATTTTTCATTAGGTGCCAATGTTTGAGAAAATGGATGACAAATTGTTGGATGCAATGTGTGATAGATTGAAACCAGTTCTGTATACAGAGAAGAGTTGCATTGTCCGTGAAGAAGATCCGGTTGATGAAATGATTTTCATTATGCGTGGAAAAGTCGCTACCATGACAACAAATGGTGGAAGAACTGGTTTCTTCAACTCATTCTTTCTAATGCCTGGTGATTTTTGTGGAGAAGAACTTTTAACATGGGCTTTGGATCCAAACTCCTCCTCAAATCTACCAACTTCAACTAGAACAGTAGAAACTATATCAGAAGTTGAAGCATTTGCACTCATGGCTGATGATTTGAAGTTTGTTGCTTCCCAATTTAGACGTCTTATCAATAGCAAACAACTTCAACACACTTTCCGGTATGACTTGATATCGTCTTTTCTCTTAATTTTGATGATGCATCGTTATATTTTATGGATTAGTGAAGTGCTTCATAAAATACGAAACAAGTTGCAAATATATAATTCACAAACATATGCTTTGTTTAGGTTTTGACTTTTGAGAGTAATGTGCTTATATAGTCTCATCAAACACATGTGTATATGTATTTGGAAGAGCTTATGAAAATACTGTGTGACATGTTCGTTTATAAGTTGTTCACAATTTGTTTCTGTAAGTTCTCTAGAATAGATAGCTTATATGTTAATGACATTTCCTCTTCAATTATTGAAATAACACATACATAGTGTTTATCTTCTAATTTTAATTTCAAAAGTAAAAAGAATTTTGTTAGACTTGCTCAACAATATATTTTTTTTTTTTTGCAGGTTATATTCGCCGCAATGGAAGACATGGGCTGTATGTTTCATACAAGCAGCTTGGCGTCGATACTGGAAAAAGAAGATCGAGAAGACATTGCGTGAAGCGGAAGACAAGCTACAAGATGCTCTAGCAAATGAGGAAGGGCCAACTATAAGCCTTGGTGCAACCATATATGCATCAAGGTTTGCTGCAAATGCATTACGAAACTTGAGAGAAAATAACAGACACAACAGAATGCCACAGAGATTGCTACCTCTTTTGCCACCAAAGCCAGCTGAGCCTGATTTCACTACTAAGAAACACTAGAGAATTTTAAGCTTTGATAGGATAGAAGCAAAACTACTAGTAGAAGTATGGTGAAAATTATTCATACTCCATTGTTATTTATATGCATATACATGTACATGTAACTCTGTAAATTTTGTTGGTGGTAATGTAGTTGGCCAAATATACCCTTAATAAGACTCTAAAATTAATTTATATTGAAAGCATATACGATTGAATACAAGTGTATAATTTTTTATATCGTCGGTGTATATAATTTATTTATTTTTTAAAATATGATTTCATAGTAGATTTATGTGGCTACATAATTTTTTTTATTATATATTATTAGCATAACAAATTTGTGAGAAAAAGTGGCATGCATTGCAATGTGTAAGTGTAAGAAATTTTTTTTTTATCAAGTAGTCTAGTGCCTAATTTTACACCATATTGTAATTAATTTTACACCGAAGTCCATTGAAAACTTATGTTTTTACAATTATTTTCTTAAATACAATTAAAAAAAAAATTAATCTTATGTGACAATATGGTGTGATATTATTAGATGCGAGTGTAAAATTAATTTACCGAGTATGGTTTAAAATTAAGGAAAATGCATGTCACTCATATACCACAATAACATATGTAGCAAGAGATTCAAACAAAGAGATAGTAACGTGGACTATGGCAATCCCACTTCCGGTTGCTTTTGTTGTTGCTGGAAAAAAAAGAGTTATAAAACTCAAATTTTATACTAATAAATTATGAAATTGTGACTAGGTGTAATAAAAAAATGAGTTTGATTTTCATAATTTTTTTTGTCAACAAGTTTAATGGTTAAAATTTTATCTTTAAGATGAATAATTGAGAATATCAAACTTTGAACTCTTATTTCTGCATATCATATTTAATGTCTTTACCAGATGAAATATGCACACGAAAAAATATTTTTATTGTAAAATATTACTATATACAAAGTGATTATTACGATAAAAGTAATGTTTTAATGTAAAAATTCATTACAATTTCTGTACGTACGAATTAAGAGTTTAAAAGAGACCAAAAGATATAAGAATGACTAAATCTAATTTTATTTAAGAGTTTAAAAGAGACCAAAAGATATAAAAATGACTAAATCTAATTTTATTTTTTTGACTAAATCTATTTTTATTTTTAACACTACTCAATCTATCTTTTTAAAATATAAAAACTGTTTATTTTAATATTTAGATGAAGCGAGATAATAATCGATCCATATATTCATTAACTATTCATACAGCGTGTCTCTCTCTCTCTCTTCCAAAACTCGAATTAACCCGAAACCCTAATTTCCCAAAATTTCCCCAAATTCAACAATGGAACAAGAAAAGAGCCAGACGATGTACAATCTCTTCGTGAAGCACTTAGACGGTAAAACCCTAACCCTATTATTCCCTTCTCCGATCCTTTACGCAAATTCGATCAAGGATCGTCTCTTCCAACTCACCGGAATCCCAACCCAACACCAACGCCTCGTCACCGGTTGCCGCCACCTCAACGACGACAAATCAACAATATGTTGTTCTCCGGAAGGAGGGAACATGTTCCCATCTGTGCGTCTTCTTCTTCGTCTGAAAGGTGGAAAAGGAGGATTCGGATCTTTGCTTCGTGGAGCGGCGACGAAGGCGGGGCAGAAAAAGACGAACAATTTCGATGCGTGTAGGGATATGAGTGGAAGAAGATTGAGACATGTGAATGCTGAGAAGAGATTGGAGGAATGGAGAGCTGGTGAAGAAGATAGAAAACTTGAGAAGGTTGCTGAGGAGTTTCTGAAGAAACAGATGAAGAAGAATAATGGTAAGGGTAAGAATGGTGATGTTGATGGTGAAGCTATGAAGTATGTTGCTAAATATAGGGAACAATCTGAACGTTGTGTTGCTGAGGTTGCTTTGTCTGTTCAGGATTCTCTCAAGCGTAAATCTTCACCTACATCAGAAGCTTCTCTTCCTAGTGATCCCAAGAAATTGAAGATATGGTAAGCTTTTTTTGTTGGTTATCTATATGGTTTTCAATTTATTATGAAGGCAATGATTAATAAAATGATTTAGCATGTGTTTGGTTTTACGGTTACACACATTTACTATATAAAATTGATTTTGATTGAAATTGAGTTGATTGTTTATGTTTGGATATATTCACGGAAAAAAGTTATTTTTATCGGTTTATGTTTGGATAGTTTCGGTATGAATTGTTTTTGTGTGTATATATGAGAATCGATTTAGTTACCGTGGAAGTAAGAAATATTAGCTTTAAGGTCAGGTTGATTTTGGGACTAGTCATGTTTGACTAACCCAAATTTGAATCTAGGGGCACAGATATGGATTCAAAAAGAGGTTTAATATGAAATAGGTTCTACATAATATCCTTTTTGTAAAGTAATATCCTAACATAGGTTTAATATGAAATGTGGGTCTAGGGGTATAAGTGTGGAACCAAACATAGGTTTAATATGAAATTTGGATGTGTTTGTTTGTTTGAGTTAATTGTTGGATTTTATTATTGATTGGTATTTATATTTGTGCTGTGTTGGTATTTGGATTTTCTAGGATGGGGAAGAGAACATTGAATGAAAGTGATGATAGTGATGATTCTGATGAAGATGTTGATAATGATGAGGGGGAAACTGAGAAATCTGTTTTGTTAAATAGTCAGAATGAGTCTGGGTTAATTAAGGCTGACTATAGTTCTGATTCTGTGAATGGTCTAAAGCGGGATGGAGAATCTTCTGGGGTTGGCTCGTGTGAGAGTGGATCTGAAGAAGAGAAGGAAACTGTTGAAGAAGGCAAAGTGGAAACTGTTGGAGGATCCCAGAGTAGTGAAACTATTAAGCAAGAACTGAGTGTTGCTGATGAACCCATGGTAAATGATGAGGTGATGGAGGCTAATTCCATGCCTTATTCAGAGGCATTGGAATCTGGAATTAGTGCTCAAGATAATGGCTGTCAGGGTTACAAGGTTGATGGCACTGTTACTCAAGCCTCAAATATTGTGAGCTCTGAAATTGTGCCTAATGACATGGAAATTGATGGTTCTCTTCAGCATAAAACGGCTGTCATGGAAGAAAGCTTGCCAAGCACTAGTGTTCCTGCAAAGGAGGAGCCTCTGAATTTTGATGATTTTAATTCAGCTGCAGAACTTGAGGTATGTTTTTAAAACATAATGATGGCGTTTGCGGTGTTCTACACTTTGATATGTTTATGTGCTTCATTTAATTGATACAAACGATAACTTTTAAGTAAAACTTTAGCAAAGTCTTTATTTTTAAAGAAATCCAATGATATTTATATTTATTTTTTTAACATATTGAGTAGAACTTATATTATGATGAACTTGTAGTTTTAGAAATGCATGATAGGATAAAAGACAAGTCATGTCAATGTCATTTATAGACTAAATCCACTAGTCAAGTACTATTTGTTAGGCTCTGAAGTTTGATGTATTTTCCATGGATCTTCGTAGGTTCTTGGCTTGGAAAATTTGAAGACTGAACTCCAGTCACGTGGGTTAAAATGTGGAGGTACTTTGCAGGAGCGTGCTGCAAGGCTTTTTCTTTTAAAATCAACTCCCCTGGATAAACTTCCGAAGAAACTGCTAGCAAAGAAATGAAAAGTACTTTGATATGCATCTATCATCCGTGAAGCAGTTTGTTCTCTGTACAGTATTTTATAACCGGTCGTATGTTTTTGTTTAGCAGTTAATTGTGTATTGGCTTGCAAAACAAACTAATGCCTGCATTTTCTGTTTGTTTTGTTTTTCACTGTGAGCTGTATTTGATGCAATAATACTGTAACCAAACTGCCAAAAGAAGCTGGACAATGTATAACCCGCAAGTCTTATGTTATATTATGAATGAACAATTTCAATTTTGCTTTTATTAGATGGTAAAATAGTCTTAGATTTCAGTTCGCCTCATCAAAGCCGTGTCAATTTTTTTTTTAAAAAAAAAAATTAAACGGCCAATGTGAGAGTATTGTTAGTAGTAGGTCTGGACATCGGTCGGGTTCGGGGCGAAAATTACAAAACCAATAAAAATTGCAACCATTTAATTTTGACTCAATTTCGACCGCATCTTCGGTTTGTTTGGATGATGGTTAGAATGAGTCGGTTATTACGAGTTAGATTAAAACTTTGTTTACATATAAAAGTCCAATATTCAAAAAAATTTGTACACAGAAGAACTAAATGAAAAAACAAATGATATATGAAAATACAAAATCAGTTAGCATCAAGGAATAAGTTGCAATACAATTAGTATCCCACAAAATGTGTTACTTAATTGGTTGTACAAAGTCTAAATACACTTTTTAATTAATTTAATTTGCCTCATTTTCTTTAATTTAGAGTAACTCTACTTTGCTTATATATATTTAGTTTCTTGTGTTGAATTGAAAACACTCTTAAGAGTTTTCAACACAAGTCAAGGTTAGTGCTAATTTTTTGAATTTTTCTCTTTTCACTCCTGTATTTTTTATCTACCTCTCATTTTTCCTTTTTTGTCATTGTATAAAAAATTTGGAATGCGTTTTCCGAAAAAAATTTAGTTTAAATTTGGGAAGAATTTAGAAAACACATTCCAAAGTGGGCGTGAAAGGATGATTGAAAAGCTCCAAGGCGAAGAAGTTGTAGGAAAAGAAAAACTTGTGTTCATATAATATTGTTGCTTTGCGTTTTTTAGGTACTAATTTATAGATTATTATTAACATTGTTCATAATTGCATTGCATATGATCATTGCATTTTTATCTCTTTACCCTTATATTTGATACAAACAATTTAAATTTGGTTTTAGTTTCTTCTTATTTTTTTCTTTGAAATGAATTTGATTTTAAGATTTAAGCTATAATTGCTATCAACTCTAATGATTTTAAACTTATGTACAAATTTATATGGATGATCTACATATACATGATCAAATTAAAAAAAAAAATGTATAGAATAAAACGTTATTGAATAATATAACATAGTGTAATGTCACATCTGTGTGCGAGACTTCTGCACATCCAAATCAAGAGTCAGGAAAAAATATTCCATTCAACATGAGTTTAGATGTACACATTTATGTCCAATGGAATGGTGCATTCAGATTTTCATAATAATTAAAAATGAAAAATAGTGGACAAAATTAATTGAGTTTAGCGAAATGAGTTAGACTTTCACGATGGAACGAACCACAACTCGAATCTTAACCAAAAAAGTATTCACTTTTAGTGAATTTGGAGGTTGTTTTGGTAATTGGTTTGAAATTGAGTTTGTTATGAATGTTCTAAAATATGCCCACAAACTTGAGCAAATAGTTCTAAAAAAAAGTCTTCAATTCCGGTTAGTCATTAATGGAAGCGGCACTTAAATATTTTGAAGGAAATGTTGATGTTTTAAAATTGAACTACAACAAATTGTCATTAGATTCTTTTTTTGAGCAGAACTGATAAAATAAATTTTGCAAGCTTGAAGGTTTTATATAAGTTAATGACTTACAAGTTAATTCCATACAAAATGAAAACTATTGAGAATAAATGTAACAGATATTCTTCAGAATGCAGATTCAAATATCTAAAGCCCTATCTATATCTATATACACTAATATACATATCCCAAATTTCTGATAGTGTGATTTACAAGCAATGGTTCTGTAAATTGATTCATGATGATGATGATATGTGAAGATGAGAATGACAAGGGGAAGGTGTGTTGCGGCAAATTGGACATGTAGCATTCATGCGAAGCCATTCATCGATGCAGTGAGCATGGAAACAATGTTTGCATTCAGGAATGCATCTGATTATGTCCTTACCGTTGTACTCTGATAGGCATATTGAACAACATCCAGTTCCATCAGCATGTCCTACTCCCGGAAGTCTTCGGCTCTCCCCTAATACAATCTTCTCAAAAGACTCAATTGTTGACTCATCTAAACCCATCCTCATCCTTGTAATGGTAATGTCAATGGCATGTTCATCTGATATTGTCCTTCTTCTGTGCTTGAAGTGCGTTAAGCATCCTATCCCAATTGCGCATAACATAGCTATTCCCCCAATAGATAATATGATGATTCTTGAAATCAAAAGACTACCGTGTGAATGACCATCTTGTGAACGGTCTGAAAATGGAAAAGTTGTGACTTCTGAGTAATTATGAATAAATATGTTAGTATCTGTTGAAAATTAAGAAGGATTGATAGTGTAACACCCGCTAAGTCGACACATAAAAATGTTACCATTATGGTTATTGATACCATATCATTGACTTAAAATTTTCAAACAAATTCTGTATATGTCATTCAGAATAATATATGAACATTTTTGAGATTATAAAGTTTTTGACTAAGCAAGCAAGTTGACAAAAAAAAAAACAATTTAGATTGAATGATGCAATAATATTATCATGTCACGAATCACTAAACAAATGAGTTGACATGCAGAAAAAAATCAATAGTTACCTGTTTGGTGATTAGGGAAACAACGAACATGATTACTATTTCTGCTCTCAAATCCACACATGCTATCTAGTAATTCACAATATCTACAATCAGGTGAAGACCATGTTAGTTGAAGATCTTCACTGAAGATTTCCTGATATGATGTTGTAACTGGAACTGAGATATTTCTATTAACATGGCAAGACTGAGGCAATGAATTGGTGAAGCTCAATGAAGGAATAGCTGATACAAAATGTGTAGAATTGCTAAGACAATCAACCGGTGTGAATTGCGATCCTAGGTTCGGAGTTGAGCAACTCAAGAGGGTGTAGTTAGTAAGAAATTCGGTAACGAAAGGTGAACCTGAAAGGTTGAGGCTTAGAAGACGATTTGGAAGGCAATGATGAGGGTCATAGACTTGTATGTGGTGTCCGAGATAATCAATTCTGCGAACATAGAAAACTCCTGAATAAGGAAGTGTTAGAACTGTTTTGCTATCATTAGTACAAGTTAAGCTGAAACCAGGATAGCCACAATAAGGATACTGATCACCTTCATCTTGTAATCGAAATGGGAAACGAATAAGGATGTTATTCTCACTGCACCAAGAATTTTGACAATAGTCTTCTGAGGTATATATGACAGGAAATAATATGAACAAGTGAAAGAGGAACTTCAAGATGTCGTCCATTGCTATTTTAGATGAACAAGAACATACCAACTTATAAAAAGAAGAATTGAAAATTATTCATCCAAGTTAATTAAGAAGCAATAATTAAAGTCAAATGGTATTATATAATGGTAATTGGTAAAAAGTCTAACAAAGATAAAGAAAAAAATATCAACTAAGGTATGTATTATTTTATTTTATTTTGCCATGTCAGCATAATAGGCAATTGGATAAAATTAAAAACAAAACGTTTACTAACAAATATTTTTCAGCTTTCAGACTCCTTCCAAGAGAGTTTTCAGAGACATTCTTGTTTCTCTTTGCCTTTCCAAAGATCATCAAATTCGTAATTGTTAATGACATGTGCATATATATAATTAACAAGATTTACTGTAATAAACAATAATGATTTGAAGTATTGTATTGTACTACTGCACACAGCTTGTTCCACATAATTGCCTTGTTTTGAAGAAAAAATATATATAAACAATAGTTAAATATATCTTGCAAAACATTGACGTTGCACAAAAAAACAAATTGCATTGATTAAACTCAATTGTTTAAAATGATACAAGTTGATTAACTGTATAATGCAAAATACCATTATTAAATTAAACCAGATTCTGCTGCATATTAAAATATCATATATAAGATCAACAGAAGTTAGCTACAATCAGCAAACTGTAGCAGTAATAGTCCATTTTTAAAGGTCTGAACCTAAAACTGCAAATGAAATTTTATATAATATGAAACCCAAATCAAATATAGCAGCGATGATTGTCAAAGGAGTATCTTTACAAAGTATGTAATGAACATAAATTACATAATACATCCGGCAGCCTAAATTGCTTCCATACGTCATAAAATTGAACGTAGTGGAGTCTGGAAGTGGAAGGCGCGGTCAGTAACAACAAATGCTTTGATCTCATGGCTGGAAGACTTTCCCTTTTATACCAATAATAAAATAAATAGTGATATACAAATGAATTAATTTAACTTTATAAAAAGTACAATTTCAATGGACAAATATTTCCTGTAAGGTTTGGATAGTGCAATTGCTCCACTGGCAGAAACAATGTGAAACCATTGACCAACCTAGTTCATAAATTTCCTACAATTGGGGGCTTTGCAGTGGCAGGGAACCTTGAGTTCATCCCGCTCATCTAGATCGAACAAGTAGTCATATCTGTGGCAACATTGAGATGGAAAAGAAAAAGTCAGACAAAAAAAACTTCATTTCTAAACAAGAAAAATTGTCTGCAGCATGTTGTATGACATGGCCCAATAAGCAAAATTGTTTGCATGCACACCACACAAAATATACAACACAACAAACCATACGTTAGTTCTTGACCAGCAGAAATATTGGACTTGGCAATAAGAACAATCCGGCTCTCCTGATCACCCAAACACATAATCCTTGCAAAGCAGTTTGGCATGCACTGCAGCAGTCACATTGATTCATTATTTTTTCAGAAACATAAAACATTCATAATGTAAAACTAACATTTGTGCCATTCTTTTTTCTGTCGCTTATCAGCATCACAGAGGAAATGAAGTACTACAATAAAACCAAGACAAGATTAATTGGAAATAACTTACAGAATGGTTTATTAGACGCGCAATGTTTCCTTTATCTGTTGCATCAATTACCACTTCCTCACTTATCTTGAACAGCTGCATAATTTTTTTCATTTGGTATTAAGATTTGATTTAACATCTAATGAAATCCCATTATCTACTATCCAAATAAAATATGAAGTAGCAAATGGCAAGTGGCTGGGCGAAAAGTACAGACAGATATCTCAAACAATGTTAACGAGACTCACATAACAATCTTTGCCTTCTAACCGGTACTTTGCTTCCCTCAGATCAGCAACACTGCGCCTTAACTGCTCACCACGGTACTCAACAACCTGTAGACAGGAACATGAAGAATGTACATATAGTCTATCAGGGGAAACTGTAGCAGTATTTATTTTACACTTCAGTGACCATCTTAAGTTAATATGAAATGTTACCATGTCCCCTTCTTGCAAATCTCTACGAGCAAAGAGGCCCCACCCTTGAATAGCTGATTTTCCAAGGCAAACTCTACGATTTTCCGTTTTCTAAAACCCAAAAACATCAAATGTTAAATGAAACAAAAAATAAAAAAGGAGATATGATTTTATTTCAAAAAAAAAATTAAGATATGGAAATGAAGTTTAACTGTGGCAAATTGAGATATTAACTGACCTGTAAATGGCGAAGGCGCTCCTTAAATGAAGAAAATACTCCAGCATCCTATCACAGAACAAGATTAGAACTAAGAGAGCTTTCAACCAAAAGACAAAACAGTTGAAGTGGTACAGTCATAGCTCAGAACACCAAAACAAGAAGATTTACTGTATTGCTGTTCAATTGAGTTATTGCACTTAAAGAATGAAGGTTTGGCCCCCCAAGCAAGTGAATAATTGGTGCATCATCCTTCTGGCCATATAGGAGAAAATGTATTAAATGAGACCATATTAAATAAATTAGATAATAATCTGTTACATAGTTTTCAATGCAGTGGAAAACTGCAAATGACTATGTATGATTTCAAAGCAGAAGCCTGGAGAAGTTGATAACTTGATAAAAAGTTATTGCCACAATAGTATGTATTAAATAAGTACCTTCTTGGGAGACCTTTCGTAAACACGACACCTGGCTGCAGATAGTGGCTCAACCTCATAATGTTCAGAGGTTGAAGGTTCAAGGAGTTCTATATTATTTGATGAAATAATCTTTGATCCTCTAAAGCGTCCCTTGTGATTTTGAAGTGAAGTTCCTGGAGAGAATAACCCCAGGGGTGTATGCACAACCACTACTGAATCTGGATTTGGGACCCTAAAATGAAATTAAAATGTATAAACGGTTTTTCAAAAGAACACGTGGAAAATAAGATTAGTCTAATTTGAAGACCAGAGCTCAAACCTGTGAACTGCACAATATATTAGCGTCTTTGTTATTCGAGTCCCCTTCTTCACTGTAGAACGCAACTGTACATTTAAACAATATTAACATATTTTCCCAGCAGTGGTAGTAATCGCCATGCAACTAAATGCTAACTTTCATAGAAATCTATATATTTATTATGGACATAAATGACTTTGCTGCCCTCCAAAGAAAAAAGAAAATTAAGAAGAAAAAGTAGCAGCTTCAGATCAAGGACCAGTTTAAATTTAAGTAAAACGACCATCATACTTACTTCCATGCTATATCCCATTCTTGATGCACACATCACATGAAAGTATGTAGCACACTTGCAACAACTTGTACAGGAACCATGGCTTTGCTTACAGATCACACAAGTCTGGCACCAATGTAGACAAGAAACATATAAATAATGAATGTGAGAGTAAGAGAATAACACAACTGGAAAAGGACCCAATAACTTGAGTGGAAAGTGTTTTGTATAAGTAATTTAGGGGTAATGAAACAACTTTGGGGAATGGAATTACAAGAATAAAAAATTATATTGTATAATTGCCATTTTTATCCCCTGCCCCCAACAGAATTCACTCCAGGTGGTCATCAAAACAAGCATGCAAATTAGTTCATAGCTACTGCTAGAAAGAATATTGCAGACTACTAGCTAAAATCACCTAACAACTTTCAAGAAAGCCTTATCCCCTATGGTTTACCTTCAAAAAGGAATTAGGAGGAATCTTAAGGATTCCAGAGGCAGGTTCCATTGCCTCGGGGTTTCGGAAAACAACTTCAGGCCGAAACCAAGCACATGTTACATGAACCCACAGCAACTCAACATTAGTTGGCTTCAGTGCCCCACCTGCAAAGAGTTTCCCCCATATTATAAATGCAAATTAGCAATGGATGACAAATACAACCACGACAGAAAAATTAAAAGGGGAAAGGGCAATTTAAAAGGTAAGTTGATAGTGTTAGGACTTCAGACACAAGCCAAAAACAACTTGTGAACACGTCATAAATTATTTTATAAGTTCATCCAAAAACTAATATAAGTTCTTATATCATAAAATAAGTACAAATAAGCTTTAAATAAGCTCTTCAAGATACCCCCGAAACATATTTGCATGACACATATAATTGAATTCTCCATAACTATGTAAAAAATGGGATAAAGTGATTGCATGCATAGATCGGTTAGTACATGATAGAGTCAAGTTAATCATGATAAGAATGAAAAATTGCCTATTTCTCACTGTAGAATTATTTTGCTGGATCCATAAGTTACTACTTTCTGGAAGAATTTGATATAATGTATACAGCAAAAATGGCAAGACCAAAGAAATTATTAAATGTAGATGACATGCCTTTTACTGGACAGAGGCAACACTCTCTTTCTACCTCAGGAGTTTCACACACTCTACAAACCCAGGAAGTAAAATCTTGAACATTCTTTGCCCCATAGCACTCTTGGTGAACTGCAACTTGGCATCTGCACAATGAACAAGTGCATATGAAGTAATTGACTCTTGATCCTTTAAAGTTTGTAAATCAGAAACAGAATTTTGACATGTCTATAATAACTTTATAAGTGTGGGTGAAAATCATGAATGGTGATTAAATCACCTGTTGCAGATAATAATTTTGTTATCTTCCCAATCTTCAACCCATCTGCAAATCGCACATCTCTCTGTTGTCCATTTCGCATAAACTGGCTCATACTTCTCTGAGGCAATAAAGTAAATGTAAACTAAGTTTCTCCGCAAGACCTGATCACATAAAAGAAATGAAACCTTCGGTATGTAATAGTGCATATGAAGTACATGTTTACCTTGCAAAAAGGAAAGCACCTGTTTCTGAGTTAACTGCTTGGAAATTCCAGCTTGGGAATTATGTTCCGTGATCTGAGGAAATTTGTATTGTTATTTCAAAAATGAGAAAGAAGCACAAAAGTAATATGGAAATATGAAGACACAATACACACACATTACAGGACTATCTTTATACTTCTAATTTGGAAAAGTTTGGGAAAAAAAAGTGATGCAGACAGCATAAAAAGCTATTCAAGTGAAATTGACCCCATTCTACCTGACTGCTAAATACAAAACTGGCAGTCACACAATCCACCAGAAAGATATGTGATGCATTTAATCTAGCAAGATATGACACATACCCATTTTATTAGTGATTGCATTGTGCCTTCTACTTTCACACTATGTTTCCATTTTTTGGCTTTGCAACCTGCATGTTTTTCCCATTCAGCCAGTGCTTGCTTCCTTGACCCACACGAGCCACAGTTGCAGATAACTCTGCAAGAAAAAATAATATAAAAGGTATATGAAATTATGATGTAATGTAAGAAAAAGAGGTGAAAAAAATATATAGGTTCTCATATGAGTAGTTTCACTTATGAACAAAGCCACATTTGTTAACAGAGGTGGATATAGAGCATCTCCAGGAATACAAATTTAAGAAATTTGTCTGCAGCATGGAGTGAAAGTCAAATATTTTAATTTAGCTATTAAACCCTATAAAATAAGTGTTGAAGGCTTACGAATGAAGCTTTGGAAAGTAAATTCCTTTCATGCCATTGCACACCACCGCTAGCTTTTCAGGTAACACAGGTTTTTGGTTGTTCCCTACTGATCTGACCCCAAAAAAAGATCATAAGATTCAAAGAATAAAGTCAAATGCTGAATGCCTCTACAAACAAGTATGGCTGTATGGGAAAAGGAAGCAATAGATAATTACTACACACTTTATTGATTTGTATCTTTGTGATGCTGATAATTTACAATCCAACTTTCCCTTGCAATCTGGGCAATAGTAATCCTTATTTTCCAGATCCTGCATCAAGTAACCAGTCAATCATCTTACATAATATTTTAGACCAGGGACATCAAACAAGCAAAAGAATAGTGAAAAGAGAGATGTAGGACCATGTTAAGTTAACCATAATATGATACCTTCAAAAGTTTGCTGGAAATTTTGTCACACTCAGCATGCACCCAAACATTACAACCATCACAGCATACCTGACTCAAAGTGTTCATCCCCATAAGATCTCAAAATTTTGATTCTATGTGAAATAAGCATAAATTAAATCAAGCAGACACCAAATTGAGAGCTAGAATCTAACCCAATCACCAGCATCTGAATGGTGCCAAATCTTTTTGCAAATGCCACAATATTGTTTTGATTTAAGTAACTGTAGGATCAGAACCACAGTGTTAATTAAATATTGGTAATAGATATATTTAGTCACGAAATTAAAGACATCTTAGATGAGTCATTCACTGAACCTTTGCACAAGATTTACAATAATGCTGAGGAGCAGAGCTTGAATCCTTAATCTTCTTCATGGTTTTGCATGGCAATGTCAAACCACAGCCATAACAAGATATTGTATCCTGCATAATTTATTCATTAGATAAAATTATAGATTGATTTAAATGAGAAATTAGTTTCATCTCTCAAACAGATAATTGAAAAGGATGAAAAATTTAAAAACACTGGAACTAAAAAAGGATCAAAAGCGGGCCATAAGCAGCCCTCGTGCTTTTTGAGACATGATTTTTTTAAACAATCCTCATGATATGACATGCATCATTTAAACTCTTTATGTTTCATTCAATGGTCAAAGGTGATTAGTTGTTGTAATACTTCAATCCATGAGTAGTGTTCAAACATGATTTATGATATCAATGACCAAGAAGCATGCAGTAACCAAATAAGATGTTAGAGCGTATATAGAGCTCTTACTCCTTCCTACTGAAATGAATGCTAACTAATGCATGTAGCCTCTGGCATGTAAATTACAAGTTCACAACACAGCTAGATCGGTGTCAGTCATCATCCTACGCAATACAGTGGAAAACTTGAAATCACCTGGTCTTGGCAATGATATTCCTGATCAGCACATGAACCCGCATCCTCCACAACTTGGTTAGCTAAAAAGTGTGGGTCCAGGATGCCATCTTCCGCCAACACTGCCTCTTCCATTGCCTTGTGAAAGTCACTCTGATTGCTCTTGTTCAATCGCGTCTGCCCCTGGAATCTAAACAAGATAATTCTTAATATGAGCAAGTACAAGCCAAATATTCTTGAAGGAAGAAACACAACCAAAATCACACACACACACACACCTATCCATGAATTCCAAGAAGGGGAATACCATCCCCTGCTTCGCCCACGCATAGTCCTGCAAGTGCACATTACCGATTCATTAGATTTCAAGTTTCAAACATAAAAAATTACAATCAAAATAACTCAAACCTTTATATAAAATTATTATTGAAAAAAGCTTACCCTATGCTTTCCGTTTTTTGAATAACCAAAAAACATAACACAAATTGCACCAGGAACACAACGTCTGAGAACAGACTCAGGAGCTTGCAAAATGGGATTAATCACCACAGCAGGCCATGCCGGAGAACTTTTTCCACATTTTGCCCAAACTATATCACCCAAACCAAAATCCTCTAGCTTATAAATCTCGTTCCCCTTTTTACCCTTTTCATCAAAACCAAATTCACTCTCGGTTTTAACCAACAGCAAACGACTCCCACCAACCGTCGTTTTAACGCTCTTAAACGACTTAGCATGCTTATCATAGTCAAATTCATCAAAACCATTATCACCTTCAGTTTTCCAATCGAATTTGTTTTCTTTTCCTTTATTCACAGATCCCATTCCAATGTCTCGTAAACTATTACCATCTTCAAATCCTAATTCAGATCTATTGATTTGTCCATTATTTTTTCTCGGATCGAGAAGAACCGAATCATTGAACTTGGATGGAACTTTTTTAACACGGCCTCTCGATGTTCGAGACAACGGAGGTGTTTTTCCGGTCACAGATTTCAGCTCCATGATAGCTGAATTGGAGTGAATTTCACCACCACCGCCGCAATTGAATCCTTCGCCGGATCCACAGACAGGAGTAATTTTCAGGACTTCAATTTTACCGACTGAATAAAAGTCACTGTTCACTTTCTGCTTCTTCTGAATCACTGGAGGTGCGTAATCCTTGTCTTGTTCTAGCTTACATCGCTTCAGATTCTGCGTTGCAGATTTCAAATTAGGCTTAATTATCATCTTGAGGAACACAAAACCCTAGTTGATTGATTCTGGTAGAACACAAAGGAAGAAAATAACGAAATTAATTAATAAATAATATTTGTGTAAGGAAAGAAAATGAGAAGGGAAAAAAACAGAGAGGATGAAGGAGAAAGGAGGGAAATGCTGAAATTTGTAAAATTGAATAATTTAGCGTGGGAATTGTTTTGGCGGAAGCGCCAATTTTATTTGGTGTGGAAAATATTTACAACTTTTTTAGTTTTACCCCTTAATTCCAAGCTACACCCCTCTTAAATTTGAAAAAGCCTAAATTGTACTTTTTGCCTTTTAGTTTTCACAAATTTATGATTTTGACTCCCCTAACTTTTTTAATAGCATTTTTGGCCTCTAACTTTATCCTATTTTGTAGAAGATTGACCTCTCACTGATTTTGATCGAGTCAACACACATGTGGACAGTGACTCACGTGCCATGTTTTGCCACACATGATGATGTTGCATGTGAGTCATTGTTCATGTGGCAAAACATGTTGACATATGTTTGTCATTGTCTACATTGGTTTAATCAAAATTACTAAGAGTCAACCTTTTGTAAAATGGACAAAAATTATGGGATCAAAAATGCAATTTATCCTTTTAAAAAACTAAATTACATACATTTTTTTAAACAATACCTACATTATTCTTAACTCATATCAAAACTTCAAATCTTACTTTTAATAACACAAAAACAATAATAATTACGAAATCTTACTTTGGACTTTGCCTAAATGTACCAATTGTGTTCCGGTAAACTCACTTGAATTAAGTTTATATAAAAAGTACTTGAAATGTGTTTGCGTAAATGCACTTGAATTGAGTTTATGTCAACATGCCTAAACTAAGTTTGAGCAAGATGTAGAAATTCATAATCTACAAAGACACTTGAATTGAATGTATTTAAAATAAGTTTAAATAAATCATACTTAAATTAATTAAATTTCCTTAAATCTTAATACTCATAATTTAGAGTTAGAATCTCTCCATTTTTACTCTTTATTTTTTTCTCCGGTACTATAGTTTTGAAGAGTTTTATAATATACACCGTATTAAATTATAGAATTCTCCAAATAGTAATAGAGAATGTTAGATTATAGTTTTTCTTTTCCATAACTTATGCGCATTTCTCCAAATGCTATTCTTCAAATAAATAATTGAAAGTGCATAAGTTATCAAGTTGAATTTGAAGTTTTGGTTAACAATTGAGTTAGCTAATAAATACATAAAAATGCATTTTTAATTTATTTTTTTTAATTTATTAAGTTTTGATATGAGTTTTTTTTTTTCATACATACGCATTCTCCTTGTATGCGTATGTATTAAATTTTTTTCAATTAGTATAACTCATTGCATATTTTTCAAATCTAACTATATATTTGATGCACTACAAGTAATTTGTTCGAGACACTCTTGAACACTAAAAGCATACACCTCTTTTAACTAGATTCAAATTTTAATTCGTCACATTACATAAGTGTAGCCCTTTCAATTAATGCATCAAATCAAATTATATACTATATTTGTGTCAATTTCCGACTTTCAGAGAGCCGTTACTCCTATTCCTATTCTTGGAAGATCAATGTTTCTAACCAGAACAACATAGTGCTAAGGAACTATATATATACTCCTTTGATCAAAACACAAGCACTCACCAATCTGATTCATAAATTTCAAAAACATTTCTTTGTACATTTACAAAAAAAAAAAAAAGAAGAAGAAGAAGAAGGTGTTACACCCCATCAAGCAGCAGCAGAAACTCAAAGGAAAAAACAAAAAAATCAATATTAAGTTCATGTGAGGAAGCCAAAGTTAGGATTGTCCTTTTTGGCAAACTTCTAGGTAGCTATATCTCTACATCACTCCAAAAGTATGAATTTATACAAGTGCTAAACTAGGATCCAACACATTCATCCTGCATCATCAAAGTGATGTATTAGATATACAATGTTCCATGAAACAACTTAAACAATGGAAGTTGCATAAAACAAAGAGTAAAACATTTTTAATCGAATGACTTAAAAAGTAGTACTTATGGTTAAAGTTAGACGTTTTTAATGATCTAACAATAATAATTGATTGACACTGTAAAATATTTTTACACCGACAGTGTATTTGAAAGAATGTACCTTTTGGTAGATTATTACTTGGAAAACTTTCTTCTCCAAGAGGGTCTATTGGGAAATTTGGAGGAAGAGAACGCTTCTCTAACCTTTTCAAATATGCCAGTATTTCTAGAACGATGACTGCAACAAGTATAATACCAACAACGAATCCATAACTAATCTTCCAATCATTCGCTGCTCCTGCAGCTTGCATTCCCAACACTATGTTCAAGGATGCAAAGAATAGTGCCATTCTTCCAAACCAACCATGGTATAAATTCCACAATTTGCGAAATTTGGAATCTCTATTTGGCCTCAAAAAGAATGCTAATATCTGAATTCACATGGTTTCGAAGTCAGCTCAGGTTGTACATAATGAGAAATGATTTTCGAAGAACAAGTTTAAACAATTTTCACCTAAAATATTTTAGCGGTTAACGCAATTTAAGTAGGTGTTTAACGTAGTTCAGTACATTATTGATAGAAATAACACATGTCGAACATAAGTAACCACTTAAAAAAGTGTCGCAAAAGTTGTCTAAATTTTTATTGTTCAAATAATACTTAATCATAGTTTTTAAGTCAGTTAAAAAATAAAATTGTACTTAAATGAATGATAAGTGAGGACTGAACATTGTTAGAGTATTATTGTAACATGCGTTAGTAGCATACCTGAAGAATACTTAGCACAAGGACAAAAATGCCTATTCCTCTATGAGCTGGAATGTGAACATGCATTTTGGAGTAGAGTTGTAATCCAAGAAGAACAGTGACAAGACCAAATACAAATCCAACAAATTGAATGATTGAATGTAGATAGAACCAAAGGGGTTCCTTATGTTTGAAGTATCTAGAAACAATTGCCCCTACTGGCAGGATTAAACCCCACCCTAGTATACCCATTATACCATGGTTCTGCCTCATCTGAATCAAACCATTGGATGATGGATCCTTAGAACCTGCAAAAGAGATAATTGTCAAGAAAAATTACTTATCTCAAAGGAAAAAAAATTATAATAGTCCATGCTACTAACATGGTGAGTCAATGTCCACGTGTGCATTGAGTTGCTGACGTGACATGTAAGTTGATACCAAAATTTGTATATTTACGGTGACTAAACATATTTTAAAAATATTAAACCAAAAAGAATGTCACCTGATTTTGTACCTGAAGAAAAATCAAATAGAATTGTTGTTTTGTCATCATGCTTTGATAGGTGATGTTCATGTAGTTTCTTAGTACTAAAAGCCAATAAAATTGGTTGCTTCCCAAATGGAACTGTTGTTTGAAGCTGAAATGCTAAATAAATTTCAGCACCATTTGATGCCACAGCAGCAGGCACACTATTTAGAGGCAGTTCACCTTTATTTGCAATGACTTCTGATGATTTGTTACCCTTTAGATAATATTGCTTGATTTTTGCATGACCATGTTTATTAATCCATCCTACCATTGCACTTGATCCAACCATTTTACCATCTCTAGAAAATCCAATTCCCACCCACCCAACAGTGTAGGGTGCAGATAATATGATGGTTGTGATATCATCATTTTTTGTGTACTGCAAATAATAATAATAAATCAATAACTTTTTGTAGAATTGATTTCGACATGTTTAGATGTTTTCGAATATAAATTATTTGTCTTCGCAGCTGATTATAACTTGAAGGGTGAATTTGAAGATTTTACCGCTAAAATTGATTTTTAGCCTCAAATTTATGGTTCAATCGCATTTTTACATGAATATATTCAAACATAAATCAATTTACAATTTTACATTTAAATCACTTTTAGACGGACACAATTTGATAAAATCAATTTATTCAAAATAAATCTGTTTTCATGTAATCACTACCTTATAATTGGAACAGTTGTCTAAGATAGAATGATAGAACATCAAAATTTTAAAGCCATGTAAAGAAAATGAATTTGCCTTCTCTAAAGTAAGTAGGGAATAAAATGAGAAAATCAAAGGGTCAATCATTGATATTACTTTAGACTCTAAAGTGAGTTGTTCACTTTTTGGTAGCTAGATCCAAAAAATAAGAATAAGGCCATTCTAAACTAAAGAAGAAAATACATCATGACTTACAAGTTTCAATGGTATAAGAAGGGATAAATAAATGAGTAGAACCAACAATCAATAATTAGAATTCTAATTCAACTTGATTGTAAGAAGGTCTATGAATGTAGTTTTTTGAAGTATTGGTTTTGTTGTACAAAAAGGTTTAGCGGCACAGCTTATTGTTCGTTTATCTTTTGTTCATGTGAAATTATCTTATATATCTATATTAAAAAATAAAATTAAAAAACTTGAACTTACCCTCAATTCATATGTATGCCAAACAGGTTTACATATTGTAGAGGATATATTCTGATAAGGTGGAGGGAGAAAAATTTGAAAATTTGTATTCTTGCATGTAGTTTGTGATGATGGTGATGATGATGTAAAACCACTACCTCCAATGTCATCTCCTAATGCAATGATCTTGAAGTTGAAGACAATATTCAGCATACATATTCTAACAAAAGATGGCCATAACTGAGCCATAGATCTTAGCTTTGCCATTCATAGACTAGATCTATTGTGATCCAAGATAGGAACAATGGTGGTTACAAAACTCAAGAATAAGAGAGGAAATGTGAATATGAAAGCCTAACAATAAGATAGTTGAGAGGTATTAGTCTCTTGCATTTCAAGTTTTGGAATTTGGTGGTTGCTGGTGGGTATATTGGTTGGTACTAGGAGGTAATCATCATCATATTTTCTATTGTTGAGAATTCCAAACCCAACTGAAATTTTCTTTTTTGAAGAATTTTTTATATATTTTATAATTAATTATAAGGTAGTAATTAATTCAATTTCCTTTTAGACACCAACTTTGTTTAGCATTATGTATAAGATAAGAGATTTTGATTAAAAATACTATATAGTATGTACTATTACAAAGCCTGCACAATGTCAGGGTCAATTCATTAGAAACCTTTTTTATACATTCTTCTTATATTAATTTCCATGTATGGTTAAATTAATACAAAAGCAAAATATTGTTTTAGAAGGAATCTTTGTAGCACCGACACTTCAGATTGAATGTGTGTCTGGTATTCAACATATTACCGACTAGATGTGGTTAATTCAAATATTCAACTTTCTCAAATTATTACCAACAATGTCGATGTTGTGTCTGATGTTCGTGTTTGTGTCAGTGCTTCTAATTTGTAACAGTATTTAGAAGCTACATTGTTAATTCCATAACGAGTCAACATGAGGTAATTTGAATATGTGTTCCTCACCACTTTTCTCATCAAACTTTACAATCCACTTGCTCTTGTTCCTTTTTCTTGCATGATGATAATTTCTGACATGTCTCTTATGATTAATTTCATCATTCTTGCTAATCATAGTTACTTCCATACCTTTGCCTATAGGATGTTTCACAGATCTTACTGCTACTTTCTCATCTTTTCTTCTTACACATCCTTCCAACCCTTTTCTATCACCAACCAAATTATTTGCAACCACAACAGATCTAACAGGATTAACATCTAGCAAATTGAGCAACATTGCATAGCTTTCATCTTTACAATCTATAAGGGAGAAATCAATGTTTTTGTAGCACGGTAATATCTTCGATGGATCTTCAGTTCTAAATTCTACTTGGTCTTTAAGTCCTGAGCTGTTAATAGATTCTCTGGACTCATCAAGAACTGGCTCAGGGAGAATACACACAAATTTGCCTCCGGTTTGTCGCGCGGCAGCTGCAAGGGCTATTGTTGATGATGATGCAGGAGACGATGTTACTTCAACTATAAGTTTTGCTTTCATTCCTGCTGCTAATGCTGATACAAATTCATTACTTCCTAGCTCTTGTAATCTCCAAAAGCCACTTTGTTTTCTATCAACATTATTACACTGCTAAGATCAAAGAATTAGATTAGTTAGCTATTTATTGACTCAAAATTGCAGTCATCCTTTTAACCTACATATCATAACTATTATGATAAGTGCACATATGATAAAAGCTTATGTATATAAACTATTTCTATGATAAAGTTAAATTGTTTTTGTATATGTTATAAGTTTTTTCATTAGCTATCTTGGAGCGATTATGAAAATAAGCTGAAAATAACTTATAAACATGTCATCGCTTGTGCATTAGATAAACTCAAATAAACAAATTCAAAGAGGCCCTACATGTCTAGTCGATAAGTGCTTATGTATAAACTATTTCTACATACAATTTCCATGTAAACTATAAGACGTGTCCGTAAACAATATGTTGAAAACAACTTTTTTCTCTAAGCGAAATTGAAAACAACTTATAAACATGTACTAAATTATTTCTATAAGCTCTCTCAAACAACCTAACAATTGATTGTGTTATGTTAGTAGGTAAGGTCAAATAAGGCAATTGAAACAAACCCTTGATTCATGTATTGATTGATGTATACCAAGATGTGTAAATGAGATAAGAAAAAAGGGAAATGTATATAAATACCAGTTGAAGGGTATCAAGGTAAGCCCTTGTAGCACATGTAGGAGACCATGCCATCACAAAAGCTAATGAAGATGATGAATTGAATACACCAGAAAAATAGAGAGTTTTATTCAATGATTAATTAAGGGTACAACACAAAGAAAGTGAAGGAAGCTGTGGAACTGAAAGTTATTATATTAATTATTTAATTAATGTGGTTTATTTATAATAAGAAAAGTAAAAATGGTGTGACGCAAAAAGCGTAGTCAAAGGCGAACATGGAGGAATTCTGTTAAATTATGATGCTAAATTTGTGTTTACAACTCTACATGCTTCACGTTTGACTATTTGACTCTCCTATGTTTAGTCATAGATAAACCAACTATTCTGATCTGTAAATACATTTATCATATCACTATTTTTTTACGCAAGTTTCTTATCACTATTCAGAGGTTACTTACTGTATTTATCGTTTTTGTTTTGATAAATTTTACGTAGATTATTTTTTGAATAAACATAGAAAACTTGTTTACCATGATTTTTTTATCGGACAAATATTTGTCACGTTTCCACTTATAAGATTTTTAAAAATCCTTGCTGATTTTTGTTTTTTTTAAATTGGTCAAAATCAAAAATACTTTTTATGAGGTACACAAGCCTTAAGAAAGAAAAAAAGGAAGTGGATGATATAATAGTAATATATGTTTTTGGCTTCATTTTTTAAGAAAAGAAAAAAATAATAGTCCCATGTGACATGTGGTGTATGAGGTTTAATTTTGTCAATTATACTAAAATCCTTCTATATATGAAAACCTCAAGAAATATATCAGAAGAAAGTTCTAGATAACTTTATCAAAATTTTCAAATAATTGTCCTCCTTATAATAATTCAAACGGTCTATAAGTTATAGTTTAAGACAATGGTGAATTGTGAAATGTAATTTATATAGGACAAAACTTAGATGTAGTTTTACAAGTCATGTTCTTATTGTTTTCCAATAGAAATTTGACACCGTTTATATATTATTTCAATTTTTCTTCTAATATAATTTATAATTCGGTAATAGCATTTTAAAGAGATTAAATAAGACGTAAGTTTAAATACTATTAAGTTTTTTTTTTTTGACACAGATACTTAAGTTAAAACTATGTCCATTATACAATACAATATCAGTTCACACAAACCACACAAAAATATCATATAATAATAAAAAAAAATACAATACAATATCATACGAAGTTCACAAAAAAAAAAGGTGGAGTCTTCAAAGAGAGTGTTTATTTAAGCATTTCTCGTTAATAGTATTTTCTCGATTCCATTTTATAAGATATGTTTTGACTAAATACACTATTCATTTATCTTGCTTTGATTATACTTTTTTAATAATATATACATGTAAATATCAAGTTTTTATAATTTTTATTAATATATAATTAAATATATTAGCAATCAAAATTGTACATTAACATACGTGCAGTGGATAGAGCTATCAAATGGACTGGTCCGGCCCAGCCCGGTGGGTCAGACAAAATAAATTGGCTAGACCGGCCTGAACCGATTATTATTGGGTTATCAATTATCAAGTTCAGTCTCAATCCTTATGGGCCTTGTGAGCTAATGAACCAGCCCCCGGCCCATTTCATTTTACTATTTTTTTTTATAAATTTACTATTTTTCTTTTTATTTAATATTTTTTATATCATTTTGATATACTAGTTATTCATAATTATCAATTTTATAGAGATATTATTTGATTCAACTGTAAATAAATTTTATATCAACACTAATCATCAACTAAACTCTTTACCAAAAAAACAAAAATTATCAACTAAACTCTAATTTTAGGTAAATATACACCCTTTTCTTAAATTTACACATTTAAATATATTTTTTATAATAATTTATCAATTAAATGATAATTTTTTATTGATATTATTTTTACAAAAATGTGTTATATCAATTAAATGATGGGCTAATGGGCAAGCCCAGTCCAATGTATGTGAGGGCTAAATGGGCTTGGCCCGGAAAAGCCCAATTGCATTTTAAGATATCTTTTGTAGGCTCATCCAACACCGTGAGCTAATGACCCGACTCATTTTTGACACCTCTAGCAGTGGACAAATGGCGTAACAATTTTCATTTTGCTCTAATGGTAATACTAGGTATGAATATGGTGTTATAATCTAAGTAAAGTTAATCAAAATGCATTATTTGAGAAAATTCAAGTCCAATCAAACTTTGTGTCTGTTTGTTTCAACCGTAAAAAAATGAATTTTTTCTTTGTATTTTTAAAAATAGATTTTGTAAAACTGTTTTTCAAAATATTACAAGTTTTTTTGTATTCATTGAAACACTAATTTTGACATCATATAACATAAATGTACATTATTAAAGTTCAAAACATAGTCAAAATCGCAATTTTTTCAAAAAATGATATTTAAAAAATGATTTTTGTGAAAATCTATTTAAAATAATTTCAAAATTAAGTGAAATTTTAATATGCAATTTTTTTTCAATAAAACGATGAAATACCAATTTTTTTTTATCTGATATCCATTAAAAGGAATATACCAGATAAGTTGATTAAATTATGCTGTATTCGTCAAATCCAGACAAAGAAAGGTCTTCTTCTGACTTAACCCTCACTCACTCACTCACCATATGCCATACCTCACCATAGATAAATCCAGAAAAACACGCAACTTTTCCAATTCCATGATTCTTTACTTTCCCTCTTATTTATAAAAATGCCAACACTACCAATACATGACAAACAAAAATCCTCACATTATAGATAACTACCTCCCTCCCTCATGGACTCTCTCCTTCGATCATCATCACCATCATCATCCTTTCACTTTCATCCTCTTTTTCTCTCCTCTTTTCACTTCCACACCCTTAGACCCACTTTCACTTATTGTTCTCAATCTCACTCTAATTCTAATACAACAAACAATTCCCAACAAAACCCATCTTGGGTTTCTTTCCCTTTGACGCAAATCATCAAAAAGGTGGCAGCTTTCAAAACCCAAAACAGGGTTTCCAATGAAAACCAACAAGATTATTGTTACTTACAAAACGGAGGGTTAGGAGTAGCTTTATTAAGTGTAACTGCTAATGCTAAGGTTAAGATTAGTCCTTTTGTGGCTACGTTAGCTTCAAACCCAACTTTTGTTTCTGGGTTGTTTGCTTGGTTTGTTGCACAATCTATTAAAGTTTTCTTGAATTTCATTGTCGAAAGGAAATGGGATTTGAAGTTAATGTGTGCTTCTGGTGGGATGCCTTCTTCTCACTCTGCATTATGTACTGCTCTTACAACTTCTGTTGCTCTCTGTCATGGTGTTGCTGATTCACTTTTTCCTGTTTGTTTGGGGTTTAGTCTTATTGTTATGTATGATGCTATTGGTGTTAGAAGACATGCTGGCATGCAAGCTCAGGTATATATATCATAGTCATAGTCATTACTCATTCATATTTGGTTGATATGAAGCACCGACACTCCTCGGATTAGACATGTCCCGGTGTTGGACACGTGTCAATATCCGACACCGACACTTATGTTTACATTGAATTATGTCATTTTCTCAAATTATTATCGGTGTCAACGTGTCAATGTCCATGTTGTGTCTGCTATGTTTGTGTCCATGCTTCTACTTGATATACATGACAACTTTTTTAATCGCTTATTCATTTGCTATACTTTTTTTAAGTTGTTGAGTTGTGTTGTTTTATATTGTTCTTTTGTACTTGTGGCTAGTGAGTTTTGTGTCAATGAATATTCAGAATGGAGAGGATTAAGAATCGGATAACAAAAGAATGCTTCTCATTGATTATCATTACTGATACTATAATGTATGTATATGTATGTACACACATAGAGAGATATACAATTGCATGACTGAAAACTAAATTAACTAACAAAATCTGCATGACCATGGTTGTCAAACTTTCGAGCTAACTCAAAGAATCTTAAGAGGTTACGAATCTTGACATCAATGTTGAGATAAGTTGATCACAAAATTATTTGTGTATACTTGCATTATAGACTCTCGTTGACTTGTGAATTTGAGGACAATTGAACAAGTTTTCTCATGTTTTACAAAACCCGAAATGCAACAGCTGGATAATATCATAAGAGTATAAACTTCGTAGTGCAAAAAAAATATTAATCTCAACCTCCCTGCACTCGACTCCATATATGCATCTAACATCCAAATGTGAATCCATGTGCAAAGGATAGGAAATGTGTTGTATGAGTCTCAATCTCTTACCATACTCATTGATGCAAGTTTGCAATGAACCCAACAATCCAACAAGGTGAATGAACATAACTCTGATTAGTTGAAACCTAGCTTTATGGAGCTGAATCTAGCTCTAATGAAGGGCCCTGTCCCTTCATCCTTTACATTTTAGTAATTTTAATTTTAAACCTTGTGATATGTCAATTTGACCATTGATTTTGAACTTGTTGTGCTCTTTCTTATGCTTAGTGTTGGATTTGTTTGTCATTTGTGAATTTGTCCATTAATTTTGAATTGTAAGCAACAGAAGAGTTTTAGATCTTAACACAAATACCGATTTCCTTGAAAATTTACCATGCATATTCAGTATTTTGGACATTAGGGGCATCTCTCCCCCTTTGGGGTCAAAATGATGGTTGGATTTGCTCTGTGTGGCAGTGCCATCACGCAAGAAGGCTAACGTTTTGGTACACTTCTTAATGTATATTTGGTCCTCAAATATTCTGGGAGGACTGAATACCTAATCAAACAAGACTTAGTGAATGCATGTGTATACAATGCTCACTGTTAGAATATCTTAGTATATCCCAAAGAAGAAGTTTATTATCTTTGATTATCTCTTGATCTTTTTTGGGTCTTAGTCCTTCAGTCCCAGGAGAGAAGGACCCTGGTAATTCAGAATTTGGTCAAGAGGTATGCAAAGTTTGACCAAAGGTTGTTCTAGTTAGGGATCAAACTCGGGTACTTCCGGTTTATTCAACCTTTATTGAAGCTTATCAACCACTAAGTCCAACCACTTGGTTAGATTGTCTCTTATGAATAGTTTCCATAATACATAGTTATTATCATGATTTGTTTCTTTATTCAATTAGGATTAGGAGTCTTGTATCCATATAATTAAAGATTAGTGCTTAGTTTTTGTAACAGATGAAGATATTATCAATCATATTACACCCTTATCATATTCAATGTCCTTATTATTATTCCTCTTCTCCATCTTTTATCGAAATCTCATAACTTCAACATCCACCTTGGCAGTACCTTTATTTTCTGTGGATGTTAAAATTAAAAGTTACATTCTAGTTTAAGGCTGAAAGTAACTATTTGTTTATTTTCTGCTGTCTTGGTGGCTCTGAATTATTGTTTTAGATTTAGAGGATGCTATAAGCCCTAAACTTAGACTGCTAGAAACTATAACCCCTTTAACTAGCTTTTAGCTTTGTGTTTAACCACCAAAAATAGCTACATTTCCTCATCGGTAGGTTTCTCTTGTAATTGACTTATTATGACGTTTGAAGCATGCTACTTTGATTTTGACAGTATTATGGTACAGGAAGAGCAAGTTATCATCTTTCCTTGAATTGGAAAGAACCAGAAATTATATCCAGAATGTATATGCTTAGTGGGATCTTTAGAATTGTAATCAACATAGGGCCATGTTGATTGATATTTGTGTCCAAATGTCCCCCAGTGCTCCTTAGTCGTCTGTTAGGTGTGAAAATCCCAATCTTTTGTTGTTTTGTAATTGTAATCAACATATCTTTCTCCATCTGTATTCTATTTATTTTCTATGACAATTAAATTCTAAGCATCTCTTGCTAAGGTTTGCCATAAACATCAAAGATGCATAAATTATCACTTGGGCTCAAATGAGAGGATAGGAAATATATGTTGTCATTTTGTCTGGCTTCTCTGGTCATTTAAAACTAAGTTTACCTTTTGTTTATGAAGAAATTTTTTGACCAAAAAATTGTGTGTATGGCTGGAAGCAGGTGCTTAATATGATTCTGGCTGACATGTTTCAAGGGCATCCAATTAGTGATAGGAAACTGAAGGAACTTCTTGGTCACACTCCATCTCAAGTATTTGCTGGTGCTCTACTCGGAATTTTAGTAGCCTGTTTCTGCTGTCAAGGTTACATTGTGATGGGTTAGGTGATTCTGTTCTGTAGCCATTTTTTGATCAAACTGTATTGAATATTGATAACATGCAATTTGCTCTGATAATGTGATGCAGCCTTCTGGTATACGAAATGGCGCACTTAATCAGTGCACTGTATTCAAAGACAAATACTTCACAGCATGATTATAATTTAAATGGGGGGGGGGGGAATCTACAGTGTCCTAGTGTCTTGATCTGAAAAGGAGAGATTTTGTGATTGTTTATTATACAATCTTGCTGTTTAAAGCATTTCATAAAATATATGCAAAGGTGAGAAATTGAAAAAATGTGTTGTGGTAATCATATCTGAAAATTGTGTAATCAATCAAGAAATCAAAAGCTTAAAAAAATTATCTTTCAACACAAAACTTTATTTTTTTTATCTACCTTAGAACACACTGTGAGTCATGACTGATGACCGTTAGATTATTTATAAATTCAAATTAAATAATTAAACTGTTAAACTTAAAGTTAATAATACTTCAATGTCAAAAAAACAGTTAGTTAGAACAGGTGACACATAATGTACCAAATATATGGCTAATGCTACGGTGGACCACCTTCACAAGTGGTCCACCGTGGACCAAGTGATCTACCGAACATGAATTTTACAAAATTCACTGTTGGATTGAAAGTTTATATCGTATAGATCATCCATAAATTTTTTAAATTTTTTTGAAAATCATTTGATATGTTATTGAGACCCATCAAGATTTATGTTATTTAACAACCGTTAATCTTGATGTGTCTCAATAACATATCAAATGATTTTCAATTTTTCTAATTTTTTCTATGGGTGATCTATATGATATAAACTTTCAATCCAAAAGGTGAATTTTGTAAAATTCGTATTCGTTATAGTGTTATTTGTGACTGGTCCACCATGGACCACTTGATGAAGTGATCCATATTAGAATTTACCCCAAATATATATATATATATATATATATAATGATTGTAATTAGGTTGGTGTCACTTGTTCATAATAAAAAAAAATTACTTTTTTCTTTCATATATGTGCAACATTTATAGATTTTTTTTTCTTGGCATGTTGTTTCGTGCTCGTGCAGAGCCAAGACTACTAAAAATCTAACTTTAAACATTTACAAATTCTGACTCAAATAATAAAAAATGTTGAAATTATTAGGTCAAACGTCATGATCGGAGTTTAAATCATTTTTCCTTCTTACGTGCGAGTTTAATTTTTTTGAAAAGTTTAGTAGAATCTCCTCTAAATCCTTCTTTGTTTACTTGAGTTCCTTTTTCATGTGGGAAAACTTTGTTTCTTCAGCTTCATTTAAATGCAGAAAATGTCTTTTCTTCTGTTAAAAAAAAACCACATGCCTACTACCTTCCATAAAAACACACTATATATTAAATTAAATGTGTGAATGAGGTAAGTATTCAAGTCTATATTCATTTTTCCATTAAAATAGGTCTATATTCATTTTACGTAAAAAAACAAAAAGTCTAATTTTGAATTGAAAAAAGTCTATCGATAACGGTGTTATTGTTGTTATTCTTTTGGTTTTCACTACTGATATTCGGTTCACTGAACCGTTTAGTTTGGTCCAGATCGCAGTTATGAGGATCATACTGTGGTCATTCCAACCAAATTCAGTGTCAATTAACACTAAATCAACTAAGATATTGTTATTTAAATGCATTGATTTTAGACATGTATTACATTGAGTACTTAAAAGTTGAACATCAGCGTTTACCAAAACCCGAATTAAATATATTTAGTTTACACACATATCATATGTGTGTAAGCCTGTAAGGATAGAAATTAATCAATCAAACAATAGTAATAGTAAGACTACAATGAGCGCAAAGGCTAATTTCAATTCAATTTGAGTTATACCATTTTACTTATATTTTATATAATAAAATTATTTATCGATAAATCTACTAGTTTATATACTCTTTTTTTTATAATTTAAGTTAATTTTTTTTAATAACTTGCGATGGAGGTAGTAGCTGTCAAATGTCACGCATTTGTGTAATAAATAAATATGATCAGTGAATTGTTATGGTTGCCTAAAAAAAAAAAGTAAATTGTTATGGCAGAATATTTGATATAAAATCCATCTATTCTAATTATATTTTCTTTATTTTTAATTATAAGACTCAATCTTACCTTTTTTTTTTGTTGTTATCATCTAATATAAGATTTTTTTTTAAATTAATATTTCATTACAAAAATATTTTTATTTAATTTTCTTTTGCAGTATTATTTTTTGACAAAATTATTTAAGGTATTATTGGAAATTATAAATTATATTTTCATTCAAAATTGTAAAATTATTACAACTTTTGACCAATTTATTGCTGCAAATACCTTTTTTAGTACTGTATCCTTAAATTAGGGTTTCATAAATAGATCAGATTAGATTGGTATTGGTAAGGTGAGTGTGATAATTAATTACTCCATGGAGAAACATTAATCTCATATTATTAATCCATTCCATTGGATTCCAGGTCATATCGACATCAAAATACCAAAAATAATTCACAAAAAATTGGCACCACTTTAATTTGCGTGTCACTAGCTGGTTGGTAGTGCCAACACTCACTCGTGTGACTCCACAATCCACGATATGCTATGCTATAACGTTACCTTCCTCGTTCCTTCCTTTTTCCTTTTTCTTTCTCTCCAAGTTAAAGGGTATGAATGATATTAAACACTGTTAACGTAAAACACTGCTTCTGTCTCTATCCACTGTACACGTATATACACGTATATAATACTCTCTCCGTAACACTATATAAGCAAAAATCACATTTTTAGGTACATTGTATGATCAATGTATCTAGTCTATATTATAGACCAAATACATTAATTTTACGATGAATCGATTTTTGCTTATATAATGTTACCGAGGGAGTATATGTATATTCATTCTCAGTTTCTCACTAAACCTTAGAAAACATACTTGTGGTTTTGTGGTGAATGAATGTACACACGGTATAGCATATACTATATACGATCATGACATTTACCTTCTTCTCCTTATTGTATGAGTCAACACCATCATCAACCTTTGAAATATTCTATTATTATTAATAATCATCCATCATCATCATCATTCTTCTTTTCTTCCTTCAAACTTTCAATTCAACAATAACCCGTTACTTTCTTTTGCTCCTATTGCTCAAAAAGTTTCCAACTTTTGATTTACGGCGTCGTTTCATCAGCTTCTTAGGGTATGATCTTGTTCTTTCTGTCTATCACTTTTGAAAATATCTCCTTTGATTCTGACCTGTTTTTCATTTGATCTTTGAGGGGTAATTGGTTTCTTTTGGGGTTTGATCTTTTGATCATTTCCTTCAAAAGATTTTTTAGTTTTTAAAGGTTAATTCTTGACCCAAGTGTTAGGTATATGAGTATGATGATGATCAATTGATCGTTATCAATTGTTGACCTAGGTACCAAATTTTAGAATTTATGATAATACATGTTTGAGCTATGATGATTATCTTGTGAAATTTGTAGATTTTAAGTTTTAAGGGCTTTGATTCATAGTATAATCAAAGCTTTAATTTTTTCTGCACTGAACCTGTTTGATAAATATCGTTAGTGAAAAATGTCATCTGCTGGTGTTACTACTCTTAGTCCAGTGGATCCCACTGAACCATTGTTGCCTCCAAATGCATCCCATTTTCCATCTCACTTGCCTTTTGAGGACAAATCCATTTTCATATTTCTGTCGTTTTCGGGTTCGTTGACTCCTATCCGTGTCATGGAATGGGATACTATTGAGTCTGTCAAATTCAAAATCCAAAGGTCTGAGTGTCTTCCGTTTTTAACTAACAAGCAGAAGTTGGTTTATGCTGGTCGTGAACTTGCCCGAAGTGATTCTTTACTCAAGGACTATGGAGTAACCGATGGAAATGTTTTACATTTGATAATCAAACTATCAGATCTTCAGGTTATCAATGTGAAAACATCTTCTGGAAAGGAATTCTCTTTTCAGGTTGAACGAGGTAGGGATGTCAAGTACATCAAGCGACGGATTTCTAAAAAGGAGAAACAATTTGATGATCCCGAGGAGCAGGAACTTGTGTGTAATGGGGAACGGCTGGAAGATCAGAAGCTTATTGATGATATCTGTTGCAAGCATAATGATGCAGTGGTGCATATGTTTGTTAGAAAAAAGCATGCAAAAGTTCATAGAAGACCCCTTGAGTTGTCAATTGTAGCAACAGACTTGGCTGATAAGAAGACTAAAGATGTTTGTGGTAGAAAACTTGAAGTTGGCGGTGAAGAAGATACTGATGCCATTCAGATGGTGGTACCGAGAAAGCTTCCTGATAGTGATTTTCTTTTGGAGCCAATTATAATTAACCCTAAAATTGAGTTAGCTTCAGTGATTCAGAATATGGTAAACTCTACATATGATGGACTAGCTAATGAAAAATATCCCATAGGTTCTGCAGAAGGTACAGGGGGAGCTTACTTTATGCCTGATTCAACTGGTCAGAAGTATGTGTCTGTTTTTAAGCCTATTGATGAAGAGCCAATGGCTGTGAATAACCCTCGAGGTCTTCCATTATCACTAAGTGGTGAAGGCTTAAAAAAGGGTACAAGAGTTGGTCAAGGTGCATTCAGGGAAGTTGCGGCTTATGTTTTGGATCATCCAATAAGTGGACGCCGCCAATTATTTGGTGATATGAAGGGTTTTGCTGGTGTTCCTCCAACATTGATGGTCAAGTGTTTGCATAAGGGATTTAACCATCCAGGAGATTTGATTCCTAAGATTGGATCCATGCAGATGTTTGTGAAAAATAATGGGAGCTGTGAAGATATCGGTGCTGGGGCTTTCCCGGTAAAAGAAGTACACAAAATTAGTGTTCTCGACATAAGATTGGCAAATGCTGATAGGCATGCTGGGAATATTTTGATCAGCACAGAGAAGGAGGATGACCAGTCTGTTCTGATTCCAATTGATCATGGATACTGCTTGCCCACAAGTGTAAGCATTCAATTTTATGCTCTCTTTGTTTTGTTTTAATGTATGATGTGCAATGTTGTTATATAGCAGCTATTATGGTGCTATTGCATAGAAAAATTTGAACAAATCACTATTGTTCTGCGATATGCTATTTGGTAAAACAAACTGTTAAGTAGCGGTTATAGAAGCACTGTTGCGTAGAGGAATTTAAACAAATTGCTATTTTCCACAATCTACAATCAACAACATTGATGTGGTGATTCTTCTATATTCTGTTTTCCTTTTCTTTTGTGTACTCTTCAATATGTTGAACCAAATTATATCGACTTAAAAACTGAACTAAGAGGATTGCAATTAGATTTGTGCTTATTGAAATTACAAAGTCTGATTAGCGTGCAAGTAGATATAGATTGTCCTTGAGTCTTGTTTGAGCCAATCAATTAACAGTTTCGCTATTCTGACAGTTTGAAGATTGTACCTTTGAATGGCTTTACTGGCCACAAGCCCGGAAGCCATATTCTCCGGAAACTATTGAGTACATAAAGTCACTGGATGCTGAAGAAGATATTGCCCTTTTGAAGTTTCATGGATGGGATCTGCCAATTGAATGTGCCCGGACTCTTAGAATCTCAACCATGCTTTTGAAGAAAGGGGTTGAGAGAGGATTGACCCCTTTTGCAATTGGAAACTTGATGTGCAGGGAATCATTGAACAAGGAATCTGTGATAGAGGAAATAGTTGAAGAAGCATTTGATTCTGTTCTTCCTGGCACAAGTGAAGCTACATTGATGGATGCTGTTTCTCAAATCATGGACCAGCGTCTTGATACGGTTTTCAACTCTCCTTTTTAATTAGAGTTGAGATCTGCATTGGTCGCAGGTATATAAATGTGTGTACAATAGTACATATATGTATAGCATAATTTGATTTTAGTTCATAACAAAGGAGGTTTGTTTTCTTTGCTTGGAATCTCACACCATTCTTTGCTATAACTTCTTAGGTTTTCACTTTTTTATGTAGTTTCATATAGATAACAAATTCTTTCTGAGTTTGTAGTTGATTTCTTTATTAAATTTGAATTTCAAGCATAATAGACAAACCCTTTCCCTGTTTGGATTGTAAGTTGATATTCTGATTTCTTGAACAAAGTTTGTGTTGTTTCAAACTACTTGATTGTGCTTGCCAAGAGTGAAAACTTGGATGTGAAAAATGAAGTGGTTGTTACAATGTTTGGATATATTGAAGTGAGATTATGTATTGAGTATATAGGTTACATTTCTCTGATACTCGTAACAAACTCGGTGGTCGCTTCACTCGCATAAAAATTACTATATTTTTTTCTTGAGTGAAGATTGCTGGTAAGAAAATGCAATAAAAAATCGTCACATTGCAAATTGTTTTAGATTGTAATACAACATTACTAATTTTCAAATTAATTCAGGAATGTCATCATGTTGTACACACTACCAATCAAATTTACCTAATTTCTTGTATGCCACAAGGACAATAACACAAGGTTTCATTTTAGATTAAATAGTACACTTAAAAATTAAAATGTTCCTTGCAAGATACTGACAAAATCTAACAAAAATGCAGCATTTGTTGAAATAAATTTCATTGCATTGAGAAATTTAAGAAATCATGGTAGTTGGTTTTGGTCTCATACATATTTTAGACTTGTGGTATATAGTGTTAGATTCAGAATCAATATTACCAGATTTCACAGAAAAGCTAAACAAAGCACATTTATTTTTTCCATTCCAAATCCTTTCCACCATAAATCACAACCATTAATTGATCCAAATTCTAAGATTATATCAAAACTATAAGAGAGATGCTCTTTATTATGGAAGATAGTTTTAAGAAATTGGAAGAATGAATTTTCTATGAAATACCAACTTTTACTTTTGTTTGAAAATAAATTGCAGTAGAGCCACTCTTATAAACTATTCCAACAAATTATGGTATTATTCCTATTCATAATTGAGATAGTGATCAAATTGGAAACCGATTTGACAATACAAGATATATGAATATTAGTGTGTCAAAATTCAATTTATATTTGTTTTATCTTGTTTTTGTTAAACTAACATATATCAAATAAATTAGTATTGGAGCCTTAGTTAGCAAATATCAAATTATTAGTATTGGAGCCTTTGCACAAATAATGGATTAGAGTGAGTATTGTAAACTGTAAGAAATACCAAATACAATTCCTATTTTGAAATCAAAACACACATGATCATTGTCAATAGTTAGCAAAGTTTTGAATGATGTAACACTATCCCAATCTACCAATTGGCTTCCAAACAAAGTTAAAATTTTTGCCTATATTAAATTGAAAGGGTTGAAAAGGCGCAGACCTTCCCACGTGTTTTGGTCTCTAGAGAACACACACTGTCCTCTTCTTACTTATGGAGGTCAAGAGGCGGCAAAATAATACTAATAATCTAGAAGCAACGGCCAAACTTCAATTAAAAAATAAAAAAAAACCTAACTATATAGTATTAACAAATTCAATTTCAGATATTTAGATAGAGCATACTCCTTAAACTCTAAAATTAATTGTACATAATAAGCATGTGGTCATACAAATTATTGTTCAGATAAATAAGTAGGCAAGACATTTTTCTAGGACACATACATAGAATTATACCGAATCTTCTGTGCCAAAGAAAAAGAACTATACTGAATCTTCACGTCACTTTTCTATGTCTTCTCTTTTGTTTGGTCCTGGCAGAGAATTTGTGGTAATCATAAAGCCTCATCCGTGCATTGTACTCCTACAACATCACTAGTACTTCTTCATATAATAATCCAATATTCATTGCATATGCACTTACATCATCAATCATATACAAAACCTTCTAGAACATATATATCATCTTTATATAACAATGTAACATTTAATTGAAACACACACTTCAATTCAAAAAGATACACTACTAATAATTTGCTCACAATGGTTTTGCAAGTAAACATTAGTGATGTTCCTCATTTTGTATTATTTCCCTTTATAGCTCAAGGACACATTATCCCTATGATAGACATTGCTAAACTTTTAGCACAACATGGTGTTCTTGTTACCATATTTACTACACCAAAAAATGCATCACGTTTTAGTTCTGTTCTTTCTCGTGCTGTTTCTTCTGGTCTTCAAATCAAACTTGTAACACTCAATTTTCCATCAAAACAAGTAGGATTACCAGAAGGGTGTGAGAATATTGACATGGTAAATTCAAAAGAAAATATATTCAATCTTTTCAATGCAATTACCATGCTTCAAAAACCAGCAGAAGATTTGTTTGATGCATTGACACCAAAACCAAGTTGCATTATCTCTGATTTTTGCATTCCTTGGACTTTACAAATAGCTGAAAAGCATAAAATTCCAAGGATTTCATTTCATGGTTTTTCTTGCTTCTGTCTCCATTGCATGCTCAAGGTACAAACTTCAAAGATCCTTGAAACCGTCAATTCGGAATCTGAGTATTTCACTATTCCCGGCATTCCGGACAAAATTCAAGTCACCAAAGAGCAGATACCAGGAACATTGAAAGATGAAATGAAGGAGTTTGGGGAGAAGATGGATGAAGCTGAAATGAAGTCATATGGTGTAATCATAAACACTTTTGAGGAGTTGGAGAAAGCATATGTTAAGGATTATAAGAAGGAAAGAAATGATAAGGTGTGGTGTGTTGGACCAGTTTCACTTTGCAACAAAGATGGTTTGGATAAGGCACAAAGAGGTAACATGGCCTCAATAAGTGAACATCTTTGTCTAAAGTGGCTAGATTTGCACCAACCAAAGTCTGTGGTCTATGCATGCCTTGGAAGTTTATGCAACTTAATCCCTTCACAGCTTATGGAATTGGCTTTGGCCTTGGAAGCATCTAAAAGACCATTTATTTGGGTTATTAGGGAAGGGAATAAAAGTGAAGAGTTGGAAAAATGGATTAGTGAAGAAAAGTTTGAGGAAAGGAACAAAGGGAGAGGCCTTATAATTAGAGGTTGGGCTCCACAAGTGCTAATATTATCACACCCTTCTATTGGAGGATTCTTAACACATTGTGGTTGGAATTCAACACTTGAAGGGATAAGTGCTGGTGTGCCAATGATAACTTGGCCATTATTTGCTGACCAATTTTTGAATGAGAAGCTTGTTACTCAAGTGTTGAGGATTGGAGTGAGCCTTGGTGTAAAGTTTCCAATGAAGTGGGGAGAGGAAGATAAGTTAGGTGTGTTGGTGAAGAAGGAAGGTATTAAGGAGGCAATATGCATGGTGATGGATGAGGGAGAAGAAAGTAATGAGAGAAGAGAAAGGGCTAGTAAACTAAGTGAAATGGCAAATAGAGCTGTTGAAAAAGGAGGATCCTCTTATCTTAATATGAATTTGCTTGTCCAAGATATCATGCAACAACAATCAAGCAGCAAAGTTGAAACATGAAGGGGTGCCATTTATAGCATTTGTCCTTTTGCAGTCATATGTATTTGTTTTATTTTTATATTATTATTTGGATCAAGATGTATTGAATACTTCTTTAAAATATATGTTTTCACTTCTTTATAACAATCAATCATAAACCTTGCAAGTAATTAAAAATGTCTCTGTGATGAGTGTCATGTGAACTATTAACCACAGATTGAAATTTAATAGCAAGAACCAAAAGTGGCTGCTAAAATAGAGTTAAAGTCGACAACAACTTTATACAAACTAATTTGTTTATTTTAATTTTATACGGAGTAAAAGTTCTTTATTTTATAAGAACTAAAAACATATTTCCAAAGAGAGTATTCAGTAACATCTTTAGTTCATTAAGCTTAAACATAATAGGCTTTATTAGACCCCAAAGCTCCTACTTCTCAACAAGTAGGATGGCAAACAAGCATTTTGGTATTGGTATCAATCATTGTAATATTCATATTCAATTAAATAATGCTCAAGACTTTAGAATTTATAAATAAAAGTACAACATACCCACCATAGTAATCAAGGTATAACAGCAAAATCACTTATTCAATAAATTTCATCAGTTTCTTAATCTAGGTAGAGAAAAAAAAACAAAAAGATTATGCCAGCTAAATCAACACCACGGCATAAACATTAATAATGTTGCCTTAAATGTCGTCTGCTTCCAAATCAAGTTCACTAGGCATGTTTCTCATTTCACTCCTGTACGAGAAGTCATCATCAAGATTCTCCATAGTTTTCCCATAAATAAATGACTTCGTACCCATTGTAGTAAAGGGCATTAAGCCAAATGCTCGTGCAGTTTTAATCTCCCTTGCAACCTTCCTTTGAGCCTTTGCACTGATGCCAGTCTAGTCATAATGAATAAGAAACAATTGGTAAGATCCCAAAAATTAATGTGCAGGGGGAAACAAGGAGAACAATGAAAATAAGTGCAGTACTAATTCTAAAAATCCATCCTTTATTTTTTTCTTCTTAATAGGTCATCTTTCTTGCACACTCTACTACACTGCAGTGGATTAGAACTTACCTTGCTTCTCTTGATAAGAATTCCAGCTTCTGTTATGAAGTTTGCCAAAAATCTTACATTCTGCATAAAAACAATGATACTACTAAGAGTCGTTCCAAAAATAGCATTAACAGGAACATTTTTTTCATTATTATCAGGGTAAATATGCAATCTTAGCACCACTATCAAGACCATGACAACAAAGCAGATTTGTCACAAATATTTTCCTCACTTTCATCTGCCTTCACACAATATAAAAGCTAAGTCGCCATAAATCAACTTGGACTTTAGGACGATAATATCACAATAAATTTATGTATGAGTTGCATATGAAAACGTTCATCCTGAATTTTTCACACAATTTTAAAGGGATACCAAACTGGATCTAAGGTTTAAAGAAGCAAGCCATAATGTTCAGGGAAAAACTGAAAGGACAACTCTACTTGTTTAAATGAACCCGCAATCTATGACAATGCACCCTTTGTTTTTTTGTCATCTTTATTCTATTGCTAAAACATAAGGATCTGAGGTTGACTCATTCGTACACCTTTTCCATGAATCTAGAATGACAAGATGGTGGGCACTGTAAAGACACCTAGCCATCTGTATAAGATATTTTTAACAATTGTCAAATCTAGTTTATATACATTGCCAGTTTAGCTCTGACCAATAACAAAATCGTTGTTGTTTTTATTTTATTGTATCGGATTACTTGCATGCAAAAACAGCAAATTCATGTACGTGACAATTTTCACTTTAACATAGTAAACAGAGATATAGAAAGTAATTAGCTAATTACACATATGATATATAAAATATCTTATAACAGAACTACTCTGACAGAAGTGCTGACCCTGAAATCTGCCTGACTAAGAACTTCTTTAGTGGATACTATGAATTCACCCCTTATGGCGTATTTTTGTGCAGCAGGTTTTTTAAGATCGAGATCCTGTATGAAGAAAGAAATTGCACAGATCAGAAAATTAATTCGATTCAGCTTGTACAAAAGAAACACCACATAAAATCCCATAAATACAAAGCAGTGCACATACATAACCATCACACTTATTGTTTAAAGCAGACAGAAACTGATGGTGAGTTAAAAATAACCTACCAAAATGATTGGTCCATAACATATACCGAATCTCATTAGTACAAATGGGTGTTATTTCATGTCTTTATCTAGCTGCTGAGAGAAGTGTGATTTGACAACTTGGCTGGATAGGTATAGGTCAGGCTACATGTTTAACCAATAAGTGAATTTTTTTTTTCTATCTCAGTCACACATCTGTTTTGATTCCCTTTCTCTCTACCTCCTTAAAACTCTTGTTTTCAACAGAAGAGAACAAGAAGCTTCCGTGAAAACAACATCTCATTCTTTTCCAATATGAACTAGAGTATAATAATGAATATTGATCAAGGTGTGATAAAATAAAAATAGGTTTTGCATTATTTTCTGAATTTCCCATAGCGGGCTTATGTTATCATTAAGAAAACAACGTGTATATATTTCAAAACACAATTTTCACTATACTTGATGAAATATTTCCCACCAAACATATGTTATGATCGGTCACATATAAATATCAATTCAATCATATAGTATAAGCTTCCCTCATGCCAAACAAAATTAAAAAGATTAGAAAGAGATCACATATTTACATAATATGTGATACTGAATATGAACACAGTGATAATTGACGAAGTTACAGATTGGTATTCGGCATACCTTTGGATCATATTTTGATCCCGGATGAAAAGTGGTATCATATCGATAAGAATAACTATCTTTATCGATTTCATTAGGATCAAATTCAAAGTATCTGGCAGCATTATTGAGTTTCCCATCCATTCCATCAGATAATGTGTTAAAACTTTGTTCGAGATCATCCAACAGCTGGGGATTTCCAGCAGATCTATCTCGACTCCTTGCCTGTTGTTCATTGAGCTTATCTAAAATGGCATCAGTTTTTGAATTTCCCCTAGGACCGAATATCCGCTGCTCAAATTCCTCCGGAGACTCTGACTTATTAGCAGTTCCATTTCCTGCTCAATAAGGTGACCATAAGGATTATACAACAAGTAAATCATCATCCGAGGGAAAAAATAAAAATAACAAATTCAAAAGATACTATAACCATAGAAGACTATGCCTTTATAACCAAAAGCATGAAAATGAGATTCTCATTTAACTATATGGAAACTAAAATAACCCTAGAAAGCTTAGAAGGCAAGTGTAGTAAACTATATGCAAACTAGGTACCTGGAAATGGCCAAGTAGAAAGGTTTCTGAGAAAATTATTGTTGTGATGTGACAAATTGCCATTGCCATTGAATGACCTAATTGCAACTGAAGCAATCTTCATTTTGTTTCCTGAATTGATTCAAACAAAAAAGTTTGAATATGTTAAACGATGTAAACTCAATAAATAACACATAAATTGCGAGCAAACTGACCAGTAAGGGAGGTGCGGCGGTTGGAAGACGGGCCGATGGATAGAGAGAGGTGGCGCAGAGACGGAGGGCGGCGGGAGAGAGTGAGAGTATTATCTCCCCTTTTGGTTTCACGTCGATTAATCTCAACTCTCTCGAGTCTCACTTTTATTTTTATTTTATTTTATTAATTTCTTCTCTTTTAAAACAATGACAAAAAAACAGTGGTTTTGTGGAATTTTTAAATATAAAATAGGTCTAATTACAATTTTGCTTCTTTATTTTGAGTCATTTAAAATATGTTAAATCACCATTTTAATTACAAAAATTTAATAAAAGGACCAAAATTGTGTGATTTGATTTGAAGTCACTTGGTAACATTGTGAGGGATTTGGGTAGTATCTATGAGGTCTTAAGTTCCATTCTCATTGGCAACATTGTAAAAAAAAAAAAAACTGTGTGATTTTAAAATAGGAGATCATTTTCGTAAATGAGTTAAAAATAGTGGAACTAAAATTATACTTGAGTTAAAAAATTTAAGACGAAACTGATCCTCCTAAATCCTACCATTGAGATACTTTTTGGTTATCATTGAGATTTTATTTTTTTTGGTTTATAACCCTTTGATTTTTCTAGGGGAAGGGGCCCTAGTAATTCAGAGTTCGGCGCGAGGTAAGTAAAGTCTGTTTAAGAAATTGTTTCACCCAGGAATCGAACTCGCGTTCTCACGAATGATTCGTCATCTATTGAAGCTTATTAACCACTTGAGCCAAATGACTTGGTTTACCATTGAGATTTTAAGAGCACACAGTTTTAGTCGTTTAAATAAAATTTTAGAAAAGATTGAAATTTTAAGGGTGTATTGAAATTTTAAAAGTGATACTCAATCAATACTTTTATAAAACATAAATAAGTCTTGTTATATGCCAATATAATTAAGAATTTATTTTTCTTTTCAAAGCAACTAAATATATTGGCATTCAATTAGCATTCAATTAAGATTTTTATCAACTTATAAAATGACTATTGATATTTAAAAAAAAAAGAGATTATGATAGATTGTAGAGTGAATTTTATAAGACTTTTTAGTTAAAAATACAAATAAAATATTCATCCAACAATCTCACAAATTATTCATAATTTGTTTATTTTTTATCGAACCAAATTAGACGGTTTAGTGGGTGAGTGTTGGAAACCAAAACAAAATACAAAAATACTGTAGGAAATATGCCCAATCTCTTTTTTGGTTGCATAATTATTTTGAAAACAAACAGCATATATAGTGCCTAATTTAGCCCAATCATTAGTACCTATAGATACACTTCCAGAATTATAGGTCAAATACATATCAGAGCAAAACAAAAAAATCAACCTGAAACCTACTTACTTGCTTCATAAGGTTAGTGAGAATTCTGTCATTCAAAGATACCCTTGTTCCATAATAATATTCTGAATATGTTGAAAGTGATTAAATCAAAAGTTGTATCTGAAAAATTTATAGAGTATGGTCTGATGTTATTCTTCATTTGTTTATGTCTACAGCACCGTTAGTTTCTTGCATGCACTTATTTTTCATAGTGGATACAGTGATGTATACAAAAGATTTTTACCTGCACTTATTGTTCATTGTAGAATCTGTTTAAAAGAGCATGAGTTTAGAAGCAATCCTGTTTTAAAATTATGTAATCAATTGAAAACTCAATATGCTAGAAAAATGATTTTGGTTAGTTACCTTCAATATATAGTATATTTTCGTTTTCACATTAGTAGCTTTAATACAAATGTAAGATTGAGTTGTAGATGATAACCCATGGCATATAGCATGTTATGGCAACTAGTAAAATACATGTGCTTCCGCACGGTCGCGCATATAGAATGTGATGTTTTATCAGCAACAATTGTTCCTCGTATACAATAGTTAATGGAATCTTTGATCTTGTTGCCATTGAGACTAACTTGTTTCTGGAATCGTTTTTGTGATGTAGTAGTAGGAATTATTGAAATATGATGTGCTTGTCCTGGGAGGTTTTCTCAGATAGTGAAGTGAAGAATGAAGCTCATGGCAAAAGTGAGTCTAGAAAGAAAGTTGCTGATAACCAAAGTTCCTCAAGATCCCATCACGAGTCATCTGTGAACTCTACTTGTTCTAGTAACATTTCAAGTATGGTTGTGGATTGTTACAACACCTAATTATTCGCCAACTAATGGAATCAAAGACAAACCATATAGAATGTCCAATGGATATCATGGCATGGATGGTAATTGTGAGAGTTTAAGCTATTATGATGAGCCTGAAGATGTAAAACTAATGAGAAGATCAAAGGAAGCTGAGGAGATTCTGGGTCTGCAGCAAAACCTCTTAGAACTACAGGACAGAAGCAAGATAGCGGAAGAAAACAAGGACTGCCTTCGAAGAAATTTAGAAGAGAAGGAAAAGGAGTGCAAAGATTTGCACAAGTCTGTAACAAGATTACTAAGAACTTGCGGTGAGCAAGAGAAGACAATAATAGGATTACGAGATGGGTTTAATGAGGACCTTTCATATATACCAGTCTGCGGAGGAGAGCATTGATAAGCCGCACATCAAGAAAATACAGATGGAGTTAATGAGGTTAACGGGAATAGAATCGGCCTTGAGAAGGGAGATGAAATCACACAAGTTTCAGGAGGACTCTCTTCGCCAAAAAAATATAACTCTATTAAACCGGTTGAAAGGTGATGGGAAAGAATGCATTGTTGATACTTATAAACTAGAGAAAGAACTGTGCGCCCGCATCTGCTGCCTTCAGAATCAAGGCCTAACAATGCTAAATGAAAGCACATACTTGTGTTCAAAGTTACTGGAATTCATTAAAGGGACTGGACAAATTATTGGAAATGGTTTAGGTGGACAATTTATTGTTGAATCTGAAACTAAAATTCATGGACTCAAAAGTGGCACTGAGGGTTTAGCAAGAAGTTTGCAGATGATGCCTTCTTTGTTGAAAGAAAAGTCAAATCTATTGACTATAGATGATGATGAAATGCTAGCTAAACTGAATGATCAATCATCAGAGGTGAGTGAGTTTCTTCTATAGATTTTTCCTTAATTGAATTTTAGAGGAATGAACATTATAAATGCGCTATTCTACTATTTTTCATTGAAATTTTCTTGGTGTGTGCATCATGCCCATGCCGTTTCTTGTATAGGAAATTTTACGAACTGAGCTTAAAGCTGAACGCTTGGTAACAAGTTTATTAAGAGAAAAGCTGTACTCTAAAGAGCTCCATGTTGAGCAGATGCAAGCTGAACTTGCTACGGCAGTAAGGTGAAACGACATACTTAGATCTGAGGTGCAAAATGCATTTGACAACCTTTCAACTGTGTCTCATGATATGAAGAACCTTCAACTTCAAGTCTGTCACCTCACCAGTATTGAAATTTATTGATTAAATTCAGCTAGTGTTTGAAAGTTAAACTTGTTTTTTTCTTGTTCTGTCGTAACAGATGATGAAGAAAGATGAGAGTATAAACTGGCTTCAACATGATCTTCAAGAGTCTAGCAGAGAATTATCAATCATGAGGAGAATGTTGCCCAAAGTGTCAGAGGAGAGAGATAAGATGTGGGAGAAAGTGAAGCAATGTAGTGAGCAGAATATGGTGTTAAACTTAGAGATCAACGTGCTGAAGGAGAAAATAGAGACACTTGATGAAGATATACTTGTGAAGGAAGGTCAAATAAAAATCTTGAAAGACTCCATAGGCAATTATGCTGATCTCCTTGGGAGTCCTGATTCTATGGATGAATTTTTGCTTCGTTGATTACTGCAAACAAGCTTGTTTGTTTCTCATAGGCCTATTTCATTGTGAATAGTTCAATCTCTTGCTCTCTTTTGCTTTTGTGAATAGTTCTTATATGAACGAAAAAATAGTGTTACTCATCAGCATCAACATCAGCATCAGCATCACAGCATGTGTCTCAGCTATCATAACGCATGTTGCACCACGCCAAGGGCATCATAGATATGATATTATCGTCACAAAAATTATGCTAGTGTGGTAGATTGTTTAACTAAAAAGATGTTTGGTGAAGTCAAACTTTTTAAAAAAAGTAGTGAATTGCACAATATTAAGAGTTAGCTAAGTTTTTTTATTCCTCTAAAATAAATGAATTTTAATTTTTATCACCAGAAATTTTTTATTTACAAGACTCAAAACCATCGCTTTTATTTATTTTCTTAACAGTAATACTATTTGAAAAACTATCTTGATTAGAGCTCATAAAGTTATCTTTAGCCTGCAAATTGAAACCTCAATAACCATTAACAAGGCATACATTAATTAATATAAGACTTTTCAAGCATATAGAACAAAATATAGCACAACCTAGCTATACATGTTGGGTGTGCACACAGCACTTTCAGAGTTTTGCTGTTCTTTCCATATCCTTCCTGTTACTCTTAGCTTCAACTCTTTTTTATCCCCACCTGAGAAGAAAAGTGCCATGTTGCGGTATATAATAAGGCCATCATGACTATCCTTAACTTTCTTGTGACTATCTCTAATGCTTCTTGGATTTCCTTCAAATGTTAGTTTACGTCCATTTCCTCCCACTTCTAGGCTGTAGCTGTAGTTCTTCGCCTCTCGGTCGTCGCCCATGAATCGAAGAAATGCCATGTAAACAGGTGACATTTCAAGCTGAAATGCTTCAAAATGGAGACAAAAATACTGACCAAAACAGTGGAAAACCTACACAAACAAAAAGTAAGAGTTAGCCTTAACTATTTGGATAAGATTTCAAAATGTATAGTTAAGATTGTGCATGAATATAACTACAAAATATTCACTATTTAGCGACCGATTCAGAGACTGAATTGCAAAAAGTCGTCCAACTCAAACCAATAGTTGCTAATGTAAACTATTCATTTGTCATTTTCAGTCTCTCAATCTGGCACTTGAGTTCCCTGCAATCACCAATTGCATGCATTCATGCAATCAACACATTGTATATCTTAAGTATTGAGCTTGACCGTTCAATCTCAGTCAAATGGCCACCGATGTGCCAGTGACTGCAGAGAACCCAAATTCCTCAATCAGCCGCTAAATAACTAAACCAATCAGTAAATAGCGAATTTTGTTAATTACCGTAAGCATCCATGTAGCATTTTCTACTTCTGTAGGATTTGATTTGACATAACGATGGTTAAATGTGCATCCAGTATGCATATCAACACCATGATCATCCCTTAAATGGGCAACAAGGTATGGAATATTTCCAACAAAAGAACAGTCTGATCCAGCATAAGGGCAATCGTATGGTCTAAAGGTACAAATAGACTCGTGTTTGAGTTTGCTATAATATGGAAATATCTCTGAACAACCAAGAGAGATATATCTACAAGGAAATTCAAGTGATTCTGCTATCTTCTCCAATGCTAAACACCTTATATCACCTAGCTCTTGCCTGCAAGTTGGGCATCTGTTGTGCACCCTTGTCTTACAATTTGAACAAAGGGTGTGCCCGTTGAGACACTGCAAAACAAATTTGATTTTTAAGAATTAGCCACCATGTTATATGCACTACTAATCAAATTTATCTAGTTTGGTGTAACAGCTTATGGTATAAGTTAAAATTAGCATCTACATCTCAATTTTTCAAAGTCCCTCTTATTTAACTTGTTCACAAACATGAAATGTATACACATGAAAACTTTTCCATGCCAAAAGGACCATGGAGCTGGTGGTTTTTATGAACTAGAATTGTAAATATAAACTTAAAGCATACACAATGAGATACAGATAACAAACCTGATGGATTGGAGGGTACATTGAATTGGTGCAAACCGGGCATTCGAGAAGATCGTGGACACTGGTAGTAATAGGAGCCTTGTTGTCTAGCTTTGAGATTGAAGAAAACTGATTGTGATGATGTTTATCCTCTTCCATCATAGTCAATGACAATATACTGCTATGAACGCCACTTGTTTCCATTTTTTAAACCACCAAACCCACTAACATATGTAACAGTGAAATCTAAGATATGAATGGTTCAGCTGTGTAAGTAGCTATGTCTGTTTTTGAACATCATACAATAGTCTTAACTTCTATGGACCCTTTGATTTATTATATATCTAATGGTTTTCATGATTTAATCAACCAAAGCTACAAAGAGAGAAGTTAAGAAGACAGCAATGAGAAACCAAGATCAAGATGGAACATGTAATGAGGGATCTTTGTCACTATTGTTGGCTCATGATGGTAATAAAGGGCTTCATATCTCAATGATAGAAAAGATAAAATAATTTATTAAGGGAATTATTTTACCTAAGTCCATCAACCCCATTGTCCCTATCCAAACCAAGATCAGGAATTCGGGATTATGTCAATTTGAAATAGCTTTTTTAATTCTTTAAAATAAAAACAACTCCTATACAATTTTGGCATGTGGAGGAAGATATATAGTGACTCATGCTTTTCACACAATTCATTTGAATGATTGCCTTGGTGTACACGTTTGGATACACATCAATCATTTTCGCGTGAATGCCGGGTGTATCACAAGTTTGACAAATAGATATACTACAGTAGCTTTTTAGTATAGTGTTCAAAGAGTTAATACATTTGTTTATATTATTGATTGATTTGTGGTCTTAATTGTCTTAAGTCATAAAGTTACCTAATTTGAGGACATTCTATAAAACACTTGTAAGGACTGAATGCTCTACGAAGTTACTTAGAGCAGGTATTGGTCCACTTGCTGAAAAACTGTTTGCTTCAAAAGTTAGAATAGTTGTGATAGTGAATGTGTGATGATTTAATAATTATTTTGTCCTTATGGTGACTGTTATTCTTTTCTTTCTTTTTTGGTAAACGTCTTCATATTGTACAATTGTCAATTTTTTCTTTCAATTATGGCTCTCACTGTGCAGTATATTTTATAACAGGAATCATGATGTATGCTCCACTGCATTGTTGTATTATGATTTCATGAACATGAGTTTAGTTTGGTGCCAAAAATACAATGAAAATTCATTTGCTGATAAAAAAGTCTGAAGTATATAATTTAGTATTATAAAAACAGTATATAATTTATAGGTGATAGAGTAGGCTCCATCTTTTCAAATTTAAGCTCAAATATGCGCATAAGTCTTGTTGTTGGGTGAAGTAATAACTCAGTGACAAGTTAAGAAGGCCAACTACAAGCAGCAACTATTTAAAACAACTTCAGTGACAGCTGAACTACCACCCATGACTCTATAGTGGAAACCATTTATGACACATTTCAGACTGTTAAAATATCACACGAGATTTTCCAAATTAAGATCCCTTCCACACCTCACGGATCTGGTGTGTGTGCTACTGCAATTTCATTTACTCAGCCAAAAAAGCCAGACCAAATCAGATGCCAATATTTATGAATTCAAGACATGTTGCATTTTGCAAAGCAGTTATTGTTGACAACCAATTTGTAACATACACAGGACCACATCAATTGCCGAATTTGTAATCTAATGGGATTTGGGACCTAATATACACAAAATAATTTCACAGAAGATGTGGGGTAAAAAATAAAAAATGAAACACAAACAGACCAAACTACTACTCCTAATTAACTTATCCTTGTTAATCTGCCTAACAAAAAAATAACTATAAGGAAATATGAATGAATAAATGAACAGTTCCCCCTCTCTCAAGACTTCAGACAAGCTCCATCAAAATTCAAAACCATACCAGTTTACCATTGATTTGGGAAGGCATCTCTATATTTAGCATCCTTGACTGACAAATGCTAGCTACCTTGCACGTGAACTCAAAAGCTTCCGAGCTATTCTATCTTTTGATGATACTTTCTTTCTTAGCATGGATGCGAGACTTGCTTTCTTGTCTCTCTTAGTTGCCTCATCATCTTCTCCAAAGGCAGCTGAGCTTGAAGTTGAAGCCAATGCAGCATCCCGTAAAACTTCATCGTTGTGTTCCCGAATTTTAGCAAGTTTTGCGCGTTTCAATGCCTGTTTGTCAATTTCTCTTTTCTTGGCCGCCTCCTTGTCTGTTTCCCGAACATTTTTTACTGCTTGTTTTGCTAACTTCTCTGCTAAATCAGTCGTTATATTAGCATTCACGTCTTCTGAAGGACTTGGATTAAGTGGCCTCCCTTCATCATCTCGAGGAATAATAGGTCCGTGAAATGGACAAATTTTCATATCTCTTCTCCGACAGAGTCCCCCTTTCCTCAAAGGAGCGCGGCATGGTTGGATCTCAATTTGCTTTTCTTCATAAGGCATTGCTGGAACACTCAATTCAGCAATTTTATCCGATGGAATGACTGCATCATCATCTACCCTACCCCAGTGACTATCAAGATCCAAGCCCCGCTGGTTGGCCATAAAAACCCTGTTTGAACCCCAAGTATCCAAGTGAGAACCCCAACTTACAACAGGAGCATTGGTCAAAAGTTTGCTCCTCAGAGGGTTTGACTCAGGTTCATTTCCTTTTGACTCAGATTCATTTCCTCCATGAAGTAGGCTGTCAGTGTTAGAGCTTTTAGACTCTGTAGCGTATGAACCAAGATTATCACTACTCGTATTATGGGAAGTTGATGCCATGTCAGTATGTTTGTTTTTATTATCGGGCGCACTAGATAAGGTTTCAATGGATACAACATTACCCTCCTCCCAAAAATCTTCTTCCCCATCACGTGTTGATGAGTTTAGAATAGAACAACCTGCCTCCTCACATCTCTTTTTAACTGATTTAAGACGGTTTTGGATATCAATAAACTCCTTCAAAGTAGAATCTCTAAATCTATTGTCAACTACTTCAACTCTTACCAGAACGGAAACCCATTCTTGGATGGAAACCAAGTGCTTTGTCACCAGAAGTTTGTACAGCTCCCTCAATGCATCAAAAACTACTGTGTTATCGCTGCTCTCGTAAACTTTTTCCCCTTCATTCAATGCTTCACGACGAAGTTGCTGCAGCTCCAAAGAGCGGAAGTCATCAAACTCTTCATCATCTAAGATATCATCTGACTCATGCACCTGTTTTGAATGCAAAATGTCTAAACACCCATCAATCTCATCCATTGTAGACAATATCTCTCCCTTTATTGAAGAAAATTTCTCTTTCAAAGATTCATACTTATTCAACAAAATCTCTTTCGACCTCCTCTCCCTCTCCCTTCTCTCTTGCTGAATCCTCTCCACATTAGCTTGTATGTTAGGAAACTGAAGCCTGAGTGTATTCTTCAGATAATCATAACCTAATCTAAGCTGTCTATAATGAACCCCAAATGATACATTCCATTTCTCTAAAAATTCAATAGCCTTAGAACGTAAAACGGATGCAACTGATGGAGGGGCAGGAAGCGGCAAATTTCGCCGAAACCCAACACTCAAGGACATTAACTGTTCCATATTCTCAACAATAAGTGTCCTAAAAAGCTTTGAACGCATGAAGAGTTCGTCAATTATTTGAAGTGCAAGGTACCTAACCTGCAACACATATCAGTCTAATATCAATCTGAATCTATAAAGGACTATTCTCTCTGTATCGTTTATTCCCTCTCCTTATTACCAATGAAAAGAATCAAATAACCCTAATTGGACTCAATCAGAGTAATATCGCATCTAATTCAAAATTGGACTGAATTAACCCTAATTGGAACGAAGAATTGAAAATGAAAAGGGTACCTGGGAGTGGTCACGCTTCATGAGATCCATTAGGGTTTGAGAAGCTAATCGGAGCTCGGAATCGGAATAGCGGACCACCGTTTTAATGGCTTTGAGGAGGCGAGGATCAACATCAGGTGCGGTGGAGTTTGTTGCCATATCAATCAAAGACCTAACTTTGGTTCCTTTTCCATGTCCTTGATTATGTTTTTCTTCTTCCTCCATAGCTATTTGTCTATCAAATTTCAACCTCGATTTATTGTCTGATTTTGAATTGAAAAACCCTAAATTTATACATCATCACATTTCGTGGTCAATTTCTCCTTTCTTGCGCGCTACATTAACTCGTTCCGTTCATCATACGACAAAACGGACTGTCGTTTTTGTGTTGTGGCCATCTTCTAGGAGGACTAGTCTACTACTACTAATTTAAGATTTTCTTTTAGAAATTTTAAGATTTTTTATTATTACACTATTTTTTTTATTATTACACTAAAATATATCCAATTATAATTTTGTTTCAAATTTCTCTCATTCTTGAAAAGTTGAAATTGAGATAACTTGAAACACTCCAAAATTATCATTTTTGAATTGTTTGAAAGTTTAATTGATTGTAAAATGAATTCTCTTTTTTGTCAAAAAAAAAAAAAAAAAAAAAAAAAAAAAACTCTTTTTTCTTCTCATTTTTCAATAAATTATTTTACCATCTTTTTCTCTTAATTTTTTTTCTTCTCATATTTCAATTTAATATCCCACTCTCTTTTATATCCATTATTATTTTTTTTCATCTCTATATTTATTGTATAATTTCTATTATTTTATTCAAATTTCCACTCTCAACAAACAATGTCTAATGTTTTTTTGTCAAGTAGTCTAGTGGCTAGAAAATTCACTCTAAAAATGAATAAATGGAGTGTCCTGGATTCGAACTCGGGCTTCTGCACAATGTAAGAAATTAATGTAATTGTCCACAATTATTGTTTTCATGTACAAGTCCTAAAAAAAATGTTGTCATGAAAACAATGTCCAATGTTTTCTATTATTGTTTTCATGTAGGAAAATAAATACATTTATTAAATTGTGGATAATTAATTGTCATCTTTTCACAATAGTGAGAAATTAATGTAAAAATCATTTTTAAAAAAAATAACATTTGATGAGATAACTTGAAACACTCCAAAATTTAATACTCCCTCCGGTCCATATTTTAAAAAATAATTTGAAAAAATTACACATACGAAGTAAGCACATTCTACATAGTTATTTTCATTTAATACTCTTTTAATTTTAAATTTATACCATGTATACCCTTATTTAATTACTCTTAATTCAACTAATTTACTTATTTTTAATATTCTCACTCATAATAAATAAGGGCACAAGTGAAATTAAACATTTGAAAATTGGTCAAAGTTTCTTATAAAAATGACCAAATTTTTTCCGAAATTGTTCCTTATAATATGGACCGGAGGAATGCTTGTGATCAAAACAAAAGTGACTAATTTTTGTCTAAATTATAATGTGTTTAGTCGATATATGTGACAATATGAACAAAAAACATCATTAAAATAGTCAAAACAAATTTTGTTTAATGATAAAAAAATCAATTTCTTCTCCTCTTTACTATCATCACTAGCTATGAACGTTCACACCTTGCATGTTTGGAAAGAAAAACATACCCTCTCCAATTTTTCTTATATTTTTAAAATTTTTACACTTCAACGTTCAACCCTTAACAATTAATATTTTCTCCTCTTTCTTTTCTTCCAATTTCAATACCATCTTCCTTTTGATTAATATTTCATTAGTCTAGATCATTCATATTATGTCCTATTTCTTTTACGCATGTGAGAGATGATCCTAATCCTTTGCAAAGTGTTAGCTTTACAGTGGTTTTAGAAAAAGGAGTTGCCGTGGGCTTAGTGGTTGCTCCACTTTATAAAATTTGGTTACAGCTATAGACTCCAATGTAGAAAAGAGACTATTGCTTTTACCTTTCCTTAATAGTACTAATTACCATTCCACATACTATTTCTCTACCCTTTGTCTGTACATGTTAATATTTTAAGTGTGGTCTGGTTGGTGCTCACATCTTTTGACCATATTGTCTCTACTCTAGCATGTGCAATTTGGCCACTTTGGAAATGTGGCACTAGACCATGTGATTTGCCTCCTTCACGCAAAGTTTAATTATAGTATGAATCATAAGCCACCGAATTTGCAAGAATTATAGAGTCACTAACTACACCGTTTTGGTTACGGTTGGAGAAAAGGCTTGCAAGACTTTAAGACATATACAACATAGAGTCAACTCTAGTTTTTGTAACTTGTAATTAGAGTCTTTATTTTTCTTTTTAGCAGAAGTTTATGCAAGTTGAGTTATGTGAATACTGGCTATGGATATTTTTTAAAGAGTCAATTTTGATGGTGAAAACGAATGGGTGAAAGTGAAATGGGAAACGAAAAAATAAGTACGGTTTTCACACTCTAGCATACATCTACTGTCAAGATCTTAATAAAAAACATAAAAATGAAGCTAGTACATAGATTATTAAAAAAAAAATATTAAATCAAATAAAGTACAGTATATACCATCACACCGTACGAAATTGTAGACGCTAAAATGGACCTTAGACTTGTGTTGTAGTTGTAGTAGTTGCAGTATTTAATTGGGAAATAAATTAAAAACCCACCAAGTACCAACATGCGGTGGAAACTAAAAACATTCTCATTTTGTTAAATCTTTTTTAGTTCCTTTGTGAGATCTACAAATATTATTCAAGATCTCATCTTCCTTCTCTAATAATCTATGATAATAATAACTTTAAAAATACATAAAACTAAACTTAACAAAAAAAAAAACAGACACACAATCATTGATAGTAGTAGTAGTAATAATCAGAAAACAGAGTAAAGGGAAAGAGTTGTTCCCATTTCTCATTATTACTACTCAAACGCACCCTCTCGGTGCAAACCCGACCCGTGAACTCGCAAGATCATAAACGACCCGAAATCCTTGCTGTTGAATGTTACCAATGATAGACAAACCACTCATCGTTCCGGCGAAGGCAAAGCAGAATGTTCCACTGTTATCCACCGGAATCAAGTAATTTGTCGCCGGAAGTGACACATCAGCACCTCTGAAATGAAGAACCACCGTTGGCACCTTCACCTCCGTCAATCCAGACAAATCAAAGCAAGTATCAAATAATGAAAACTCCGGTGCCTTCTTAAGATGCGTAGCACCAAGCTTAAAAGCATCTCTCAGTGCAATGTAAGCCGGTCGGGTCAAACGAGTCACTGAAGTACCCGAATCAATTATAACACCACCGTTTCCGGCAAGATCGAGCTTAAAGAGAGAAGCGGAGACGCCGCGAACAGGTGCACCACCGACACTGATTCCGATAAGTTCAACGTAATAGAAAGTATCTAATTTAGGGTTTTTAAGTAATGGAGTGAACCGGGCGGTTCGTGAAACGGCGGAGTCACCAAAAACAACTGAAGAAGGTTTTGCGGTAGCAGACCGGTCTACAAGACAATAAGAAAATTTCTGATTAAACCGGCGACCGGTTTGAACCGGAAAAGATAATCTTCCACGACCAAGACCCAATAAACCAGCAGCACCAACGAAAAGACCTTCGTTATCATGACCACATCCCAAAGCCACGCGCGCAACGCGTGTCTTACGAAACGTCAGCGTTTCAGTGGAGAAATCTCCGAACGTGAAAGAACCATCACCGTAAGAAACCTGGTACTGACAAATCTTGTTCTTGTTGTTGCATCCGGCGGAGTCAAGTCTCCGGCAAAGAGGAGCACCGCATGGGATTCCGGCGAAGGAGCGTGATTTTGTTGGATCAAAAACTGGATCTGCTTGTGAGTAACATTTCCGGCATGGAGCACATTGAAGCCAAACGACGTCGCTTCCAGTGTCGAGAACCATGAAGACATACTTCGCCGGAGTTCCAACACCTATGCGTGTGAAATACTCGCCGCTACCTTGAGAAAGACCTGAAACGATGGAGCTGCTGAAACCCGTTGCGGATCTATGGGGACGGGTTTGGTTGAGAGATGCTGCGAGTGTTGTGAAAGATTCGACTCTGGCAGCGTCTCGTTGGAGTCTGAGATGGAAAAGCTGTTGTGGTGATTTGTTGGAAGAGAGTGAGTCAGTGTGGTGTAGTTGAAGGGAGAGAGAATCTGGGTCGTCGGATTCGGGTATGGATAGAGCTTCTGATTCGGGCCATGAGAGGGTTGAAGGGTTGGGGAGAGAGTGAATAGGTAGAGTTTGAGTTTCAAAGTGAGATGGATCAGTAGATGAAGAGAGAGTGAAGGAAATGGCTAATAACAGGAAGAGAAGGGTTTTGTTATTGTTCTTCCTCCCTTGTTCCATTTTAGAGATAGAGAGTAGAGAGAGAAGTTTGATAGTAGTATAAAGAAAGTTGAGTGGGGAGTGTGTGAATAAATAATGAGTGAGTGAGTAAGTAATAATGCAAATAGATAGGTGTGGTGCGGGAGCTGGGAAAGGGAGGGAAGGCGGTTCTTCTGTTCTGAGTTGATGACAGTACTATGTTGTGGGGTGGGGGTGCCTCACTCACTCAGTGCACTGATATTCTTGTCTAACCATATTTTTATACTAACATTACCCGTGTGAAAAATGAATTATTGTTGTTATTATTATGGTTGGGTAAGGTTGTTGTTGAGCTAGCTAGCTGGATAACATTACTTAGTTAGTAAAGAAAGACTATTACTGCTACTAATTGCCATTTTGTTAACCTAGATAAACAGTTGAGTTTAAGATTAAGAGAATCTTTCACTCCTTACAATTAAATTGTTACTAGTAGTAATTAATTTCACACCAAGTGCCCATTACCCAATCTACTTATGTTATGTGGGGGTTGATAGTGCATTTAATTTTTATTTATTTTGGTTGTATAGATTTTTTAAGTGAATATAGTTTTATTTGTGATACTTTTAAATGTGAATGCGTTTATTAATTGCTTTCTCCATCCCAAAATATAAAGAAAAATTTGTCATAGAAAGTTAATATATTTGGTCCAAATTTTTAACCAAATATATTAATTTTTTTTAATCAATTTTTCCTTATATTTTAAGACGGAGGGAGTATGATTTTAATTTGGTTTGAATGAGAATTTAACTCTTTCACTTTTTACGGGTTTAACTTTTTATAAGTATTAGATGAAATTTTTGTTTGTACATTTGATTTAATTTTAGATATTGCAAAATATGTTTAATGCAATGTTTGATTTAGTGTTAGTTGGATCTTTCTTGCGTTTTAAGACAAATCTAACATGAAAATGGAGAAGTTACAAATTGTAATTTCATGGTGAACTGTGTTGAGCTGATATTCATCGTCAAAACAAATACACTCTAGATTTTGTTTTCTCTCTGTTTTTCTTATTTTACATATGGAAAGTATGTTTATGCTTTATATTCATTTTGTAAGGGAATATGAACATTATGGTCATTGGCGTTAATATCATTTAACCATCTACAATATGGTGGTAGATATGAGTTATGCTCTCTATTGGTAACTTTATTGGTAAAGTTCTTCTATCTACATATATTAAGAAGATACATATGAAATCTCTAATTTGCCCCTTCTTCATTTTTTGACACATCATCTAATTCATGGTCATTTTGTGTCTTTATTCAAAAAACTTCCTACGGTTAACTTCCAATGTTTGTTTCTTTCTTCTTCTTCAATCATTTATCATTTATGTTTGAAAACATAGCATATGGTGTTTGTATTAATCTTTTGGAAGGTAGAATGATGATTTTCTTTTCTTTCTTCTTATTTTTCAATTATTTTCTTTTTCTTCTTCTTCAAAATCATGATGAAAAACTCTTTTGTGTGTTATTAATCTCTGTTATTATAACAAGATGAATCTCCATTATTATAACAATTTTAACAATCCAATATCCTACTTATAAGAATTACAAACAATGTCTAATAGTTTACTATACTTTGTTGTTGTTATAGGTTACGTTAAGTTAATTGTTGAACTTCCACTCTCTCGAGAGGTAATTAAAAGAAACTTATTATTCTCTTCTTTTATCATATCAATTTTAATCAACATTATGTATTATCTAATATTCCCTTAATTATTATAATTCATTTAATCTTACATAACTTTATTCCACTATTCACAGCAAACGCCAGAAAACGTCAGAGTCTACGAGTCCGACACAAGGAGAAACAAGTTTCCCAACGGTAAGTCTTTATTCCAAAGTTTGTACAAAAAATTTCATATTATTTGATGTCATTGATTTTCTATTTTAACTTCCACTTCCAATGTTTGTTTCTTTCTTCTTCTTCAATCATTTATGTTTGGAAACATAAGTATATTTTAACTTCTGGTGTTTGTATTAATCTTTCGTAAGGTAGAATGATAATTTTCTTATCTTTCTTCTTATTTTTCAATTTTTTTTTCTTCTTCTTCTTCAAAATCATGATGAAAAACTCTTTTGTGTGTTATTAATCTGTTATTATAACAAGATGAATCTTCATTATTATAACAATTTAACATTTCAATCATACTTATAAGAATTACCAACAATGTCTAATAGTTTCATATACTTTGTTGTTGTTATAGATTACGTTAATTTAATTGTTGAACCCCAGTCTTTCAAGGTGTAATTTGAAGAAACTTATTATTTTTTTCTTATCATATCAATTTTAATCAATATTATGTATTATCTAATATTCTCTTAATTATTATAATTCATTTAATCTTACATAACATTATTTCACTATTCACAGCAAATGTCAGAGTCTACAAGCGCGACACAAAGAGAAACAAGTTTCCTAACGGTAAGTCTTCATTATTCATATGTTTCAAATAACTATTACCTTTGTCTTGAAATTATTGTATTATTTGCTACGCGGCGTACATTAATTGTATCGCAAAAATACAAAAAGTAGTAATTTGTTAGTGAGTATTATTTGTTATAGACTCATCAATCATTTAAAGGTTAAGAATTAAAAATACGTTAATTGGTTTTTATTTTATTTTATTATTTGGGAATTATTTTTAATTACTTGTCTAATAAGGTATCATTTAATTTAAAACTGTATTTAGTATGTTACCTATTATTTATGAGATAGCCACCTATTTAGTTATGTTTATCTCATATTATTTAGTACATTTTTAGTTTATGAAGGTGCACCTGTTTTATAGCAATTGTTTTTGCTACACATTGAAAAATTACGTTGAACAATAAAGAGGATACATGGAGACTTTTAACAGAAGTACATGGATTTGCTTCATTAAAATTTATAATTCACAAAGTACCTTAGTTACCTTACTTTGTTGTCTCTTTTCGTGTAGTAATTAATAGTCTCGGTACGTTTATCATCGAGTACAAGGTTGGTCTTGCACAAGTGTAGGGTTGTTTAAGGAACCAAGCCTCCATTTTTTAGGGGCCTCGAAAGAAAAATTATATGATACTGAGTCTCTAAAAAAATATGAGGATAATTTAAAAAATAAAAATAGTAGTAGACCCTATTAGAAGTTTTACTCATAGTCTATTATGTTATAAAAAAAAATTAATGACTTAGTATTGATATCAATTGAAAAATATATAATATGGAGACTTATGCCCAAATTTACTTAAAAGATGGCTATAATGAAGGTTTTTTTAAGTAATTATAAGATATTTTATTGTTATTGATTAAAATAAGAATATTTTGTTTGTTAGTTACAAAGATGATTTTTTTTTGTATTATTTATATTATTTACAATTTAAACGAGGATTATTCTTTATAAGTTTTTTATTTTTTATTGAAGATTTTATTTTTAACTTTCGGTGCCGGGTCTCCAAATAGTCGGGATCGGCTTTGATCGAGAAGAACCGGTAAGGGGGGAGTTGCGCAATTTTATTGATAATTTCTTAGTTCAATAACTACATGTCTCCGATTTACTCACACTATTCACTCGGGCCACATTTCAAAGCCCACAACATTACCTGTCGTTCACTATTTCATCCCTATTTTTAACTTTATATTTATTTATTGTTTATGAAATTAAAAAATCACTGAAAATATTTATTTATTATATTTTTATACATTATTCAGTTTTTTAAAATTACAAACATATTTTTTCACCTTTTATATTTGATTATTAACCAATAATTCAATATTTTATAGTACCTATTCTGGAGCGGCAACGCCGCTCCTCCCGTGCAGACGCACGGGTGTCCTGCTAGTTATATTGAAAAAGTGGTGCTTGAGGAGAGTGGAATTGTGCAAGCACGAGAGTAGTGCATTGGTGCAATAAATTGGAAGTATGTATTATCAATTTTCCCATAACTTTATATAAATTCTTTGAATGTTCGTACTTGGGTTTGGTAATAGTGAAATTGATAGTACATGCTTCCGATTTTCCTAGGGTGGAAGTAAGGAGGGATTGAAATTAGACTTGAAATGAGAAAGTCATGTGTATCATAATCTATCATGTGTCCTACTCTGTTTTTCATTTTTTTTTTATAAAACGTAAGTTAAACAATCTGAGTTGAGTAAAAGAAAAAGAAAAGGCAATGAAACTTTTCGTCGTACGTCCTCCTTCCATTCTCACTATCGCACCGATGATGTCGACTGCAGTCTTCCCTTCGATTCGCCCTTTGACGACGATGATGATGATGATGATGATGCATGCATGCAGAGGCAAAGAGACGAAGATTGAAACTTTTATAAAATAATTACTAAAAAATAGTACTGTTTTTGTATCGTATATAGACCATAAATATATTTATATTATATTTTGTTGTTTAAATTCTGATATTTCAACTAAATTTACTACAATATATTAAAACTATTATTTTCATTTATAATTACATTAATTTAGTTACTATTTCTCAATACACTCATGTAAAAATACTATTAAAGATATTTTCAAGAATACATTGTTTTATTATGTGATTAAAAACATTAATTAAAGTACTCAGTAGATGTGTGATTGGATATGTTGTTTGAAGCAAGTATAAGAGAGTTGTGTTTTCTTACAATTTTTTTTTTTGGTCAAGAAACTTACAATTTGTTTTAGTCAATATGAAAATATAATATGAGATGAGATTATATAATTGAACATTGGGTATATATAAAATCAAATTTTATGGTACTAAAATGTTGCTCACCATAGTCTTGAATTTTAGTTATCATCATTATATGACAAAAAAAAAAAGGAAAAACAAAATTATTTCTTTTTTCCTCTTTCTGGTACAACCTCCCTTCCTTTTTGTTAACATGATAGATGTAAAGCGGTACAGGTGTAGAAAAAGATATACAACAAAAATGGAACATAATTTTTAATTGTTAACTTATGAAAGGATATTATTCATGTTTCAAAAATCGAGCATAACATGCTCTCAAATGTGAATGTTTATAACATGGATGGATATGTGGATGTAATGGCCGGTGATGAACCACAAAAGATTGCGTCAATCACTCTACCAAGGGCACATGGGATGGAATACAGCTTAAAATATCTTAGGAAATTTGCGATTGATAAATATCAGGAAGAAATAAAGGTAACAGGAACTAGGAAGGAAGCTTCTCTTGGATGAACATTTTGTTTTGTGTCGTAATCATGGATAAATATGGTTTTCAAGTTGAATGTGACCTTTTTCCTATCACATAGTAAGTGTGAAATAAGGTGTATAACTCCTATCACATAGTAAGTGTGAAATAAGGTGTATAATTTACAAAGTAGCATCAATTCTCGGATTAGACGTGTTTTGGTGTCCGATACACGGACATCTTATAATTATATTAAATTGTGTTATTTTTTCAAATTATTATTGGTGTCAATGTATCAGAGTTTGTATCGTATCTGGTGTTTGTGTATGTGTTTGATAGTTTATTAAAATGCTTAAATCAACTAATAATCCCAAAATTATTAGGCTGAATACTTTTTTATGGTTATGCGTATTCGAGTTAACCAACAAAGAATGATTTTTAAGTTGAATGCGACTTTCATATCATATGGAAAAAATCAAATATGATTTGTAAGATTCAAATCAATTGTTAATGTTGAAATTGTTGGACTGAATAATTTTTGTGGTTACTTGATTTCGAACCGCCATTAATGTGTGAGTTTTTTATTGTACTTGTCACTCTATCTACAAACAAAATCAAATCAAATAAGCAAAAAAACCACGTATACATTAATATTTTACGTCAAAATTACTTTGCAAATTTTTATATTATTTACGTATAACATTTGAATCCTACATATTTTTTTTTAGTTGTGCTAAATATTATGATGAGTTTTGCCTACGAAATGCAAGAAAAGCTATGTGTCAGTTTTCCATAATGCCTTGAAACTGATCATTTCGTGTGGAGCGGAAATCATGGGTGTGGAATAGACAATGAAAGCTTGACATGATTCATTCTTGCTTTAATTTTTCTTAATGTTAAGTATTTTCCATTTTTTTTTCAGTTTAGATCATATATCTTTTTAAATTGACACAAGTTAACACATTTCAATCTTATAAGTCATTTTATTTTTGTTCGTTTAGGTCAATTTTTTTAATGACAAATTGTTAATATATTACAATGTTATGTTAATTATCTTTTTTTTAGATTTTGAATCTCAGACCTCAAACTCATTAACATTTAGTTTAGCTAGCTTAACAGTTGAGCCTAATCAATTCAAGTCGATTGTATGCACAAGTTTGTCATTTTTAAAAAAGTACTATGTGACTTTTTTTTTTTTTGGTTACAAAAGTACTATGTGACTTTAAAATGATGTGTGACAATTACACGGGATTTTCGTTAAAAAATAAGACCGCGCATTAGATTATTTATATTTTTTACTTTAAACTAGCAATGTGTATTTAGCATGACCCTTACAAGTGCTATAAATCACTATTTTAAAAACCACCGGGGTTGAGTTCCGGGATGTGATTAATTTTTTATGTAAATTATTGTTTAAATTTTTACCGGAAGAAATAATAAGTGTTCGTATATCTAGGTTTCATTTGGCCCAACTTTTTTTAGCTTTAAATTCTCTTTTTAATCAAAAGTTGGACCAAACACATTTTTAACAAAGCTCTTAATCGTAAAAAACAGATTTTTTTCAATGTGCAAAATTGGATTAAATGAGCTTCTAGAAAAAGAGGTTGAAACCTACTTTTGAAAAAAAATCCGGAGCTTTTTTGCAATGATCCCGCTTCGAATCCCACTGAAGACTCTTTTTATTATTTTTTTTTCATTTTTTAGGTTGTTTTCATTTAAATATTATTAGTTGTTATTATCTTGTTTTAAATTTTTTATTTTTGGTACAAATCTTTTTTTAAAAAAATATATTTTACTAAACAAATTTTAGATTAAAGATAACTTTGAAGTTAAAAAAAACAATAATTACCAAACAACTTTTGCTCTGTTTTTGAAAGTTCTTATTTTCACTTTTAATTTTCAATCAGCTTCTAAGAGCTAAAAAAGCCGGGCCAAACTAAACTAGTTCAAATCAAATATGCAAACTGAAATAAAAAATCACATATAAGTTATATGCTTTTGAATTTTGTTGTATTATATATGCAGGAGTCGAAATTTGAACCTCAATCATTCATTTGTTTTAAAGGTGAAATTCCTAGTTATCAGACTACCTAATAAAAAAAAACATTCATGTTGTATGGAATTTCAAATTATCTGTTTTCAAAATCAAACTAAACTACATACATGGTTTATAATATATATTCAAGGGTAATTTATAATATAATATTTTATTTATTTATTTTTGGATGGAAATATTAATTTTTTTTTATTGTCTGTGAAAAGAGCATTTTATATTATAGATAATAAGATTAAAAAAAGAGCATGTTATGTTATTCTTTGAAGGTGAACGACATCGTTTTAGCTTTGGGAACAAAAGTAGGAAGTAGAATGCAGCAGAGTGAGTGGTGACGTTGATGTCTTCTTCTTCTTCTTCAAATCCAAAGTAAGATACTTTTTTCCGCTTCTTCTTCAAATTTGAAAACATGATTTAAAGAGTGTGCAATCTCCATTTTTGTGTATAAGATGTCACTGGTTCGGCCTCTGTTCTCTTTAAGAGATTGCATGTGGTCATTCCCAAAATTGTTTATGCATTTCAGGAATTCTCGTAAGTCTTTCTTTCTTTATGCATGCATTTTACTTTATTTTCATATTTTCCTCTCCTTCAAAATCAAATAATAAATACTAATAAAAGGACCAAAGTTAGAATGGTTGGTTGGTTGGGGATTTGACATTTTATTTAGTCTTCGATTAAGTGAATTTTTGTCTACCCAAGTTATATAAAAAGGGTAATTCGTGAATTGAAATATCAAATGCTTTCTTTCTCTTGTCCATTATAAGATGGAAAAATGAGGTTAAAGCCTAAAATGCGAGGGTTGTCCATCAATATTTCAAATTCTGGTGATTATACTATGGTTTGCAGCTTAAGCTTAGTAAACTTTGAACCTGATTTAGCTAAGGTTGTTATTTCCATCTGACCTGTTGTCTGTTCTCTTCTCTTACTCATATTGTGTTGTTTTTTTTATAGTAACTGCTACTTTTCTTTATGTGGTTTGGATGTTTAGGTTTCGATGGTGACAACAGTATCAACATAGATATCCAGATGAATTTCTTGACAGATCTGATGCAAGGTATAAGTACTTAAGAGTAGTTCTATAAATTATGTTACTTCCAGGGGGAAAGGTGATTATCAGATTGATTATGTACCAGCACCGCGAGTCACTGAAGCAGACAAAAACAATGATCGAAGGTATGCCTCATCACATATGTAATTTACACTAAGAAATGCCATCGTGTCAAATATTTATGATTTCTCCAATTTTTAACTTGGTTATTGTGTTGTCCTCATATTCCTCCGGAGCGAGCAAGTGTCCATTATCTTCGGTGTGGTGTTTAGTATAGATGTTCTTAGTCAAGGGTTATTTAGTTTGTTTTTTATTCACTTACCTTCTCAATTGGTGATTGATTGAGTTTAGTATAATGTTGATGCATGCTTGTCATCCAGATATTAAGTTGTATTTTTCATGCATCCTTCAGTCTTTCAGAGTCTTCATAGAAATGCTATACAATTGTTAGTTCAGTCTTCATAGAAATGCTATACAATTGTTAGTTCTTACTGGGAAATACACTTATGCAAGAGTTGCGGGCAGGCCAATCCTCAATTTCTCATCCTATCTCCTAGATAAAAGTCGACGCTAATATTATTTCAATCAATATTTGGAGACAAACTTAATTTAGACTATTTCCTTTAGCCCAGTTAATTTTTTTAAAGAACCGAACTTGTCTTCTGACATAATTACTTCATTCTTTAGGTCTCTGCAAAGAGCTCTTGACAGAAGACTCTACCTTCTTCTATACGGTGATGCTTATGGGGCTCCAAGCGGGAAACCTGTGTGGCATTTTCCAGAGAAACTTTATGAATCAGAGGAAACCATGTGTAAGGTGAACGGACATTCATATGTGGCTTTCCCCATTGGGCCCGAGCGTGAGGGGATGAGTTTGAAATTCCGCCTTCATTGCGGTCCGCCCCCATCCGCCTAATTGTGGCATTTGGGTTGCCTTCATTGCAGCCTCCAACACCTTCATTGTGTTGGGTGTGAAGGGGTGGATCCCAACCCTATGCACTCGATCGATCTATGTTCTTCTCCCTATATCCGGTCTCTGTTTCTATTGCCTTAAAAGAATTGGCTATGGATCTCAACCTTATGCACTCGATCGATCTATGTTCTTCTCCCTATATCCGGTCTCTGTTTCTATTGCCTTAAAAGAGTACGACAATGATAATTGGCTATGGATCCCAACCCTATGGACTCGATCGATCTATGTTCTTCTCCCTATATCCGGTCTCTGTTTCTATTGCCTTAAAAGAGTACGACAATGATAATTGGCTATGGATCCCAACCCTATGCACTCGATCGATCTATGTTCTTCTCCCTATATCCGGTCGCTGTTTCTATTGCCTTAAAAGAGTACGACAATGATAATTGGCTATGGATCTCAACCCTATGCACTCAATCGATCTATGTTCTTCTCCCTATATCCGGTCTCTGTTTCTATTGCCTTAAAAGAGTACGACAATGATAATTGGCTATGGATCCCAACCATATGCACTCGATCGATCTATGTTCTTCTCCCTATATTCGGTCTCTGTTTCAATTGCCTTAAAAGAGTACGACAATGATAATTGGCTATGGATCCCAACCCTATGCACTCGATCGATCTATGTTCTTCTCCCTATATCCGGTCGCTGTTTCTATTGCCTTAAAAGAGTACGACAATGATAATTGGCTATGGATCTCAACCATATGCACTCAATCGATCTATGTTCTTCTCCCTATATCCAGTCTCTGTTTCTATTGCCTTAAAAGAGTACGACAATGATAATTGGCTATGGATCCCAACCATATGCACTCGATCTATCTATGCTCTTCTCCCTATATTCGGTCTCTGTTTCAATTGCCTTAAAAGAGTACGACAATGATAATTGGCTATGGATCTCAACCCTCTGCACTCGATCGATCTATGTTCTTCTCCCTATATTCGGTCTCTGTTTCAATTGCCTTAAAAGAGTATGACAATGATAATTGGCTATAGATCTGTCTCTCTCCAGACTGCCACCAAAAGTGAAAATTGTAACTTAATGATTGGTGTGTGTCTTTTGCTTCTGCTAATTTATCTCGGTTTCATTCAACTCTCTTTCTTAAGAGATAATTAAGCTTATTTTGTTTGTTTATTTCTGAATTGAACATGTGAAAAAGTATTGACTATACAAATTATTTGTGGTTATTTTGTTTGTTTATTTCATTCGTCCACCATTAAAACTTCTCATTTTTGTTTGAGTGTTTCTGGTCTCCAATTTTCTGATTTGTTTTTTCTTCTCAATAGATTGTATTTTTTGAAATATTAGGGAAAACTAATCGATAATCGATCATTTATATTTAAATAGAAACAATTTTGCAATTCAGAAACTATAAAAAACAAGCATAGCAGTGTCAATTTCTGAGACTACAATTTTATGCATCCATGGAATAATATGATCATGAGAAAAATATATAGGGATTGTAAAAATAGAAAGACAAAGAAAAAACGTGGCGGTGTATATCATTGGTTGCATCCATGAATAATAAATGTATAAGATCAATTAGAAAAAGAAAGGTATCTGTGAAAACAAACGTGATGACGATCCTTGTCGGCGGTGGCAAAACCTAAGGGATAGAAAAGGAGTGACAAAAAGTTCACGTGATACTATTTTGGTAGATAATTTTTTATTAACGAGATATTTTGAGCCGTAAGATTTATTAATTTAAACAGTTAAGATTTGGTAGTTTGACACCTGGAGTTAACGGATCCTGACTCATATATATATATATATATATATATATGAGTTTAATTGTTGTGCACTGTCGGTGTAAAGTTTTTTTTACACATACATCCAATGATGTGTTGCCACATCATTTAATGAATGTGACACATTATGTGTTTTTAATTACCATACATGATATGTCGATATATTATTGGACGCATGTGTAAAATATCTTTACACTGACGATGGCATATAAATTAAATTCATAATAAAAAGGTAATGCAATACGAGTCGAAGTTATAGTTTAACATTTAAAATTATGTCGGGCTAATGGGTTGGTCTATTAGTCAACGGACTTGGGCGTATCGGTTTTCAAAAAATCTAACCCAAATATAATCAGGCCTTTCTGGGCCAAGTCCATATAGACCAAGTATAAATTGGGCTGGGCCGGACTAGCCCTTCGGGCCGACCCATTATAAAAAAATTTAAGCCATTTTTGTATAAATAGTATGAATAATAAAAACATAAAAAATTATCACCTAATTGAAAAAGGGTTATATTTACCTAAAACTTTTTAAAAGTATTAAGTTTTTAATTTATTAATTGATTTAATTTTTTTTATAGGGATCAAATTGAATTGATATTTAGTGTTGATGTAAAAATTATTTACACTTGCATAAAAATATATAAATATGGGATATTTATATATTTTTTTGGAGGTTTAAAATAATTGATTACCATAGCGGCGTTGCCCTCGTCTTAATTCAATACCACAAAACAATTTTTTTTGCTGATTGAATATCATTTTTAAAATCTCAATTCAATACACGCCTTAAAATAAAATCGTCTCTACATTAGAAGGAACTATCATCCTTTTGTCTTAAAATTATTTTATATAAAAAAAAACAAAACAAGTATTTTCTTATTCTTTTAAAAGAAATTAAAAAAATATATAAAAAAGAAAAGGAATTAAAAAAAAAGCCGTAATTACAGTTTCTGTCTTGTTGATCGCTATTTTTATATACATTTTAAATGACTTGACATAGGATATGATGATATAGATTCATCCAGGTGAGTTCATTATTTACTTTTGAATAATTAAATTATAAAAATTAGTAATTTTAAAAATTGAAACCGGAATTTTTATTGAGTTTTCTTATAATTTTTAATCGGAATTCAAACTGGAAAAGAAAACCAAAACAAAATTATAATTAAGCTTATATATATTTTAAAAAACTACTTAGCCTGAATTCTCCTTGATTCTGTTTGGTAAAAATAGCGGTTAGCTGATAAACTAACTTATAACTGATAGCTGATGACTGATAGCTTATAGCTGATAAGTTAATTGAAGTGTTTGATAAATATCAATAGACATTTTATAAGTTGTTAAAAATCTTAATTGAATACTAACCTATTTAATTGCTTTTAATCACTATTTTAAGTCAAAAATCTAATAAAGGATCAAAATTGAAAAATAGAAGAACCAATTTCATAAATAACTCAAAATAAAGAAGCAAAAAGCCTATTTTATATTTAAAATTAAAAAAAAAATCAACAAAACTAGGGTTTTGTCATTGTTTTAAATGAAAAGAAATTAAAAAAAATAAAAATAAAAGTGAGAGTTTGAGATTATTGAGCATAATCGACGTGAAACCAAAAGGGGAGAGATAATACTCTCACTCTCAACCGCCGCCCTCCGTCGTTCCGCCCTTGGTACCACCTCACCTCCCTTACTGGTCAGTCACAACAACTTTTCAATTTCTGTATTATTTGTTGAGCTTACCTTTTAACAGATTCAAACTTTTTTGTTTGAATCAATTCGGGAAACAAAATTAAGATTGTTTCAGTTGTAATTAGGTCATTCAGAGCCAATTTGTCACTTAACAATCAGTTTCTGAGAAATCTTTCTACTTGGCCATTTCAAGGTAACTACAAATTGTGGGTTAACTATGTGTAGAGTTACAACTAGTTATCGTAGAAATTCCTGGTTCTCTCACTGTCAAATTGATTATTGTCAAACCAACCATAGGCATTATTTGATTACTATGTTTCAAGTCAGTCTTAGAATCCTCTACAATCTTGTGTTTTTGTTTTTTTAAATGTAGAGACTAAGAATGGGTAAATATATTATTCGGATCCAACTAAAAAATCACAATATTGACAAGGCATTATTATTTTTCCCTTAGATGATGAATTACTTCTGTAATCCTTATGGTCACCTTATTGAGCAGGAAATGGAACTGCTAATCATCAGGTTAATAAGTCAGAGTCTCCGGAGGAATTTGAGCAGCGGATATTCGGTCCTAGGGGAAATTCAAAAACCGATGCCATTTTAGATAAGCTCAATCTACATCAGGCAAGGATTTGAGATAGATCTGCTGGAAATGGATGGATGGGAAACTCAAAAACCGATGCCATTTTAGATAAGCTCAATCAACATAAGCTGGAACGAAGTTTTAATACATTATCTGATGGAATGGATGGGAAACTCAATAATGCTGCCAAATACTTTGAATTTGATCCCAATGAAATCGGTAAAGATGATTATTCTTATCGATATGATACCACTTTTCATCAGGGATCAAAATATGATCCAAAGGTATGCCGAATACCAATCTATAAATTCGTCAGTTATCATTGTGTTCATATTCACTATTACATATTATGTCTATATTATGCGATCTCTTTGTAATCTTTTTAATTTTGTTTGGCATGAGGGAAGCTGATAGTATATGATTAAATTTATCTTTATATGTGACCAATCATAACATATGTTTGGTGGGAAATATTTCAAGAAGTATAGTGAAAATTGTGTTTTGATATATATACACGTTGGTTTCTTAATAATGCAAAACCTATTTTTATTTTATTTTATTACACCGTGATCAATATTCATCATTAAACTCTAGTTCATATTGGACATGAATAGATGTTGCTTTCACGGAAGCCTTTTCGCAAGCAAGTTTCTTGTTCTCGTCTGTTGAAAACAAAAATTTTAAGGAGAGGGAATGGGAATCAAAACAGCTGTGTGACTGAGATAGAAAAAAAAATATTTCACTTATTGGTTAAACATGTAGCCTGACCTATACCTATCCAGTCAATTTGTCAAATCACACTGTCTCAGCATCTAGATAAAGACATGAAATAACACACATTTGTACTTTTAAGATTCGGTATATGGACGAATCATGTTGATAAGTTATTTTGAACTCACCATCAGTTTCTGTCTGCTTTAAACAATAAGTGCTATGGTTATGTATGTGCACTGCTTTGTATTTATGGGATTTAATGTGGTGTTTCTTTTGTACCAGCTGTATCGAATTAATTTTCTGATCTGTGCAATATCTTTCTTCATACAGGATCTCGATCTTAAAAAACCTGCTCCACAAAAATACGCCATAAGGGGTGAATTCATAGTATCCACTAAAGAAGTTCTTAGTCAGGCAGATTTCAGGGCCAGCACTTCTGTCAGAGTAGTTCTGTTATAAGATATTTTATATATCATTTGTGTAATTAGCTAATTACTTTCTATATCTCTGTTTACTATGTTAAAGTGAAAATTGTCACGAACATGAATTTGCTGTTTTTGCATGCAAGTAATACGATACAATAAAATCACAACAACAATGATTTTGTTAATTTCTTGTGTCAAAGTTATTGGTTAGAGCTAAACTGGCAATGTATATAAACTAGATTTGACAATTGTTAAAAATATCTTATACAGATGGCTAGGTGTCTGTACAGTGCCCACCATCTTGTCATTCTAGATTCATGGAAAAGGTGTACGAATGAGTCAACCTTAGATCCTTATGTTTTAGCAATAGAATAAAGATGACAAAAAACAAAGGGTGCATTGTCATAGATTGCGGGTTCATTTAAACAAGTAGAGTTGTCCTTTCAGTTTTTCCCTGAACATTATGGCTTGCTTCTTTAAACCTTAGATCTAGTTTGGTATCCCTTTAAAATTGTGTGAAAAATTCAGGATGAACGTTTTCATATGCAACTCATACATAAATTTATTGTGATAATATCATCCTAAAGTCCAAGTTGATTTATGGCGATTTAACTTTTATATTGTGTGAAGGCAGATGAAAGTGAGGAAAATATTTGTGACAAATCTGCTTTGTGGTTTTGATAGTGATGCTAAGATTGCATATTTACCCTGATCATAATGAAAAAAATGTTCCTGTTAATGCTATTTTTGGAACGACTCTCAGTAGTATCATTGTTTTTATGCAGAATGTAAGATTTTTGGCAAACTTCATAACAGAAGCTGGAATTCTTATCAAGAGAAGCAAGGTAAGTTCTAATCCACTGCAGTGTAGTAGAGTGTGCAAGAAGGATGACCTATTAAGAAGAAAAAAATAAAGGATGGATTTTTAGAATTAGTACTGCACTTATTTTAATTGTTCTCCTTGTTTCCCCCTGCACATTAATTTTTGGGATCTTACCAATTGTTTCTTATTCATTATGACTAGACTCTCCATTTTACACAAGAAAATGATCATTCAATTCCATTTTACGTTATTATAGGCTCTCCATTGTTATATAGAAACTAGGTGCCACATTAGGTAGCTTGTCGCTAGGGCTGAGCATCTTGGATAATCCAAAATAACCGTCCATAACCAATTCATAACCATTTATTATAACCGGACATTAAAACCAAATATCATAACCGGTTTTGTTTTTACAAAACCAGTTATAAAACCGGTTATGTCCATAACCACTTTTATAACCGGTTTGTTCTTTTCAAAACCGATTTTTGGTTTAATAACTGGTTTTTTTTTCAAAACCGGTTTTTATGTAAAAATTCCAGTTTTTAAAAGGGATTTTTTAAAAATTCAGTTTTCGATTCCAAAGTTTTTTTTAGGACAAAAATTATTCGATCTTTCTTTCGGAAAAATGCTTCCAATAATTTTTTGGGAAAAAATTTTCGATTTTTTTTTCGGAAAAAAGTTCCCGATTTTTTCGGGAGAAAAATTTTGATTTCAGATAAAAACACTTTCGAAGTTTTTTCTAGGAAAAAAAGTTTCCGAACTTATCCTGGAAAAACTTTCGATTTTTTTTTCGGAGAAAAGTTTCCGATTTTCTCCGGGAAAAAGTTTCGGTTTCAGATAAAAACACTTCCGGAGTTTTTTCCGGGAAATCTTTCGATTTTTTTCAGAAAAAAGTTTCCTATTTCAGAGAAAAACAATTTCGAAGTTTTTTTGGAAAAAAATTTTCCGATCTTTTTCCGGAGAAAAGTTCCCGATTTTTTCGGGGAAAAAGTTTTGATTTCAGATAAAAACACTTCCGGAGTTTTTTCTGGAAAAAAATGCCGATCTTTTTTCCGGAAAAACTTTCGATTTTAGATAAAAACAATTCCGGAGTTTTTTTTGGAAAAAAAGTTTCCGATGTATTTTCGGACAAAAGTTCCGATATTTTATTTGGAAAAAAATTTCGATTTTTTTTTTAAAAATGTTTACAATTTTTCCGGGAAAAAAATTGATTTGAATTTGAACTTTAAGAAATTTGGTTATTGTCATCCATTAATTGGTTATGGATATCCAAATAAAAAAATAATGGATTTGGTTATAAAACCAAAACATAATTAACCGGTTTTTAAAATTGGATATGGATTTGGTTATGGTTAATCCATGATAACCGGTTAAAATGAGCCACCCTACTGGTCGCTGCCAATGTATCAGCAAGGACAACAACGTTTCTCCTGATATTCATTGCGTTCATCCCAAGAAAGCATATTTGAGTAGAACACCTCCTCGCTGCCATTGTAACGGCCAAAACAACATTTCTTCATATGATATTCGTTTGAAAATGAATTGAATTATTGATTGTGTCATAAAGACCTTTATTTCCACGCCCCAATCTACCCCCCCGGAGGAATATGCGCAAGTTCATCCCAAGGAAGCTCATTTGAATAGAACACCTCCTCTTGATTAAGTTCAATACTTCTACATATTAAATATGGTTTTAAAATAACCTTAGAACTTTTCAAGCACCAGAGACATGCTATAACAAATAATCTCTCGCATCGTATATGTAAGGCTAAATGACACCCTATTAAACACGATACATGTATACAGTAACAAAGTAGATCTCGAAAGGTAAAAAATTATCCAATTGAATCCCATAAAAACGTCATAAGTAACAAAAATAATGAAAATGGTGACAAGTTGCGAAGAGCCCGGTGTTTTTTTTTGTATCAAGCTGTTAGAAACTTCAATGTAAAAGTGGACCTTGACTTTGGCCCAAGACTAAGCAATATGAAAAGGAAATGAAAGGATGACGAGTGCCCAGACTCGCATATATACTATAGAATTCAATGAGCTGAACCCGGAGAGCATGAGAACTTACTGTACTATACAAGGAGTGTTATGCAAAAGGAATAATTTAGCTAGAGTCTTAGTTACAATTAGTGGGATCACTCATAGTGAATTGGCTTGGCACATAAACCAGTCAAATAATAGAATTAACATGCACTAAAAGTAGCAAAATAAATAGGAACATCAAAAGTATTGCGAAAACACTATGTTTGACATTCATAATAATAGCAAAAGACATCAACCGTGAATAACTGGGTAACAAGCAAAAGACTTGAGTATGTCTCTCCTTCTCTTCGCGAGAAAGAACCCTTTGTCTCCCCAGTCTCTCCCCCATGAGTTTTGAAGAATCCAATAATCGGTTCCATCCCTTGAGGAGCCATACCCTACCAGCAATACAGCATGGTTGGGTTGTGTAACTACTATCCATGCCTTCGGTTGTGTAGGATGCTCAACATGGCATATCGGTGCGTCAAAAATTTGACCCTGATACAAATCAAAAAATTAGAAACAAAATATATTACAATGGAAGAAACTATAAAGGTTTTATAGATGTAACCTTCTCACAGGCTTCAAGCTCTATACCGGCACACAAGCGTACCGATATTGGTCGCTCCAATACCGCTTCCATTAATCTTTTTTCAGTCATTATTGGTTTCACATAGCCATCAATGTAGATCCGATTATCTCCCTGTTCACAAATAAATTAATAAAAAATAGATATAAGACATACTAGATTTCTAATATAACAAGTATACCAACATTTTTTGGTTGGCCTTTAAACAAACCAAAATAACAAAGGAAAACAAAAAGGGTTCTTATTGGTGAAAAGTTTCAACCTTTGATTAAAAAATTTCAAATGTAAACTTTAATATAACAAAAGAACACAAAAGGTTGCTAGTTGGTTTCAATTTTCTTCACATTATGGTGTCTAAAGTTAAAGAAGCAATAAAAAAGAACTAACAACAACAACCACAACATCATAATCAAAATCATCAACAACAAGCAACAAACATTAAACAATCTGTCACCATTAGAAAACAATCTAAAACCATTAGTAAAATATCTTGAACTTTCACCATCACAGTCAAAACAACTTAATGTCTTGAACTGCTAATAGTTCAACACCATTTAACTTAAGATGGATTTTCAGTTCAAGACTTAAGTTGCTAACAATGAACCTGTAATCTTGAACCGAACAAGTTTTGATAAATGTTAACAGTGACATAGCCAACCAAAGATAGAAATCACACCATCACAGTCAAAGCATTAAAACTCTATTACTACTTAAATTAGCTATGAACAATTAGCACAATTAGAAGTACTATAATAATCTTAAAGAACAGTTTTTATACAAATTCAATGTACACTTTAGAAGTTTGTAATACTATAATTTAGTACCATTAAATTCTATGGGGCGCTAGATCCCTTCTTCTATGGGTCGCTGGATAGTCCCTTCTTCTTTTGAGCATCTTTATGGATAGATTAATTAGCATTATAGCAAACCACTCACTGTGCATAACCCACTTTAATGGTTCGATGCATGACATTGGGAAAAAAGAAAATAAATGATATCGATACTTTGAAACAATTGGTAGGTAGTGGATAAGCTAAGAGACATTAAAATAATAGATATGAATAAAATAGAATAAGTATTTTCCAGGTTAAAGGAGTCATGACTCAAATGGTTCAATTCTTAATATATGAAAGCAGAATGAGTTTGAAAAGACGAATAAAATACCGTCGAAGCTTTGCGGCATGGTCGCCTGGGCCTGGGTGCGAATCATATTGATAAAACTTTTCTAAAGCAATGCCAAAGGTAGAGATCTATATATACCCATCCTCAATCGATCCACCGCCATCATCCAAACAGGGGCAACAATCTAAGAGCTCCTGTTTTGACAGAGAAACGGATAGAACTCGCTTCAGTTTTAACGACGATTGGATGGCCTGTGTGACTGAGAAGGTCCAACAGGTGCCATTATCGCCTTGGATGATGGCGGTTGATCGATTGAGGATGGGTATATATACATCTCTACCTTTGGCATTGCTCTAGAGAAGTTTTATCAATATGATTCGCACCAAGGTGCACCCAGGCGACCATGCCGCAGAGCTTCGACGGTATTTTATTCATCTCTTCAAACTCATATTCTGCTTTAATATATTAAGAATTGAACCATTGGAGCCATGACTCCCTTAACCTGGAAAATACTTATTCTATCTTATTTCTATCTATTATTTTAATGTCCCTTAACTTATACACTACCTGCCAATTGTTTCAAAGTATCGATATCATTTATTTTCTTTTTTCCCAATGTCATGCCTCGAACCATTAAAGTGGGTTATGCATAGTGAGTGGTTTGCTATAATGCTAATTAATCTATCCATAAAGATAAAGATGCTCAAAAGAAGAAGGATTATCGAGCGCCCTATAGAAGAAGAGATTTAGCGCCCCATAGAATTTAATGGTACTAAATTATAGTATTACAAACTTCTAAAGTGTACATAGAATTTGTATAAAAACTGTTCTTTAAGATTATTATAGTACTTCTAATGCTGCTAATTGTTCATAACTAATTTAAGTAGTAATAGAGTTTTAATGTTTTGACTGTGATGGTGTGATTTCTATCTTTGGTTGGCTATGTCACTGTTAACATTTATCAGAACTTGTTCGGTTCAAGATTTCAGATTCATTATTAGCAACTTAAGTCTTGAACTAATCCATATTAAATTAAATGGTACATTAAGTTGTTTTAACTGTGATGGTGAAAGTTCAACATTCTACTAATGATTTTAGATTGTTTTCTAATGGTGACAGATTGTTTAATGTTTGTTGCTTGTTGTTGATGATTATGATGTTGTGATTGTTGTTGTTGCTAGTCCTTTTTTATTGCTTCTTTAACTTTAGACACCATAATGTGAAGAAAATTGAAACCAACTAGCACCCTTTTGTGTTCTTTTGTTATCTTAAAGTTTACGGTTGAAAATTCTTAATCAAAGGTTGAAACTTTTCACCACTAAGAACCTTTTTTGTGTTATTTTGGTTTGTTTAAAGACCAACCAAAAAGAGTTGGTATACTTGTTATATTAGAAATCTAGCATGTCTTATATCTATTTTTTTATTAATTTATTTGTGAACAGGGAGATAATCAGATCTACATTGATGGCTATGTGAAACCAATAATGACTGAAAAAAGATTAATGGAAGCGGTATTGGAGCGACCAATATCGGTACCCTTGTGTGCCGGTATAGAGCTTGAAGCCTGTGAGAAGGTTATATCTATAAAACCTTTATAGTTTCTTCCATCGTAATATATTTTGTTTCTAATTTTTTGATTTGTAATCAGGGTCAAATTTTTGACGCACCAATATTCCATGTTGAGCATCCTACACAACCGAAGGCATGGATAGTAGTTACACAACCCAACCATGCTGTATTGCTGGTAGGGTATGGCTCCTCAAGGGATGAAACCGATTATTGGATTCTTCAAAACTCCTGGGGGAGAGACTGGGGAGACAAAGGGTTCTTTCTCGCGAAGAGAATGAGAAACATACTCAAGTCTTTTGCTTTTTACCCAGTTATTCACGGTTGATGTCTTTTGCTATTATTATGAATGTCAAACATAGTGCTTTCGCAATACTTTTGATGTTCCTATTTATTTTGCTACTTTTAGTGCATGTTAATTCTATTATTTGACTGGTTTATGTGTCAATTCACTATGAGTGATCCCACTAATTGTAACTAAGATTCTAGCTAAATTATTCCTTCTGCATAACACTCCTTATATAGTACAGCAAGTTCTCATGCTCTCCGGGTTCAGCTCATTGAATTCTATAGTATATCTGCGAGTCTGCACTCATCATCCTTTCATTTACTTTTCATCTTGCTTAGTCTTGGGCCAAGGTCCACTTTTACATTCAAGTCTCTATCAGCTTGATACAAAAAAAAAAAAAGCACCTGGCTTTTCACAACTTGTCACCATTTTCATTATTTTTGTTACTTATGACGTTCTTATTGGATATTTTTTAACCTTTCGAGATCTACTTTGTTACTTAGGTGTTGTGTGTATACATGTATCGTGTTTAAAGGGGTGTCATTTAGCCTTACATATACGATACAAGAGATTATTTGTTATAGCATGTCTCTGGTGCTTGAAAAGTTCTAAGGTTATTTTAAAACCATATTTAATATGTAGAAGTATTGAACTTGATCAAGAGGAGGTGTTCTACTCAAATATGCTTTCTTGGGATGAACGCAATGAATATTAGGAGAAACGTTGTTGTCCTTGCTGTTACATTGGCATCGACCAGCTACCTAATGTGGCACCTAGTTTCTATATAACAATGGAGAGCCTATAATAACGTAAAATGGAATTGAATGATCATTTTCCTGTTTTTTGTTGTTGTTTATTTAGATTTTATAATGTGAATAGGTAATGAACTTGAATTCTATGCTCTCCTTCTTTAGTAATGGAGTGATGTATGTCATTGCCATGATTTATTGTATTTTATCAACACATTTGTTTTTGTTTTGGGTCATATAATATGTTTTTTCTATGGTGTTTACTAATTTAGACCACCTAAAAACATGAAGGTCTAATTTAGCAATATGCACATTTTCACCTTGAATAATAAAACCAATTACCATTACTCAAACTTGTTATAATTAAAATGTTAGATATGTCAATTTCATCTAATTAATTAAAGAAACATAAAAAAAGGACACAATTTCATCTTTTGTTTTCGTCTTATGCTGCAATGCTAATATAAATGTCAACACACTGATTTTCAAAGTATAGTGTGAAATTTTTGGCATTTAAGCTAATATATAGATTTGTCATTTTTTGTCTTTTGTCTCTTATAATTAAGTCTAAATCAGTAATAAGGATTGGTAGAATGGGATCAAATTAAACGAAATGAAATGGTAATGAGATGTTACATATGTTAAAGTTAGTTATTTTTAAGGAATTGTGATTGAATTTTGTTTTTTTTATTTTCTAGGTTGATTATTTAGGTTACATATATTTATAATTAAGTGGATCTAAATTAGCAAATGAATGCGCAACATTAATAAAATTTAACTAATTAACCCTCAATTTTCTAGTGTAAAATAACTATATGTTAAAGTTTTTGTCCAAGGTGAAAAGGTACACGGGCGGGGAATGTGCGGAGAAAACTTCCCCGTTCTCCGCCCCGAAGTATTAGCGGGGGAATTTTTGCCTCCACCCCCGACCCCATGGGACAATATTTATCCTCATCCCCATCCCCATGGTACCCGCGAAGATCTAATATTACAAAATTTCTATATTTTTCGGAAAAAATTATAACGTTACTTTTTTCTTTTTTATTAAAAAAACAAATATTTTGCATCTTTCTTATTTTAATGATCAAAACAAGACATAATGCATTTCATAACAAAAAAACAATGCATAACAACATATGCATAATCATACAAAAATTTATAACCAAAATATCCCATAATTCATAGCAAAATAGAAATCTAGAATTATCAATTAAAAAAAAAACTGTTGGTAAATATGCAACCAGATAAACAAATAAATTTATGACAAAAATATTAAGCAATTGTCCAAAATAATAATAATAATATGTATATTTAAGTATATATGGACGGATTCGAGGAATCCGCGGGGACGGATGCTAAATTTCCGATTCTCACTCCGAAGTGTTCGCGGGAGAATTATTGCCTCCATCCTCACAGAACAAAATCTAAATCTCCGAACGCGACAATCACCACGAAGATCCGCTCTGACATTCCTAACAAACTATATGTGATAATATTATATTTTTAGATGTTTATCTGACATTCCTAAATCTCCGAATTTCCATTTTGCACTTTCTTTTTGTGTTAATTTTGATGTTATTGTTGAATTGTATTGTATACTTTTACATCTACCTGGTGATTTTTTTTGTTTGTTAAATTAGTCTAGTGCTAAGACTCACATTTGAAATTCGGTCACTCCAATAATATTTTTGGTAACTATCATTTGAGCTATATTTATAGGATACATTATCACTTTAACATTGTCGTATTGTTGTGTGTTAAGGTATCCTATAAAGATGAGTGTTATTTGAATATCAATTTGTTGACAATTTTGGGACTTTATTTCCAAAGTTCTTATTGGATAATGACAATAGAGAGATAGAAAAAGAAAGAGAGAAAATAAAAATATAATGTGAGTATAAGAGAGAAAGTTGTCACATGTTGTCCAAAAATTGTTGTACAAATATCATTTCTCTATTTAAATGGGGTCATTTAACTAACATTTAACTTTGGTGTGAGACATCATTAAATATATATCTTATTTTCATACTAAAAAAAATTAAATAAAATAAATCTCATAAGCAATTAAAAAAAACATAGTCAATATTTTTAAATAAAAAAATCTTAAGGTCATGGAAAAGCAGATCATATTTTCATTTGAAAAGGAAAATTAAACAAGAGTCAAAGTTTTGGTTTTATAAATATTGGAAGTTTTGTTTTTAGTCCCCAATTTTCAATAATAGCCCCCCCTAAAATTACAACAGTGTAACTTTAATCACATCATACGGCTATAATTTACCAATTTAATGACTCACGTGCCATTCCCAAAAATTCATTCTACAATGCAACATATATCCTCCCGGAAACTTGTCCCAGTGCTGCACTTACATCGACTCCATGTACCTACATACATGTTCCTTAAGTTTTTCTTTATTGCTTGTAGGTTGCTTTTGTGAAGTAAATTAATGAAGAAATTGAGAAATGTATTATTTTTATACTGCAAATTACAACTCATTGGTTTTTTTCTTTTTCAATAAGCAAAATAGTGTCTTTGTGTTTCCCTTTGCAAGATCTCCCAGCTTTGTAAAGGTCAACACCTTTCGGTTTGAAATTCATATACCCTTTATTTTCGATCGTAACGATCAAGATTAACGGTATTCAATAAAATGTATACATCATTACTTTTGATGAGTCTCAATAATAAACATATAAGCTTTCAATACAACAGTGGATTTTGTAAGAGTTGTTTTCGTTAAAGCGTTATTGAGCGGTGTAACATTACTTAAATGTTACACCGGTGTAATTTGATCTAACCTACATAGGCTCAGACCATGTCAACCTATTTATTTAAATAGAGCAGACCAAAGTTTTTTTATAGGCCTATTTAGCTAAAAAGGTCAGGCTTCAGACCAATAAAAAAACCTATTAAGCCTACTAGGCCGGCCTAGTTAAGTAAATATGAATAATATTTTTACATCTATTGTTATTATATATTAAAATTTGTACTTTGATTAAATTATAAATCTATTAACTTTTTCAGTAATTCAAGTTTATTAATCCACATTAATTTTTTACATATATAAATGTATTACTCCATCCGGTCCATATTATAAGGAACAATTTGAAAAAATTACACATACCAAGGAAGCACATTCTACATAATTATTTTCATTTAATACTCTTCTAATTTTAAATTTATTCCATGTATACCCTTATTTAATTACTCTCAATTCAACCAACTTACTTATTTTTAATATTCTCAATCATAATAAAAATAAGGGTACAAGTGAAATTAAACATTTGAAAATTGGTCAAAGTTTCTTATAAAAAGGACCAATTTTTTTCCCCAAATTGTTCCTTATAATATGGACCGGAGGGAGTATTATAAACTAAAATCGAAATATGATGTCCTATATAGTCAAATTCTCCATAATATCATTTAAATATCAAAAGGAAGTTTAATGTCGTTGATTTATTTATTCGTTAGTATATTTAAAATTAAATATAATTATTTATTTAAATATGTTTATGTGAAATAGTCTTTTAAACAGACTAATAGGTTATGTGAGACTTTTAAAAGGTCGGGCTCAAGCCTAAAAAATAAGCTTATGATAGGTCACAAGCCAGACTCAGAACTTTAATTTTTTGATAGGTCAGGCTCAAGCTTGGCAAAACCTAGCTCGGCCTAGTCTATTTCCACCTCTAATAAGAAGAGAAAAAAAAAAATGCACCGACGGCGTAAAATCCTATCCATTAACAGTAGATTCCCCTCCAAAGAATACTGTAGGTGGCAAAAACTGAACATTTTTCAAAATCTTCTTCTCTCGTCGCTTTGAGCACTGTAAATTTGCAAAATTACGCGTTTTTCAAATCCCACTCCAACTGAGAATCTCACTTTTGTCCTTCATCATTGTAAGATTTTGATTCTATTCCTTTTACATTCTAATTCTTCCTCGCTCCGTTCTTCTTCCATCACACAAATTTTCTATTCACCTTATAAATAGCATGCCTTCACCGTTTGGAACTGGACTTCGTTGTTGTTTTTCTTCTTATTCTTCTTCACGCCATACCTCGATTTGCACGCGACGGAAGCAGAAAGTCAAATTGCCGGCAGCTTGGCCCTGATTCCACCGCTAGCAAAGCCACCGGATGCATCACTATAAACAGAGTCATATCTCGAAGGTTCACTCATGGCGACATCTAACGTCAATTTGTTTGCAATATCCACAAGATGGCTGTTGAAGGAAAAGAGATGAGAAAGAGGAAACGAGAAAGCAGCATCGGTGCTGGTTGCACAAGCATTTCTTACAAGCACTTCAACAACTTGGAGGTTCAAATTGTGAGTATCTTATTGTATAGTATTAAGTTCTGATTGTTATGTATTCATATTGTTAATGTAATTAATTGCATAGATCGATGTTTACTTAATATTTTGTTGGCTAATGTTTTGATGGCCTAACAAATGATCAAGTCAAAAGCCATTTGTTATTTTCATGTTTTGTTGCTTAGTTTAGTAATTGAGATAAAATGTAGCGTAGGTGTTTTATAAAAGCTATTTGTTATTTTCATGTTTTGTTGCTTAGTTTAGCATTACATGTTTTTGGTAAGAATCCATACTCTACAAAAGACTTGTCAATTTTGGTGTTGGATGTTTAGTTTTGAAGTTGTGTATGATCTAAAAATAAATAAATAAGTAAAAAAAAATTTGTACTTTTTTTTGCATTGATGATGGCATCTGGATTTATAGATAAGAATGCAAGTTATGTAGTCTAATTATTTCAAAAATTGCTGATCTAAATCTAAACGTAGAAAATGGAAGCCGCCACCTTGGTAGATGGAAATGAGACCGAAACTGGACATATAATTGTCGCAACCATTGGTGGTAAAAATGGCCAGCCAAAGCAGGTTTGTGTGTGTTTGCAGGGGCGGTTGGAAGACCCAGCATGCCTGGGCACGTGCCCAGGCTCTGGCCCAATATATATATTTAATAAAAAAAAAACAAATAGAAGAGATAGAAAAAAGAAACACGCTCAAACTCTCACCCTCTCTCTCAGAACTCGATCTATCATCATTCATCTCCCTCCACCGCTCAGAACCGCCGCTCAAGCCTCTCACTCTCACTCTCACTCTCAGTCGCAATATCTCCCTCTTAGACTCTCAATCTCCTTCTCGCCCTCAATCTCTCTTTCTCTCTCAGACTCTCGAATCTTGATTTTTAGGTATTCTCAAATCTCAATCTTGGTTTGTGCTTTGTTGCTGTTACTTTGATTTCAATCTCAATCTAGAATTTTTGAAAATAAATAGATGTACATGTACTGATGTAGCCTGTAGGTTTTTGTTTTGATGGTTTGTTTTGGTCTTTTGGAGCAATATAAGAATGAACTTGTTTATTAAGTTTATCAAATAAGAATGAACTTGTTTATTAATTTTGCATCATTTAATTTTAGATGGAGAAGTATTTCGTTCCTATAACAAGTATTGAGAATGTGAATATTGTGCAATCGGAAGCCGAAGTAGAAGAACCACCGCCTAGTAATGTGGCTAATGAGTTTAATTTTATAGAATTTAAATGACTTGCTTTTCAGCAATGAAGATTATTAAGACTAAATTGCGCAACAAGATGAACAAGAAGTGGCTCAACCGAGCGGGAGATATTCAAGTCACTTGATGATGTTGATATTATTCGAACCTTCCAGTCAAAGAGCTCTCGAAAAGGGCATTTGCCTCCTAATTTCATGTAGCACACTATTGGTATGTTATATTTCATCCTTCTTATTTGACTCTATTTTATTGGTTTTTTCTAGTTTGTGTAGCCTCTTTATTTGTTCTTGTTGTACTGTTATATTGTGCCCAGGCTCCGATATAATCCTGGCTCCGCCACTGTGTGTTTGATTTATCATTTTTGATAATTATTGGATAGCTATAGAATCTATGAACTTACATGGTTGGCTTATGCTTTAATGATTTTATACAATAAGCTATATGGCCAAACATGTTGTTGTACATGGATCTTTTGGTGTAGTTTTTCAGGTTAGTCTTTTGTACCCTCCTTATATGATAGCTTTGAATTTGAGTAGGTTTGATGTTTTGATGTAAACTAAATTTTGATTTCTTGTTCCTACTTTTGCTGTGATAGGCAAAGTATTTGGAGACATGAGAAACTTTGGCCATAAAGAAGATTCTTCAAGACAAGAAGTACAAGAACAGGGAATTGCAAACCATGCACCTTCTGAACCACCCTAATGTTGTATCTTTGAAGCATTGCTTCTTCTGGACGACCCAAAAAGGTGAGCTTTATCTTAACTTGGTGCTTGAGTATGTTCCTGAGACTGCCAGTCTGGTGATCAGACACTACAACAGAATGAATTAACAGAAGAAATTGAGGTATTGCTCTTTTCTAGATTACTATTATTCATTCATAACTATTCAAATTTTGTTCTTAACACTTTGCTGCTATTATTTTTTCTCAGCACACATTTATTCAAAATTACGAAAGAGTGAAATCTGTTGAGCTACATCCAACTGAGCCATGGTAATTAATTCATATATAGTTCTTGCACAATGAAAGACCAAAATATTAACAAGTTTCCATTTACAAATTTGTCTAAAATATAGATGCTATTATTAATACAAGCACTTACATATAGTAATTTTCTCATGCAGGGTTCTATTGAGTTTGTATTCGGGAACTATTTCTATTTGGAACAAAGGTAAAAAATTATGGGTTTTTTTGTTTCAGCTTTAAAAAAATAGATTTTTTCTTCGTATTTTTGAAAATAGATATTATAAAACCGTTTTTCAAAATATTACAAGTTTTTTTATATTCGTTTTTTCTAAATTCAAACACTAATTTTGACATCATATAACATAGACGTACATTATTGAAGAACAAAAACTAGTCAATATCTCAATTTTTATAAAAAGTTGTATTTTAAAAATGATTTTTATGAAAATCTATTTGAAATAGCTTCAAAAAAAGTGATTTTTTTGAAATTTGGTTATCCAAATTATTTTTTAATAAAATGATGAAATACCTAAAATAACATTTTAAGAATAACTATCCAAACAAAATTTTCATCTGAAGCTTTTATAAAAAATTTCTTTGTAAATTTTTTTTATACAAAATTTTCTAACACTACAAAATCTATTTTTAAAAAAATCCAAAACAAACGGGCCCTATATATATATATATATATATGAGGTTTGAGCTGAAAAATAATGATTTTTCATACAAATAACTATCTTTAGATTGTTGTAACGTAGAAAGAATTGGAGCTATACGAATATCTTAAATCTCTTAAATTGGCCGGTGCGAACAGTTTCAACTGTTAACGCTTTGCTCACCACACTTTGTAAGTTTTTCTTTTTCTTTTATTTATTTATTTATTTCGTATTTTCATTCATTCCGGATGTTTATGCTGCAACACTAAGTGGTTGATTTAGGATGCTGTTAAATGGTTTTGTGAAGTATTTCATTGGAAAAGTAACTGAGTTTCAAGGAAGATGATAGGGATAGTGAAACTGTGTATAACTGTAAGTTAGTTGGTTTATAAACACGAATGAAGAGAAGGTGATGCGAACCAGAAAGCACAATCAAGCAAATCAAGTAATTCAAGAAGATCAAATATGGAAATATGATCACTAAAATTATACCATTAAATATGCAAGAACAGGTGGAATTTAGTATGGTGAAATGAAAAATGTGTGGAGGATGGTGAACTTGCTTTCTAACTATTAGATTAAAGGCTTAATTGCAATTTTAGTCCCCCTATTTTAATAAATTTTGGATTTTGGTCCCTCTATTTTTAAATAAGTAATTTTGATCCCTCTATTTTAACAAATTTTGGATTTTGGTCCCCCTATTTCTAAATAAGCAATTTTGGTCCCCTTATTTTATAAATTTTTGAAATTAAGCTCCTCTATTTTCTCTCAATGTGATTTTTCACATTTTAATATGATGTAGCATTCATCAATGTGAAAAATTAATCCACGACATATAAAAATAATGTAATAAAATAAGTATTATTATTTTTATAAAAATTATTTTTTTTTAAATTTATAAGTGCCACATCATATTAAAATTGTGTCCCATCACCTTAAAAGAAAAATGACGAATCTAATTTCAAAATTTGATAAAATAGAGGGATCCAAATTGCTTATTTTAAAATAGGGGGACCAAAATCCACAATTTCTTTAATTAGGGGGATCAAAATTGCTTATTTAAAAATAGGGGGACCAAAATCCAAAATTTGTTAAAATAGGGGGACTGAAATTGCAATTAAGCCTAGATTAAATAGAGAGTACACTTTTATGATAGTCTCTTATTACTATATATATATTTTTTTCTTTCGCACTCAGATCTGGCCCACCATTCTCTTTAACCATTCGCCTTCTCTGCCCAGCAGCCACCACCAGCAAACACACATCTTTAAACTCAAACTAATCTTTCCCAAATTTAATCATTACATGAACTTGTTGCACATAATATAGGGAACACAACATTTATTGCTCAATTTTTTCTTTTGTACATTAAAAAATAAAATATAAAAATGTAATTTTTTTTAATTTTCATAAAACAGGTCTAAACCATAAGCAATAAGGTTTCTCTAATTTCCCAATTGAGTCTTCAAATCAATGGCAATGATCAGTAGACTTTTCTTTAGAAGTTTACTTTATACCCTTTTAATTTTGAAGTGAAATAGATAAGATTTATCAACTATAAATATAATGAAATGCCTCTAGTTTGATTTATGTTGGTTTCAGATTTTAGTTTCTTTTTACTGTAAGTAAATTAGGATGACGATAGTGGAAAAATGGATGAAAGGTTAAAGATGAGGAAGAAATGATACAGTGTAGGCAGACTATAGTAATATCGGTGGTTATATTTGATCTAATGGTTATAAAGGGGTGGGGAAAATTGTAATGGACCATGTTAAACGCCACCCCAGGAGTTATATAACTAGCTAGCACTTTCAAAGATTAACATAACAGTGACCAATATATTACCTTTAAATTAAAGTAAGAAAGAATGTGCATCTTCTCGAGTTTCTAAACCTCCAATTACTCTAATCTTATCATCACTAATCAGCTTCCTGTTGTGATACATTTTCACAAACATTTTGACCATCAACCAACCCACCAAATTCAAAAGCAATAGATGAATAAATTCAACCTTCAAAGATAGATAACAATGTCATCCCTTCCAAGAATCTTACAACCCAATAGTGCTATCACTTTTGCAACTATGAATGCAAAATATTGATCCTAGCTACAAAAATAAAAACCATCCACGAAAAATGTTGACTGAAATTTCAAAGACATGAAATGTAGAAAGCAGTCCCCTGATCATGCAACCATTCACACATCAATGCAAAGGTCAAAATAATAAGTACTCCGTATTTGTAGAAGCTTGAGGGTCTGGAAAAGGCTATTCACTATAATGTGTTACCCAATTTTGAAGATTAATCTCATAGTTGTATTGGAATAGGTTCTTAAAAAATGAATTTTCATTGATGTCAATATGTTTTGACATTCATTTTTATTTTAATTTTTTAAAAAAGACATTCATTTTACTTATTAATTGAAGCTTCTGCCAACTGCAACACTAAATCACAAGGCTAAAGGAGGTTGGTAATTGTTCTTTTTCTCTTATTTTTCTTTGAGATTTATACTATCCCAAGATAAAATTTTCCTACTAGAAGACATCTTCCGGTGAATACCAAGGAGGTTTGGCAAGAACGAAAAGTCCAAAGATATTCTTGGCCTCCCATAATCATAGTGAAATCTAGCTATCATTATTCATGGCAACTTAGGCTCTGTTTGGTAAGGCTTCAAAACGAGCTTATAACTTATAGCTTTTAGCTTATAAGTTAAAAACTCTGTTTGGTAACAGTCATTTTGTTATGAGCTTATAGCTTATTTTCAAACGCTATTTCAAGTAGCTTATAGCTTTTAGCTTATAAGCTATAAGCTAGGCTATAAACTAACCGCTATTTTTATCAAACAGAGCCTTAGTTGCGTAAATACTAAATAGTAAGTTTTATATAGCATGCATAATTTTCAATTTCCTATACTTTTGGAAATTAATAATTTTATGAGTGTTTTTTTGTTTTGTTTTGTAAGGTTTGAATTTGAAGCCTAACTACATAGGTAATTCCTCTTCTTTCACCATGTTGCTCATATACATAAAAATAGACTATCAATATTTTTTTTTGTATAAAATTTATACTATTGAAAGATATCTTTTGATAATAATCACACTACTATAAAGAGAACTCGTTAAAGCTCAATTCATTAACCAATTTCCGTATTTCTTTTTTCAACTCTACATATAATTTAGAGGTTTTTCTTCAAAAAAAATATTTTTATTCAAGCTACACAATAAGTATAACAATCCTCTAGTTCTTATATATATGACAATTTTCTTTAAAAGAAAAACTGAATTATTTTTACAAGAATTTAACCAAAAATATTACTCCCTCCGATCACATTTATAAGCAAATTTAACTTTTTTAGTATATTGAAGAATGAATGTATGTGACCTATATATAGACCACATACATCAATTTTAAAAATATAAAAAAAGTCAAATTTACTTATAAATGTGACCAAAGTTATTTCGATAGTTTAGATATTTATAGTCAGATGTTTTAACATAATAAAATCCTATATTTTAATTATATATCTCTAAAAAAATATTTATGAGAAGCTAATCAAAATAGTTTCTCATTTTAAGTATTTTTTTTAAAAAATTATTATCCACAAACCAAAAAAGATGATATATATACTATAAAAATCATTTTTTAAAAAAAAGTTGAAATAAAAGAATCATAAGATAGCAGTCTTCTACTATACTCGACCTTACTCCCTAAGTTAGTCCTAGGCATCTGTCGGTTTTTATTAGATTCGGGCTGAAAATCTTCAAACCGAAAAAAATGCAACCATTTAATTTAGACTCAATTCCGACTATTTACATCTTCAGTTTGTTCGGGTGTCGGGCCGTACGGATGGCGGTTAGAACATGTCGATTATCACGGATTAGATTGAGCTTTGTTTACGTATAAAACTCAATTATTCAAAAATTCTTAATTTTCAAATAGTTTAATACCTTATATGCAATGGATCAAAACATAGAAGAATTAAATGAAAAAACAAAGAGGTTAAGATGCAGTTATTTTATTTCAAAGACAATAATAAATCACCGCTTTTTTTTTTGGCACATAGAAAAATGGTACACCTCAATTTTTTTACCAAAATGGTAATAATCAAATAAATATTCATCCTTTACTAGATAACATATCGGTCCTTATGGTAAAAAAATGGGTCTTCTATACTGAACCTTATTCCCTAAATTGGCAAAAAAATTAAGATAGAACCGTCATTGGCTATCAACCAGTTCTTTAACTTGTCTAACAGCATTACTCACAGCATAAAGGGTCATCTTTTTAACCTGTCAAAGAAGAGAGGTTGTCAAGAATGTAAATTTTTCAAAATAACTAAATGCATTGAGAGTCCTTTTTAAAATGCAAGGACAATAAGTAAAACTGGTAAGCTCTTTGTAAAATATATACTTTGAAAACACACAAACCAATTAGTTAACAGAAGGACTGACAAAGAAAAGAACAAATCATATAACTTAAGTGACTCAGCGGCCATATATAGCTTCTTTTGCAACTTAATAATTAAAAAAATTAAATAAAAAAGAATGGAAAGAAGTCAAGCAGCTTTATCTTCTTCCTCTCGACTTAAATTTTTAAAAAGTTATGGTTGGTGTACCTTCTAATTATATCAATAACAACACTCCATATGTAAACCACACAACACATACTCCATATAATTTCTTGTTGAAAGATTGTGTTATTAGGGGCTGTTTGGGTTATTCTAGAAATGCAAAAGTTAAGATTGGAAGCCGGAACAGTAAAACGAGAAGGAATGAATTGAAGGAAAGTAGCTATGATGCATATAAGAACAGTTATTAAAAGTTTAAGTTCTGCAGCATAGTTACCGAAGAGGGTTGTGAAGAGTTTTTTTTCTTTTTCTTTGGCCATTTTTGGTTTGATTTTTCATCTTCTGATTCTTTGAGTAGAACACCTCCTCACCGCCATTGTAACAGCCAGAACAAAAACATTTCTTCGGAAGATAGTCAGAGAGTTGATCCCCCTCTTGATTAAGAAGTTCAATGCTTCTACATATTAAATATGATTTTAAAATAACCTTAGAACTTTTCAAGCACCAGACATGCTATAACAAATAATCTCTCAAATCATATGTAAGGCTAAATGACACCCCTTTAAACATGATAAATGTATACACACAACAACACCTAAGTAACAAAGTAGATCTTGAAAGGTGAAAAATTATTCAATTGAATCCAATAAGAACATCATAAGTAACAAAAATAATGAAAATGGTGACAAGTTATAGCAAAGAGCCAGGTGCTTTTTATTTTTTGGTATCAAACCTCTAGTTCCCAAGGGAAAGTGACCCTGGTAATCCAAAGTTCGGATAAGTAAGGTCTAACCAAGAATTATTCCCAACAGGGATTGAACACGAGTTCTCCTAAACAATTCATTCTAGAGAGTATATTAACCACTTGAGCCCGATTACTTGGTTGTACAACACAAATTTTTGACGCATATATCGCCCATAGTGAAGATAAACATCTAGAAATATTAAATTATCACAAATGGTATGAACATAGTACAAAGCAATACAGCGAAAACATTTTGTTTGTGCATTTATGGAAAGCTTTATAAACATAGTGATTGATTGACACATAAACCAGTCAAATAATAGAATTAACATGTATCAAGGGTAAATTTGAGCACCTTGACTTTTCAGCCCAAAGTTCCTTGCATAGCTCACTTGAGTAGAACACCTCCACTTGATCCTCCTCTTGATCCTCCCCTTGATACTCGTCTTCATCAAGTTCAATACTTCTACATATTAAATATGATTTTAAAATAACCTTAGAACTTTTCAAGCACCAAAGACATGCTATGCTATAACAAATAATCTCTCAAATCATATGTAAGGCTGAATGACACCCCTTTAAACATGACACAGTATACACACAACAACACCAAGTAACAAAGTAGATCTTGAAAGGTGAAAATATATCCAATTGAATCCAACAACAACATCATAAGTAACAAAAATAATGAAAATGATGACAAGTTATAGCAAAGAATTATTCCCAACAGGGATCAAACTCGGGTGCTCGTAAAGAATGCGTTCTAGAGAGAGCACATTAACCACTTGAGCCGAATTACTTTGTTTTGACGCATATATCGCCCATAGTGAAGATAAACATCTAGAAATATTAAATGATCACAAATGGTATGCACATAGTACAAAGCTATACAGCAAAAACATTTTGTTTGTTCAATTATGGAAAGCTTTATAAACATAGTGATTGATTGGCACATAAACCAGTCAAATAATAGAATTAACATGTATCAAGGGTAAATTTGGGCACCTTGACTTTTCAGCCGAAAGTTTGCTGGGGCGTAAGCCAAAAAAAAATTCGCGACCGTAGGGATAGTTGTCACAGAACCAATTGAACGTGTACTCTTTCTCTCCCTCTGAGGAGAAGATATAGTCATGTCTCTTGCACCAATTTTTGAACCCTTTTCGAAAGTCTTTTTCAGAGACCTTGTATTCACATAAATGAGTTATAACAAGTGAAAACATTAAAATACAGATGGGATCAAATATAGAGATTGAACACACAAATTAAAGACATGGATAAGTGATTGTGTATAAAATAAAATGAAAGAGCAACAAAACAAGGTCGTCATCTTGCTATGGATTCCAAATAATTAATTGGGGAAATGACCCATCACCCATCCATGTCTCCACAAACCAAATTGAAAATTAAAAGTTAATTTAGATGAACAAGAAGAACAAAAGTGTAATAGCAATGCATACAAATTGACACAGGCTAAGTAAAACCTACCCCTTCAATATGTGTTCGCCCTTTCCATCCAGGATAATTATACATTTCATAATCGGGTCTTGACAGTGATACTGAAAGTGATAAGGACAATAATCAAGCAATAATAATAATAATAATAATAATAATAATAATAATAACAACAGTGATGCAATGAAGATGTAGCTAAATAAGTAATACCTGAACCGCGAATTGATGTATTCGAGAGCAAGCGGTTGTTGGGATTAACAGTCCGATGTCCTCCTCCTCGAACTGCAATCGTAAAAAGTGAGATATTAATTAGCAACAAGATAAATGTGAATGAATATTTAGAGGAAAATTAAAAAGTTGAATAAGAACCTCCGATAACTCTGGAAAGAGTACAAATTCCAGAATCCAGATTCCTACGGAACACTCCTTCATATATCTGAAATTCGCCAACGAAAATTTAAAATACAGACTTAAGAGAGAGAGAGAGAGAGAGAGAGAGAGAGAGAGAGAGAGAGAGAGAGAGAGAGAGAGAGAGAGAGAGAGAGAGAGAGAAAGAGAGAGCATACAGATCTGCAGGCGTCACGGATCAGGTGAGATGAAAGAAGCCTGACACCATTGGAGGAGCGAATCATTCTGATAGATAGTTGCTTGAAGATGATTTACAAAAACCCTAACCTTTCTTTTTGTTAATCGAAGAAGAGAAACACACGAGAAAGGAATTATTTTTCTTTTCCGCGGCTGGGTGGACTTATATATCAACAAGATATTTGACCCGGTGCCACATTAATGTTCTTTTTTTATTTTCTAGAGAAAGGGGCCCAAGCCCAAAGAAAAACTAAATGAATTCTTCTTCTCGCACCCCTGAGAGACACGTGCACCCCCCTGTAATATACTTATTTATTGAGAACATCCAAACAAATTATTATTTTATACTCTTAAACGTAGTATCATTCAAAAATTATCTTAAACCTATCTCATTTTATCCTCCAACATCTAAACACAACCGCCAACATGTAGATATTCACATAGATCATTAGTTTGCGGTTCTCTCTGTATCTTTATCACTCTAAGTCATAATTTTATTTTATTTTTTGACAGATTCATAAGTCATATATATACAGTAAAAAAAATAAAAAGATGACGTCAATATTAAAAGAAAACCCGGGGGGCAACAGTGTGTTTTTCGATAGAAAAAAGAAATGAAAAAGATCGCATATTATTGTGTTCTAAAAGGTTTAAAATGTGCACAAACTTACATGCATTTCCATACATACAGTTTTTGTTGTCCCACTCACAAAGAGGTGATTTTTTGTGTTTTTTTCATTATGAAAAAATAAAATAAAATTGTTTTTTAATCAAAAAAACTACCTCTTTGTGAGAGGAAAAAGAAAAACTGCATATATAAAAATGCACGTAAGTTTTCTCCTTAAAATATTATCCATATAGTAGACCAAAACAACTATTTCACCACACTACCATGACACATAGTTCCCATCACATGAAAATAAATTCATAAATTGTTACACACGAGCTTACCATAACACGAAAATAAACAATATTTCTCGGCGTGATTTGTCCTCTTGCATATGCCACATGGAGGATACTCGACTTGGTTTTTCTTTGAGAAATTTCTAGATTTCTCTTTGTTTCTAGAATTTTCTCTATCACTTTTCTATCCTCCATTTCTTTTATCATGAGACCGTAATTTGAACTTTGATTGAAAGACATTTTCAATAGTATTGTCATCATGTCTACTCAATCTTTTCTCATAAGCTTCTAGTGAGCCTATTAATTATGTGACGAATCTTTAGTTTGTTCAATCGTAGTCATGATTGCATCATACATACTAGGAATGGAAATTAGAATTTTCTCAACAATTCTTTTGTCGAGAATATTATCCCCGTATGATCTCATTTGACTCACTAATTCTTTTATTTTAATATAGTAGTCTTTTAGAGTTTGAAGTTTAATGGCACGTACCTTGTCACTTCCTTGAAAATCCTCCTTTGATGTACCCCACGCATCTTTGACACTTGTAGCTCTCATTATTCTTGGAAAGATACTATATTCTACAACTTGTTGTAGAAAGAATAGCGCCTTTGAATCTTCTTGCTTATTTTCCTTCAACTCTTTTTTCTGATTAGCATTGAAAGTTGAAGTGTCTTCGGGAATTGTAAATCCTTCATCTACAATATCCTATAAATCTTGAGAGCAAAAAAACATCTTCATTTTAATGCTCTAAAAATCATAGTTTTCACCATTGAAAATAGGGATAGTCTGTGATGATGGTTGAATGATATTAGCCATGTCTTAGGGGAAAATTTATAATTGATGTAGGATATAAGGAGGGTTTGGTTGGAAATATATGAATAAATTTTATACGCCCAATGTATTATCGAACGTAGCTCTTGTGCCACTGTCCACTTCTAGTAGTTGAGATAGTAATGCTAGTTTAGAAGATGACATTTAGCATTGGACAGTGAAGTATTTTCCCACCATAGGCAAGTTGGTTTATTACCCTTGGATCTAATATATAACACACATTTATTATAGTCTGCTAACACTAGAATATTTTTTGTTTTACTTGTCTTCCACCCCCATTCTCCCCCACTTGTGTCATTTTTCTGAAAAATCTCTCTCAAACAACCACCATTCTATTTATATCTCTCAAATCCAACTCTTATTGAAAAATATTCAAACCAAAACTTAAAAATCTAACTCCATCTTCTTTAAAAACCACGTTCAGGCTCCATTCATTATGTCTCTCTCAAATTCAACGCTTATTGAAAAAGTTCAACCCAACTCATGTTAAAAAAATTCTTGCAGAAACACAATATCTCAGCATTTTTTACAATTTCTCTTTTCAAATTCACCTTAAAATCCATGACAATTTATTTATTATTATTTTACCAAGTCGTTATAAAAATAAAATAGAAAACTGAAGAACACACCAAACCGAGTTGACTTAGTCGACGATTCGTTATCTTTGAAGAGGTTAAATGTTGTGTTCTCTAGCGTTGCAGCGTTTCACATGAAAAAGGTCATGGTTCGGCGGTTTGTGTCACCGTGTGGAACAATTACGACGGCACTGTAACAATCGGTAGCCTTGAATTCATTCTCGTGATACAAACAGGTATGTCACGTGGTGTTGGCACATTATCAAAACAATGGTGGAAAAATCTAGTGGTGAAAGTCTACCATAAAATTGTGCTCCTTATTTGATCAAAGAGTAAATACTTCACTTTCCGATGGTGGGCAAATACTTCCCTGTCATACAGTTTAGGTAAATTTACAAAAGATAATAAGAAAGAGAGAGATAGCAAAGAAAGTGACTATTTCTATTGTTTGGATAATGAGAGAAATAATGAAAGAGAGAAATATAATAGTTAGTAACTAGCAAAAATAAATCTCCCCATATTATGAGAGATTTTTGTGTCAAGAAGTGAAATAAATAATTTTACAATAATACCCTCATTCAACTAATTTATTTTTCTTGTAAAAAAGGGTAAATTTGTTATTTCCTCGATGTTTATTAATTTCTCTATTCTCACTTTTCTATTCATCCAAACGGGAGTGGTTAGGTGCATAAGCCCTTGTTTATGCATCATGCACAAGCTTGTTATGTACACCTCCATCCATTGTTACATACACCTCATTTGGTTGCTTCAGTCCAACCTAATTGCTTAGCACACCTCTACCTCTGCGTCATATACCACACCCTCATGCCAAACATAATTGGTTCGTACACCCCCCATTTCTTCATACACCCAATGCCCAACATAATTGCTTCGTATACCCCCCATTTCGTCATACACCCCTAGTCCAACATAATTGCTTCGTACACCCCCCATTTCTTCATACATCCCTCAAACCCAATATAATTGCTTCGCACACCCCAACCCATTTCGTCATACACCCCCCGAAGCCCAACATAATAACCAATGGCTCACGTATATATAAAGTATACTTGTCAAACATACTATTTAATTTTAAGTTTTACCAATCATAATCACAATATAAATAAAATCTCATACATTAATTACCTATTATATATATATATATATGGTTTTTTTTGCTTTACAATAAAAAAATGATCGAATCCAATATCTCGTGCATACTATCCAAATTTTTCTCAACTAAACTAAACATAATTGCTTTATATGATTTTTTTGCTTTATGTAGCATGGTTTTGTAAAATGGTTATGTGTTGTTTTACTTAATAGTTAGTGATTCATGCTGATAGTTCACTGTAACAAACCATTAGATTAGAATCAATAGAATTAAGTGGAACAAAAAATTTAACTATAATAATGGTTTCATAGTGCATAACGCTATGAAACCATTTAACTAGACAAATGGTTTCAGTGTATAACATCTTGGGTTTCAGTGTATAATGCCATGAAACCATTTAACTAGAATAATGGTTTTAGTGTATAACGCTATGAAACCTTTTAACTGGACTAATGATTTCAGTTTATAACAGTATGAAACCATTTAACTAGACAAATGGTTTTAGTGTATAACATCTTGAGACCAATTAACAAAACTAATGGTTCCAGTGTATAACATATTTAACCCTTAATAAAAATTGTGAAATAAATTTAAATTTTTAAGACGATATAAAACCAGAGAGAGTGAGGTATCCCCAAATAACAAGATTAATGGTTTCAGTGTATAACGCTATGAAACCATTTAACTAGAATAATGATTTCAGTGTATAACGCTATGAAACTTTTTAACCATTGGATCTTGTCATGTTTCCTTGGACTCAAGTGCTTATAAAAGCACTTTTTTAAGTAAGCACTTATTTGATTAAGCTAAAAATAAAAATAAAGTAAGTAGAGGGGGTGCAGGGAAACATTTGGTGCGGCGCTAGTCCATGGCGCGTGATAAAGATATCAGATCTCGTCCTTCTGATCCATCGGACGGCTATTATTTAACAAATCTAAACAGATCTGAGCCTTTGGATCTTTTTAAAATAATCTAATGGTCATGACTTAAATTTGGAGGGAGCCAATGACGCGTCGCCACGTCATCGTCTTCAACCTCCACCTTCTTCTTCCTCACGAAGAACATGAAGGGAAGCCATGAAAGCTTCAAAAAAGCCTCACGACCGCAACAACAACAACACCAAATCTCCACCGAAAATTACGATTGGGTATACGATTTTACTTGAAATTGACACAAGCTAAGTAAAACCTACCCCTTCAATATGTGTTCGCTCTTTCCATCCAGGATAATTATGTATTTCATAATCGGGTCTTAACAGTGATACTGAAAGTGATAAGGACAATAATCAAGCAATAATAATAATAATAATAATAATAATAATAATAATAATAACAGTGATGCAATGAAGATGTAGCTAAATAAGTAATACCTGAACCGCGAATTGATGTATTTGAGAGCAAGCTGTTGTTGGGATTAACAGTCCGATGTCCTCCTCCTCGAACTGCAATTGTAAAAAGTGAGATATTAATTAGCAACAAGATAAATGTGAATGAATATTTAGAGGAAAATTAAAAAGTTGAATAAGAACCTCCGATAACTCTGGAAAGAGTACAAATTCCAGAATCCAGATTCCTATGGAACACTCCTTCATATATCTGAATGAGGTGAGATGAAAGAAGCCTCACACCATCGGAGGAGCAAATCATTTTGATAGCTGCTTCAAGATGACTTCCAAGAACCCTAACCTTTCTTTTGGTTAATCGAATAAGATTTTGAAAGACTATTTTGACAAATGAAAAAATCTATGGAATTATATTGATTTTGAGAGATTTTAAAAGATTTTTTTAAAAAAAAATTTACAATCATAATTTTTAGCGACGCCTAGGTGTAGGGATGTAATGCATTGTAATGTCGTGAGGTCTAGTGTATGGATGTAGTTTTTTAAAGATTGAATTTTGCTATTAAAAAGGGATTAGCGGCGCAACTTGATGCTCGTCCACCTTTTATTAATGTGTAATATATATATATATATATATCCTTAAAAAAAAATCGCATTTCTAAACAAAATTTTAATGGATTTTAAAGATTTCACCATGCTTTATCAGTTTTTAAGATTTTTAAAAATAAAGCAAATTTCATATTCATCTTTGTTTATCCTCTTTTCAAACCAAATCATTTTCCTTGAATTCTTCCATCTCTCAATAAAGCGGATGTTCTAGTGTATGGATGGGTAGGTGGAAAACATGTTTATGTAGATTTGACTGGAGTTTCCCACTCGTGTGATTGAGGGTCGGAGATTTTACTGTGGAATGGACTGCCCTTAGAGTTGTTTCAAGCAAGATGATCAAACATGAGAAAGCGTGCTCTTATAATCAACACGTTTTTATATCGTTTGCATATGACATTTTTGGCTTTCTCGCACCAGAGACGGTAAATATTTTGAAATGAGTTCAAAAGGTCATGTATAATAATGTTGTGTCGCCTAGGTCTATGAATGTAGTTTTCCAAAGATTAGATTTTGCTATACAGAAAGGTTTAGTGGTGCAGCTTGTTGCTCGTCTACCTTTAGTTCACGTGTAATTATTTATATATATATATATATATATATATATATATATATATATATATATATATATATATATATATGTAAAGTTTACTTTAGAAAAGAAAAACCAAATTATAAATAAAAAAAACATAGTATCTCAAATAAACTTAATTTCAGTAACTAGAGCTTCCACGGTACATCCCATTGATCTTATACACACTGAATTCTTGTACTTTCTCTACAAAATCAAATAAACAAAAAAAAAAATGTCAAGACACGGTGAACGTAAAGCAAAAGGATATAAATAGAATGGAAACAACATAACACTATGACTCTATTTCGTAAAAATAGCGGTGAGCTGACAAGTTAGTTTATAGCCGATAGCTTATAGCTCATGGTTTATAGCTTATAGCTGATAATCTAATTGAAGTGTTTGGTAAAATTAGCGATTTAACTAGTTGATAATGTAAAATTACATGAAAGAGTATTATCACTTTATAATAAAATTTATATCAATTAATATTAAGATATTATTAAAAAATATTTTTTTATTTAAAAAAAATGATTTTAAATATTTTTACCTTTTATTAAAAAAGTAAACATTACAGTTGGACCGAGTGTAAATGTAAAATGTATATTTAGCAAAAGCCTAAACATTATTTGGTGATTCATACAACGGCTCAATAGCAACGGCCCAACACATATGCAAAGGTCAAACCCAACTTCAGATAAAGACGTGACATAGAGGGCGAGACATCTATCCCTTATACGGCGAGACACGACCAAACGAGCGAGATGCCCATGATTCCATGATCCCACGATCCTTCACTATAACTGTTATTTTCTCCACAATTTACCCCATTTATCTCCACCTTCCGTACGACTAGGAGCATGATATAGAAGAAACCATAATATTCAAACCACGTTCCCCATAATCACCTTGCAAATCGGCATGTGATTAAATGTATAGAGGGAACGTGGGAAAGGCAAATGAAGAAGAATGACGGGAAGAACTCTCTCTGTGTAACCTATAAATACTTGTAACATTGATGAAAAACAAGACGGACAACGAATGAATTTTGATAATAGATTGATTATCTTATTTTATCGATGGTCCAATTTACTTACTATGTATACCCCCTTAATTGTTCACCAGAACAACAGTAAAATATATTTAATATGTATATATAAATTATATTATTGTAAAACTTAATTGCAACCTATACAATGAATAGATAATAATAATATTATACTAATTTTATTTAAGATTTCACAATACATGTGAGTGTTTTTTTTTTGTACATTATGTGAGATGTATATTACTTTTTTTAAAATTAAAAAGAATATATTTAATAGAGTAAATTAACTGGTTTATATAGATCTGTAGGTGCAAAAATATACTAGTTTTACAAATAAAAAGTCAATTTTGTGAACAAATCGAAAAAATATACAGCTCCTATAATTAACTGGGCTAAAAAGACAATTTTGTAAAAGCAGAGAGTGAAAAGTTAGTTCAAAAAAATTGTGAGGATGTTTACTCAAATATATAGCACAAACGTCATATAAATTTTGCAATAAATATTAAAATAATGTTAATTATGCTTGTTCAAAAAAGATAATTTTGAATAAATTATATTAATCCAAAATAATAATCAAAATAAGTACTAAAGGTTAAAATTAAGTTTTAGTTAAAATAATAAGGATAAAAGTGGAAGAAAAGACAATAAGCTATAAGTTATAAGCTAATTGAAATAGCGTTTGAAAATAAGCTCTAAACCTCCTATCACTCTAATCTTATCATCAATAATCAGCTTCCTGTTGTGATACATTTTCACAAACATTTTGACCATCAACAAACCCACCAAATTCAAAAGCAATAGATGAATAAATATTCAACCTTCAAAGATAAATAACAATGTCATCCCTTCCAAGAATCTTACAACCCAATAGTGCTATCACTTTTGCAACTTCAGATAATGCAAAATATTGATCCTACAAAAATAAAAACCATCCACAAAAAATGTTGACTGAAATTTTAAAGACATGAAATGTAGAAAGCAATTCCCTGATCATGCAACCATTCCCATAATGCAAAGGTTAAAATAATAAGTATTCGTAGAACTCAAAAGCTAGAGGGTCTGGAAAAGGCTATTCACTAGAATGTGTTGCCCAATTTTGAAGATTAATCTCATAGTTGTATTGGAACAGGTTCTTACTAAGAATCTAAAAAATGAATTTTCATTGATGTCAATATGTTTTGACATTCATTTTCATTTTAATTTTTTTCAAAAGACATTCATTTTACTTATAAATAAATTGAAGCATCTGCCAACACTAAATCACAAGGCTAAAGGAAGGCTAGGTATTGTTCTTTTTCTCTCATTATTTGCACAGAAAAAATATTATCGGAAGATATTTTTCTTTGAGATTTACACTATCCCAAAATAAAATTTTCCTACTAGAAGACATCTTCCGATGAATACCAAGGAGGTTTGGCAAAAATGAAAAGTCTAAAAATATTCTTGGCCTCTCATACCCATAGTGAAATCTAGCTACCATTATTCACTGCACCTTGTTTAATTGTGTAAAATAGTAAGTTTTATATAGCATGCATAATTTTCAATTTCCTATACTTTTGGAAATTAATAATTTTATGAGTGTTTTTTTGTTTTGTTTTGTAAGGTTTGAATTTGAAGCCTAACTACATAGGTAATTCCTCTTCTTTCACACTACTATAAAGAGAACTCATTAAAGCTCAATTGATTGACCAATTTCGGTATTTCTTTTTCCAACTCTACATATAATTTAGAGGTTTTTCTTCAAAAAAAATTATTTTTATTCAAAACTACACAACAAGTATAACAATCCTCTAGTTCTTATATATATATATATATGTATCCATAACATGACAATTTTCTTTAAAAGAAAAACTGAATAATTTTTATGAGAATTTAACCAAAAATATTACTCCCTCCGATCATATTTATAAATAAATTTAACTTTTTTATTACATTGAAGAATGAACGTATGTGGTTTACCACATACATCAATTTTAAAACTATCAAAAAAGTCAAATTTACTTATAAATGTGACAAAAGTTATTTCTGTAGTTTAGATATTTATCGTCAAATGTTTTAACATAATAAAGTCATATATTTTAATTATATATCTCTAAAAAAATATTTATGAGAAGCTAATCAAAATAGTTTCTCATTTTAAGTATTTCTTTAAAAAATTATTATCCACAAAAAAATCAGAGCAAAAAAGATGATATATTTACTATAAAAAATTAAAAATCATTTTTGAAAAAATGTTGAAATAAAAGAGTCGTAAGATATCAGTCTTCTACTATACTCGACCTTACTCCCTAAGTTAGGCCTAGGCATCGGTCGGTTTTTATTGGATTCAGGCTGAAAATCTTCAAACCGAAAAAACCGCAACCATTTAATTTAGACTCAATTCTGACTATTTATATCTTCGATTTGTTCGGGTGTCGGGCCGTACGAATGGAGGTTAGAACATGTTGATTATCACGGATTAGATTGAGACTTTGTTTACGTATAAAACTCAATTATTCAATAATTCTTAATTTTCAAATAGTTCAATACCTTCTAGGCAATGGATCAAAAGATAGAAGAATTAAATGAAAAAACAAAGAGGTTGAAATGCAATTATTTTATTTCAAATGTGTGGATCTAGAGACAATAATAGATAGGTACATGTAAAATCACCGCTTTTTTTTGGCACATAAAAAATGGTACTCGTCAATTTTTTTACCAAAATGGTAATAATAATCAAATAAATATCCATCCTTTACCAGATAATATCTTAATAACATATCGGTCCTTATGGTAAAAAAATGGGTCTTCTATACTGAACCTTATTCCCTAAATTGGCAAAAAATTAAGATCGAACCATCACTGGCTATCAATCAGTTCTTTAACTTGTCTAACAGCATTACTCACAGCATAAAGGGTCATCTTTTTAACCTGTCAAAGAAGAGAGGTTGTCAAGAATGTAAATTTTTCAATGGGGTAAAATAACTAAATGCATTGAGAGTCCTTTTTAAAATGCAAGGACAATAAGTAAAACTGGTAAGCTCTTTGTAAAATATATACATTGAAAACACACAAACCAATTAGTTAACAAAAGGACTGACAAAGAAAAGAACAAATCATTTAAGGGTAGGAAATACAAGGTTGAGGGACACTCAACAATCAACATGCACGAGATATTAAAGACAGATTTACCTCCAATTTGTCCTCCTTGGCCCTGTGGTTCTTCGGGAGTAAACGAAACTCTTCAGTTAGTCGTAAACATTCTCCAACATTTTCTGGAGAAACAAAGTCAAGTGCAACCTTCATACAAGACTGAACAATGAAAATGAGTTAGGCAACAAATACAAGTAAATAATGTTTACACTTTCTGTAGTGGGAACAATAAATTCTTTAAAACATTTTATCACTAAATACTTCCTGAAAATCTTTCAGCACGAACATCATGCAATATTAAGTTTCAAGGATAAAAAGGTGATGCAAACTAACTCTTCTACAGTGTAATTACCGAATAAGAAACTAGGTACATGTTGGACTCCCTATATTGACATGTTTCGACTTTCGAGAACCAATAGTTTAACTGTTTAAGACATGGGCCTTTTGACCTTCCAGATTAAACACTATCATATTCTTCTTAGAATCATCAAACACATAGGGAAAGCTCACATGCTATTTACTCTTTCTACTTTACAAGTTGCACAGCTAATTAATACCATATATATTCAGATCCTCTGTTGGCGCTGCTGAATGGTAGATACAAGCAAGCAAGATAGGCACAGCTTTCCGAAGTTTTCCCTATTTTAACCCTGATATAAAGCTCATATTTCCCTGAGGGTTGATCCTTGAAAACCCGTTATATTCAAATTTTCAACTTGTCATGCCCTAGTGCTATAATCTTAAACCCTTTTTCAAAAAATCATTAATGTAGGGCAGATTTATAGACTGTGAATAGGATGTCAAACCTCGACTTTCAGAGTCCAAAGGACTACAAAGAAACCGTATTGTAAAACAAGACACAAAAACAAAGATGAAGTGATAATACTATTTCCAGAGATTATAAGAATGCAGATTGTATTTAGAACTTTAAAATAGATGTTTGTTACCAGATTATATTACCTGTCTGTTTCTCACTTGATGAGGACATCCTGCTGGAATGAAAACAGCCTCACCAAGGTGTTGCTCAAAAGTCCATGGTTCAACATCTGCATAGAGAAAATTATGTTTTACTGAGCAGTAGTACTTTTCAACTAAGTTTCAATCAGGCAAATAAGGTGAGGTTCTTACTAAATTCTCTTTTTAGCTGTTTCTTATGTCTCTCATTCAAGAATATAGTCTGATCGTGAATGGGATGTATAACCTGAAACCAGCATATTAAAAAATACTCAGCACCTCCACTTCCGGTTAGTATAGTAAACAATGGCTGGTAATGCTACTCACTGAATCAACAGGTTTGTTGTTGATATGGCGAAATTCCTTCTTGTGCTTTCTTAAGTACTCAATTATCTTTGGGACATCTTCCCGGCGGAAGATGTCCCAAACAGCACCACCAAGGACAGCCGCAGCTCCATTATCAATGTCCAAAGACTCTCTCCCCATACTTTGTTTTGATTCAATTTTGGGATCACCAGACACATTACCATCTGAAAAAGCAATCTTCACTCTGTCTTTCTTCTTTATGTTTGCATTGCTTGATGCTAAGCTGGTTGCAGATTGAAGATGCTCCAGGTCAGAAGTCCTGGAATAATCTGAAACTTCAGCGGATGATGTTATGCTAACACTATCATCCTCAGAGGAGTTCCTTAGAGCAACATTTCTATAGGTGCAAGAGCCCTTTCCGTTATCATCACGTTGTTCTGTGTTCTGTGTTTCTACCTTTCCATTCAAGTCTTCGGATATTGATGAAATGCACTTTTCTACTTGGTTACTTGGTGAAATCCGGTTAACTCCATTCTCTGCCTTTTGATCATCGTCCAATGCTTTAGATTTGGATTTTCCATCAACATTGTCTAAAGCTTCACAACAAAAATCGAAATAGTCTTCTTTACCATATTCCTTCTTCAATTTATTTATGCTCTCTCTCTGCCAGGGAGCTATATTCACCTTGTTTGTGTGTGTCAACACATTCACCTAAACCCCATCATAAAATTGTGAGATAAGCTATAGTTATATGCATTGTAACTAAAATACTGCAAAAATAGGTTACAAATTTTCAGGAGTGGAAATAATTAGACTCGGATACTAATTGTTCACAATCAAATTGAACTCATGAGACACACAAAAACAACTCCATACTGTGTACAAAGGTCACTATATAAATTAGAGTACATAAATTATTTTAATGGCTACCCTAAAATTAAGTAAGCAAAGTAATAACTACAAACATGAAAATGATACAAAAATAGAAGATGTGAAGATGTTTCTACAACACAAGACTTCTTCTCAAGTAGGTGAATATATATAATCATTCTCAACTTGCGGGTAAGACCTTGAAACTGTTTTGCAGGGAGTATTTTGGTGTTCCAATTGAAAACCTGAAGGGATGCATGCTAAAGTGGGTTGTTGTAATGCAAATGACACATTTATACCTAATAGCTTCGTAGGAGTCTCATACTTTAATTTGAGATCATCAATTACGAAGAGACTCGGAATGGAGATGGAAGGAAAGATTGCTATTTTCTTGGGTTCGAAACTTGTTTGATGCTTGTTTCTAATTAGGAGTCTACTTAGAAGTCTAGTAAAATCATTGAAACTTAGCTTTCATATCTTTTGGTTGTCTCCCTTTGTAATTGTGACAAATTATATTTAGAAGCCTATTGTGTAATTTAGGCACATAGATTAGTTTTAGTAATCTAAAGGGGGTGTTTAGCATCCAACTTGCATACCTATCAATATGAGTTCGTGCACATTTGTAACTAGTTGATGATATTAATTAATTGAATTTGACAAGTTTTTATAATTGTGAGGTAGATAATTCTCCCCAAAGATTCTTGGTTGAACCAGTTGTGAATCTTATCAAGAGATTTTTGAAATCTGTTGTGGCCATCACTTCTTGATTTTATTTTTTCTTATGAAAGTGAAGATCATTCATCTTCATATTATAGTCTAATCTACCCTCGTAAGTTTTCAACTTTTTTTATTGGTTCTTGATTTGTGTTTCTAAAATGATTTTAAAGAATTGTTTGAAAAATTGTTCAATCATGCGAAGACCTTTTCTTCTTGCAAACCCAACTTTATCATTTGAGTGAGAAGATAGAAGACATACTTCCTTAGGTATAAGATACATTATTTGGAGTAGGCAACCTCTATCCCAAGAAAACATTTCAACTTTCTAAGAGCTTTCATTGCGAACTAAGCTGCTAACTTCTCCCGTAGAGCTTGTTTTTTAATTTAATCACCTGCAATGATAATGTCATCTACATTGACCAAACTAATATTAGGTTTAACTACAGTTTTTGCTCCCCTATTTTTATTTACCCGTGACATTGGCTCCTTCTATTTTAAAATCATTTAGTTTTGGTGCCTTCATTAGATTTTTGTACATGTTTCAAATGATGTGACATACAGTCTGATGATATGAAATTACATGTTACAAGAAAACTCGTTAAAATGGAAGGATCAATCTAATGAGTAAAAATAGGAAGACTAAAATTATAATTAAGCCAAAAATCTTTTATAAAGTTTGGTCAATTGGCTCTGCTTGCACTTGAATGATTCCATAGGCAATGTAGATTGTAGTTATCAATCTAATATCCAACTTCTTTTTAAGGAAATGTTTGTCTATCTCATGAGTTTTGTCTCATCATGGTGAACAAGATTATGAACAATAATGATCAGTTTGTTTTGAATAAAATGTCAAATACCTCTGGAAATTTTAAAATTTGTCAAATACTCTCTCGAAATTTGGAAATAGGCAAATATCCTCATGAATTTGTAAAATGTCAATCAAATTGCCCCTTGCTCCGTTTACTCCGTCTAGTTCGGTGACATTGTTGTTAACTGCATGCGTGTCACATCACAAGAGGGTAATTGAATAAAATTTGCAAAATCAGGAGGCTAATTGACTGAAATCATAGCATTTTGCCCACTGATTTTGCAAATTTTAGTTAATTATCTCATGTGACCGAGTAAATGGAGCAGTGGGGGCAATTTGATTGACGTTTTACAATTTCATAGGGGTATTTACCTATTTCCAAATTTCAGGGGGTATTTGACAAATTTTAAAATTTCAGGGGTATTTGACATATCACTCGTTTGTTTTATTGTCATAAAACAACTTCATAGAGTTTTCACATTTATCTATAAATCTTTTAGCACAATTTTAATCTACAATAGCTCACAAATTCCTTCCGTCATGAGATTTACTTTTGTCACTCTACCCATTTGCTTGTGCGCCCTACAAATTTACTAAAATATTTCTATCCGCTAAGCAGCGGACACCGCCAAAAACACTCTACCTTTATAACGCCTGCTACTTAAGTAGCGGATATCATTTTTCAAAAAATCTCATTTTTATAACGTCCGCTACTTAAATAGCGAAAGAGTAAAACGGAAAAGGCGTAGGACACGCGAGAAACTGGTAGGATGGCAGAAGTAAATCTCTTCTGTCATAAATTTTACCTCAACACTCAATCAACTACTTAAGTAGCGGAAAAGTAAAACAGAAAAAGCGCAGGACGCACAAAAAACTGGTAGGGTAACAGAAGTGAATCTCTTGTATCATAAATTCTACCTCAGCACTCAATCAACCCACTACACTTTCTATCATTCATTGAACCTGCGTATTCAGCGTTAACCTCTTTTGAATAGGAATCATCTCCCTAAAATAGCCTTGAGATATTGCAACACAAGCTCTACAATATGCAAGTGTCTCAAACTTGACATATGAATCTGGTGACTATTGGTATGTTTAGTCGGGCGGCGGCCGTTAGGTCACCTATTTTTAGTTATTGACACAAAAGACAAGGCCAAAACATGTGTGCCGGGCGTGCGACCAATGTTAGTCCGTTAATTGTTAGTAATTTATTAGTTTATGCTGGAGGTGGAAATTGAACTCGAGACCGCCTTTATCACTCCACTTCTTAACTCATCAGCCGTATCCAAACAAATCAACTATATATACTACCTCGGTCCCTAAATATAAGATCTCATTGAGAAAAACATAAGAATTAAGAAATGTAATTTTTCCATTAAATTTGTCAATAATATACATTCTCTTTTGAAAATTACTATTCAATTATTAAGAGAGAAATTAGGGGTATTTTTGTCAATAATTGTCTTCGATTAATTAGGGATATTTTTGTAAAAATTTAATTATCGCATCTTGAACTTTAAAGATGGTCTCATAAAAAGGAACAACAAAATTTTGCAAAGAGTCTTTCATATATAGGAACGGAGGTGTTCCTTAAACTTAGCACTTTCTCTTAGTAGCTTATCAAGTTATTGGTTAAACTGCAGTTTTGGCCCCTCAAATTTTAATTGTGTGATTTTAACCCCTAAGTTTCACAATTGTGCGATTTTGGCCCCCCGTGTTTCAATTGTGCAATTTAGGGCCCCCAAGTTTATCCCATTTTGCATTTGCTAGCCCCCCATTGACTTAGTGGGTTAAAATCGCAGAATTGAAACTTGGGGGCCAAAACCGCACAATTGTGAAACTTGGGGGACCAAAACTGCATTTTAGCCCAAGTTATTTTGCTCGATGAGAACACTAATCTTTACATCAAAGTTTGCTTGTTTTCTGCAAAAGATCGAACACATACTATCTCTAAGAGATAAAAGTGTCTTCTTGTGAGTAGGCCACCTCAATTGCGAAGAAATACTCGAGTCTCCCAAAGACTTCCATCTCACAGGGCGAATGTTCTAGCCTATATAAGGCCTTCCTCAATCTACATATTTGGTATGTTCCAACAATTGGTCCAAGTCCTTGGGGAATCTCCATATATACCTTTTCCTCTATGTTTTCATGTAAGAAATCATTTTTGCCACCATTCTAGCCACAAAAGTCATTAAGATCTAAACAATGGCCATGTTCCCCATTGGAGCAAATGTATTCTCATAGTTGATGCCATATGTCTGTCAGAGGTATCGTTTTGCCACCATTCTAGCCTTGTAATCGTTCAAGAATGTCATTTGGTTTGTCGTTGACTGTATTAATCCACATGTATCGTCCAACATGTTTCCTCCCTCCTTGCCTCTCAACAATATCACAAGTCTCATTTCTTTCAAGTGCTTTCATTTTCTCATCGAAAGCTTGACCCAATTTTGATTTGTTAATGCTTCTTGAACAGATGATGGGATCATCACAAATTCAACAACTGCAGTAAAACTCGGATGCTACAAGGAAAGATGATTAGAGAAGACAAATTGAGAAATAGGACATTTGGCACAAGACCTTTCTTCTTTTCTCAAATCAATGATTCTTTTCTCACAATTATCATAAATTTGAGAATCATTACGAAAAGAAACTCAGGTTCAATAGTTGAACCAAAAACATGATTCAAAACGGAATCCTCAAATTCAAAAGCAGGACTAGGAGCAGGAACAAAAGACGTGTCTCAGGGAAGCTCTGACCAAGGACCATAAACTCAAAATTAGATTCCAAGTAAGTCATGTTCTCCCCCGAAGAGAGGAGGAGTCGAGTAGGACACAATTTTGCGAAAGGTGACACCTTTAGAAACAAAAACTTACAACTGCGAGGATGATAACATTTGAATCCTCTTTTGTTAAGAATATAGTCCACAAAGACAAATCTAACTACACTAGAATTCAACTTAGTTCGCTTGCTTATGAACATCGACAAAAGCAACACACCCAAATACTCGAGACCCTGAGACCCTGCATGATAAGAACATAAGGAAAATATGAGATAAAAATTAAATTGGACTAACATTACCTAAAACGAGAGATGACACAATTAATTAGATGTGGAGTAGTCAATATTGCTTCACCCCAATATGATTTTGGGATAGACATTTGAAAGAGAAAGACTCAAGCATCTTTGAGTAAGTCGCGGTTTTTCTTTGCTACAGCCTCATTTTGTTGTGGGGTGTCAACTCCTGCCAATTCATGGATAATGCCATGTTTACTAATAAATTTAGAAAGTTTATGATTGACATATTGCCTGCGATCGTTAAAACGTAATCTTTTAATGTCTTTCCCAAATTGATTTTGTACTTTGTACCATATTGTAAAATTGAACGAACAACTGAGGTGCTTCTGATTTATCCTTCATAAGAAAAAAAGCCATGTTACTCGAGTACAATCATCAATAAAAAAACAAATCATCTTGCATCAAAAATATTATAAATAGGGGCAGGTCCCTAAATATTAGAATGAATAAGATCAAGTTGTTCGAGGAACTTAGAATTAGGAAATGGACCTAACTCAACCCTACAAATCCGGCTTGTAAGTTGATGATTGCTTTCACTTATAAACATATATTCAGGTCATCTCACAACCAATGTGAGACTTCTAAACACACCATCACGCCCAACATTATAGGGCTTGAGGCACGAATATAAATGGTGAATGACTCGATCAGAAACCTGATAGCAGGCGGCCCAACAGATCGTGGAGGAGACTCTGATACCATCTTGTAAGATAAGGATTGTCATCACTTATAAACATATATTCAAGTCATCTCGCAATTGATGTGTGACTTTTTAACAGAGACTTTTAGTAAGACTAAAAGGCAGAGTAGTCTATGGTGCTTAGAAAACTGACAAATGTCACACTTAAAAAAGACTCTTAAGCCGAAACCAAATTTGTGAGGCAGAAGAGTGAGACTCCTCAGACTAAGACCAAAGTGTGGAAGACAACACCTTCAGACTAATTTGTTCATCAAACAATTAGTACAACCCTTCTTGTTCCTTAACAACTTTAATTGTCTTCCCTGTTCCAAAATCCTGAAAAGTACAATGAGATGAAAAAAGATCATTGCACAAATATGGGCCTTGGTAACTTATGAATAGAGATAACGTTTTGAAAGGGTGTGGGAACATGTAGCACATCTTACCGTTTAAAACAAGGTTGAAGTTAAATATTCTCAGAGTCAACAACACGGGGACAAGAATCATCAGCAACTGTAATACAATGAATACTAGAAGCAAACAGTTGAATGAGACATTTGGTGGCTCCAGAGTGTAGAATCGGAACATCCTTATGAGTGACGAAGGAAAAAACTATCACCACCCATTCCTATATGAGTGACGAAGGAAATAATCTCAACAACATTTTCCATTTAAAAGGAAGAGAGCGTCGGAGAAAAAAAATAGCCAACAAACGAGAATTCTTGTCAAACACATTTAGTGTGCACACCTCATTTTCTCCATCCGTGCCATCATATGCAATGGGATCTCCATATACACTAACTCCAAATATCAATGCAAGAAAGCATTTTTAACACCAAATTGATGCATCCCTGATGCATTTGAATTTGCATCACATTTTGGCATGCAGTTGTAGCTCATTTAGGCTGGCATGATTTTTTTACCAATTTAGTTCATATGATTGATTTTTTTAACATTTTACTTGTCTATATTTGTTTGGTATTACTATATTTTTTGTTGGTATAACCTCTTCGTCAAACTATTTGTCACTGTTTAATTAATTAAGTTGTAACTAAATGCCACATACCACCAATTAGATTTATCAGATATTGGTCAAGGACTATCAACAACATGTTTCTACATGTAAAAAACACAAGGATTTGCTAGAGCAGAAATTACCGCATCAGAGACATCGCAGTGCAGTTTTGTCACAGAATCTCCTCGGCCAAGCTCTTCAGAAAATCCATAAGCAATATATGTTTTGGGTCCCAAATCTGGTTTCAACGAGCCAGCAGGAAGTTTACTGGCAAAATTTAAAAGACCTGATTTTGGATCAGTGTAGTCCATATACGGAAGTGCAGCAAGGAATTCAGCACCATGCCTAGGTAAACGCTCTTCAAAAGAGGTTGATGAAGGCCAATCTTTTAATTTCAACATTTCTGGCCACTTATTTTTATGCAATCGGCCTTCTACGTAGCCTTTGAAAAATTGGTGTATGTTTATTTCAACCTGTGAAGCAGAGCCATGTAAATAAAATGAAGTACAACTGAATAGATCGATTATTTACAAATAATTAACTTGTACAACTTACCCCACACCAATCCAAGCAATCTACAGCCTTAACACTTTGTGTTTCCTCTTTGAACTTCGCTTTGGAACCTGTTTCTCTGAGGGCCCTCCACATAACCATTGGTTCCCAACTAAGACCGGATGTTTTGGCCAGAACATTTCTCACAATCACAGGTTCACCCCTCATCCAGTGCCTCTGGAAGTGCTCGATCTCATCATCAGAAATGTCAAGGGCATTTGGACTATATAAAAAGTTATCTTTACTGTCATCCCGGAATGATGCCCTCCTGACGTCATGGTTGATTTTTCCTTCAAACAAATTTATCTGACATAAAGAACACTTTTCAGTAATATCCACATCCAGAGGGGTGTAATTTCTAGTGAGATCCTCAGCATTATTTAGCAGTTTTGCTACCCAATTAGCTTTGTAAATGCGTCTTAGTTCTAGCAATGCAGTACCACAACCACCACGCTGCTTTGGAGGACATGGAATGTTACCATCATGATTAGCTTTCCATTCTGGGAAGGGAGAGGACATGTCAGCCTGAGAAGGAACACTAGGTGCACGTTCGCTTTCCCAGTCATATCTTTTACGACGTGTTTTACTCTGATTTTTTGTTGAATTGTGTTTGTGAAAAATCTCTTCAAATTTTTCATGAGATGTTCCAGCCTCCATGCCTCCAGGTTGGTAACCCTCTCTGAGCTCTTGACAGCACACAAGACAGAGATCATAAGAGCAACTTGTGTTGGGGCAACTACGGTAAAATCCATATATGGATGTACTGCAATTGTCACTGCCATTTATAATAGAGGCATTCAGTTTATGACCAAATAGGATATTAGAACATAAATGCAATCAAGGCCTTGTTTTGAAATATTTATGAGAAGAGCTTCATTCTGTTCCACAAAAGTCCAAGACAAACCAAAGACAACGAAGATGGAACAAAATAACAACAGAAATTCTAATGAATGCATTCTAATTTCTTATGATAGTATAGTCAGTAAGTGTACCAGTACAAGCGCTCACTTTCATCTAGCTTTGTTCTTTTTATGTCAACTTCTTGCAGTTGCTTACCTGACATCATATAAATAGAAAGAGTTAAAAAACAAAACTAAATTTCTCTGCGCATGTTTCTCATCATGTTACCTCTTATTTTGATTTCAGTCTCTAGTTCCAAGCTCTGCTCCCTGTGGATATGCCTAAGAACCGGAAGAGCTTTAGATAGCAAGTACCGCAGCCGCTGTAATTTGACACTGACATTTACTTCCCGGTCCTGTGAAAATAAGGACAAGAGTTGAACAAACTTAACAGTAAGCATATATAAATCACATATAGTTTATATTTGAATTTTGAAAATAAAAGGATGACATCTACCATTAGCACAGGAAACTCCCGCAAGCAAGCTTTGCAGTTGCAGTTGCCCCAACAAAATGGACACGCATTCTTGAAGTCCTCACGGGTTTTTCCTGGGTACCTGATTCATCTCAATATGGGATATCAACTAGTTTCTTCAAAGTTCAAGACAATATCATAAAACAATTTTCACCTTTCTTAAAGTAAAGAAATCTTACCAGTTCTCAATGCACTCGTAACAATAGCGCTTTCTGTTGCAACTCGAGCAAAAGACGACTCCACTCTTATCATTCCGTTGGCACTGATGACACATCAAACTTCCACTCTCCTTGGTTTTCCTGGATAAACCCTGATAAACCAACATTATAGTAAAATTCAAATGTAAAAGAACCTTCATCATCATACAAAATTACAATTAATGATACATCGATACACCATACAGTATCGTAATTGTAACAGATTAAAACGAAACAAGGAACATTCTCCAAAAGATTTATAAATGTTTATCTTTTAAAATATCAAAATCACAAGTTTATATAGTTCATGATGACACTGAATTATGGTGCAATTTTCTATTGATTCACCTGTTTTTTGGTATCTTTAACTCCATTTTTGGCTTTGTTGACCTTATACACATCAATTAATCCCGTGTCACAATCACCTTTCTTCTCCTGCAAATTGAATTATTGTGTATTCAGAATACAATACGAATAATTAAATGATCAATTTAAAAATTAAAAAATCTTATGCTAACTTGATCAATCGGTTTCTTCTTCTTTCTCGTCGAGTTTTCATTCAGCTCCGAGTCTGATCCGTTACTTAGATCGGCGTCGATCTTCTTCCTCTTATTGTTGGACCTGTGCTGTTCCGTCTCTTCAATTTTGTCCTTGATTTGATTCTTAAGCTGCGGCGGCATGTGGTTCTCTCCGGCGCCTGGCTTCGCCGCCAATTTAGGACAGCCACCTGATGGAGAGTCCATCTGATCGGACCGCTAAAATCTATCGGAAGATTTGCGGTGTGGAATCTGATGATGCGTCGTTAATTAATTAGCATTCGAAAAATTCAAAGAATAAGAACAAAGGTGAATGAATTTGTTGGAGAAAGAATTACGATTAGGAATTATAATTGAAACGTACCAGTGAATTAGAACCATTTTTATAAGAAAAATATAATTGGTGAAATTATACTACTAATAGTATTGAAAACATGAATTATACGTTGACTCGTGCGTGATGTAATTGAAAAGTGGTTTATCTTTTCGATCAGTATTGTATTGGTTTATCTTTACCAATAGATGTGATGTGATGTGATGTGGTGCGGTGCGGCGTGGGAATTGGGAATTGTGCTTCATAATCTATACTATCTCATCCTGAATCTAGTTTAGGTTAATTCATTTACGTTACCCGATATTTCTTCTACTCTTTCACTTCCACAGTTTTGTTCTTTTTTCTCTCTTTCGCGGATTCCACGTGAAAAACGTTATCCCACTGTTCTACTTTTTTCGGGTATGCAAGAGTACATGTGTCGCGGGTCGGGTCGAGCAGGATGATGAGTCAAAACCGTCATCTGATACGATAATTTTTTTTTAGATATCAGATCAAAGTTTTTTTTGTCAAGTAATATCCGATCAAAAGTTAATTGGGTTGGGTTGGGTTGAATTGTATAAAATATGTTTTTTAATGTTAAATCTGAACCAATTTAGTGGTGAGTGGGTTGGATTGGGTCAACAAGTCATATAATTATATTATAAAAAGTCAAATAAAAAATGTAACAAATTTTTTAAAATGGGTTCGACTCACGGGTTCGTGCGTTTAAAATTAGAAAATTACTTTTCCCTCCTGCCCATTTTTTTTTTACCCCCCAAACTGACGTTTTTGCCCTCGAGGGTATGAAAAAAATTTGCCAAAAAAAATCGGTTTTTAGAAACCGAACTACTTTGGTTCGTAAAAACCGAAGTTTCGGCAACGTTTTTTAACCGTTGCCTTAGAACAAAAAACGTTGTCTTTAAGAGATAACACAACACTTCCTCAAAACAGTATCCATACAACGTTTTTTTGTTCTAAGGCAACGGTTGTTTTTTTGTTCTAAGGCAACCGTTAAAAACCGTTGCCGAAACTTCGGTTTTTACGAACCGCAGTAGTTCGGTTTCTAAAAACCAAATTTTTTTGGCAAATTTTTTCATACCCCCGAGGGCAAAAACGTCAGTTTGGGGGGTAAAAAAGAAATGGACAGGGGTCGGAAAAGTAATTTTCTTAAAATTATAAACATGTTACCCGAACTAAACCACTTTAATTTTAAACAGGTTGATTCGGTTTGGACCAACACTTGAACGAGTTATGGTAAAATGAGCTAAATGTATTAATTTTTATTGACTCGTTTATCCAATAATATCAAATTTTCTCAAATTTTGTGAACCAAATTAGTAGCAAACTCTTGCAATCCCCCACCCCCACCCACAAAGAGAGATAGATAGATTCAACAAAGAGAGATAGATAGATTCAATTCAAAATTTAGTTACTTATGTTTTTTTTATCCCATACACTAACTTCTACCTACTCACTTACCTAGTTCTATTTTACGTTCACCTAATATACTATCCACTTTTATTTTATATTTTCGTAGTATATTTTCACTCTCTTGTTTTATTCATCATCTACCGTTAATAAAAAAAATTGTGTTTATTATAGACCATCAACAATTAAGTACATTAGTGTTGACAATTTATAATAAACATACATGGTCTTTTTTATCAACGGTAATGATGGAGATCCCAAGGAATCAATTTAAAACATTAGCTCCACATGATATTAAAAATAGCATAAATAACGTATTTATTTAAATGTTTGTAAATGATCAATTTAAACTTTTTAAATATAAGGAAATAAGGAATCAACTTAATCCGTGATCGGAGCCACTAAATTTAATATAATGGTGAGGAGTTTTTTTTTGACTAACTAATGGTGAGGAGTTTAAATAGTATGTTATAGATCCTAAATTTAGAGCCCGTTTGTTTTGGATTTTTTTGAAAATAGATTTTGTAGTGTTAAAAAATTTTGCATAAAAAAAATTTACAAAGAATTTTTTTATAAAAGCTTCAAATGAAAATTTGGTTTGAATAGTTATTCTTAAAATCTTACTTTAGGTATTTCATCATTTTATTGAAAAAAAATTTGGATATCAAAATTTCAAAAAAATCACATTTTTTGAAGCTATTTCAAATAGATTTTCATAAAAATCATTTTTGAAATACAACTTTTTATAAAAATTGAGATTTTGACTATTTTTTGTCCTTCAATAATGTACGTCTATGTTATATGATGTCAAAATTTGTGTTTGAATTTAGAAAAAACGAATATAAAAAAACTTGTAATATTTTGAAAAACGGTTTTAAAAAATCCATTTTAAAAAATACGAAGAAAAAATCTATTTTTTTAAAGCTGAAACAAACAGGCCCTTAATCCCCAGCTCCATTTAGAAAAAAATAACTCAGGGCCTGTTTGAAACGATTTTGATTTTTAGTTTTTAAAAAACAAAACACATATAACTTGTTTATGTTTTTTAGTTTTTAAGACAATAAAATTGGAAACCGTTTTTGAAAACATGACTTTCAAACAAATTTTTTCTTTTTTAACTTTTGAAAACTGAAAAAAAAGTATTTGAAAACTGTTTCAAACATGGCCTTAATCCGTGATTTGTTTTCTTTTTTAATCCAAACAAAGTGGTTCACTTACAATTTCTCTAATATATATCATCCAAAAAAAGTATTTTGCCGTTAAAGTTACATAGGGTAAAGTTAAATATGTAATAACTACGTACATGACATGGTTCCATGGTCTAGCGGTTAGGACATTGGACTCTGAATCCAGTAACCCGAGTTCAAGTCTCGGTGGAACCTCTTTTTACATTTTTGACTCATTCCTGTGGCTGTTACAGTAGAATAGAACAAAACAAAACTTTTTAATTTAATTTTCTTCTTTTGGTACAAAAAACCTTTTAATTTCAATTTGTTTTTTGGTCTAAATAAATAGACACAAATTTTTTGTTTCCCCCCGAAACCATTGATTTTGCATCTTCATCACAATGGAAGCCGAAACTAGCCGGAAAGTTGAAGACATGGTGTTGGACATACTTCAAAAATCCGACATTCAAGAAACCACCGAGTTCACTATACGAGTTGCCGCCTCTGAACGACTCGGTATCGACCTCTCTGGTCCAGAGACCAAACGCTTTGTCAGAACTATTATCGAGACTTATCTTCTCTCCATCGCCGCTGGCCAGAAACCACCGGCACCAGTCACCACAGAGTTTCCGGTGACACCCAAAGAACCACCACAAGTGTCCAATGAACCGGTGAATGTAACCATACCCGAGGAAAAGTCACAAGAGTTGAATAAGGTGGTGGGAGTGAAACGCAAAAACGATGACTCCGAGAAAGTTATTTGCCAGGTTAATCAATCACTCTTTTTAATTATAACATGATTATTTGTTAATCCATTTTTAATTGTGAAGTTATTATTATTAACCTAATACAATGCAGTTATTAGTATTGTGATGATGAATCTTCTAGAAGCCCTAAACTTTTAATTTGCTTGTTTGCCAATAAATTTACTGAGAAAATGTTGTATTCACTGTTTTAGATTGTTATTTGTAGGAAAAAAAGGGACTTTGATTTTATTGTTTGTAGTGATATTTAGGGTTTTATGTTTGTTTTGTTAAATTTTTTAACATTAGATGCTAGATTTATAGTCATTGATATTAATAGATGTTGTTTGGTTGATGTAGTTATCAACAAGGAGGAATGTGGCAGTTCGAGATTTCAAAGGGATGACATTGGTGTCGATTAGGGAGTTCTATAATAAAGATGGAAAACAGCTTCCCACTTCTAAAGGTGATTGCTTCATACAGTGTTATAAGCTTATCTTTCTAATGTTTGTATTTTCCTCTTATTGATCATTTTGCTTGCATTATTTTCTGTGTTGGGGTGCCGTGCTTTGTTATATTGTAAGTGTTGCTTGAATTTGCTCACGAGTACTATACGTTAGGAGATTATTATGAAATGTCTACATCGTATTTTTCTTATACTTATGCAATAATGCAAGCATATAAATTCCCTTAACACTCATTGATGAGTATGTCTTTTGGGATTGTATGCAATCTTGAACATTCTTAGTTAACTAACATTCTTAATTGTGTATTTGGCTGTCAACCATGAATATCAATGTTGATAGTGTTATATAAACTGTATTCCGATTTCCAATACACAACAGATGGAAGCCTTCAGATGCGAATTGTAGGTTGAATTGATTTCTCATGTCAATCACAGGTTGACTTGCAATTTTTATTTATTTTTTACCAAAGGTTGAGTTGCGATTATATCTGCTGAGTCGCAAATATATGGCATGATTCAGAAATGGAAAAATTTAACAGAGGCGTGAAATGGGCCGGATAACGTAACCCGGTTCTGAGAATGCCTTTCTAAGTTTTTTATAAACATTTTCCTTAAATGGGACAGAAATAGGGGAAATTAAACCCTCCAAATAACCCAAATCCGAATCACTGAATCATGAACACATCCCAAGCACATTGCGTTTTTGGTCCCGACTCCTTATATGGAGCGTTTTTTTTATTCTTCAATGTACGCAATGCTCTGCTCCCTCCCTCCTCTGTTTTTTGGTTTCCATTGTCTTGTTAGAAGCTGATGCTCTCTCTTTGGTTGCCGATTGTTCTCTCTTTTCTCTTGATATTAGTGGGAAGTGGGTTAGGCGAAAAGGTAAAAGGAGATTTAAATTAAGATTTTTAAAGCTTTTATGATAAATCAGCTTATCTTTTTTTATTTGATGTCATATTTTTATTTATTATGTATCTTATGATTTGTAATAAGATTTGATCCACGATCCCGAAAACAGTTCCTGCAATTCACAATTAACCTTTTATTGACATAACGGTTAGATAACCCTGATGCACAGCAGTTTATGGAAAGATAGCCTCATTATAATGTGAAAATCTCTGTTGTTTCCTGCTAGTTGCTCCTTGTTGAAGTCGGAGTTTGTCTCTCTGATAACATGATTGCTCTGAATTCCAAAACTAAACATGTTCCTTTTCTGTCCCGCTGATTTCAGGGATAAGTTTATCTTCTGAACAATGGTCAACCTTCAAGAATTGTGTTCCTGCTATAGAGGAAGCTATCGCCAAGTTGGAAGGAAGGATAAGGTGAGTATTCCATGTTGACTGCTGAGTTACGAGATTACACGAATTGTGCAAATTTCTATGTTCAGAATGATATGATCAATTAAGTGTCACAAATGCAGTTGAGAGATCCACGGATATGCTGAATCTCGTTTCCTTTCTTTTCTATGCATGTTGATCGTATACTAAGTATTACTAACTGCCTGTTATATGATACTCAATGTTGTATTTTAGTTGGGGAAATTTCTGCACTCTTCTGAGTATTTACTACTCACTTTTTGGCTTAAAAGAATACTTATAGACTGGTCTAACTTGATGCATGTATCAAAACAATGCAGATCAGGGATTAATGGCAAGAAAAATGGAGAAGTTGCAAGTTCAGTTATTGATGTTCCTGTTGAGCCTGTCGCTATTGAGATCGTCCGTTTTGATGGAAAGAATTTTCAAGTTTGGGCTGAACAAATGGAATTATTCTTGAAACAGTTAAAGATCAATTATGTGCTTACCGAACCATGCCCAAATGCTACATTAGGGGAAAAAGATGTAAGTACCGGGGAAACCAAAGCTGCTGAAAAGAGATGGGTAAATGATGATTCAACGTGTCGTCGTAACATCTTGAGCCATTTATCTGATAATCTATTCAACAAGTATGCAAATAGAAAAATGAGTGCTAAGGATTTATGGGAAGACTTAAAGTTTGTTTATATGTATGAAGAATATGGAACCAAGATATCTCAGGTGAAAAAGTATATTGAGTTTCAAATGGTTGATGAAAAAGCAGTTCTTGACCAAATTCAAGAACTTAATTGCATTGCAGACTCTATTGCGGCTGTTGGAATGCCTATTGAGGAGAATTTCCATGTTAGTGTCATCATTTCAAAGCTTCCACTATCCTGGAAAGACTTGTCGATCAAGTTAATGCGTGAGGAGTATCTACCTTTCTGGAAGTTAATGGAATACATAACAAAAGAGGAAGAATCTCGCAATGGAGTTAAACAAATGGGCGAACCTCCTTCTGATAGTGCAAGATTTCACCGTGCCAATGAAGGGGGGTCGAGCGGGGCTGACATTAAGCCACCACCAGGTTTTCAAAGGAAGTATGAACCCAATAGCAAGAACGTATCATGTTATATTTGTGGCCAGAAGGGACATTTTTCTAAAAATTGTTGGAGATGGCTGTAATTAAGTGTTTCTGAATTATGATAGTTTGTCAGTCATTTTTTGGGGGATTAAATTAAATGTCCATAATCCTATAAATTTAATTTGTGGTTCTTTTTGAAGTTATTGGCTTATTGATTTGTAAACTTGCAACCATAGTGAATGGAGTGATTTACGACACAAACAACAAACAAAGGATTGAGATTTCTTTCTCAAGTTTGAGGGCTTTTTGAGACTCTGGAGGAAAGGAAAAACTAGTGTGCTTGAGTTGGACGTTTTTAACTAGTGTCCAAATATTTAATTATTAATGAAATGCTTTGAGCTTGATATTGTCACACAAAAAAAGTCTAGGCGATGATTTTATAAGAGAACAAGTTTGGAAGAAACAATAATAACCCACATCCAAGTTAACACATTCAAATGCATAAACTAAACAAAATATCCAAGTTTCTTTTGGACTCGATATACATGAGCAAAAGCATAACTACATGTTTCGGTTTACCCCATCAAAACTCTGTTTATGCACATCCTTATGGTTTCTTATAGAGCCATGCCTGCAAAATAAACTACTAATACACATAATTCGATATGGCTAGTTGCTACCATGTCTTTGGAATCAAATCTCTACTAACAACATTTTAGTCTTGGCTTGTGGAGTTGCCCTTTCTTAAGTCCAACAACTGCTGCTCCCTTTGTATATCAGCAGCCAGTTTAGTGGTTTCCCATTTCAGCTTCCTCACCACATCTTCAGCTTCAATATAATCTGGAGGTACATCGGATTCTCCAGAAATTAGAGGAAACTTCACTTCTACATCTTGTCTACAGCCAGAAAAGGTTCATCAATGACAAGACCCATAAAAGAAACATAAGTTAATCCTCTGATTACAGTAGCAAATCTAAATTAAAGTAAGAGAATAAAAAACAGTAAATGGTCATAAGACATGATGTTAATGCAGTAAAAAGAAATCTTGAATAAAGGCGGTAACAACAGCTATTTATTGTGCAAAACTATTACCACTCTGATTTTTGCTACTGCATCTAGATATTCTATAAGTTTATTTTCTGAACGATAAATTTTTTCCATAAGTTTATCCTAAAACATCAAAACACGAGTGAAAACATACATGTACCAAAACAAACTTCCAGAAGGCCTAGGTGTCATGATTTCAATCACTTATCCACATAGATAGGCTTATCATTCTTGTACAATACATGAAACATTTTCATTTTTCAATGTTCTGCAACATAATACTTTCAATGTCTGATTGGAACAAACAAATCAATTGATTAACGGAACAAGTTATTTATGAATCTGATATTATTGAAATGAGCAAATTTGAACTACGAAGTAATATATTCGTCAAAGATAATTACTAACAAAATTGAAAGTGTTAGTCGCCAAGGAAGAGGTCTGAAAAAGGAGAGAGAATCATGTTAAATCAAGCATGCATTAAAAAGGAGAAGATTAACTGGATACTGACCTACTACCAAGAGCAAAGATACCACATTTCTTGATCATCCCACCATCTAATGACAATGCTCCGTCATTAATGTACCGGAGAGCGAGCAGCATTTCATCCCGGGTTTCATATACTTGTAGGCGAGAAAAAAGGCTATAAAACAGTGTCTCTCTAAGACCATGCCCACTGGCAGTAAGAAAAGACAATCTATTTGAATCCAGATGGATCATGTTCACTGCATAATCAAGAAATCCAGGTGGGCATTCCCCATTTGGCAGTCTCGGCTTTGGAATAGCCAGTTTCTTTTGTGGATCGTTGTCAACAAAGCCTCCAACAAATGGGCTGAAATAAAACAAGTACAACAGTTTAGCTTCCTTCTAAATTGTATGTCTGCGTACTTATAAATTATAATTTGAGTTATTCCCATCCTATGAAGAGAGTGATAAACAGCTAGACCAAAGCACAGGGATGCACAAGTTAGTCCTAGATAAGGTCTGTGTATATCTCTTTATACATGAATCAATAGTGTGAAAAACTCGCATGCAAATTCTGTGCGCATATATACACTCTCATATATGTAACTTGCCTTAAATCTTCAAGACATATGACAACAAATCGGCCATTTATTTTCTTTCCAGTTGAAGATCCAATTCCATGCAAACCACCATTACAGTTAACTGCGCCTTCTGTATCATACTTCTCCAATGCTTTAACACCTTCATTAGTACTGCAGACAATTGCAAGCATTGTCTCCGAACCCAAATACTCAGAAAGGATCCTGTTTTAGACAAAATTGTTAATTTTCATAAAAATAAATAATAGTAATAATAAGTAGCTTATATTTTCGTTACTTTGCTAGTAAGAAATAAACTACAAGAAAATACAAAGTTAAACGCATTCATTCATACTAACTATTAATTAAAGCCACTAGGTTTGGTCTAGTGGTGAGAGGTTTGGGTATTATGCTAGAGGTCTTGGGTTTGATCCTCGGCTCCATTGTAAACAAAAAAAATATACTAACTATTAATTAAAGTTTACTGCTGTTACTAATATTCAAACCTAAAGCAAAAAAGTTCTAACCTCCAAGGCTGCAGTTGGCCGCTACTCAAAACATTGATGCAACGTTTTGCATAGCGCCTAGGGACTGCAGTACCGATTTTGATAAAAGCGATTTTAATGATTGCAATTTTATTAAAACAGAATAGCTAGTAGATACACATACCAAAATCTGGAAAATTAGATGAGACCATAACAGATACTTCCTGGTGCAAGATTGAAGCCAACTGAACAAAAGGGTGTAACGATGGTATTTACCTGCTGAGATCATCATTCTCAACCTTGGCAAGGGTAGCCACAACACCCAGAGCATCTTTTACAAACGCCAAATTTGATGTCTGAGTATTAGCTTTTATCCAACAAAATATGCTAGCAGCAGAGTTCTCTTTCTTCAATATTTGTTGCACTGTTTCCTCTTCAGTATGAAATGCACCATTCCCATTCTCTGATGTAATTACATTAGCTGAATGGTACTTTCCAAGACTCACTAAAACGTAAAAACTTCATCAGCCAAAAAATTTCATATATCAAAGTCTTCATAAAAAAATAAACTAAATTAGGGTTTGTCACTTAAATTAAGTGGCACCTAAACTAATAAGGTTGTATTATGATGTATAATATTGAATCTTAAATTCTAATCACACTCTAATAAATCATAATAATCATTTACCCCTGAGAATAAATTTGTGAAGATACCTTGTAAGTCGAGTACCGTATCAGTTATGCGATTGGATTGAGAAGTAAGGAAGTCAATATTATCTTCATGTTGTTTGATCTGATCTTTAAAGCTCTCACTAATATCATCATCATCACTTAGATTCATCTGAAAAATGAGAATAATTTAGTTTCATAGTAACATGGAGCAATGAAGTAACAAACAAACACGAAACTGAAGCAATTCTAGGTTTTGAATCAAGAAATTTCAACTCCTACTAGAAACCCACATTTATGCTTATAATAAATTGAACCTAGAATTAGTTGAAGAAATTGTGAATAACCCATTTTTGTGGCAAATAAAAAGGTGGCAGCTTTATGAATGTTAAGATTAAAATGAAGAGAGGTAACGTTACAATACCATACCTGGTGGTGGCTGTGGTCGGGTTGAAACTATGAAGTGAAGCAGAAAGCGGCGATACTCAAACTCAAACTTGTCTCTCAAATGACAAATCTTTCTTTCTCTTTTTTTCTTTGAATTTAATTTAGTAATCTATATAGGGGTCGTGTAAAGTTATTTTGCATATAATGCTCGTGAGCTTAGTTAAGGATATTGCATTTTACGGGTAGGAATTTGGGTTCGAACCGGAACACTTCACTTATTCACATTTTATTATTGTATCCTACACGACTACACACAACAATTAAACTCTTTCTTTTTTATAACTAGTATTTTTTAATGGTTAAAAATTTCACTCTTGCATATATAATACAACATTTAAAATAAAAGTATTGAGAGTTATTGTAAAAAAAAAAAGTATTGAGAGTTAAGAGATTTGCGATATTTAAAGTTATGATAAATATTTGGAATATTTATGTAGATTATCGAGGTGTGTTTTCTTAGTTGAAAGAAAATATCTCGGAATGTAGCGGTAGTTCGATAAAAGTCGGACAAAGAATGAAGAGTAGTTAAATGAAATAAATGCATCAACAGACATTTTCTGAATAACTATTTATTTCATGAAAAATCTGCCCTTGTTAACAGCCGAATCACTCTCTCCTTGTGCCGTAACAAGATGAGTACGACGATGCTACAAAGCTTATAAAGCAATTTCCGCATCCTACATCTAGTAGAAACATTGTACTTGTACATACATGACACTTTAACCCACTTTATACTTTAGAATGTGATTTTTTTTAAATTTCAAGTTTGATTTTCTCTTGATGTAAATTTTAGCGAGTTAATTCATGTAGAGCAAAAAACTCTGAATTTAAATGACTCTGCAAGTCAGCGGTGAAATTGATCTCTCGTATTAGTTTCTCATTGAGTCAGATATTGAGTTTAAAAAAAAAAACATTGATTCCTTTAGGGGTTTTTATCCGCAAAAATGATAAATAAACTTAAATAATAAGTGCTGAAGTTTAACTAAACATGTTAGTACCGGTTCATTCAAAATTCGATTATAGTGATAATCATAACATCCAAAACCACACATTAAATTACTCCATGTGCACTTTCTCACTATGTCATCCTTTTATGTTATTAAATTGTGATACACCTATAATCATCCAAATCCCTTGTTCCATTCTTCATTGATCAAACGGTATATTATTCCCATAATTATCTAAATATTCCCTCCGGTCTCATATATAAGAAACAAAAAATAAAAGGCACACCCTTTAAGAAAGTGGAATAAATGATTAGGAAAAATATGTCATTTCCACTTTTACCCTTACTTTTTGTTTAAATTAAATTATTATTTATTATGGGGAAAAGTAAAATAAAGGTAAAATTGGAATATTCAAAATAAATGTAATGATTGTAGTAACTTTTTCTTATATTTAAGACTTTGTAAATTTTTTTTTTGTTTCATATATATGAGACCGGAGGGAGTACGTAGGAGGAGATCATACATGGTTTCTGACATCAGGTATATATGGATAATGCTTTCCTGTAATTTGACAAATCATTTCCAACCATCTTTTTTCTTGTATTGTAAATTGACTATTGGGTTTGGGTTATTTAGCTCACATTAACAATTATGTATATTGTATAGTGAGATAAGGATTAAAGGTCATGAGACACCTGATTACATGGACAATAAGAACAAGCCACAATATCTTATAAAATAAGCCAAAAACTTGACGATGAAGGAAACAGTGAAAAGGAATGAGAAGGAAATCTCATTGCCTTTTCAAGCCATATTGCTTGTCGCATCTATTACCCTCTTAACTCATAATTGTTACAATATAAATAAGTTAATATTGCAGGAGAACACACAAGATAACCCAAAAGAACTAATAAAACCACAAAAAAGAAAACAATTTTGGAAGAAAAAAAAAAGATTCTACTGATTTTTCATGGGGGACATTATTATCAATCATGGTATGCAATTGTAATAAAATTACCTGCAATATAAATATTAATATTGTTCTATCATTACAACATAACATAAAAGACATTATACACTTTTATATGAGCACAAGTTTTTCTTGTCCAACTACATTTTCACTTTGAAGTTTTTTACTAATCCTTTGACGCCCATCTCGAAACCATACACGATCAAACTTCCAATCTAATGAATCAGAAACTCTCCAATAGGGACTCAAAACTATTTGTTCAAGTTTGTGGGCATATTTTAGAACATTCATAACAAACTCAATTTCATACCAATTGCCAACGCAACCTCTTAGTTCAATAACTTTGATCTCATCGTGAGCGCATTCAATATCTTTGACCACTTTCTGATTTTTAATGATCTTTGGACGTGTGAGCTGAAAAAATAGAAAACTTTATGATTATAACAATGAGTGCAAATCATAATTTCTAAGATTTTGTAAATAACTATAAATATAAATACTTCAAACAAAAACTTGAGAAATAAATTTTAATAATTGATCTCCACGTTATTGATGGTCAATATCCACTATTGATATTGATGATAATATAGGTTGAAGATCAATGGTTAAGATCATATTATTTCCTCAAATATTGTTTTACAATGGAGAGAATATTGATGAAAAAAGAAAGAATAAAATGTTTGTGTTAACCATGTCCACTCACCATTACAGAAAGCTTATGCAAAAGCGGAGAAGCTCGTAGAAGGGTTAAAATCCCCAGAAGATTGAATTTTGAATGTTCTACATTCTCGAAAGGTGAGAAAAGATTGATGTTCAATTGCTTAAGATGTTTGAATGGATGAGTTATTTTTAGAGAAGTAATGTCCTAAACAAGAAAATGTAAGATTAAATAAATATCATCAAGACAGAAATAAAATAAAATAAAAAACAAAAACACTGTTCCAACACTTACCATTGAATAGATGTCCAATTTCATAATTTCAAGTTTAGGAAGAGTTGCAAAGAGGGCAAGTTCATTAGGATCTTTGCCATAATGAACAGTGCAATGAATGCTCTTCAATAAAGGGGTATTAATGTTCAAGGTAGCCAAACTATATCCAATGTACTCCAATGAAGTGAGTTTAATGCAATCTAGTGAAATCAGGTTTAGGTTTATATTCACCCGATTGTTGCCGACGCCGTGTACAGTATAGCATATTCCAACCTCGAGATGACATAAGGATGAACTCATTATCTTTGGCATCGATGATCTAAACTCACAATAAATTAAGTGAAACTCTTCAAGCCGTAGACAATTAGATAACATACTTTCAATGAAAACTTCATCCACTTTTGCACGATAAAGTGAAAGAGATCTCAAATTTTTTAAAGGAATATAGTCACGGTTGGTAGGATGGCAAACAAGACAATGTTCGAGACGCAAATGCTTTAGAGTTGAAGCATTAGTATCCGAAAATAAGTCAAAGGCAAACTTGTATTGCAGTTTGTATGGACTAGCATAAGCAGAAGGCAATGTTAATAAGAGTAGATCGATTCTTTCAACCCCCCTTACAATTGCAAAACGAATCCATTGATCAATAATATCACTGTGTTTGACATTTAAATAGAAGCTCACAAAGAAAGAATCTATCTTTATGCCTTGAAAACTGTTGACAAATTGATCTACTCTTTTTACAAATTCATCCATATTGATATCCAAATGGACGCAGCATCTCTTCATAGTAGAACTACTATTCCTGTTTTGTAATAGTTCTTCGTCGTTCCTTCCAAGCACATGGAATATATCAAAGTGGAGATCTCTCCTTAGAGACCAAAGCTTGCACCACCTTTTAGAGAGTACACTTGTTTTCAACAAATCTTTGGCGGATAACGTTGTCAGTACATGAGACAGGATTTCGTCAGGCAATTCACTGATGCGATCCATACTAGATTATATTCGGGCTGCTGATACGAAGAAGAAGAAGATTGAAATAAGAGAATTTTGAGTTTGAGAACAACAACTCACCGAAGAAGACAGGGTGTCGTCGAGGTTAGGTACTAAAAGAAGACACGGCGAATGATGTTGCAGCGGCACCGATCTTTGTTTGAGCGATTTCTATTCCTAATTCCTAAAACCAGAGCTTTATATAATAAAGAAAAGAAAAAAAAGTAAAAAAATAAATTAGCAACTCAACCTAAAAACTAACAAATCTTTTTTTTTTGTCAAGAAAAACTAACAAATCTTATTATAAAATTATAAAAAAAAAAAATAGTAAGAAAACAAATACTGTACAGTATTTTGTTTTTGACATAAAACAACTATAAAAAAATAAAAACTATCCACATCAGAATTATTCTATTCCTAATTATTATAATTTTTTTTTTAATTTAGGGTGGTGGATTGAATTGAGATTTGAATGGATTTTAAAAGACTTTTTTATGTTAAAAATTTCATTGGTATTCAATCAAGACTTTTATAAAATCAAATCAAATATTGTGGTATTCAATTAGGACAATAAGATTTTTTTTAAGGCAATGAAATCCGTTGTTATTCGATTGACATTTCTCATGACTTATAAAATGTGAATTGGTATTCAAAAAATCAACAGATTTTAGTGGATTCTTTCATATAGTGGATTTCGTGAGACTTTTTAGTTACTCTTCCAACAATCTCACCAAAAACCTTAAGACTTTTTTCAAACTCTCCAAGACTTTTTCTTTTCTTTCAGAGTTCATCATCACTGTACCAAAATTTTTCTTCTTCTTTTCTTTCATCACTTGCTTATCAAATATAGTTTTTGCAAGTTTTCGTTTTAAACAATTCTGCATCTTTTTTTTCATATTGGATTCAACACTTTTGCTATTTCTTGTGTTATTGTGACCATTGAAGTGAGTTATGCAGTTGGTTAACAATGAAAAATTACATTTTTTTATATATACAATCGATAATCGGTGATTCACCTGCTCCATATACTTTTATTTCCAACATCGTACTTAAAGAAAAACACAGAACTTTTCATCGTATTTTTTGTTGTTGTTGTTTTGGATTCCAAAAATAAACATATTTTTTTATTTATTACTCTTATAAAAAAATTTATTGAGTCTTTTGAAATTTTCCTAATATATAAAGTATTATGAAATCTTGATTGTAAAAAGTCTTTTTAAAAAAATCTCTCAAAATTCATTCAAATCATGTGTTAAAAATCTTAATTGTAAAAAGTCTTTTGAAAAAAATCTTTTAAAATCTCACAAAATCAATATAATCCCACAAAGTCTTTTAAAATTTACAAGATTTTTTTTGTCAAAATAGTCTTTCAAAATCTCAATCGAATACACCCCCCTAATTTATATGCATCGTCAGTGTAAAATTATTTTACACATGCGTCCAATAATATATCGACACATCATGTATAGTAATTAAAAATACATAATGTGTCACATTCATTAAATGATGTGGCAACAGATCATTGGGTGTATGTGCAAAAAACCTTTACACCGACGGTACAACAATTAATTTTTTTTATAATCTAACATATTTTTTTGCAAAATAAAAACTACGCATAATAAAATCTAATAAAATCAAATAAGTTATTTTAAAAAAAAAGTATAAAGATGCAAAAAAAGAAGAAGAAGAAGAATATCAAAAAAATAATAATATACATAAAAATAAGAACAAATGAAAAAACAATAAAAAATTATGCAAACTAAATTATGAATAATACTATAAAGAATAAGAAAAGATAGCATAAACACAAGGTAAACCAAACCTCCAAAAGATAAAAAAAAATAAAAAAATGATTAAAGCAAATAAAAAAAAAAGGTAACCCAAATAATCAGTGTTTTAAAAACCGGACCGAACCGGCCGGTCGGACCGGTTGAACCGCGAACCGGAGGGGTAGCCGGTTTGGTTCAAATGTTGGACCGGACATGTAGTTAGACCGGAGTGAACCGCTAAAAACCGGCGAACCGGCGGTTTTCCAGAACCGCCGGTTTGATTGCGTCTGCTATTTTTTTTTTTTTTTCAAATCAAAATGACGTCGTTTTTTTTACATAATTATTATTTTTTTTAAAAAAGTAAATAGAAAAAACTAAACTAAAACAAATAGTGTCCGAAACAAATATGTCTCCTTAGAATTAAATTTATTATTAGACTTTGTTATTTCGTTTATATTGCGATTAGATTATGTTGCAACTAGACTTTGTTTTAAATCTATTTGGTTTTGTAATTTGTACTATTTTATAGTGTACGGTGACAATATTTAAGATTTGAATTTAAGAACTTGTGAGTTGCGACATTATGACATTTTAAATTTTTTAAATTTTTAGTTGTCATTAACTTTTTAAGAGATCGAGTCATCATATTCGACCGGTTTAATAGCTATATAATTTTATTAAAGAAACCGGTTCATTCTTCCGGTTTATCTGGTTTGATCCGGTTTATGCATGCGGTTCAACCAGTGACCCGGTGGTTCGACCAATGAACCAGTGATCCAGTACACTCACCGGTTTGTTGACCGGTCCGGTTTTTAAAACACTGCAAATAATTAAAAAATTCGAACTAACGAAAGTTGAGATAAAATTTCACTAAATACAAGTTTGAGAGGAAACTCCAAAAATCTCAATATATCAGTACACATAAACTTTGTTTTTGTTAATGTAAGATAGCTTAAATTGTATGAAAGTAAACAACTATGCTATTTGGAACTATAAGCTTAACAGTGTTATTGAGACAATAATTAAAAAATTAAAAATAAAATTTTGGGATAGTTACAAAAAATACTCATTCTAACACCCTATATGGTGTTGATTTTGTTTATAGAAATAGAAAGTTAATTAATTTATTTTGAAAAAGGTGTCACACATGCTCGACAAAACTAAATATCAAACAAATTAAATAAAATCATGCAGCGGAATCGTCTAAACTCAAATAATTAACTTAGTTAAATGCTCATAACAACTTAAAAAAAACAGTCTTAAAGAGACTTCTTAAAAAAAAGTGGAATCGTCATGAGAATTAAAACAAAATTATTTTAAAGTAAATGGTTATCCCTGATGATGTCCTATCAAAGCGACTCCTTATTGAACATAAAAAATAAAGCAGTCTTAAAGCAATCTCTCATACTCGAGCTAATATAACTACTCACCTACCTGAAAATTTACGATTGCATATCGTAGAGCCAAGTCAGAAGGGAAACAAAAAGGGTGAGAATGAAATCACAAAGGAAGCATATAATAACGCATTAAGAATAAAACATCAATGTATCGTCATATAGACGATCAAACATATCAAAAGTATTAACGGATAAAAGCATTAAAATAACAACAAAGCTCAACCAGGGGCGAATCCACCGCCCAGCATGCCTGGGCACGTGCCCAGGCTCGGCTTATATTTTTTTTTTTTTTAGGGTTTATACTTTAATCTTTAAATTAGAATGTTTGAGCAAAAATTAATAAAATTTAAGAGTCCATTTGAATTTAACTTACTTTTGAGCTTATAAAAATAGCATAGGCAAATAAATAAACTTTTATGTCAATTATACGTTTTCACTTTCTTACACTATGTTTGGTTTAACAGAAACTAGAAGGAAAGAAATAGGAAGGAGAGAATGTCCTAAGAATATTCTCCTTTTCCACTGTTTGGTTTGCTAACAAAAAGTGGAAAAAAGAAAGTATTTTGGTGGGACCCACCGAAAAAATGATCCGCCCAAAACTGGACGGAAAACATTGCAATTGCATGCTTTTTGCGTGAAATGACACAATTGCCCAAAAAGGCTAAAGAAATTACAACTTTGACACTTTTTTTGTATAAATCATAAAACAACAATTTTTTTAAACTCATTACTTTTTTTTAAGTGATAATTTTTTTCTCCAATTTATTAATATATTTTTAATTTTTATTACATCGTTATTTAATGCTTATTTTAATATTAATCAATATATATTTAAAAAAATTTGTCCAATGCATTTTATTTTTAGTTGAGGGCATCTTTGTCATTTTAAATTTATACATCTTTCTTTCCTCTCACTTTCTATCCACTTTCATTCATACCAAACAACTAAAAAATTATCTCACTTTTCACTTACTTTCTTTTCATTTTCTTTCCATTAACAATCTTTGCTCTAACTTTCTTTCCTTTTACTTTCCTTTGTCTTCCAAACAAAGTCTTAAATTGTATCTTTATAAGTTATTTTTTCATAAGCTACCTTGAAAAACTTAACAAAATACATAAAATTTTATTCAATTGCATAAGTTATTTTGTATAAACTCAAAAATAAGTCAATCCAAATGTGCCCTAAAAGACTAACTAGTTCTCAATTTAATTTAAAAATATCTGTTGCAATATTAATATTATTTTCTTTGCATTAAATTGGGGAAGACAAATAAGTTTGGGCCAAATAATGGGCTTGTTGTTCAGTTAAGAGGCCCATACAAATCTCATTTGATATAAATCATTTCTCCCGCCAAACGAAAATATCTTCTTCATTTCAAATCCTGCAAGCAGAAAATTTGTTCTTCTCATACCTTTGGCTTGCGACGGAAGATACTTGCTTGAGTTTTTGAGGTAACCTCATTTTCCTTCAATTTGATTAATAGTGTAGAATTAGCTTGTTTGCTTTGCTTCTTGATTATGATTACGTAAATTCCAACATCTGAGAAGTATTGTTGTGATTCTCTAGACTCAATTTGTTCAATTATGTTTGATGAGCTTAATTCCAAGATCTGTTCAATTATGATTTGCTTTATGTAAATTCCAAGATCTGAGAAGTATTGTTGTGATTCTCTAGACTCCAATTCCTTCAATTTGATCAATTATTATGAGTTTACGTTCCAAGATCTGTTCAATTATGATTTGCTTCTTGACCATGATTATGTAAATTCCAAGATCTGAGAAGTATTGTTGTGGTTTTGTAGACTCCAATTCCTTCAATTTGTTCAATGATATTTTATGAGCTTAAGTTCCAAAATCTGTTCAATTTTTTCAATTATGCTTGCTTCTTTGATTATGATTATGTAAATTCCAACATCTGAGAAGTATTTTTGTAGACTCCAATTCCTTCAATTTGTTCAATTTTGTTTTATGAGCGTATGCATGTGAAGTAATTGTTGTGGTTCTGATATTATTCATTTATATGCAGATTATGGCTAATAACAACCGTCAACACATTGATGTCACCATAAGTGACCATGCTGGACTTATGATCGTGGACACAATCTTGACTCAAATTCGTCGTGACACGTTCTTGCACCTTCGTATTGAGGTTGAAGACATCCATACCAACATTATTTTGGTGCGCCGAGCACGCGTCCTTGCTCAAAGGAATGGTTACATGCTTGAGATTGTTAGAAGAGATCAAAGAGGATGAAGGATTGGATGTGAATAACAGAGATCGAAGAGGATGAAAGATTAGATGTGAATAACAAGTGAACAAGTTTCTTTAGCTTTCCATGTTTGTTAATATACAGTAACTACCTTCTTTAAATGATGACATAGTTTCACATGTTTGTTAATAATAACTACATTAAATTGTAGTTATAACCAGAGCAGCTGAGGTTATATGATTAGATACTGTGGTTACTTCTCTATATGCTTATTTTCCTTTACAAATTAACTAATCTAGTTGCTAGTTCATTGTGTCTTCCATTAATTCATGAGTTCCGTTAATCCTAGTTGCTAGTTCCTTATGTTATTAAAATTTAGGAAGTGTACTATACTATACTCATTTCTGTATGTTATTGTAAGTTAAGATGTATAGAAGAAAGTGTCCATTAGTGTTGTCAAAATCGCGAGTCAACTCGCTAATTCGGACGAGTTAACATTTTCCCCATGCTTGAGCGATCGTGAGTCAATTCGCTAAGCACAAACTCGTCGGAGAAGAGGATCTTTGCAGGATCGTCGATCTGTCTCGCAGAATCGTGGGAACGCCGTGCGTTGAGAGAAGAGACGAACACGCGTTTTGATTCGGATCCGGGTCAAAATTCGCGAACCGGTTGAGAAACTAAAAAACCACTAGTAGTATTTTTCTAAACGCCACCGTTTTGTTTATTTGAAGATTTTTTTATTTACACTTTTTTTAAGTGCTTATTTTTGGTACAGTTTTTTAGGCATGTTTGTTTGAACTTTGAAGGATAAAGAACCGTCACACCGTTTTATTATTTGAAGGATAAAGCATTCATCATTTGCCACTATTACACTGGATATGTATTTAACATTTTTAAATTTACCCAAAGGTAAATAATGGATTCAGATAGTGCTTAAAGCAATCTACTTCAGATAGTGCTTAAAGCAATCTACTTGGGATAATGGATTCACCTTATTGGATGCGGATAGAGTTAGTATGTGTACGGTGAACATAATTGATTTCAATAAAATTGAGTTTAACAGAATTGATTTTGATAGAATTGAGTTTCACATAATCAATTTATGTTTGGATATAATAATTTAGAATTGATTCTTATCCATCCATGTTGTTTGGATAATGTTAAATAAAATTGTTTTTGGCCGTATAATTACCATAATGGACATAGATAAATTCATATAACATAATTATTCTGATTTGAGTTTGTTAAACATGTACAACATTGCACTTACACATGATAAAACAACTAAAAGTAGTAATTTTGTATAGATATATAGATTTTATATACATGTAAGATAATTACAATTTAATGGAAGACAAACATGCAACAAGCTGCGCCGCTAACCCTTATTGAATGACAAAAACAATCTTCTTAAAAACTACAACTTGCGACCTCGGAGACACTACATTGCTATATATGCATGACTACATTTTGTATTGAAAAACAATATCATTATTAATTAAAAAGTTATACATTTAATATGAAATACACAAATTTTAATAAAAATTTACTATTTAATATGAAATATAAAATTTTTAATAAAAATAATATGAAGTATGTTCAAATAAAAATTACAAATAACCAATAGAATATCCAATAACATAAGCACTATTATTAATTTGTGTTGTTAGTAGAAATCCCACTTGAAACTATTAATCTATAACAAAAAAAACATCTTTAAAAATTAATTAATCTGGAATTATCCAAAATTCAATCATGAAATTGATAAAAGCATGAACCAATGCTAATTTGATGAGCAATATAAGGGATTTGTACATCACCGCCATTGTTATCTTTCGATGAAACGTTCTTCACCGCTAGTGTGAATTTTGCTACAACCCTTTTTCTTGTTTTTGAAAAAAAAAATGGATAGATCAAAATCGGAAATGAAAGGAGCGGTGAAGGGAGTAATTGGTGAACAAAAAATAAAAAGAGCTAGTATTGATGTATACGAGGGAAGTTAAGGAAATTACTAGAAAATTTATCCCAACAATAATGTCATAAATGCGGAATCGGTTCTATCCACCATAGAAGCTAGAATTTCCAGCTTTAAGTATAATCAATTCTGGAGACAGAATCAATTCTACCTTTAAAAAATCAAACAAGCCAGAATCAATTCTGAACATATATAATCAATTCTGACTGCTTCATAATTGAAACCAATCGAGAGTTGAAACCAAGCATTCACTTATTTTAACTTCTCTCTGCAATTTATGTATTCGTGATATAAACTTAAGACATCTGCTTAAGCCATCTAAGTTAACTCTCATACAATTACAATATCAGGATAAAATAACTACAATCCATAAAAAGAAAGTTAACTCTTATACAATAAAATATGATATATTTTAAATTTATAAAATATTATAAAAAACCCACTAAAAACTATTTTATTCTAATACAAGTCTACTATATAAACTAACTAGTAGGATATCCGTGCGTCCGCACGGGAGGAGCGGCGTTGCCGCTCCACAATAGGTATTATGGAATATTGATTTTTTGGTTAATAATAAAATATAAAGGTGAAAAAAGGAATGAAAAAAATATGTTTGTAATTTAAAAAAACTGAATTAAAATAATAATAAATAAATGTTTTGAATGATTTCTTAATTTCATAAAAAAAAAAATATCAAGTTAAAAATTGAGTCATATTTAATTTGTCTATCATTAGATTGATCCAATGGCTAAGAATTGGAGAAGTAGAAAGGAGTTGACAATTTTAAAGGAGAGGATCTGGTTCTCTTTCTATGATTTTCCATGTAGTCTTTAATTTATTTTTATGGCGAGGGAGATGACAGTGGCCTTATATGGAGTATTATGATGGAAACATTGTAAGATTTATGGACTGTTACCATATAACAGGTGACCTTTATAAATTAAAAATGTGCTAAATAATATGACATGAGATAAACATAACTAATATGTGAGTATCTCCTAAAAAATAGGTAGCATACTTAATATTGAATTAGAATGATACCTTATTAGACAAGTAATTAAGTATAATTCCCAAATCAAATTAAATTAAATAAATTATGAAATAAATAATTTTCGAAATATACAAAATATCCAAATAAAATTGGTTCACACGAATCGGTTCGCAATTCCTTCAGGAATTCGTTCACAAAAATTCACTCAAGAATTCATTATAGATATAGATTCCGGAGGCCCCAAGCAAACAAATGAAATACATAATATTTAAACTAATTTTAACTTAAACACTATCTTAAAGATTCAACAAAAAATCACGACGGTGTCGTCATAAGTTTTCAATAATCGAAGACTTACGGTCGATAAGTCTTAATTAAATTATGATCACTATCCATTGAATAAGATGCATAAGTTTCATAACAAAAAAAATAGTTATGTTTTGAAGCATATATGAAACTTATTACACCTGTTTGTCCAATATCAGAAATTCAATATGCTCTTTTCCACCATTAGTTAGTGACCATATATCTTCAAGCCTCACACCAAGTTTCCATAATCATTGACAGATTTAACGTCTTCAAGAGCCCTTGACATCGTCGGTTCTAAATTTGAACAAACTCATATCAGAAAGTTTAGAAATAATAATACAAAATCAAGTAGAAAAAGTTATGAAAAAAGTCATAAAGTATGAACAAAGTATCAACAAAAAACAAATATAGAGAAGAAGAAAAAACACAAAGAAAAGAAAGTCATGATTGTACCTTCTAAAAGATCGATACAAACACCAGAAGTTAAAATATGTTTATGCTTCCAAACATAAAGGATTGAAGAAGAACAAAGAAAACATTCAAAAACCCTTGACATCGTCGGTTCTAAATTTGAACAAACTCATCAGAAAGTTTAAAACTAATAATACAAAATTAAGTAGAAAAAGTTATGGAAAAGGTCATAAGTATGAACAAAATATCAACAAAAAATAAAAATATAGCAACAAAAAAGGAAAAAAAAAACATTTTGGTGATATGAAAAAAAAATCTAAAAATAGTAACAAAAAAATAAAAAAAGATAAGGATGTAACAAACTTAAAATAGCAACAAAAAAGGAAAAATAAAATAAAGGGTGTAACATTAATGTTTGTGTTTCTATAAACTTATAAGAACAATACATGAAATAGAGAAGAAGAAAAAACACAAAGAAAAGAAAATCATGATTGTACCTTCTAAAAGATTGATACAAACACCATAAGTTAAAATATGTTTATGCTTCCAAACACCATGATTTTGAAGAAGAAAGAAAAGAAAATAACCGATAGTGAGAGGTGGTTTCTGGAAGTTAAAATAGGAGTAATCATTCATTAGATAGTAGGAAGTAACTTTTAAATAAAGACACAAAATAACCCTGGATTGAATTATGTGTCAAAAAATTAAAAAGGGGTAAATTGAGAATTTCATTTGTATCTTCTTATATATATATACTAGCAGGATACCCGTGCGTCCGCACTGGAGGAGCGGCGTTGCCGCTCCATAATAGGTACTATGAAATATTATTTTATTGGTTAATAATCAAATATAAAGGGTGAAAAAAATAATGAAAAAATATGTTTGTAATTTTAAAAAACTGAATAGTGTACAAAAATATAATAAATAAATGTTTTCAATGATTTTTTAATTTCATAAACAAAAAATAAATATAAAGCTAAAAATAGGGACGAAATAGTGAAAGATAGATAATGTTGTGAGCTTTGAAATGTGGCCCGAGTGAATAGTGTGAGTAAATCGGAGACATGTAGTCATTGAACTAAGAAATTATCAATAAAATTGCGCAACTCCTCCCATAATACAACCGGTTCTTCTCGATCAAAGCCGGTCCCGACTATTTGGAGACCCGGCACCGAAAGTTAAAAATAGAATCTCCAATAAAAATAAAAAACTTATAAAGAATAATGCTCGTTTAAATTGTAAATAATATTAATAATACAAAAAAATCATCTTTGTAACTAATATACAAAATATTCTTATTTTAATCAATAACAATAAAATATTTCTAATTACTTAAAAAAACCTTTATTCCAGCTGTTTTTTAAATAAATTTGTGCATAAGTCTCCATATTATATATTTTTCAATTGCTATATCTATCAATACTAAGTCATTAACTTTTTTTATAACATAATAGACGGTGAGTAAAACTTCTAATAGGGTCTACTACTATTTTTATTTTTTAAAATTATACTCGTATTTTTCTAGAGACTCACTATCATATAATTTTTCTTTCGAGACCTCTAAAAATTGGAGGCTCGGTTCCTTAAATCACCCTACACTTGTGCAAAGCCGACCTTGTACTCGATGATAATAAAGTAAGGTAACTAAGGTACTTGGTGAATTATATTTTTTAATGAAGCAAGGGAAAAACTCATCCATGTACTTTTGTTAAAAGTCTGCATATATCCTCTTTATTGTTCCACGTAATTTTTCAATGTGTAGCAAAAACAATTGCTATAAAACAGGTGCCTTCATAAACTAAAAATGTGCTAAATAATATGAGATAAACATAACTAAGTATGTGACTCTCTCCTAAATAATAGGTAGCATACTAAATACAGTATTAAATTAGAATGATACCTTATTAGACAAGTAATTAAAAATAATTCCTTGACCAAAAAAAAAAAAAAAAAAATTCCCAAATAAAATAAAAACCAATTAATGCATTTTTAATTCTTAATCTTTAAATGATTGATGAGTTTATTAAAAAGGAAGTTAATTGAATTTGTATTCTTTCTAATAAAAGTCAATTAAAATTCAAAATGAAATTGAAATGTTTGAATAACAATAACACAATTTCTTTGTCAAAAAAAAAAAAAAAATAACACAATTTCGTTACAACAAAAATAACACAACAATTATAGGAATAACAATTTATATATTATTGTGGGAAGTACATAGAGACAATTGTTTAGTAATCTCGGCATATCAAAATAGTTTAGGACAAACTCATATCTAATAAGTAGTCGAGGTTGTGCAGCAAAGATATATATTACAATAACGGAACAGGCCAAAAGAAAGAGGTAGATATCCGATCGAGCAAAATAATAAGCCAAAATTTGATTAACAGCTTATGCAATTACATCTCGAGACGTTCTTTCTCGATTTTTTAAATCTTCATATTTCTCATCTCACTTTGTTTGAAGATAGTTTGGCATCATCGGGGGAATAATTCTCTCCATGCCTTTTTGCAGGAGTTTTCATCTTAGTTTAAGCATCTGAAGATTCTGAAGTAGCAGAAATATGCTGTTACGTAGCAAATAATACAACAATTTCACGACAAAGGTAATAGCTATTGACTATCTTTAAATTCGACATTTGAAACATATGAATAATGGAAGACTTACCGTTGGGAAACTTGTTTCTCCTTGTGTCGCGCTTGTAGACTCTGCCATTTGCCGTGAACAGTGGAATAATGCTATGTAAGATTAAATGAATTATAATAATTAAGAGAATATTAGATACTACATAATGTTGATTAAAATTGATATGATAAAAGAAAAGAATAATAACAATTAACTTAACGTAATCTATAACAACAACAAAGTATAGGAAACTATTAGATATTGTTGGTAATTCTTATAAGTAAGATCGAAATGTTAAATTGTTATAATAATGAAGATTCATCTTGTTATAATAACAGAGATTAATAACACACAAAAGAGTTTTTCATCATGATTTTGAAGAAGAAGAAAAAGTAAATAAGTGACAGTGAAAAGAATTGAAAAATAAGAAGAAAGAAAAGAAAATAATCATTCTACCTTACGAAATATTAATACAAATACCAGAAGTTAAATTATGCTTATGTTTCCAAACATAAATGATTGAAGAAGAAGAAACAAACAAACATTGGAAGTGGAAGTTAAAATAAAAAATAAATGACATCACATAATATGAAGTTTTTTGTACAAACATTGGAATAAAGACTTCCCGTTGGAAAACTTGTTTCTCCTTGTGTTGCACTTGTAGACTCTGGCGTTTGCTGTGAATAGTAGAATAAGGTTATGTAAGATTAAATGAATTATAATAATTAACGGAATATTAGATAATACATAATGTTGTTTAAAATTGATATGATAAAAGAAAAATAATAATTAGTTTCTTCAAATTACATCTTGAAAGACAGTAGGTTCAACGATTAACTTAACGTAATCTATAACAACAACAAAGTATAGGAAACTATTAGATATATTATTGGTAATTCTTATAAGTATGATTGAAATGTTAAATTGTTATAATAATGGAGATTCATCTTGTTATAATTACAGAGATTAATAACACACAAATGAGTTTTTCATTATGATTTTGAAGAATAAGAAGAAAAAAATAACTGACAATGAAAAGAATTGAAAAGTAAGAAGAAATAAAAGAAAATCATCATTATACTTTCCGAAAGATTAATACAAACACCACAAGTTAAAATATGCTTATGTTTCCAAACATAAATGATTGAAGAAGAAGAAGAAGAAAGAAGCAAACATTGAAAGTGAAGATAAAATAGAAAATAAATAAGAAAATAGGAAGAAAATATTAACAACAACAAAGTAAGAAAATAAAACTATAAAGTAATATATAACAACAACAAAGTATAGGAAACTATTAGACAATGAAAAATAAGAAGATAACCGACAATGAAAAGAATTGAAAAATAAGAAGAAAGAAAAGAAAATCACCATTCTACCTTCCAAAAGATTAATAGAAACACCATATGCATGTTTTCAAACATAAATGATTGAAGAACAAGAAAGAAACAATCATTGGAAGTTAAAATAGAAAATAACTGTAGAAAGTTTTTTATACAAACTTTTTTGAATAAAGACAAAAATAACCATGAATTAGATGATGTGTCAAAAAATAAAAAAGGGACAAATTAGAGATTTCATATGTATCTTCTTAATATATGTAGATAGATATATATATACACACACATACATACATAGATAGATGCAAAATCTCGTTTCTAGACAAACTTTTTCTTTTTAATATTAATATAGATTCATATCAACGCACATGTTTATTACCCGTGTGAATAATAGTAGACTAGTAGGAAAATGGATCTCTCAAAAAGAAAAAAAAATTAAGAGAGATTTGATTTAAAAAAACGAGTAATTTCTTTTCTTTTTTTTTTGTGAATAAAAAGAGCAGTTTCTTACCGTGTATAGAGCTAATTTAATCTCGTATCATAATCTCTCATCAGTGGTGGAGCCAGGAAAAATGTTAAGTCTGGACACAATTTTAACCGCAAATACACAAATGTTTGGATCGAACTTTTTTAAGTAATAATATATATATATATATATATATATATATATATATACTGAAATTCTACTAAAAGTAATTAATTTTAAGAATTTAATCTATATATTTGATTCAAAATAATTAGATAAATAAATGTTATAAACTCCCCACAATCCTATATATGAAAGAAAGTTAAAAAAAAAATTTAGATTTTTTTAATAAATTTCAATCCTATATATGATAAAGAAAACAAAAGAAATATAAATTTTTAGATTTTTTAATAATTTATAAACAAATAAAACAAAATGAAGTTAAAAAAAAAGGGTAAATAAAACAAAATGAAGTTAAAAAACAAAAGGGTGTAAAAAAATAAAGAGGAACCTAGGACCTCTAAGTGTTGAACCAATACATAACCACCAGGCCACACATGCACTTTGTTATTATAAAAACAGATCAATTAATATATGTATTAACACAAACTATTGTTACACTATTCAACATCTTCAACCTCATGTTCATCCAAATCTCAAAAATCGTTTTTTTATTTTTGCACCAAATTGGACATGTAAATATACTATTTTGCTCAGAATTTCATGAGGATTATGAATATATACTTAAATTTTATTAACTCTTACTCAAAAATTCAAATTTTAAGATTAAAGTAAGAACCCTAAAAAAAAAAAAAAATTGGGGAGCCTAGACACGTGCCCAGGCATGCTGGTCCTTAGATCCGCCCCTGTCTCTTATAATAAGTAAAATAACTTGGACTAACTCACACCTCACAACTTAATTATTTTTGTAATATAACTATAATATATATACACGCATAGATTAATATACTTTTTGTTTTGAGTAAGACAAATATATATTAATTTATAATCTTATTTTAAAAAGAGAGTAAATAATGTAGCCAATAGATTAGTGGTTGCATCCGGTGGTGGAACGGATTTTTTTTTTTGTTTTTGTGGAATCCGGTTATATAATTAGATATATCATCTCAGGTTATACTTATAATTTAATTTAACTTTTTATATGTAATTTATAAAAAAAATTAAAATATATAAATTTAATATACGAAATTGCTAATGTCGGACACGCCATGACCGAGGTTCGATCCTGTCAATCTACTTTGTGTATGTGAGTTTCTAATAGTTTTGTCATTTCGTCTACCAACCAAAAGAAAATATAAAAAATTATATTAAATATAAAAAGTTAAATTAAATTATATAACATGAGATGATATATGTAGTACAAAAACCTTTTTTTTTAATATATAACATGAGATGATATACTTGAAAATTATATTTTTTTTGCAGAAGATATATTTGAAGTGTATATATCAATATAAAATTAATTTATATCAATAGAACATATCCATTAAATTTAACTTAATGTAAAAGAAGAAAAAAAATTTAACTTAATTACTATGTTTCTTCTGACTTGTACACTAAACAAACACATAATCGGATAAGCATATATATCTTCTTACTATAGTATTATTATCGTTATATCTTTAACTTTTTATCCTACTTTATCTCTATTCTGTTATGCACAAAAAGTTTATTTAAGAAATATTTCTTCGCATGCTAACCTTTATAATGTTGGTTTCATTAATTCGTCCTCTCCTTGTTTCTAGAATCTGTGGACTCTCTCATCGTCCAATCCATCCAACCAACCAACCTTACCTTGTGGCACCACATCTTCTTCGTTTGTGAGTTATCATCTCTCAAGTTCTCTCCTTAGATCTTTTCTATTATCCATTAATTCTTTAGTAATGCTACAAATTAAGTGTATTCTGGAAAAGTTGTCGTGAATTGTGAAATTTGCACATGAATAATTCAAGTAATATGTTTCCCTATCAATTCTATCCAAAGATTAGTATAACATAGAGATGAGAATATGAGATGTGTGAGTATGTTTTCCGGGTCCGTTGAATTTGACTTATTTTTAAACTTATGCAAATAAATATCTTTTTACGTTAATTCATAAGTTTTCAATATCATAAATTACTTTAAAAAATTTATAATAATACATAAAAATTTATTTATTTGCATAAGTTATTTCACATAAGTTCAAAAAAGTCAATCCAAACGGACCTATAAATAAAAGTTATATTTTAGGTTTATTATACATTTTTTAATGAACACAAGAGATGGAATAATAAGTAAGATGAGAGATAAATAATGGTACTTTGGCTTTCTCGTCTTAAAGTTAGCGGATGGATCCAACTCCTTAGGGTGGTTGTTAGTTCTTTGTATAATGCAACCCTTTGTCTTTGGGGGGTTTTGTTTGTGAGATAAGTCTCACATTGCTTAGAAAAGTAAAAGTTGAATACTTTTTAAGTGAGAAGATCCATAAATCTAACGCCTTAAAGTTTTGGGTTAAAATGTGGTGTTTAACTCACTTGTAGAGTTATTCTTGAACCCAATATGGATGATCTCCTAACTGCCCTCTCATGACCTAACAAAAGCTTTCCAATAACATTAACCCAACATACAATATTTTCGTTGGTCTATCTCCCGTGAATTCATCTTGTGTTCGATTGGGTGTGCTCTAATATATTTTCTGTTAAAAAAAGAAAGAAAGACCATAACAAAGATTCACAATCCTTATTGTAGTGGAATTATGATGGATTGGCATAAGTGTCAAATAATTTTATTTTGAACTTTATTCTTATACTTTTTATATATATATATATATATATATATATATATATATATATATGTTTCAGGTACATTGTTACTATTTCCGGACAATAAAATGGATGACCGCATTAGTAAATTGCCCGATTGTATTTTGTCTCATATCCTAAGTATGTTATCCATTAAAGATTTGTTGAAAACCAGTATACTATCTAAAAGGTGGTGTAAGCTTTGGGCTCTAAGGAGAGATCTCAACTTTGATATATTCAATGTGCTCGGAAGCAACGAGGAGGAACTACTACAAACCAGACAATAGACATCTTGTTGATGTCCATAGAAATTATGCTATAGAACCCAAGTTTATTTTTGTTGGTGTCCCTAATGTGGAAAGAAGCGTCAATTTGGATATAAGTAGGGATGAATTTGTAAAATGAGTAGATCAATTTGTCAAGAATTTTCAGGGCACAAAGATTGATTATTTCCGGGTAAACTTCTGTTTAAATCATTCACAAACCAACACCGTTGATCAATGGATAAGTTTTGCAATTTCAAGGGGAGTTGGAAGAATTGATCTGCTCTTTTTAGGAAGGCCTTATGCTCCTCTCGATCTCACTACTCAACCAAATCGTTATAAATTTGACTTTGCTTTGTTTTCATAAACTAATACTTCAACTTTAAACCACATGCGTCTTGAAAATTGTCTTGTTTGTCATCCCATCAATTATGACTTTATTCCATTCAAAAATTTAAGATCTCTATCTCTTGAAGAGGTAAAACTGAATGAAACTTTTATTGAAAGTTTGTTATCTAATTGTCCGCAACTTAAAGAGCTTTGCTTACTTATTTGTGAGTTTGAATCATCAATGCCAAAGATAGTAAGTTCATCCTTATGTCATCTTAAGGTTAGAGGGTGTTATGTCACATCCAACCATGACACGTTTGACCTAGTAGGTTATGCAGTTAAAAACAACATCTAGTTTTTGTAGAACATCCTTATATTTAAAATCAATCAATTTGAGTTTATTGCACTTGCCACCCATTATTTTTTTAATTTAATTTATATAAAGTTATTTTACACATACGTCCAATAATATATCGACATATCATATATGATAATTAAAAATACATGATATGTCACATCCATTAAATGATGTGGCAACACATCATTGGATGTATGTGCAAAAAAAAATTACACCGACAGTGCACAACAATTAAACTCTTATCTTTTTCAAATTTAACTTTTTTTTTATTCTTTTTTTTTTTACAAGATTTGATTCCTTTAAATAGTTGTAACTCTTCCTCTGAAGTATTTTAATTTTTTTTAATTATACAAACTTTTTGTCATTAGTTACATAATTTACTCCATTGGTATATGATTGCTAGCTTTTAATATCATTCTTGTTGTGATTTTAATTTAACAGTTTGCAGATTCAATGTTCTTTGAGAATCAGAAAGATGTTAAGGATGTTCAAATATTCTCCCATGACGAGTTAAAAGTTATTGAATTGGGAGGTTGTGTTGGCAATTGACATGAAATTGAGTTTGTTATGAATGTTCTAAAATATGCTCGTTCACTTAATCAAATAGTTGTGAGTCCCTATTGGAGAGAAGGTGACTCGTTGAATTGGAAATCTAATCCCGTGTGGTTTGAAAGTGGACGTGAAAGGATGATAGAAAAGCTCAAAAGCAAAGAAGCAGTATGGCGAGAAAAACTTGTGCTCATACAAGATCAACCCTACATTATTAAGGCTAAGGAACTTTAAGAGTTAAGAGTGGAAGGGTCGTTATAACCCGGAATGTTAAAGATGCAATTAGAGCAACAGGTTGTTAACTTTCTTGGCTTTAAGGCATATAACAAAACTCTTGTTATAGAATTAGTTTAAGATTTACTTTTAATTTTGTAATGTAATAATTATACTTTTAATTAAAAATTAAGTTTTGAAGTTTTGTGAGATTGTTTAGAAAAACTTATGAAAATAACTTATGATAATTTTTATAAATTTATTCTGACGTATTTATATATCTTCTCCAATATTATAACTTATGAAAATAACATATATAAAAATAATATATCCTTTTTTATAATAAAAATGATTTATCTTTATTTTATTTTTTACTATAAAAATAATTTATATAAGTTTATACGTAAGAGCTTATAATAACTGCTTGTATTATAAATTACAAATAAATTATCTATCCAAATTGGGCCACATATATGTCTTTCATACACTGGATTTTTTCAACCCGTACAAAGCATGGGGAGAATGAATCCTACTTTTCGTGCCATGCAAAAAAAAAAAAAAAAATCTTGAAAAAAATGAGTTCGAATTCTAAAAAACGAACTCAGCTGCAGTTTACTATCTAGAAAGCCAACTCTTTTTTCATTCCAGGGGGTGCAGACGTTTTTATAAGGTTCGCATCCTAGAAAGCAAACTCATTTTGTAGTTTACTATCTAGAAAGCGAACTCTTTTACCCCCAATTTTTGCTATTTATACACTCGTTTTCTAAGTAGCGAGAGGGTAACTTCGGAATATTAGGGGGTACACATGTATATCATGGGGTGCTAGAAGAAGAACTCGGGAGAATTTTGTTTAATCATTCATGTGTCTTATATATTATGGTCATGCTAAATAGTGTCACATGAGCACTTGTTAAGCATACCAAAAAAAAGAAATACAAGATAAAGTTAATATTGAAAAGACAACTTTTTATACTTTTAAGGTATTGAATTTACACATTTCGAGACAAAATTTCCTTATTAGAATCCTTAAAGAGCGCATTAGTAACACTATTTAGCATTTTCTATATATTTTTGGTTCACAATAAATCTATTATGTTTACAATAGTGGTTAATATGAAATAACATTTAATATGAAATGAAGTAGAGAAGAGAATGAAATCAAATGTTTAGTCTAGTGATAAAAAGATTTGTCTTAAATTCGAGAGGTCCCAGATTTGAGTCTCGCTGGTGTCTTTGGAGGGAGGTAAATGTAATCACTTTTGTAAGCGTTATTTGAGCCTTAAAGTCTTCCCTGCCTTGGACTGAGCTACCTTCCCCTCATCCCAAATTTCTATTATAGAGAGAGAGAGAGAGAGAGAGGGAGGGAGGGAGGGAGGGAGGGAGGGAGAGAGAGAGAGAGAGAGAGAAAAGAGATTCTATAAAGCACATGGACTACGACACGGACACCGCGACACCGCTACTGTAAAAAGTATAGGACACTGACACCACTACATATTTATAAAAGATATAAATTGAAAATCCAAATATATACATGTAAATCTAAGTCAAGGAAGTTATTTCTTAAAAAAAGTTTTAAAACAAGATATGATAGTATTTACCTTTATTTATCCATCTACTATCGAAAAAATATTGTAATCAAAATATAATATTTTCAATCTATCTTTGATCAATAATGTTGTTTCGACACATCTTTAACTCTTGTAGATATGTCTGATATGTTCCTAAGGATAGTATAAGCAAAGAAAAACAATTTTATTGGGGACACCCACCCGACACGTGTTGTACGAGTGTCTTACAGGTGTCGGACAACGATCAAAGGAGTGTCCAACTAAAAGAAAAATTGTATTTTTGACACCGGTCTAAGCTATCTGACACGTGTCGTACAAGTGTCGGATACCGCAACACGCCTAATCATAGAGGTGTTTGTGCTTCATAGGAAGAGAATGCATGAGAGGCGAGTATTGTGAAGAGAGAAAAAAAGGCAAATAGCATAAAGAAAATTATAACTTATATAACGAGACATCAAATAAGATATCATTGAGTTTGTTGCAGATAAACTTAAACATCACTTATTATTATTATTAGAAAAGAGAAGATGTATTTAACAACAAAATTTGAACATTTAGTATATGTATTTGATCTGCTTAAAAATAATAAGGGACATGACAACTTCAGATGTACTGTATTTGATTTTAAAACTGTTTTTTGTACTGAACAAACTTGGGGCCAATGGATGAATTTTTGTCCCTCACATAACCACATGACAACTTTTTGTCCTCTATACAAGTTTCACTAAAATACCATGATAATTTTTTGTTCATCAAACGTACAACACAAAGTTTGTCTAATATCTTAAACGTTTGTCATGTGCTATTTTGTCTTGTAGTGACATGTATTATTATGTGCCATACTTAATTTTACATATCAAACAAACAGACCCTTAAAAACTAATTAGTTATTTTTAATACTAGTTTATGAATTTAAATCGATAAATTTTCATACTTAATGACTACCAACGGTAAATTTAGCAGGAGTGTTAATTGATTGATGGACTAAATAGAAAGATCAAAGATGTGATAATAATTTAGGTATTTTTAGTTAATTTTAATAGTTTATGGATATGGATTAAATACTAAAATAGAACAAAGATTTTTTTAGTTGATTTTAAGGTTTTTTTTTCCTTTCTAATTTACCTCTATAATTTGAAGGTATTTATCCATCAATTATTAAGAACAAAGTTGGACAAAACTTATAGGTATTTCTTTAGATGCATTTTTTGTTGTTCCTCTCACAAAAATGTAGTTTTTCATTTTGTTTTAATTTAAAAAAATAAAAGAAAATTACTTTTAAATTAAAATAACTACCTTCATGTATCTAGTACAGTAAAAAACTGTATATATGGAACTGTACGTAAGTTTGTTACAAGTTAATTGTGGATACTAACTACATACAAATCTACTTATATGGTTGATTCTCATTAGTTATTGGACAGTTACTCCAAAATTATCGATCAGTAAAGTTTGTCTCACTTGATCTTAATTGTTTAGAGACTACGTGAATAAGATAGTGATAGTTTAGAAATTAAATTGAATTTTTTTTAATCTAATATAATACTGTACTACGAAAATGAGACTAGAAAAAGTGGGTTAGGTGCTCATGAATGATATTGATGCAGCACCATAAATCTTTGGCCCCAATAAACAGTGAAAAATGAGAAACACATGCAAGTGTTTTCCACATTTACCTCATGATAGTTAGTATGTGGTGCTTGTGGTTGTGGACCATCTAAACTCCAATCATAATTCTAGACTATAGTAGTAGCCATGCATTACCATTATTAATTTGTACGAATGAAACTATACCATAAAACCAAAATGACATTAATATGTGGTTTTCTCATTAACTTATCATGTACATTTCCATCCTCATATAGATTTTAATTAGCAGTTCTTACTTGATATTTTTATTAATGGATCCCACAAATTGCTTTTTAATTTGGCCTTAATTAGTGTCGATATTATGCATGCACCATCACATCACACACATACACAAAAGAGAAAAACAACATTAGATTTAAGTGACTAATAAGTTCCTCATTAGTCGTTTGAAAGAAACATAATTTAATTCTTGATGAGAACAACTTTTAGTCAGATTTTTCTAACTTAGCGACCGAATTATAGATTATCGGGCCTTCTTCCTCTAATAATCAAAGGGCTAATGCAAAAAAAAAAAAAAAAAAAAAAAAAGAGAGAGAGAGAGAGAAAAGTCCACCACACCACATGGGATGCTTGATAACTGTGTTTTTTATTACACTAAAGAACCCCACATCCCATGCATAGAATGAATCCTTTCTCTTAACAAGCTATCTTCAAACTCCAAAGGCATAGAGAGGATTCTTCAAACATTGGAATTAGGATTTTCATCCTAGACAATCCAAAGTGGAATAAAGGGTACGATTGAGTTATGGGCATGGCAAGTTAATTTGACACCAAAAGAACCTTGTTCAGTGTTTTGCTTTACGGACCCTAATTCTGGTCACATTTTATGTTACTTTAATTGTTTCACCTGATTCTTTGTCGGATATGGAACTTATCCCCTCCTTAATATATCACTTCAAAGTTGTGGATTTTGTGCTCTACATTTTGATCACAAATAAATGTATATATAAGAAAGAAAAAATTACGAACCCATTAACAAGAAGACTTATAAATGTGCAAAAGTGTAAAAAATAAGAAAGGAAGCTGGCAGCACAAGATGAAGTAAAAGATGAATGACTTGACTAGAAAATAAACATACAAGAACATAAACAAATATATAAAGTAGATCCACATCAGAATAAATTGTAAATAAATCAAATTGACATAAAACGAAATAAGAAAAAATGGCATGTTAAACTTCAGCAAGTAAATTAGTATAAGTGGTAAGAAATTTATACTTTTTAAATTAGTATCATTGGTAACAAATTTGGATTCCTTAAGCACACTTTAGAGGTTCAATATCTGAATTATATAAGATGTGATGTTCCTACTTCCTACCAACTGAATTAGGCTAACAGAACAACGACAATTAAAACAACTGGAAAAAACAACTTAAGATGATATCGGACAAACATATGGAAATTAAATGAAGTGTTACTTAATTAAGGAAAATAATAAAGAACACACGAAATTATGTTATTAGTAAAAAAAAAAAACAAATTACATCACGTTATTAATTACCATAAAAATAGTAAAAGGATGGCAAAGAGTTGAGTTAACAGTTTATGTTGGCTTTTTGTTTGGGAGTTCCATATATGTATGAATGGGACTTTGTGACGATTTCTTTTCTTTTACTTTTTTCAAAGTTGTTCTGACCTTAATTACCAGAAATTGAATTGAATCAGCACTCACTGAGTCAGTTGTAAAAGGAAAGAACACATGCACCACATGTTATCATTAGTTGAAAGGACCTGAGCACGTGAACGTTTTACATATTGCAGGACCACTCAACTCAATATAAGCTAGCTATTTTTCTTCTTCTCTGTCCCATGGTGTTTGTGCTTGTGCTTTCATTATTACCTTTTTATTTTTATGATTACAAATCAAGGTTTAAAATACCTCCACGCCATCAACTTACTCAATAATACCTTAAGGTTTACCATGACGAAACTCAATGTCACATCACATTCATCGGTCCAATACCATATCTATTGACTTATATAAACAACCTTTCACAACATGTCGTTATAATATCTCTCACTTATTTCAAACTTACATTGACTTAAGCATTAGAATGTTTACAAGTGTACCTCATCCATCAACGTCATCTTTAGCACTGTTTCCAGCCGTCACCTCCATTCATCGTAACATTTCTTCCATCAATCTACCGCCAATGTGAGCTCTTATGTCATCTCTTTTAACCGTATCGAGTAATCTCTAGATTATGTTTGGAATAATAACACTTACGCACCAACAAGTGCTTGCGTTTATGCTTTCATTTTTTTGTTTTAGTTTTTTTTATAGGGAATACAAATTATTAATTATTAATAAAATAATAGTAGAAGTTTAGACTCTTACCATTTTTTTTACTTGGCTTTTTAGTCCAAGGTTCTTTCCTGCCTTCATGAATTAGATACCTCAAATCGTCATGAAAAGGAGGCAACAACAAAGGAGCAGTAACAATACTTTTCTTCCTTTTCATGTGCATCACAAAACTAAAACAAAATTGTAATAGGAGAAAAGATTCACCTTTGGAAAAAAGGAAGAAAAAAACAAATTTACTATTTTTATTTATATCTCCTCAAAGAAGGGAAAAACATAACTATAATAATATAAAAAATTTAGCAAGACAAGATCTATCTATAATCTATTAGTAACAAAGACAAAGATATAATTAATCTATCTATGACTATAATTTATTAGTAACAAAGACAAATATATAATTAACTAATACCCTCCTCTTAATGCACAGAACTAAAAGAAAAAAATAAATAGAAGTTGTTGAGAGAGACATTGCATGAAGAGACATAAAATCCTTTTACCATATCAATTACATTGGTTGAACTAAATAAAACAATGGACATTGCAGGAACAATATTTCTGATAATTAAACTGTGTATACTATAGACAAACATAAATTGGTTGCCCTATACACGGTTGGTTAATAGGAGCTATATATTATTATTATTCTACTTCTCTAGTTCCATCTGCTTTGCTCTTTAGATCTTCAGCTGCACAACAAAAATTTCTTAGAAATTGGTTCCTTCTCTATGTATCATATTCATGCCTATATGAACAAAGTTTATATCTGTAAAGCGTTGGATTCTCGGGAAAATGTTGCAATCAACTTGTCCTTAGTAAGCTGTTCAGATCCTTGTGACTTAATTACAAAAGTATGGTAGATAGTATCATTTGCAGCAGCGAGTTTCGAATCCACAACACTGATTTGTGCCTCTTTGAATGTTTCCATTACTTTCAAAACAGGATGAGTATCAAGAGAACAACTCACCTTCACAATTACCTCATCCTGAGAAGCTTGAATATCGACATCAGGAGGAGGAACTCTAATGTTCTGAGGAAGATTTTCTGATCTCGAGCTGGCCGATCCATCCTTCGAAGTACTGCTTCCAAATGTCTCTCTCTCAGACTCCATGACATTGAGTTTCGCTTGAAGCTCATTGATGTAAGCAATGGCATCACCAAGTAAGGATGCCTTGTCCATCTTGGAGATGTTAGGTACAACAGCTCTTAAGGCGTAAAAACGCTGATTAAGCTTCTCACGCCTTTGTCTCTCCGCCTCCACATGATTGAGCGGTTCGTCCCTTCCATTAGCAGGCTTCCTTCCGCGCTTCCTCGGCCTCCTTCCATCACTAGGTTGATCAGCCTCAACATCAGCAGCAAGTTCCGGTTCACCAATAACCGGTCTCACAGAATTAGCCCTCAAATTCGCTCCCGAAAAATCAATTTCCATTTGCATTTGAACCTGACTTTGTGGTTGATAGTTGCTGTTATTGTTAAGCCTAAAATCCTTTCTCACACCATTAGGAGCAAAAATTTCACCTTGACCTTGATTCACTCCCCAACTAGAACCATCACAAACACCATTTCTAGAACTAGGAAAGTTAATGCTGCTACTATGATCCATTTTCCTAATAGCAAGTTTCTCTCTAAAATGTGTACGACCATTATTGTTCAAACTCAAAACAACCTTTGGAATTTGAACAGTATTTGAAATAGCACTTTCATCTCTTCCTTCATTAATGACCCTAGGATACAATGATGATGATTGTGTGGTGGAAATAGTTGAAATTGAAAACAAAGAATTAACAGTTTTTAACAATTCAAAGTTTTCAGGTAAGATTCTAACAGAACCCAACTCAAGAACACCAAAATCAGTAGGTAGTAAAACAACGGTTTGAATTCCAGCAGATTTAGCCAAGAAAGAACGAACGCAATAATCAGAAACAGATTTGAACCATAAATGTTTAGCAGAAGCAAAACACTTACCGGGTCCACCATACCCTTTTGGAAAAGAAAAGTACATAGAAGCTAAAAAGAACATCTCTGTGTCGGTTACACGGTCAAGGCCAAAAGCGTAATTGTCTTCATCTGAACCACCAAAAGCTGTGTGTAGCTTCTGCAAAACCCTCTTTCTCATATTCTGCTTCACCCCATCTTCTTCTTCTTTTTTCTCCATGCCAAGACTGAGAATTCCTTTAACTCCACCACCACTTTCTTGTTCTTCTTCTTCACTTGGTTCTCTGCAACATCCATCTCCCCAACCAAGAACATAATCACCGGATTTTGACTGAGAAAGTTGCCAGAAAATAGCATAGTTCCAGTTGAAATTGGATGAATTTTCAACAAGATCAGAGAGCTTGTTTTGAAGAGAATCATCAGTAGCACCAACAGCAATCAAAACACTCTCATTTGATAAACAGTTTGTTATCAAGAAATCCAAAGCTCTACCACCAAGAACAGCTCCAACCATGGATTTTTCTTGTTCATCCCATAACATGCGGTTTGTTGATCCCATCTCAAAAACAAAAATACCCAAGAATAAAAAATTAAATTTTGAACATACCCAGTTTTTTTTTTTTTGCAATGATAAAAATGGTATCTTAGAAGAAAAATTATGAAGAAAGGTGAAAAAGAAACATTGAAAGGGTTAAGGTGGTAAGAGGGGAACAAGAGAAGAGAAAAAAGGAATAGTGAGTGATGAAATAGACATTGGGAGAGAGGAGTTTAAGGAAACAGAAGGGGGGGTGTGTTGAAAATAGAAGTGGGTTTTTGGCATATACGAAATGAAACAAAGAATTAAGGTTGATGATAGTTGTTCCTTGTTGGTGACAAAAAACGTGAAGGAAAAAAGGAAGGGGTGGTGCGTGTGTCAAAATTGAAGAAGAGAGGAGTGTGGTGTGTGATTATGTGTAGGTGTAGGGTAGAGAGAGAGAGAGAGAGGGAGATGGGTTTACAAAAAAGTGCAAAGCAAAGTGAAAACCTTAAACCATGGTTAGGTCAACATAGGACTCGATAAAAACTTTACTAGACTCACTTCATTCGAGCTTTAGTCGGCGTGTTTGTTACTTTTTTGTTTTTATCTAAACTTATACTATTATTATTCGTTAGTTAGTGCAATGGTGATTGACACATGACATGATAAAAAGGGACACGATTCGATTCTCGCAACTATAATTAGGAGGGGACACAAATCACATGATGTCAAAATCGACCCCAAGTCACATTAGGCGATCTAGTGGACCGAATACCGGTGGTAACAATTAAACTTCTACCATTAACTCTTTAGTCGATGCATGTATTCATTCTCTTTTGAGTTTCGCGTCTCTGTTGACACCAAAATTATAAAATTGATGATATTCATTTCGACTTTGTGTTAGAATTTGAATAAAAGAAGAAAACTCATTTCGACTTGCCATAAAATTTGATTTGTTGAAGATATTCAAAGAAGTCATTTGAAGAGTCAAAGTGTGGATCAAACAAACAACTCCTACAAAGAAGTTATCGGAAGTTATTCAAAGGGACATGTGTCAATATTAGATATAGGAAGTTATTAAATAAGACATTTGTCACAATCTTACCTGTAGAAAGTTATTTACTATTTTCTATAAATACTTGTAACTCTTATGTATTAAGGGTTGAATCCTATTTTATAAAAGTCTTGTAACACCAACGCCGGGTTGTCAAATGGGTTTATGAAAGTCTTGTAACTCTTATTTTATCAAATGTCATTTAATCTTTCAAGTTCATTACTTGTTTTGCCTTTAAAGTTTCTGCACTTTATCATTCCATTGCAATTTATATTCAGGTTCTTTAACTTTTATTTGCAAATCATTTAACAAGTTTTTGCAAATTTTCTTTAATCCTTTTTGTATTTTAATTTGATCTTCGAACATTCATAAACTTTTCTAGAAAATAATGCACAAATATGTCTCGGGATTTACTAGTTGATCCCTCAAGTAATTAAAATTAAACTAGCGCTTGTTTACCAAAAATCAGGATAAACAAATTGGCACGCCCGGTGGGACCATTTTTGTGTGTTATTTTCTTTTTGAAAAGTTTTTATAAAGATTGAAACTGAAAAGTTTTAACCATTGAGAGACCTCTAATAATTGATCATGATAATTTAATCTCTATGGCTAACAATTAGTCTGAAAATATTGATATGGCTATGAGAAACGGTTTATGAAACCATGGTTAAAATGGTTTTTGAAACCATAGATTTTGAGAGGCAATATCTTAGCAATTGAATTGCTTTTAACTCCGAAGTAGTATGGAGAAATTTTTAATAAAACAAAAATCAAGAAAACAATGATCGAAATTATTTTCTAATAATTAATGTGTATGTACTTGATTTCATGAATCAAATTTGGTTATGTACTTGAGTCAATATCTAGAAGATTCAAATTAAATTTTAATGAAATATTTTGCCATGCATGATGCTAAGATGGAAGTTGTTTATTAAAATTGGTAAAGTGATCAAAATTTTGTTGATCTTATCAAGTATGAAAAGATAATTGAAATATTGGTCAAACATGGTTTCAAGAGATGCTATAAAATTGGTCAAATTTTCATATTGTTTATCTTATTCTATAAGAGTGATGTTTTCGACCAAGCATTTTATTAAGAAAGACTTTACTATGCTTTTTCGACATGAGTAAAGTACACTTAAAATACTCGTTAGAAAGACCCGTAAAAGATATAATTAATAATTGAATAGATTAAAAAATGAAATATTTTCTTATACATGAGATGAAATAGAATACTTGTAGTATGACATTCTATAAATAATAAAAAGTGAGGAAAAAAAGTGTCCGGTTAACTAAAATCTCTAAGACACTAATTAGAAAAATTAAAAGAATAGTATTTTGTACAGTATATTCTAAAAATATGAATTACACAAATGTCCAGCCTAGTGCATCAAGATAGTAAAAATTAGGTGAATGTTGTCACATGTTTTTGGCATGGAAACTTTGATTACATAGCCACACACACACACACACGAGTAACGTGCCTCTTTGTTTCTCTGCAGTTGCTGCATATCCCATCACACGCTCTGTCCGTGCGTGAGTGAAGAGAAGAGATTCAATTCAACTCATCACTCACGCGACACACATGCCAGCTTCGCCTTCACGCATTTTGTGTGCCTTCCTCCATTCATATAGTTACTCTTTTTCTTTTTTCCCATTTCTCATAAATATTCATCATCACTCAAATTTACACATACAAATTTTCATAAAAAACAATAAACTACTCAGAAATATTGATCTTTTGTAATGTAGTAACATAAACAAATTGTATATATTTTTATTTTTATATTTAGTAACTTTATATTTTTTATATAAACTTTTTTAAAAATTAATTTTAAAAATAACAACTAATATGAAATTAGTTATGTAAGTTACAATGTGAACTGTCCATAGAGTTACCCCAAGATTAGGGATGGCAATGGGTAAGGTATTATAGTACTCATTCTCATACCCGCAGTTTGAAAAAATATTTGTACACATTCTCATACTCGCATGGGTAACAAACTTTGCACCCGTACCCATACCCGTGCCCGTTACCCGCACTTTTGCGAAGAATAAATCGATCAATTATAAAATATCATATTATTTTAATAAAATTAAAAAAATTCAAAGATTTTAATGTCGACCTATGAAAATTGTAAACAAAATTATTATTAATCTCATGTTAAAGTTCATATATTTGTTGACATATTCACATTGTGTTTAATTATGTTATAAATAAACAGTTTTATTAAAAACATGGGTAATAGTTTAATAGTGTTTGTATTTTTATAAATTAATATACATATACTTTTATATAATAATATAAATAAAATTAATAAATATATATTATATGGGTATGGGGCGGGGTAGGTAGTAAGGTAACCGTGCCCGCACCCATACCCGCTCATTTTTGTGGGTAATTATCCATACTTATGCCCGTACCAAAAATGTGGGTTTCTAACATTAATTTGGAAAGAAACTTTGTCTTAAATTATACTTTCTTTAGTCTAGAATATCAACCGTGTTTCTAACATTTTATGGCCCAAGATAAAAATTGAACCTTATTAGTATCAAATAACTCAAAAATAAATTCAACATGAATAATAGGGCCCAAAATAATAATAATAATAATATTAATAAATCTTGTAAGAGGTTTTGAGTTCGATCTTCTACTTATTTATAAACAAAAAAAAACTTGTAGAATAAAAGAAATATAATAAATCACTAAAATACATAAAATATCATCTGAAAATCAATAATTTTACTTAATAGAAGTTAACTGCTTTGCAAAATAGAAATGGACCAAAAGAAATGTTGTACAATATACAATATAATATTACAAAATTCCTACTATTTAATTTGTTGTTCGCAGGTGGATTATGCTAACTTCGTTGGTAGTATACAGTGAAAATTGTTCTTAAGACCTCTCATGTTGCTCAAATATTGCGCAAAAATACCCTCCAATTTGGACCTAGTGTAGATCAAATTCTCCACTCCAATAGGGCCTTTCATTTCGGGTGCTACATTTCAATTGGGTGTTAATGGAAAACGTTACAAAGCAATATACGCTTGAGGCAAGACATGAATTGAATTGCATCTTCTGAAATGTCATTATAGATGAGAATGTATCTTCTGATAGGTAGTGGACGAAAAGATATGATCTGAAATGTCACTTGATTTCATAAAATAGCTTCTAATTAGTAGCAAATGAGATTCTATAATCCGAAATGTTGTTTTATAACAAGAAACCCACAAAAAGAAAGTGAATATCCATGTTTTAATCATACTATATATATATATTAAATTTCCAAAGTTAGTTTGATGACAAGTTTTTATTTCTATGTGTAATAATAATTAGATAGAATGTGTTGGTTTGATGACAAAGAGAAAGTGAATATCTATGTTTATTAAGTACCTAGGTACTATAGTGTTACATTAAGTATTTTCTCTCTCTCATCTACTTTAAGATCCACCTCAATTTTTAATGAAATGGAGTACTCTTATACTTGGGTGGTGAAATGTTTATTAAGTACTATTATTAAAAAAAATTACTTGTTAGAAAAAAAATTATAAACCAACTATGTGTACATGTAGATCCAATTATAGTCTCAAAAGTGCTTATTAACTGATGTATCTAACCTATAATATAGGTAATATACATTAGTTATTCAACATATCTAAAAAATCAAAATTCTTTTATATTAAAGACCTGAGATAGTAAGAACTTAATCTATTGTAAATAGGTAAATATACAAACCAATTTGACATTTTAATAGAATCAAAGACCATTTTAAAATATTTACCTATTTAAAAGTGTCTTATAAAGATAAAAACTTAATGTCTTGTAAAAAAAAGAAACTAATTTAATGGTTTACTCCACTTTTAATCAAATGCAGTTCCATTTCTATTACAGTAAAAACAATTAATTTAGAATTAATTATGTCTCCACCTATGAAGCCTCGATACTTAAAAAATGGCAAAGTATTGTGTCTGATACCGATACTCGTCTGATACTCTTTGATACTCGTATCGGACAATTAATATTATTTTTTAAAGAAAAAATTACCGATACGTGTCGGATACTTTTCTAATATGGGTATCAGACAACTAATATTCTATGATGATAGAATTGGATGACATTATACTGATACAATATGTGTTTCCTCTTAAATAGTGAATGTTATGGGATGATGTTCTTTGTGTAGAGAGTATCGGACAATTAATATTATTTTTTTAAAGAAAAAATTACCGATACGTGTCGGATACTTTTCTAATATGCGTATCAGAGAAATATCAGACAACTAATGTTCTATGATGATAGAATTGGAGGACATTATACTGATACAATATGTGTTTCCTCTTAAATAGTGAATGTTATGAGATGATGCTCTTTGTGTGGTACTTATGATGTTTTTTTTTTAGATAATACTAGTTATGTTATTTTTGGATAGTACTTACTTAACTTAAGATATGTAATCGTCAATTGTTTGCTCAGTATGTAATCGTCAATTGTTTGCTCAATTTGAGTAATTTGAATGTTAATTTATTATCATTATCGATTTTTGTTATGTTTATATATATTGTGCATTTATATATTTAATTTTAAATTTAATTTTTAAATAACATATCACGGCAGTATCGTATCAGTAATTTTAAAAAACAAATCATATCGCCATATCGATATCGTATCGGTATTGTACCACGTATCCGGACTTTACAGGTTCACCACACAACTAAACATTTTAATTACTTAAAAGCAGGTCCCCTTGGCTAGCTAACACGTTTCCCAACATGGCACACTATCCACGTGACCCTAATTGCCCTCTTACTTCCCACGTGTCCTCATCTCGCCCAAACCTCTACATACATGTAAGCTTTGAACCTTCACATGTTCCCTCTTATTACTCCACTTAAAAATAAATAAATTGGATCTCTTTTTTTTTTTATTCTCGTCCTAAGACACATTAAGAATCTTGAAAGTGGGTTACTATTCTTTCTATTTTCTTCTTTTCCTTTTTCATCTTTCACCAAAAAAAAATTCATCAAATATCATAGTATTGTATTAATATTGTCAAAACTTTCTTTTTATAACCCTATGGGAGACACTAGTAATTCAGAGTTCGGCTGCGAGGTAGGTAAAGTCTGATCAAGAAATTGTTCCACCCAGAAATCGAACTCGGGTTCCCTCGAATAATTTCCCCTTTCGCGAAACACATTAACCACTTGAACTCAATAAATTTGTTAATATCGTCAAAACTTTAATAATGACAAAAATGAAGAGATTAATAAATAGAAAGAATATTGATTCTCTATAAATTTTAAACTTTTTAAAAGATGAATAAACTAAAGCCAACCCTTATCCGTTACTCTACTCATTTGCAAATAATATTTTTCTCAAAATTATTGTCACTTTAAATTTTCAATTTTATTCTCTAATTATTGTTAGGCTTTAATGCAGTTTTGATCCCCCTATTTTGAAAAACTTGAACTTTTGATCCCCCTATTTTAAAAATCAACTTCTTGATCCCCCTATTTTGAAAAACATGAAGTTTTGATCCCCCAACTCATTTTGGTCAAATTTGTGATGATGTGTCAACCGCATTGATGATGTGACAGTGTCTATGTGTCAACCTCATATTCCAAGTCATTATTTTTTTTTTAAATAAAATATTATGTTTTAATATTATTTTTTTAAATCAGTTTTTTTTTATCAAATCTTTAAATCAAATATTAAAACAATATATTTAAATCAAATATATTTTTTTATCAAATATTAAAACAATATATTTAAATCAAATTTTTTTTTTATCAAACCTTTAAACCAAATATTAAAACAATAAAATAATTAACAATAATTAAAAAACGCAGATGATCAAAAGGGACGAATTGTAGAAGAATCAGACAGGCACGAATAGTAACCCAGTTCCCAAATCATGGAACCCTAGCGCCACCCACCTTCGACGATCTCCGTCTTTCATCTTCTTTGATTCATCATCACACTCGTGTTCATCATTCCTCTGCATGTTATCATTCCTCTGTTTGATTCATCATCCGCTCGTGTTCATCATTATGCTCGCTTTACAAAATAATATTCGGAAGTCATCTTATGAATATTACTAGTGTTTTGGTATCAAGTAATATACATCTGAGATGTTAGATAATACTACTAGTGTTTTGGTATTTTGAATTCTAGTGTTTTGGCCAATTTTTGTGTAATTTAGTGATTTTTAATTATATATTTGGATAATTTATTGACTTTTAATTATATATTAGGTAATTTATTGATTTTTAATTATATATTTGGATAATTTATTGGATTTTAATTATATAATTGGGCAATTTAGTGATTTTTAATTATATATTTGGATAATTTAGTGATTTTTAATTATATATTTGGATAATTTATTGGATTTTAATTATATATTTGGGCAATTTAGTGATTTTTAATTATATATTTGGATAATTTACTGATTTTTAATTATATATTTGGATAATTTATTGATTTTTAATCATATATATGTATAGAGGTTTATTTTACTATTTTTTAATTATTTATTTTTTTAATACTTTTAATACATAATATTTTATTTTTAAAAAAAATAATGACATGGAATATGAGGCTGACACATAGACACCGCCACGTCATCAATGAGGTTGACACATCATCATAAATTTGACCAAAATGAGTTGGGGGATCAAAACTTCAAGTTTTTCAAAATAGGGGGATCAAAAAGTTGGCTTTTAAAATAGGGGGATCAAAAATTCAAGTTTTTCAAAATAGGGGGATCAAAACTGCATTAAAGCCTTATTGTTATGTACTCCACTTTCAAGTTATTATTCTCTAATTTGGGTTTATAATAATAATTTAAATACTCCCACAGTTAATAACTTACTTCCTCTGTTCCAAATTATATGTCACTTTGACATTTTTACACATATTAAGAAATGTAATCATTGTTGTATGGAAAAGAGAAATTATGAGTTGATTTACAAAATTGTCCTCCATTTATGGTATTGAAAAAATAAATTGAAGAATTAAAAGGAGAGAGTAATAAATAGTTCAAGGTATAATGAGAAAAATTGCATTAAATGCTTCATTAGTAATTTAAAGTGACGTATAATTTAGAATAAATTTTTTCTTCAAAGTGACATATAATTTGGAATTTGAAACGAAGGGAGTATAATATACTCATTTGAATAAAATCACCATGCTCTTCCGTTTATCATATTTTCTATAAACATTGTACACAGTACCACAATATCATCAAAATTAAAGGACAAAATAAGAGAACCAAACCAAATGCCTGAAATTTTTAGAATAGACGTACAATTACAAAAAAGACATAGACCAATATCCAAGATTTAGTAAAATAAAAAGATTAACAAATAAAAAAATAGTTATCATCACAAAAAAAAAAGTTATCAAGAAACACTGCATTACGGCGTGGGTAGTGTATGTGTTCGTTTTCTTTTTTGTCAAGTTACCATTTCTTAACATTTGCTCCCTTCCTCCGTTCATTTTTATTTGTCATTTTTGAAAAATTACTACAAATTAAAAAAGTGTTTTTTATACCTTAACTTCATATATTATACCCTAATTTTATTTTAGTTTTTGGAATATATTAGGTAAAAAAAATAGGAACAAAAGAAAAACAATAAAAAGATTATATGAAAAAGTTTTAGTAAAAAAAAAATACAACAAAAAATTATATAAAATTTAGTCAATAAAAAAAAGAAGGAAGGAGGGTATAAAAAAAAAAATATAACCTTAAACTATCAAAACGACAAATAATTTGAAACAAATATTTTTTTTTCTAAAACGACAAATAATTTGAAACAAATGTTTTTTTTTTCTAAAACGACAAATAAAAAGGAAAGGAGGGAGTATTTATTGGACAATCAAAATCTTCAAAAATTATTATAAATACCATATATTTACTGGCAAAAAGACTTTTTTTAATAAAATATTTAATCAATTTTTTTATCATGGCTTGAGAACATAACTCTGAGCCAGAAAATACAGTCAAGACTTAGGACATGTAAAATGGAGGATATACATGTGATACTGGAAGTTGATACATCAAGGAAGAAAAAAAAAGAACAGAGGCTATTGAACCATTAAACGGCCTAGTGTTCCAAATGCTAGAAGTAATAACTAGTTAGCCACAAAGCTGCTGTTCAAATATCAAGAGTTTTCCAACCTGCTTCTCTTTCTCACCATCATCCATTCTGCCCAATCTTTCTGGCAGTAAGTAAACAACAGAAAGATAAAGATTTGTGGCTTTTTAAGTAAGCTGCTGTTCAAATAAATATCAAGAGTTCATGAATTTATTCATCGGGTCATCATGATGAAGTTTCTTCATCCTGTATGCCTCCATATCTTCTTGAGTGACCTGCTTGCATTAAATGATTTAAAAATCTGCAACGAGAGTGTATGTATACAAATAAAATTCTCAACCAGTGGAAAAAGAAAAAAAACTATACCTCATCATTCCATCTAACGTTATATTTCCGCTTCCTCTCATCTTTCTCTTCTCTCTTTCTTTGATCCTCCTGTAAAATACCAACACAATGCACAAACACGTGAATATCTGAATAATTCACCTAAAAAAGATTAAAATACCCAGAATAAATGACTTTATCTTGTGCTAAAATAGAACATCCATCGTCTATTGCTAAACCATACCATCTTAAAAAAATAAAAAATAAAAACATACCACCATAATTTCTACAACTTACATGCAATATTTAGTTTGAATCAACGGTGTCTCAACCTTGGTAATTAAGGTCGACAAAGTTATTGGCATAAACCAATAATTAATTTCACAGGAGGTAGAAATAAGAAAAAACAATAGGACTAATAAATATTGAGGGATATTGAAGAGCAAAATACGTGTGTCTGCGTGTATGGCTGATATATTTATATTACCTTTTTGAGTGCGTCAGCAAGCAATTTATCATCCAGAACTAGGTCGTCTGGGACATCAGTTCCCCATGTAACAGGCCTTTTCTCTTCTGCTGGTGTCGGATCCTCTGTACGGTTCAAGAAAACAGTTAAAGATCAACAATGAAAAATCAAGATGCAAAATATGAACAAGAAATTATCGAACATAGAAGAAGAAACTAATAACAACAAAGAGAAAAGGAGGAGATAGAGGCACATCAAGAATATGGTATCAGCATACAAACCTGCAGCAGCCTCCTTGCGTGCAATATTAGCTCTCATGAGATCACTTGCAGCCTCAGCAGCCTCAATACCAGCAGCACCAGTGCAATAGCTATTACGTATGGTCTGCTTGCAGCACTTAAAACCCCATTGGTGATCCTTCCACCATGAGCCCCAAACAGTTGTGTGGTTGTTAATGTAAACATCTTCGTCATACTTGCTTCTGGGGATTGCAGCTTCCTATTAGAAGCAACAGAAAGTAACAATTACTATCATCCTAACAAAAAGCAAAACCTAACAGCATAATGCTGAGTTGAACAAAAACCAATAGTGAATCCCGAAGGAAATCAACAGATTATGTATAAAATCCAGTGATGTCACAAAGAAGCACTTTATGTAAGATTGATACGCAACTTAAAATTTAAGAAAGTAAAGATATAGAGTGCAAGTCTTACCTGTCCCTTAATAATTCTACCAGCACGATCATACTCAACTTGCCTCTCACTCTGACCCAGCAGAAGTTCTCTTGGAAGCTTGTCCTCGTCAGCAGCATTGCCATACTTCTCTATAATAGTTTCCTTTGTCTGAGACTTCAATTTCTCCTTCATGACCTTGAAATTCTTATAGAGCAATTCAGCTTGGGAAGGAGCTGCTTGCATGTGAACATCTTGTCCCTTGTCAAATGCTTCCCAAGCATGGATGTTTAAGTCCTTGAATTCCAAAGCTTGGCCACTATTTCTATATTGGTTATCACCCTACACAGAACATAATTTTTTTTTAAACTTAAATACAAGATTAACATGCAAAAGCAATAAAGTCAAAACAAATTTCCTAAAAAAATTTGATCTTCAAGACAAGTTACCAAGTAAAACTTTTCATTTGGATCTGCCTCTGGAAGAGGATCTTCACGCATGGACCTGGTCTTGGGATCATAATGTGAAGAGTTGACATCAAGATTGAGAAGATATTTTGCAGTATCCTCTCGAATACGTAGGTTCCTGAAGGTTAAGATATTTCGGTTACAATCCATGTGTGAAAAATAATAGTAAGTGTTAGCTGTAAATATGGGACCAATCAACTTAGCCTTCCATTTTTATAATGGCAACAGCATAAAAATTACCTCACAGTTCCTGTACTCCCACCACCTGTTGTTCGCACACGCTTCTCAACCTTTGCAAAGTCCATTTGTTTGCTTTCATCAACCTTCGCCTCATCTACCCTTAAATCATCTTCGTCTTCAGCCTCATCAATTGCAGCACCCTCATCATTTTGGTCGCCCTTCTCCAATTTCTCCAGCTGTTTTTCCTTCAAGAACTTCTTCCGAGCGTCATCTCTGGCTTCATATCTCTCAATGACTCGGGCGTACGTTGACGCATCATACCCATTCCATCTGTCCCGTTTGCCATCGTAGTCAAGCTCAAAAGTTTCTACCTTTTCATCAGCAGCAATGTGCTTGTTTGTATGTTTTGCTCCTACTTTGCGTGGTCTTTCCATGCATGCCTTGGCAACATGTGTCATAGCTCCGCAACTATAAAAAAAAAAAGTAAAGATGAATATTAAACTACTAACCTAAACTTTGAAGAGAGAATGACAATCTAAATATATGTACAGACAAGCAAGGTTATCAAACGTGATGGTTTGGGTAGACACATGAAACCCCGACAAGCTTGAATTGTCAACATGCAAGAGTCCACATGTTTTGAAAACAATACAATAAAATATATCTTAGTATTAGTAATGAATAAAATGACATAATATACAAGTAAGATTCACATTCCAACTTTAAAAAAGCAAAGGGTAATGAAGTAATAACTGATTCAATAATTGACCCAACACAGCTGTTATGATGCCATTTGCCTCATAATAATACTGTCTTGTTGATTAATAAAACAGAACAAAATAAGATCCATAAATTAAATTAAGTAATTAGCTCTTACAAACCTAATATGCAGCGCAAAGTAGATGCAATTAACCTCAAATATCCAACAAAATCGGCCAAAAGGTCATTTTGACGCAAAAACCATGCATCAATCAAAGCTTGTAAACTAACTAGAAGAATTTAGTTAAAAAGATTATGTCTGGGTTCATTTGTATTAGTTTGATAGTGTTCACAAACTCATAAGAGAGTTTGACAACTATTGAGACAATACACACACAGTCCAAGACAGATGGCATATACTTAACCTCATTTTCTTATTAAGTTAATAGACAAGAAGCATCCATAACATTAGGAAGCACAGCGCACAAACACACACACACCTTTTGAAATAGTGAAAGGGATCACTTACTTCTCACATGCACCTTTCCTATACTTGTTAGCCTGAAAAGTTTTAGCACCTCTATCGTACCATGATTTGGTGTAATTGGGATCAGATTTCCATTTCCTTTGATGTTTCAAACTCTACATCGGAAGGAATAAAACAGAAGAATATGTTAGCTTTTATATATCAAATACTAGTTGCAAATCCGTGCGCACAGAGAGATAATCGTCGGAAAAATATATGTAATATGAATTACAATTTGTTGTGTTAACTATTAAGCAACAACTATATTTAACAATTAATAAAAGTATCACATTAGGCATACATCAATGACGTTTAAGTGTATATTCTATTTTTGAACAATAATTTGTTCATCTATGTGATTCTTAAGAAAGTGAAAATACTTCAACTAATCATTTAAAAATTCAGAGATTGCATATTATTCTAATAAGAACAAGAATTAAATTAAATAACATTATTATTAAAGTAGCTACAAAAGTTGGTCACAATAATAAGTAAAAAAAAGTTTTTAGAGCAAATCTGAAATGCTTAAGAAAAAATTAACTTGGTATGGGCTAATGAGTCCTTTCTCCTCAACACTTGAAAAGGGGGTTTAAGAGGAATATATGTTATGCTACTTGACTTAAAGATTGTGCTTTGTAATACCAATTCTTTTGATTTGAAAGGACAAAAATATATTAATAAGCATTAGTCATAGCATAAATGCAAAGAATGTGCAGAAAATCTTAGAGCAAAATAGCATGCAATTCATGTCAGATAGACCAAAATAATATACACCTATATACATAAAAATTCAACCCATCAAACCCCTTTATGATAAATTGGGACAATATCACTGCTACTTTATATTTATACTTATACCAATTCATTCCATTCAACACACAACACCAAGACATAGTAAATGTTTTGAACTCGATTGATATTTATACCAATTCTATGTAATTAATTAACAATTTGTTGCTGTTAGTACAACTAAGCTCATCTTCATTTTTGAAATTATGTATGTTTATCAATTATGAGATAGTTATCTCATCAATTTCTACACTAAATTATTTCTCCTTCATATTTTGAACATTACAATAATTTTTCATCTAGATTATTTCTTACCTTGCTCAGAAAATTCTATGAGAATCTCAAAAACATTAAGAAAACTAAGAGGGAGAAGAAAAACTTACAGGTCTCTCGGCGTTAAGATACCAAGGTGCAGATGACATATACTGAGGAATATGGGGATTGATTTCTTTGCCATCTTCATCAAGCTCAGCAGGTGCAAGCCCAGCTTTACGAGCTTCCTCAAGTTCAATCTGTTTTCTATGATCTTCCCTCGACTTGAATGCAACTGCAATTCACACCAATCAAATTTAATAAACCGTCTAACTAAATCAAATTTCAAGTACATGATCATGTTGAAATTAAAATAACAAAGAATTTTAAATCAATGAACCCTAACCCTATTATTTTGGGTACAAAATAAAATTGAAACAGATTGAGCGTTAACTACCATGTTGATCGGTTCGCAGAAGAACGATTTAACGGAAACCTAAGAGAATAAGAAACCCTAAAATAGAATTGGGGGAAAAAGAGATGTACCTGATGCTGTTGCCATGTTTATGAAAAAACGCAGAACAACGAACGATAACTAACAAGAGGAGGGAATAATTTTAAGAAGAAGAATGAATGAAACAGAATGATTCAGTATTCAGATTAGATCGCTTCGAAGTTTATACCCTTTGGCTTACAATCTTACAAAAAGGCGGTGATTCTTTCTTCTTATCTTAAATCTTAAACGACTGCGTTTTGCTTTCTATTTCCACGAGTTGAAGCCCACCCACTCAGACCAAATTAGTTTGGGCTTTTTCTATAAGCCCGTATAAATTAGTTAAGTATAATAAGCCTATCCAGAACCCCTCTCATAATTTTATGGCGTTCCTTTTATAATTTTTTCTTCTCATTTTTTCCTATTATTATAATTATTATAGGTATTAACATATATTCATAAAAAAAATTACCTTTATAATTTTTATTTTGTTACCCCTCCTAAGTTAATATTTTTTATTTTGTATTTATCGTGATATAGTAAATACACCAATATTTATCAATGTTAATTTGGTAAAAATATTATTTTTATTTTCTTACATTTATTGTATTTTTTTTTAATGATTATAGTATTTTATTGATCTCTGTGAAATAAAAAGATAAATAACTAATTGTGGGATGAAAAGTATGTTTCATGACTTAATACAAAAATATAAGAGTGGCGCATCAAAAGCTCAAAGTTATTAGTGAACCACGAAATTTTTTATCGGGAAAAGATTGTAACATTCCAAAATTTAGAGTACCAATTACTGCCTAATTGGAAGAGTCACTAAATATATTAAGGAGTATTAGTGATTTAGAAATAATTAAATATATTAAGATAGGAACCTTGTTAGAATTAGTGAGGGTAATATGGTAATCTTGCTCCAAGCTAAGTATTTATGTCAAATGAAGAAGTTATTGTCCTCTAGTTGTGTGGAAAACTTATAACCATATAGAAAAAACCTTATAATGATTGACAATGATATCAACTTAGAATCAACGTTAAGCATGTTTCAAGTGATAAATAGTTTTGGTACATACATAAATTAGAAGATTAGATGAAGCTGATTGCTGATATTTGTTGACATCTCATAGTAAGTATTAGCAATTATTGAAGGAAATCTATATAATGGTGTTCGGTATGAATTAACGATACGTCACTTTCACTTGTCAATCCAAATCAATTTGGCATCCAAAGCTTATAATGGCAATGGCAATGGCAATGGCATGTTAAGAAATAACCACCTTATGTTTCGGGACAAATTGTAGTCTTAAAAATAAAACAACATTTTTATGGAGCGTTGACAATGTAACTCAAATTTTGCTATTCATGCATTGAGTAAAGGTATACAGTAGTATATGTTTTCTGCTTTTTTCTTTTTTTTTGTCTAAAATAACTTATATGTATATAACTTTACATCCACTTACTTATAGTATGCCGACAAAATAGTTTTGCTTTGCAGAATTTTTGTCCTCGTGTAAAATGGAGTGATAGTAGTAGTGGTCTAATTGAGTGGCTACTTTTTGTTACTTTTGAAATCATGAAAATAGTCATCAGTCTGTGAATTTTTGACACGAGACAAATTTGCTTAGGGGTGGCATGATGATCTCTAAAGTGTGCTTAAATACAAGAAAAAGTTGGATGCATTTGATTCAATTCAACCTAATACACATACTTTCTTTGCTTATATTTTTAAGCCAAACCAAAAAAATGATAGTGTATTTGATCAACATGTTACAGATTCAAATAACAATGTGTGTATATATATATAACAAAATTTCTATTGTTGCAGTAATTGTAATTATTTTTGAAAGTGTTCTATGAAGGAACAAAATTTGTAGTTTAAAAGCGACGGGTAATCTTCTACAATAAATTTTTACTTATAAAAAAAGTAAGGGTAGTATTGGTAATACATAATACAATACTGCATAAAACAAAACCGAAAGTAACATAAAATACATATATTTGGTCTTCTCACCTAATCATGTCCTCACATACTTTCCCCTTCTGCAAAAAAATTCATTTCAGTTAGTATATATCAATACTCACTCACCAAATGATCATTTTTTCCCATCTGATATAAATCATTTCCCTTTTATTATTATCTTCTGAGTCCTGAGTTCTACCCAAATCTCATCCCAACCCTCAAAACAAAGACAGGTTGTCAGAGTGAGTGTGTGTGTGATGGGTTCTGAAGCAGAGGTAACAGAGCAAGAGAGCAGCATACCAAGGCTCCCTTTGTTCTCTGTCTCACCATTGCAAAAACCAATGGAGTCCCCAGAGAGACCTGGGACGGTGACTCCACCACTGCAAACTTCAGGTTCAGTACCGTTTCGCTGGGAACAAGAACCCGGAAAGCCGAGGCTTTGCAATGCTCTTGTTCCCTTCATCAATCCCACTGAAAAGTGCTTGGAGCTTCCTCCGAGGTTGCTAGGAGTGGCCTCTCCAACCCTTTTGCAGCAGGGTCCTTATGTAACCAGCAATAGATTCCGGTCACCGTCTATTAAAATTGAAGAAGACAACAGTTGCTATGGTTCTTTTAGTAGTGATAGAGGGTTACTTGGTAGTACTATGGGTGTTCTTATCAAAAGAGACAGTGCTTGGTTCGGTTCTTGGAGGAAAAATGTCAAAAGAGATCAGATCAGTGGAGGTAGTCATGTTTTTCCATCTTCTTCTAATGGAACCATTGGCATTGCAGAAACCACTGTCACTCACAACAAGATGATGAAACGTTCTGGGAGCTCTTCTAGCTTCTCTCGTCATGGCAAGTCTCGTGTATGGGTAAGCTTTAACTCTTTTTATGCATGTTTGTTTATTTGGTGTGTTCGCAAAATTCGCGTGTCTTGTAGAATTGTATTAATTTGATTAATTTGTTAGTATCTGCGCGAAATATATGTTGTCATTATTACAATGCAGATGCAAATGGTCTTATAATCTTTGATTTGCAGACAACCATCCGTGAAGGGATGAAGCAGGTGGTTCCGCTTAAATGGAGGAGCAAAAGGCTGAAGAAGAAAGATGGGAATGGCCTTAGGCTTTGAGATATTTTGCTGTAAAGAATCATGTGTCTGCAAAACTATCCACGGCATCATCTGTACTATATTATCTTTATGTGATGATAACAATGACATGATCATTATAGTGGAAGACACAACACAACCAGCTTTTTCTGCTGCTATGCTATTGTAAAAGTGTGTGTGGGGTTAGATCATGCTAGCACTCTCTGTTTTCTAGTGCGTTGGTGATAAGTTGTACATGATTTTTTACCAACTAGTAGAATTTAGTAATAGGTGTATCTCAACTAGTAATGTGACAATTACTACTCTCTTGCCTTGCATTATTGCAATCATGTCTCTTTTCTCATTGCCTTCTCCTTTTTCATTCCATCTGCTTCATGATTCTCTCTCCGGTGTCTTATTAGAGCCAAATAACAAGTGAAATTTCAACCACTTTTATGACTTTTTGCCTAATGTCCAGTGAAAACTAGTATTTATGGATTGACATGTTTTACAAGTTGTAACGCCATTGAATTGGGTATAGTTCACATATGCTTCTACTAGTAGCATACCAATAAAATTGAGGGCAAACTTACATTTGGATTTTTTTTGTTGATTTAAATCTATATTCAGTTTTCAATAAATCAAGTTACAATTTCATACAATAATTTCATGAACTTATGAAATGCCGATGTTTTCTCTGTTTCTATTCAACATATCTTTAGTTTTCTCTGTTTCTTTTCGATTCAACATATCTTTAGTTTCGATTTTCATAAAAATGTTACTTAAATTGTTGATTAAGGATAATACATTATGACAGTATATTACAAGATTTAATTTTCATATGCAAATTATATGCAAATTAATAATAAAAAATTAAATGTTGGATATTGCCTCTAATTCCAAATGCATCTAACCAATTAAAGTATAAATTTACTTATAATTCTTTTATTATTAAAAAAATCAAGTTTGAGGTGGTTAAATTAAACTTTAAACTACTTTCTTAATTCAAACATCTACTAACAAAATGTGAAATTGAATAAGCTATATTTTCATATATTAAAAATAAAAATATACTCATTCACTCGATAGTTACATATATAAATCCATTTGCGCCACTTATGTACTTTCATTCTTTCAGTCCTACAATGTTTTACTTTTATTTTAGTAGTGAATTGAGAGACAAGCATTTGTTTGCCAAATTTTGATTTTGAACATAGGGTTATTATTAATACAGTTATTTTGTGTCACTCTTTCTTCTAACACCTAACATGAATGTGAAAATGAGAGGAAAAGGAGATTATCTAAATCCTAGCGAAAGCATGATATAATGACAAGCTAAAATAACATCAAGTATTTGTGACTGTGTTCTTGGTATTAAATGCAACCTCGATTTATAAACAATACTCATGTATTCAAGTCAGCTAAACAAAATTAAACTCCTTCGTATTGTCACTAGAGAAACAATTCAGAAAGTGCATTTGCTAGTAGAGATAAAATCAATCAGGCAGCAGAATAAGCTGACATTCAACCAAACACTTAACCTAAATACGAAATGAAGTCTCTGGAACTGATAGATTGTTACAAATGGATGTTCAATCAAATGTATTGTAACTGGGTACTTTATTACTCACAGAATGAAAAAAAGTTCAAGCAGAGAAATTGGCAATTATTCCCTTGTATCTCAAGTAAATCAGCTTACTTTTGACCTGTCATACCGTTAACCACCTGCAATGACACAGGGTACCAATATAAGAAAACCATAATAGTAAATGGTACTAGCGAGCGCATCTAAAACACCATCAAGGGAACTATTCCTGCAGCTAATGGGGGGTTTACATCTATTGTATTTGCGGGCACTTCGTCAAGAGTTGTACTAGTGGAAAAAAACTGAATGTAGGGGATGGTTTTTGCTCACAACAAACTTCCACTAAAGGCTCTTAATACAAGTAATTCAGAAAAGGGACTGAGTAATCTCTCTCCTAACAACGGAACAAACAGAAGATAGCAAACTGGACCTTTGGACTTGAGGAGATAGCATCACAAAATAGAAATTTAATATAAATAATGTTACCCCCGCCGTGATGAGATAAATACTAAAAATTTATATACATATATAAAAATAAAAAAAAGGTTTCAAAAAAGAAACACTCACGTCGCTCAAAGCAGGTTGAGGAGGTGGCTTTGTTGTTTGATATGAGTCCAGAATAGGCCTCACAACAGCCGGAAGAAAAAGGCCTGCAGAAAATTTCACACAGTAAGTTAATAGCATGTCAGTAGAAAACAACTACATACAACTAGAAACATGTTCAAGTGTATACCAAATCTAATTTGAAGCAGAATCGTGACACAGTATAAACCGGTTATATAGAACATGAATCAATTTAAGACCACCAAAGGTAACATCTTATTAGGATTTCTGCCCTTCCCAACACCCAGTCAGGGAGCTAAGAGAGTCAAACAGTTTATACTGTAACTTAGCGCTGTTTTAGACAAGATAATTAATGAACAACTTGAAATACTTGGTGCTGTTTCAGACAAGATAATCAATTAATAGCTTGAAATTGGTTCCATTTATAAAGTAATCTGACCAAACTTAACGTCCAAACAAAATTATATTTTTTATGATTTTGAAGCAAATGATAACTGACAAACATGATCTCATGTGGTCAATTCAATCGAGTATTGGGAGTTTAAGACCCACATTTACAATTCATGAAATATATCAGAAACACGTTTTGTTAATAAAATTTTGTATATCACATCCAAATGATTTGCTTGGTGGTGACACTCATAAAGCTAAGAATGAAGATGTTGAGCGTGGCGCATATCAGAGAAAAACCAAAATTACAGATTTGTATAATTTTCTGTACATCGAATTACAGCATTTCATTCAATGAATGAATCACAATAACCAATTGAATAGATTTGAAGCTAAATCAATGAACAATAAACCCTAATTATAGCAGTAATCGAGTATTTGATATGAAATTATTGAGAAGAGAAAGGTTAGTTAAGATTGGGGTTTAGAGAGATACCAAAGCCAGCGATGAGACAGGAAGCAGCGACGACAGGTTCTTGAACAACGAACATCTTGAGCTTCTCCATCACAGCCATTTTTCGATTTCGATTTCGAATTCCTCTCTCACTTCTCTTCAATCAATCACGTATCTTCCACTCTCTTCTCCTTTCTTCTTTCTGTGTGTGATTCCAATTTTTTTTTTTCTTCCTTCTCTCTAATTAAGTTATTTGGGCCAATATAGACTTAAGATGGGCCCATCCAGCCTGCTAAATGCTAGTACATGTTAGGTGATTACTATTCTCACCTTGCATCATTACTCATAATCCCTCAATCCTCCAGTCGTGTAAATACTCCGAGTTCTCTTGTTTATTATTCTCTCAAGTGCATTCATTATGCGCGCGTCAAGTACTCTAATGCACAACAGTTGTTTATATTTAGACCAGTCACATTTGATTCTCAATCTGAACACCTTAAAAATGTCTCGAATTCAAACCTTGAGAATGAAAAAAAAATGTTGTCAGATAGGGTGATCAGACAAATTTTCCGATAGAAATTAATTATCAACAAAGTTGGTGAATACTTTTGCCCAATAATATTGTTAAAAAAAATTGATTATCATTCGGAATATGGTTAAAAAAATTGATTATCAACCAAAATATTGAACCTCTCATTTTTTACTCTTTTTTCAATAATTTCTTTGTTGAACCTCTATCTTCAATTCTATTACTACATATATTTGTTATTTGAATAAACTTTTGTCAATGTCAACTAATTTTTATAGTAAAAAAAAAATAGACTAGGGGAAGCACACCTCCATGCAATATCAAAGAGAACCACCAACCTCACTCAACTTGCAACTAGTGCAAGTGGAATAACAAAAAAACATTTTTATAATTTATAAATATACCCTTCATGATCATAAATTAGTATTTGTTATCTAATTATCAATGTTTTGAAATTCATAGAAGCACACGTTATTCTTAATCATTGATTCAAATTTGTTGATTCCATCCATCATCAACATGACTTCCTTATTTTAAATCAACAACATACTATATAAAAACAAGAATGGATGTCGAAAATATAAACACTAATTTGCCCATTGGATACAGTCGTAGCTAGGCTTTTTAAATGAAATAGCTGTTTGTGATCATAAAAAAAGATTAACAAAGCTTATGTACCAACTAATCTACAAAAATACAGACAGATCTGGTAAAATATGACAAGCAAGACAATGATTCAAATATGTTACAGAACTACGAACAAGGCGACATCCAACCCACAGTCCAACCTAATAGCAAACCTGCCCCAACAAGACTTAATCCTAATGCGATTGCAACAGCATATGTTGTAATATCGCAGTTTGACTTGCCTTCTCTATCACATCTGCCATTGGAATATGTCTGCTTTCTCTTCCGTGATTTCCTATGTTCATAAGACATCCATGGAAGACACCCCGGAAAGAGAGTAGAGGTTGACTGATCATTATTCTTAATCTGATTGCAGAGAGTTTCCAGCTGCAGCAGTTTAATCAACTGCTTATACGCAAAAAGTTGTGAAGCCTGTTTAAAAATGAGTGCAACAATGTGCTCTTTCTCTGCATAAGCTTGTTTTGCTGCTTCTTCTGCTTCCCTTGCACGTGTTTGAGAGTGACATAATGCCTCCATTAGTTGAGTTTTGCTGGTGTTTCCCTCAGAACTTTGTTGACTCTGCTTGAGATCCTCGTGTATAGGGGTATGACTGCAATGAAGTTGCAAGTCCAAATAGATATTAAGCAAATAAAAGCATAAGAGCAAGATCAACGAGTTCTACTAAGAACCATTTGGATTGACTTATTTGAGATTATTAACTCACATAAGCACGTGTAAGTGTAAGGTGTAACACTATACATGAGACTATGAGAGCTTATGAAAATAGCTTATGACACGTCCAAAAGCTCTATGGGATAACTCAGAAAAACATCTTATAGCTTATTTGAAAACTTTAACTCTTTTTTTTTTAATAGAAATAGCTTATACACAAGCAATTTAATGATAAGCGCTTAATTAAGTTGTTTATTCAATCAAGGCATTAAACAATCACGCCACAAACTACAATCCCTAAGGCACTGATGTGATTATTTGATATCAACAGGAAAATACCTTGAAGATTTGGCAGAAGCAAAATACAAGAGCCCTTCATTAGGAGAAGGACCTTGCTTCGAATTGGAAAAACTTCTAGATTTAGCTTCCAAGTTATAAGATGCTGTCTTGATTTTTTCATCATTAGTAACAATCCTAGAACAAGGGTATCCGGTAAGATGTTTCTTCTTAGGAGGCGGAAGATCACAATTCTCAATATGATTGAGTGATTTGTGAGAAACAAAAGAAGCTAACTCATCTTTGTCTGTTGTCCGCCACCATGGCTCGGCTTTATCACTTTCAATCCAAGAATAATCTGGTTCCAAGGAAAAATCATTTGTTTGCTTGGAGGACACCGAACAGGCAATAGAATCAATCTCCATTATCTCATGCTTTGATATCACATCCATTAATTCGGGAAATGCTAGAGAATTCTTAGAAGAAAATTTACTGTCATCACTTACTATCAGAGTTTCCACCTCTTCCTCCAATGCACTTAACTTCTCATTTGTTAAACCTTTTTGATATCCATGATTAGGCTGCAAATGTAACCACCACCGCGGGTCAGATGATGGATGACAAAATGATGATTTGCTGTTAAAATGGGTGGCATTAACTGCAGCACAATTTGATTCATCTGCTGTATTGACAGGTCCGGGATCAACCAGTTGTGATGTTGCACATGATGATTGGCGACAAGCCAACTTGGGAGCTCTTTTTGCATCTTCCTGCACAAAGCATCGATTAGCAGTTCTCTGCCACAAAGTCCTCGCTTCTGCTGCCGCCATCACTTATCTATTCTTTTTCATAACCTGAGCAAAACAAAAATACCTGTAGTTTAAAGCATCTGAATCCATTACAACGGATTTATGTCACGAGTAAAAACAATGATATCACAAAGAAGATAGCCTGTGATTGGTTTACATCCAATGAAAAATAATAAAAATAAGACATTGATATATCATATATGTATGATTGCTACTACTAAAAGAAATTGTAAAAGATAATATATCACAGAAAATTATAAATCTGAAGCATTTGGACATGATACAGCTTAAGATAGAACTTTCCAATATATCATATAGTAGTCTTTAACATGTATACACAGCCTAAATCAATTAAGCAAATAAAGAGTATACCAAGATGCTGTTTCATCCTCACTAAAACTCTCTGATTCTTCTTTCTATAGTACAAAATAATCTAAATAGTTAGGCATCTAGGGTCAGTAGGGTGTTGTTAAAATAAAATGTGCTTTCAGAAAGAGACATGCGCATTAGTAAAATATAACATGTTTTTAACCCTTTTCATTAGTTTCGATGTTGATTCTTTTAATCTACTATCAAAATCAAAGTGCATGCCATAACAAAACCATAACATTTAAGAGTAAACCACCAGAATAGTAACTGACTTTGTAAGACACTCTTAAAGTGGTCCCTGTGTTTATGGATATTTTAAAAAATGTCCCTGGATCTATTAAATTATCAAGTTGGTCCCTATATTTAACAACTTAATATCAATCAAGTCCTATAACATATTGTTTGAAAGACTAATATGAGTAAAATTTAACAGAGTTAGGGACCTTATTGAAATATTAAAAAAATTAGAGACAAATTTGAGAGTGTGTTACAAAGTCCCGGACTGATTTGGTGGTTTGCTCATAACATTTATGCTACCACTATCAGAAACTGTCATTCACATATGTTTCAACGAAATCAAATTTACATGCATGATTAAACAAAAGCCAGAAAAAGATGTACAACATAATAGAGCACTGTGAAAAAAAACCTCAATTTAATAAAACCCAGTTACAAAATCAGATTTTGAGTTGTTCTTCATAACACTCAGCAGATGAAAAAACTATCAGAGGCTTCAAGTTAAAAAGGGTTACAATTGCAATGGTCAAACTCAAGCATATTGATAACATGCATGAAAATCAATCAACACGTATATGAAACTAAAAAGTCGTACCAAATTATGAGCTACCAATAAAATTGAGTGAATGAAAACTCACCAAAAGAAAAATTTGCAGATAGTAGAGAGGGTTGGATCAAATTGAATGGATAGAAAAGAAGAACAATCGATTGAGATTCAGAGAGATATCCAAAAGAATTAGAGAATGAAGAAGGTATTGATGACACACGTGAAACAAAAACATGTTTTTTGTCTCTGTTTTTGTTTTTCCATTTTTTTCGTTTTCGTTGTTATCATTCAACTATTCACTCTTGTTTTTCGGCTTGATTCATTACGGAAAACGGAAGTTAATGTTACGACGTCGTTTTGTTCGTTGGATTTTTTGTCTGTTTTAAGCCGTCTTTGTCAAATGGTTGGTCTGTGCTTAGCAAGGATGGGTCCACAATAAAAATCCAATCTAGGGAGATTTGCATTAAGTCTCTATGTAATGACACGTGGCAATATGGTAGAAAATCAACGGTGGATTATACTTGTCCTTCTGGTCTTTTAAAAGATAAGAATTAAGAAGAACTCTACTCTATCTTTCTTACAAAGAAAGAAGGGACACCTTTTCTTTTTGAATTGTTTTTTATAATGAACATAAGAAAAATAGAAATACCCTTCACTCTCAAAGCGACACTAACCACCATGTTGACCTTGTTTCTAAGATTTGTTTTTTTGGTAAGGTTTCTAAGATTATGAATGAGTGAGTGAGTATCTTTATTATTTTATTAGTATTATTATTATTATTATTAAGAAATAAAATAAAAGTTGTACCGTATATTGTAAAAACTAAAATTTATAATTTTAATGGGTTGACTACAGAATATTATTACTCAATTTTTTCTAAATGTGTTGTAAAAACTAAAATCTTAAATAGAAGTTAACACATTAAAATAATTTTAGTGATAGAGTCGGAGTTCGAACTCTGATCATGACATTCGACTTAATAATTTCGATATTTTTATGAGTTAAGTTAGAACCTGTGTATACACACATGTTATATATCTTGTAATAAAATTGTAGACAATTTTATTAATATATATTCTTTTGGTCTCATTTTATAAAAAAAAAAAATCATTCTTGCGGATTATTAGCAAAAAAAAATCAACTTTTATTATTTTAAAGTTTTACTTTTACTTGTTTGTCAAGCAAAACTAATGAAAACTATTTTTACACATTCTCATCAAACTTGTTTCAATAAAAACACATAAATCACATTTCAAATTATTGTATTTTAGTTTTCTTAATTAGTGTTAATTTTTTCTTACTTATAATTTGAGATGAAAGAAATATTTTTTTTTACCATCTTATAACTTGGGCTAAACAAAAGCCGGTTTCAACACAAATCACGCTTCATGTGATAAACCAATATTTTATTGTAAAAGGGTCTTCAAAACTAAATTAGCTATGATTTTAATATTTGATTGGAATTTTTTTTACTCAAAATCAACCCAAATCAATCAGCGTGTTTATATTACTATATAGTTTAAATAAAAAATGGGCCCTAATTTCTTAATTAGTGTTAATTAAAACATCTCCAATAAGAGTATCTAAGAGAGTTTTATAGATTAATGATACGTACCTTAATTTTTTTTATTATTGGAGTTCCATGACGTGGCATGGAGGGTATCAAACTTGATGATACGGTACCTTATTTAAGGTACCATATCATCAATTTAATGTTACTTAATTTTTTTTTTTTGGTATATAAATCAACATTATTAGCTTCTATATATATCCAAGACATGACCGTTTGACATTAAATGCCTCTTGATTTTTTTTTTTACCATCATAGTATTTCATATTATATTTCATATTATATTATATATATATATGAGGAGGGATCCGTCGACTCCAGGAGTAAGTAAATAAAGCTACTCCAAATCTTAACCGTTAATTATTTTTAATCCTATGACTATAATTACTTGCTAAATTGCCTCCCGTGGACGCTACCTCATTTCTCTCATTACATAGCGTCAGGAGGGTTACGCGCGTGTTCTTGTTCCTCTATAATATACTTAATTGTTGCGCATGATAAATTCAATACACTTGCAACACCCTCAAGCACCTCACTCAATCTCAATTTCTCGATAAGTGGGTCTTAGAAAATTGACATACATACATGGAATTCCATCATGGATTGAAATTCAAAGAGAAAAGAAGCAAAAGCATTGAAATATGAAGGCCAAATATATGAAAAAGTGCAGCGAATCCATAAATTGATAGAAGATAATAGGACCCATGTAGAATTGGGGTTGTGTTGTATTTAGAGCGGTGATGTTATACTTCCTTGCCGACAGTCATGTAATGAGAAAGTGAGGTAGCGCCCATAGTAAGTGAGTTAATAAGTAATTGGGACCATAGGATTAAAAAGAATTAATGGTCAAGATTTGGAGTAGCTTTGTACACTTACTCTTAGAGTCAATGGATCCCTCTCTCTCTCTATATATATATATATATATATATTGCACAATTTCTACTTATTTTGTCAAGTGATATTTTATTTGTTTTTTATCAAATGGATCCTAATATCTATAATAAAAATTAATTATTATATTTTTTATTATATGTGTTTCCATCATATTTATGTATTTTTGACCATTTTTGATTTATTGTCGTGTATTTTACATTATATTTAATTATTAATGTATTTATTAATTAAATATATTTTTATTTTTATTTAGATAAAGTTAAAAAAACAAAAAATAGAAGGGACCACATGTCATTAATGTATCATACTCAAAGTGGTATAACCATTGGAGCAAAATATGTATGAGTTGCATAAATATTACATGGCATTTTAGGAACCATTTGTTATTAATGTATGATACCCAAGGCAGTGATACTGTTGGAGATGCTCTAAGTATAAGAGCATATCCAATAAGGGTATCTAAGAGAGTTTCATAGGTTAATGAAGTAATGATACGTACCTTAATTATTTTTATCATTGGAGTTTCATGATGTGACATAGAGGGTATCAAGATTGATGATACGGTACCATATTATCAATTTAATGTTACTTAATTTTATTTTTTTGGTATATAAATCAACATTATTAGCTTTTATATATATCAAAAACATGACCGTTTGATTTTTTTTTTTTACGATCATAGTATTTCATATATATATATATATATTGCGCAATTCCTACTTATTTTTTCAAGTCTTCTATATATTTATTTTTATTTAGACAAAGTTAAAAAAATAAAAAATAGAAGGGACTACTTGTTATTAACGTATGATACTCAACGTGGGATCACCATTGGAGCAAAATATGTATAAGTTGCATGGATATTACGTGGTATTATAGGGGCCATTTGTTATTAATACATAATACCCAATACAGTATCACTATTGGAGTTGCTCTAAATGACACTATCAAAAGCAATTAATTAGTTTAAGCTATAAGCTTATAGCTTAATTAATTTTATTTTTGTCTTAAAAAAGTGATGCAAGAACAGTGTGCGTGCCCAAGACTTTCTCCATCAACCCTCACTGAACAGTAACACGCCGCTCAGTCACCACTCTCTCCACCGCACTCGCCGTTGCAAAGATGAAGGTGGTTGCACTTGTTAGCGGCGGCAAAGATAGCTGCTACGCTATGATGAAGTCTATTCACTATGGCCATCAGGTTTTTCTTTTTTCAGTTTTTTATTCCTCCTCCTCAACTTCATAATCGATTATTATCCTAATTTTTTTTCCCATTTAGATTGTTGCGTTGGCGAATTTGATGCCGGCTGATGATTCCGTCGACGAGCTTGATAGCTACATGTACCAAACTGTATGATTCAATTCCAATTTTCAATTTTTCTTTTCATGCATTTTATTTCTAATTGTGTTTCATAGTTGAAGAAACAATGAATAATTAGATTAGAGAAAATAATCAATTTTCTTCCAGTAATCGAGATGAATGAGCTTAGTTTTATTTTATACACTATTTGGGCATTGTATGATGCTTATAAGAATTAGTGCTATTAATGCATAGTTGGTTTTAGTTTTTAGCTTCAAAGAGTAATAAACATATAGTTGTGTCTGCTTAAAATTTGTTCCACCCCCTTTCTTTCACCTCAGAAAGTTTGGTTTGTACTATATTTTCTGTAGCTACATTCATGGCATTGTGGACATCCTTGAACTATTGTAGGATATTGTTGCGAAATGTTGGTGTGCTATGTCTTCTTATTTGTAGACTCACTGTAGGATACACTTGAAATTGTAGGGTATTGTATTACAGAAGTTGCAGATTAATTACAGTGTGTTTATGGGTAGGTAGTGGGGAAGTAGAATATGGGGAATTTGGGATTCGTTGTATTGAACTGCAACTTAAGAAGTGAAACTGTTGTTTGGAGCAAAATGAGGTTTGGACCTTATGAAAATCCCTACCTGTTAATGCAAAGTTTAAGGGCAAGATGACAGGTTTATTCTTTGTGTTTGGGTTGCCAATTTGAACCTCGTGCTCTTAATTGGAGCACTTACTTACTCAACCAAAATTGTTAGAGGGTTGTCGTCACTCGTCACATATGCTCTATGAAGCCCATATACTTGATACGATACAAATACAATACATATATGGGAAAATTTTAAAATTCAAGATGCAATCAAGATATTTTAATAAAAAAAATAAATTTAAAATTAAATATATAAACATAACTAATGCTTGTTCCCACATCCATCATCAACTTTCTCTATCACAGTGACAAATTTCCAAAGTGGTTTAATGTTCTTCTTGAGGTTCATTTGAAGCAAACAAAGTTGTAATGCTTTCTTCTCCTACGAACATTTTATTTCTGTCCAACAAAGACAAAGAGAAGCAGATGAAAGAAAGGCGCAGAGAATAGAGATGAAACAGAGGACACAGAGAGAAAAGATGAAACAGAACACTCACTGGGGTTGTGCGACGAGGGACTGTGGTCAACGTAGGCTGTGTGACATGAGATGGCGGTGGACGGAGTTGTGTGACGACCATGGGACGTGAGCCCTAGGCCGTGCTGTGGGACCCAAACCCTTGCTTTTGATCAAACCTTCGAGTGAATGAACCCGCGTGCTGTGCGTTCCTTTTATATTTCAGCTTTTTTTTTTATTCGAAAAATCCTTGCTTTTGATAAAATAAAAAAGAATCCCAGCTTTCAGTTTCTTGCATATCCCGTGCGTGTCAGTGGTATCCCGTGCACATATACACTGTATCCCAAACGTATTGGTTACATTTTGAAAAACATAATTAATTGCTGGATACTTGTGTTTTGAAAATTTAAATGGGCTGGTCAATGTTTTCCGCAGGTTGGGCATCAAATTATCATCAAATATGCTGAATGTATGGGATTGCCATTGTTCAGGAGGCGAATACAAGGATCTTCAAGGCAAGCCTTTTAAACACAAATACTTTGATGAAAATCAGTTATTTTGTTTCATTGAATCAGTAGGTTACTTTAGTTAATTTAAGAAAATTATGATGAAATTAAAGTCTTATTAACATGCTATATAGATTACGAAAGCTCAGAAGTCGATTGTTTACGTGCCTATCATGTGCTAATGATTATTATAAATGAAATGGAGATACACCGTATATTTTTAATATCAATATTCAGCATTGCTAAATGTTAGAAATAATATAAAACCATTGATGTAGTCTTTTCTAACAGCTTAAGCTTTTGGGATAATCGGTTATTTGACATGGTATCAGAGCCTCTATGACTAAGTGGTCTAGAGTTCGATCCCTGCTCCTCTCACTTTCTAATTAAAAGTGGAATTTAAGCATATGGTAGGTGGGCCAATGCATTATCCACACTTCAAGCCCAAGTGGGCTCTTGCGTGAGGGGGCGTGTTAGAAATAATATAAAACCATTGATGTAGTCTTTTCTAACAGCTTAAGCTTTTGAGATAATCGGTTATTTGACACTAAATATTACAAAGCTTTTTCACAAGAATTGCATGAATATATCTGTCTACTATTTTAAAACAATAAAAAAGTATTAAATTGATGCTGAACAGAAATCATGGCCGTGTGTTAGTGTAAATCAAGGAGCCCATCAAGTCGTGTGTTTCGTGAGTGCATCCTTCGTAAGATTGATCATTATCCATCAATATTATATCACTTTTGTTTAAGTCAAATCTAAGTTTTCTATTTAGTTGGTTGTAGACTTCTAGATAATCTACTACAATGAGTCGTCTCGTCATCTTGTGATGATTGTCTGGCTGTGTTATTGCCTTACCTAGCAATGACATATCATCTTAATTTTTTAATTGGCAATGTTCTTCATATTGTACTCTCTAAGTCTAAGTCTCCAAACTATATGAATTTATTTAATATTTGGTTTTATCCTGTAAATGATATTTTTTTAGGCATCTAGAGCTTGGTTACAAAAAGACGGAAGGTGATGAAGTTGAAGATATGTATATTTTATTACGTGAAGTGAAAAGGCAGATACCCTCAGTCACTGCAGTGTGTTCTGGAGCCATTGCATCTGACTATCAGAGACTGCGGGTGGAAAGTGTATGTTCAAGGTTAGGCCTTGTTTCTTTGGCCTACTTATGGAAACAAGATCAGTCCGTGCTCCTCAATGAAATGGTAAATTGTGTTTTGGGATATTTACAATATAATTGGTTGTATTGCATGTGTGCAATTTTTCACGTTTATGTAGCTTTCAATATTTTCTCCATTGTTCAGATAATTCTAACTCTGTTTTGGCTCTGACCAGATTGCAAATGGAATAGTAGCTGTAACTGTGAAGGTATAACTTGTTTGACTTTGCTTTTATTAATTATTGCTCTCTCTTTTCATTTGTAAGTGGGAGGAATTCCTATGTTCCTATCATATGACTCATCTTAGTTATCATCCACATATAGATATCTAACTGTTGCTTTGATCATATTGAGCTCCTCAACTAATATCAATGGAGAAGATTTAATGGTTCCATGATATGCTAATGCTTCTATATAATCTGAAAAATAGGGTTGCTTTGAATAATATAGTTGGTGAGTATGAGACAACTATACCCAAATTTTATAAGACTTAAACAAGTGAAACCATTAGCTTTTACATAGGAATTCAACTTGTTTTTGTAATTTTATGTACTTGGATAAATGTTGTTTTGGAATTTAATTCTTTATCTATTTCACAAGGTAGCTGCCATGGGTTTGGATCCTGCAAAGCACTTGGGTAAAGAATTAGCCTTGTTAAATGCTTATTTGCATAAATTGAAAGAGTATGTCAAATATGTCTCCTTCCTTTTTTCTTTGTGTGTATATATAAATTCTTTGAAGTATGTAGTTAACATTATTCTACGGTGTTTTTATATTTTCATTTCACCCTATATGTCCGTGTAACTCTTTTTTGCAGGTCATATGGAATCAATGTTTGTGGTGAAGGAGGGGAATATGAAACATTGACTCTTGATTGCCCGCTCTTTACTGTAAGTTCACACCACCATTGGTGTGATTAACTGATAATTGTTTGTGTTTTTTTTTCTTCTTTCTATTGTCATATGATCTCTAGTTAAGCATAAAATTGGGCTTAATTTACACTCGTTCATTTTCAATGTCTGTTCTTCCTACTGATCTTGAGAATTCAATCTTGTAAATTTTTTACTAACTGTGTGTCAAACTTATACTCAATATTTTTCTTCCATTTTCTTCTGTTATCTATAAGTTCCTTATATTTTTTTCAGAATGCTCGCATTGTGCTTGATGAATATCAAGTTGTGATGCACTCTTCAGATTCCATAGCTCCTGTTGGAGTCCTTCATCCCTTGGCATTTCATTTGGAAAACAAGCCAGACGACTGCTCTTTAAAAACACAAGACAAAATACATGAGATTTGTATGCAGAAATTAGGATCGGTGTTCGAAGTGCATGACAGTCTAGAAGGATTTGAAGCCGAATGCAAGCCTCTTGATTGCACTTATCCAATTGATTCTGTAGAACATAAATTTAACGTTTCAAGAACAAATAACATGAACACATTCTCCATATGTTTCTCGTTGCAAGATTCATGCAGTGGTAATAATAATTCTTATATTATTAATGATTTAAGTTGCATCTTACTCTTCCACATTATTTTGTTCTTTGACATATATCACTCTTATTTCTTGATAGCAGATTTGCAGGAAGATTTAACAATTGTTTTGAGGAAAATTGAATCAGAGTTGGCAACTTTTGATTTTGGCTGGGAGAATGTACTTTATATTCACCTTTACATCGATGACATGAATAAGTTCTCTGAGGCAAATGAGACGTATGTGAAGTTTATAACACAGCAGAGGTGCCCATTTGGTGTCCCATCTCGTAGTACAGTTGAAATGCCTCTCGTTGAGATGGGTTTTAGTAGAGCATATGTTGAAGTTTTGGTAGCAAATAATAAAGATAAAAAGGTTTTGCACGTGCAGAGTATTTCTAGTTGGGCACCTAGTTGCATTGGGCCATACAGCCAGGTAAACAGCCATTGCCAGCACCTGTCAATTATTTATCAACAGCAAGATTACATATGTTATCTATATCCTGCTTCATTATATATAATTGTGAAAATTGATTTTGGACATTGTTGATTGCTGTTGAAACTGCTTATTGTCAATTCAAGTTGATTTAGGACAAACCTTCACATTGCGTTTCTTTAAAGCTTCATATAGGAACAATTTATTCTTTGGAAAGGGGATTTAACTGTACTGAAATCAATGTGAAATATTCTGGCACTGGACCAAACAGTATCTTGTCAGTTTCAATTAGTATACCATTTGCTGTTAAAGTCTCTTGAATGAAAAATATATGTCTGCAGTGTGTTCAAACTTCAAACTAATTTTGGTTGATCCCCAAAATGACAATTTAATTCCTTGAACTTTATTCCTTTATCCTTAAATATGTTAGGGCATTGTAACTCAGGAGTTGGGGTGTTCTTATTAAAAGAGGAAAACATAAACAATAACAGTGTAATTGAACAATATAAATTCACTAAGTTTAGGGTGTCCTTACTTCATACTACTGTTGTCAACAAATCTAATTTATGATACAATTATCAAATGCTATCAGGTAACTCTTCTGTTCTTTCGAATGCTTCTTTACTTGCAGGCAACCTTGCATGAGGGTATACTTCACATGGCTGGTCAACTGGGGCTTGACCCTCCTACCATGAATCTTTGCAGTGGAGGCCCAGGGGTTGAACTGGAACAGGCGCTAAAAAACAGTGAAGCAGTGGCAAAATCTTTTAACTGTTCAATATCGACATCTGCAATTGGTTTTGTTATTTACTGTTCTAAAAATATGTCTTCATTGGAGAGACTCGATATCGAGAAGAAACAAGAAACAATCCTCAGACAAATGAAGATATTTGATTCACAGAAAGGCAAAAAGTACAAAACATTAGAATCCGTATTCCTTCATGTCCTTGTTCCTAATCTACCTAAAAGGTACTATAGTTTCATTGATCTAATTTCTTTACTATGCATCTTGATTGATCATCATTCCATTGATATACAATTAGTTAAGAAGGCCAATCTGTATAGGTTTTGAAATTATAATGTTATCTTGTGATTTATTTAAATCACATTTTCATCTGATTAGCTTAATTTTCACTATTTTAAGAGTGTGAACCTTTATGGATTCTGTGCTCTCAATAACTACTACCTCGGTCCCAAATTGTAAGTTACTTTGGCAATTTCACACAAATTAAGAATTGTAGTTAATTCTGTATGAGAAAGAACTATGAGTTACTTTACTAAATTATTCTTTATTAATGGTACGAGAAAGAAAAGTTAATTGAATTGAAAGAATAGAGAGTAATAAATAGTAAAGGGTATGATAGGAAAAAAGCATTAATGTTTAATTGATATTGGAAAACAACTTGAATTTTGGGACAAAATCTTTTTGTCCCAAAAGAAAAACGCAAAAGAAAAAAATTTAAGCTCCTCAGAAGGATAAAGTAAAAAATGCAAAAGAAAAACGGACACCTATTTGGTTCAGTGTGATTGAGTCATTGTCAAACATATGTTATGTAATCTGTATTCTTTTTGTGTATTCTATTTTTTAATAATAATTCCTCTCAATATTAATATCATGGTTGCTAACAATTGTTTTGGAGTCTATTCTTTATGTCGAGGATATGTATATCATGTTTGCTAATAATTCCTCACACATGATGGCTTTCCAGAGCATATGTAGAAGTGAAGCCTATTCTTTATGTCGAGGATGGTGCAGATGAAGAAATTGAGACCACAACAAACAGTTCTTGTTCAAAGACATCATGTTATTGGGGTTTCAAGCATGAAAGTTGGCATGATTCTTGTATTCAGAAATGTGTAATTCCGGGAAAGATATGTATCATTATATTGTCGGTTACAAGTGAGCTGGCTGAAAAGATATCTAATGATTCTCTGCCTGCCGATTATGTCAACAATAACGATCAACATTCTCTTCCAAAATCACGTATGGAGCAGTTATCTAAGTTCTGCATTTATCTTCTTGACAAAGTTATAATAGATAACGACTTTGCCTGGGAAGATATAATGGTTAGTATATTTATCAGAATATCACATACTGAATTAATTTTATTCCTCCATTGTTTTGATCATATATTTGTTGTGCATTCAGTACCAAATTCATTTCCTTGTTTTCAAAATGATTTTTCATCGATAAGATGACCTCCACTCTGGATTGTACTTTGTTCCTCAATCATTTTGTATGGTCCTAATCTTTCTCTGACAATTAAACATTTTGAATTCTGTTCTCATATCATGCAGAGTTTGAGGTTCTATATTCCGGTAAGCCTTCAAATGTCAGCAGAGCTAATACAGCCGATGTTCTGCAATGCACTTTTTGAACTTTCTCAAATAAGTCAGAGGGAAGTTAAAAACGTTGAGCCAATCTTCAACATAGTTCCCGTCATAGGTGCTGGGCGGTCTGCTTCATCCATGGATGATTTAGTGACCTGTGAATTACTGGCTAAGAAATCCTGAGTATATCAGCTGATGTGCAAGTTTTATTTTTTTCTTTCAATTTTGTTGTATTAACCGTATTTTTTTAATTTAAAAATATCAAATAGGATACGCTGGAATGAATAGGTTGTTGATTAGGACAGAATTTACTTATTTAGCCATTTAGGTCTATTGATGACTTGGTGGTGCTTAAAAAAAATTGGGTAGTGCAGACCATACAGTATACAGTGATCTTTACCAAGGTCTGATAAAATTCCAGAGCTACCCTTTTCATTTTATGAATTACATAAAATGTGCAATATTCAGAAGTTCGAAGGAAGTTTATACTAATTTTTTATTCAGATGTATGAACGGTTAACATGCATGTGACGAAAACCAAGACAACCATTTTAGTAGTCTACTCTCATCCTTGTTCATCCCTTGTACTCTATAACTCTTATTTCTCATGGATCATTAAGATAAACATATTCTTCATCATTATATTATTATAAATACAGTATGATATAACTTACTGTCTATGATATATGTTCAAATCATTCAATTGATATCAAAGTTATCTAGAAAATGCTATAGCTATTTTGATTTTAATACATGCACTGTATTGATTTTGTCTTCTAGTTTTAGGGTGTCTAATATGAATTCCTAAAAAGTTGTTGACCTTTACTACTTTCCGACAATAAAAGAATTTTATAATAATAAAACATGGAAAATAAAAAATATTTTGTTAAAATTGATTAAAAATAGTAAATGTTTAGAATGAGTTCATATAAGACAACCTTTTAGTTTTAATCTTTTTTATTAAATAAGTGACAAAGTTGTTTTACATTTTAATTGAAATTCAAAACAGATTCTAGTAAATGATTTTGAAAATTGGTTTAAGGCTTTTATTTTCTCTACTTTTAGTCTCTCAAAAATCTATTAAAAGAGGTTCTCCACCTTCTTGAGATTGCCTCTTTTTCTTTGGTTTCCTTAGACTCGGTTGTTCTGTTACTTAACAATTATTTAGTACTGATTCATGAGAATCATTTATATATGTTACTAATATCTTCCTCTTTTCAATATATAGAAGAAGATTATCTTATCATGCACGGCATCATTAAACTAAGTATGTTGGATTGACTTGTAACAGATGACAGGCCAACTTGTTGTCACTTAGTGAGTGAGTGGTAGTTGAAAAAAGATTTAAAAATTGAGAGAGGAAGTCGATCTTGACAATCAATATTCAATATACTCCGTATTTTACTGATCTGGTATGGTATTATTAACTACTATCAAGTTAGAAATTAGAATCTATGCATGACCTTTTTTTCTTACAAAAGAATCAATGACTTTCTGTCGTTGATATATGGTAGTTAGTATATTTTATTTTTCAACAATTAGTAGTTGAATAACATCTCGCTCATCAAATCATATTAGTAAACTATTAGATTCTAAAATAATAGGGGACCAAATCTACAAAATAATAAAAATACAAGACCAAAACTATAATTAAAACTTATAAATAATGTATTTTTCACAGTATGATATATCGTCAGATTTAAGTCTTAGATGTTAAAATACACATACACGGTCTACACTTTTTGGGTATGATTGGATGAGTTTGACCGGATTTGCCCAACCAGTGTACACCCCTAGTATCTAATGATGAATGACCAGTAGGAGGGGAAGGTAAGTAATCGTGAGAAGCTAATTAAGCAGGTTGAAATCAAACATTATTCAGATAGTAAACAGATTGAAATCACTATTCACAATCACACTTGACAAAATTATTTTCTTTGCATTTGCTCCAAAATATTTTCAGCCTTTAATTGTACATTTATTATTATTACTCACGCCAATAAGGACTCAGCAAAAGAGTCTAACAATTTTTCATGATTTTCTTCATTCTTCAAAAGCTGCAAGTACTCTTCATACATCTTCTCAAGAAAACCAGATTGGCATTCCATGTCATCATTGTTAAGGTTGACCAAGTCTTCATGGTACTGTTCACCAAAGAACAATCCAAATACATCATTGTCTCCTTCATTTGTTTCTGCTTTTTGCGCTTCCTCTTGGCTTGTTGTTACTGACTTGGATTCCAAGTTTAAGGTACCATCAGTTCTTGGTATTATAGATGATAAATTCTTCTCGATCCTTATAGCCTTTGGTATATAAACTAAGGTCTTCTTATCTGAATCTTCTGGTACTTTGGTTATGACTTTGTTCTTGTCATTCTTCTTCATCTTTTTATTCTTCTTCTTCTCTAGTGGTTCTTGTTTTTTGAGCTTTTTACTGAGATTTGTGTTCCAGTAATTCTTTATCTCATTATCTGTACGCCCGGGTAACCTTCCGGCGATAAGAGACCATCTATTTCCAAGAATTGAATGCATTCTCATAATGAGATCATCTTCATCTGGAGTTATGTTTCCTCTCTTTATATCCGGTCTCAGATAGTTCATCCATCGAAGTCTGCAACTTTTTCCGCATCTAAGAAGCCCTGCGTTCATAATATTATTGGACTCAAATGAAAAAACGGACATGAATAAAGTGTAGAATGTTTGTAACTTAAAGAACCAAAATGAAACGGAAAGATTTAAGCGACTAAAGTGAAACTTAAGAATACGATATTGGGTTAAAAGCGTAATTTAGCCTAAAGAAAACTTAGAAGACCGAGGAAATAAAGAAGTTAAATTACCAGCTCTTTTTGGAAGTGATCTCCATTGGCCTTCACCATGAGCTTGAATATATTTGGTGAGCAATGCATCTTCACGAGAAGTCCATGGACCTCTATGCAACCCAACTTTTGAACAACAAGGAGCTCTTCCCATTTATGTTGGAAGAGAAGAAACTCAAATATTGAAGCTGGCTATTACCAGCTCAGATCATGCTTCCCAAATTCAACTTTATTCTCCTTTTAAATGTCCACAAGATAGCTTCTATATGCTCTTAAAAATATATATAACTCATGGATCATGACATGATGGTTGGTTGTTGAATTTTAAATTGTTTGATTGAATTGAAAGCCAGCAGTGGCTATATTCTATGTCTGACCCATTCCAATTCCCTATTAGTAGTAAAAAAATTATCCCCCCAATTCCGAATTTTTTTTTGCCTTAAATACAAATTTCGGAATGTGTTTTCCAAATTTAAATTAGAAAAGCTTCAGAAAATGCGTTCCAAATTTTTTATTCAAGGGCAAAATTGGAATTTTGGGGGAGAAAATATATGTAAAGGGGGAAGAGAATTTTTCTTAGTAGCACGGGGATGCTCTAAATCCACTTGTTGAAATTGGGCCAGCTACTGTCCAAAGTTGAAAATTGCTATTCTGGCCATATTTTCTCTCCCCGAATTTCGATTTTTGCCCTCAACTAACAACTTCGGAACACATTTTCCAATTTTTTTTTGTCACGTGTATTTCCAAATCTTTTTTAAATTTGAACTAAGAAAACTTAAGAAAATGCGTTCCAAATTTTTTATTCAAGGACAAAATTAGAATTTTGGGGGGAGAAAATATATGCAAGGGGGGAAGAGAATTTTTCTTAGTAGCATGGGGATGCTCTAAATCCATGGGCCAGCTGCTGTCGAAAGTTGAGAATTGCTATCCTGATCCATTATATTGACCTAAATCGCTCGAATCGGATTGTAGGATACAAACCGGTTCTAATTATATTGACCCACATTCGGTTCTAACGTTATTTTGAATGCTACAATACAAACCACTACTAATGTCATTTTGGATTCGAGGATACAAAATAAACTAGCACTAAAACCAGGGATATTTTTGGGGGAGCTGGGAGCAATGTGGGGTGCCAGAAGAGCAATTTTTCTTTCTCTGTATAATCCTTTCTAGTTCCACCTTTAACCATTTTTTTTCCTGTTCAATATTAGACCTTTTCCTGTTGGGATTTTATTAGGATGGGAGCTCAATAAATAAACTCTAGTATACAACTATATACATTAAAAATGAAAATGGATAAAAGTTTCTTCCAAGTTTTAACCTACAAATGATAATGATTATTAATCAATATTCACATATTTTAAAAACAGGGACATTTTAAACATGCACTATTCTTTTGGCAAGCAAAACAAAAAAGTCATAACTTGCATTAACTTGGAAGTTTACAACCGATCACATTCAAAGTCAGAATACAAGTTATCATATATGCTAAGAGCACCTACTGATTTGCCTTCTCAACTCAACTATAAAGACACAAATCAGGTTACAATAATTTTATCATCTATGCATATTCAACTTTCTCACTATATAATTGGGTCTAATAAAGTAATGGGAGGATGAGCACAAAATTTATAATCTGACATTAAATCAAGCACAACTTCTTCAGTCGTAACTGTCGGGATGATTGGCAGAAAGGTTATTCGGCTTTAAAATGCTGATCCACCACCCTTAGTCTTTCCAACCAACATGTCTTTTGCTTCATTGATTTTGGAAGCAAGATAATGGCTGCCACCAGCATCTGGATGGTTTGCAACCATCACTCTCCTATGTGCTTCTTTGATCTTATCCGTTGGAGTGGTTGGTCTGCCATATTGACAATTGAAAATCAGTAAGATGAAAACGTTTATGGTACAATATTTTTCAAGAACGTGATTGAGAACAAAATTCAATCAGTAATAATCAATAAAATCCTATTACAAGACATTACAAAACATAAGAGGGAAAATACAGCCAAAGTAAGAAACATTGCAGCTTATAACGCCTTTTAAGCTCCGACCAATTAGGCAGTTTAAAATCCGAATGAAGTGATTGAAATTATAGCCATATTATTTTAAGCAGTCTATTATGTGCATGTATTTAGGGAGGGAAACAGTGGATTCAACACCCAACATGAATGTCTAAAATGTATATAACATTAACCGATCCAGAGGAAGAAAATAAATAAGTTTTAGGAATATAAATATAGATTTAAAAACATGATTCATTTTATTCAGAGACTGGATACATACAACATGGCACCAATGTAGCAAAATACATATAACATAAAGTCAATCATAACACATTTTAACTATGAAAAGTACTAAAAAAATTGAAAATTATGAAATCAATGTTGCTATTCAAGTACACTTGAATTTCCATCAAATGAGCCATAATCAGAAATAGTACTTCTCATGAATTTATCACAATTCAGGATACAAAACATCAAAGCTTAAAATCAGTAGACAGTACAGAGAAAAAAAAAAATGGAAAACATGCACTGAACCAAGTTCAAATCAATCACATGAATAATTCTGCTCTTCTTCTCAATTGAACAAAGAAATGGACCAGGATAGGCCCACTTCACAAGTCACAAGTTGCACCAGGAGCAGGGCAATTTCAAAGTACAATCACACCTCACACGATTTACAAGTAAAGCAAACTAAAGAGGAAGGAATAGCAACATCAAATTGACAAGAATTAGTTCTAGGTTATAAATTATTTTCTTGATTTCTCAGTAATCTGAATCAGTTCAAGGGTATGAACAATTATGAAACTAATAAAACGAACATCAAAGTTGTCAATCCTATATTAAAGTGTGAAGCAGCTGACCTGAAAAATGTTATAGTAGGACATCTGGATGACAACTATACTGAAGAATATAGATACACACAAGATAGATAATATATAGTTTATACCATACATATAAATGCTCAAAAACCATATTAAAAAACCAGAAAATTGAAGACATATTCATAATTATTAATTAATAATCAGAAGTCTTAAAATGACAAACCCTATCAACCTCGTGCATAATTAACAAGTCCATAACAAAAAAAGTAATGTGATTGTGGTTGAGTGGATGATGGTTTGGCTGTCAAGAAATAAGAATACAGGAACAGAGCCAAGTAGCACTCTAACAAATAATGGAATCAATCAACAGAAAAGGAAAAACAGAAAACATCAGACATGTGACATAAATGCCATTAAAAAAAGAAGACACGGGACATAAACAAATATGGGAATATGAAATGTAAAGTGTGGAGGAAGAACACAACAAAGTAGCAGTGAGAAACTAATCCTAGTTGACAGAAAGGTGGTATTGGACAGTTAGGTAATGTGAGGAATGAAGTTAAGTTAGGTAAAAAAGAGACAAAGGTTTTTTCTGATTTTGGTTAACAAAAAGCCACAGGGTACAAATGACTTAAAAATCCACAGTGGCTAGGTTTCCAAAGATCCTCAGCTGGAAAATCAAGACTCAGTATGAGACCATGACAAATATTAGAATTAATTAACTATTTTGAGGAATTATACCTTGATCAGTGTACAATCATTGCAACTATCTTTGTCCATAGAGACCCTGCGAAGTGGAAACAGAGTTTACCATAAACGAGCAACTTCTTCTGGATATTACAAATTCCCACCATATACCTCAATTCCACAAGGAGTTTAATCTATGACACCACTAGGGATTTAACTAATGACATCTACCTTGTAACAAAGGACTAGTTTTTTTTTTTGGTCAAAACAAGGACCAGTCATTATGAACTAAAAGAAGCTTTTAATAACTCAAAACAAAAAAATTGCAAGGACTAAAACTAGACGAAAGGATATTTGCAGGGACTTAAAACATTTATGAGTCTTAGTAATTTAATGAATGAATCCATATACAAAAGAAAAGGTAACAAACAATAATGCAGACTGTCATTACCCAAAAAAAAAATGTTATGTTAGTTTTTTCACGAAGTTATTGTTGCAATGAGTTTCACACAATCAATATCTAGGAATCTTACAAAACCAAAATGACATTACCTAACACCAAGTATGAGAGCTGCTTCCCTCCTAGTCATAGTAGGCTGAAAACCACCTTCATAAAATTTACGCAATGAAGGTGGTCTAGCTTTGAATGCCTGCCATGCCTGGATACCATATTTACCGGCATATGCTGCAGCAGCCACAGCAATCCCTGCCATTAAAGGTGTAGCCTGTTCCACAAAAGAAAACCAATTTGAATATCAACAAAAAGGGGCATATGGGCTATGGCCAATTAAACTAAAATTGAAATTATGCTTATCAAGACATTTGTTTGAGAGAGCTTTTGGAAACAGCTTATGACATGTCCGTAATTTTTTTTTAGCTTATTTCCATAAGCTCTCATAAGTTGCTTATGCAAACAACTTATACCTTATGTGAAAACAATTTTGATATAGGAATATATTATACATAAGCTATTAATTAAGATGTTTATCAAAAAGAGGGATAAGTATTTCAAATTCAGCCCTTGGTTTCAATTCAAATAAACAACTGATTTTAACGAAGAGATCATGAATAAAAATTTGGATAAAAAAATAAGTATGAAGAAAAATAAGGACTTTGAAATCGAAAATTTAAAATAGGGTTTAAGCTGTTGTGAGATTACAGACGTAACCAATCGGAAGCTACAAGATGAAGGATGAAAGGCTTACCATAATTTGAAAACCTTGGAGAATTCAAAATAGGGTTGAAGAACAATATCAAACGAAATTTGAGTTTGTATTTTTAAAATTGTTTTGATTCGCAAGTTAATTAATACTATTGTATTCTTGATTCAGAGAGAGAATGGAGTTTCGTGTTTTTGTTGGAGAGAAGAGAAGGGAGGTAGGGTTTTTTTTTTTGTTGGAAAAATGGGTTGGACAAAAAGTTGGAAATAGTCCTAAAGTTTTCTCATTGGAGAGTTTCTTTTAACACCCCAACAAATGTTTTTTGCGTCCCCTTAAAAAGACCAAGATATTCATTTCTTTAAGGAGTTGGTTAGTGGTATAGAGTATAGACACTTCTTAACTCTAAATTGAACATTCAAACTCTTCAAAAACTCACCGTTTTCCACGATATTTTGTTTCCGACATACAACCAAAATATTAAAGTACTATGTAGACATTACACTGAGCTGAATCCAAAGATAATGTGAATATGAAACTTTCCTCATCCAAACCATGTTTGCAGACGAAATCATTTTTTTAGAAATGGTCGGGGGGAATAAAAGCAGCTCTTGAGTTTGAAAACTTAATAATTAATTTGTTTAGATATAGGGCTGAGCACGAACCTACGATTTGACTTAAAACTGATATAACCGACAATACATTGAAGCCATCCCAAGAAGAACAAGAAGATCATAACATCATCGCCATTACTCTCATCATCTATATCATCACATAACATGATCAAAGACAATGATCTTAATTTGGCTTTTCCAGCTATGGACAAATATCATGCTGCAGGCATGTTGTGTTCTTCTCCATATGTTGAAATCAATGACAACAAAACTTGTTCTAGTGGTTTAACCAAGACATTGGGCTCAAGTGGTTAATGAGTTCCCCCTAGGACGGATCGTTCGAGAGAACCCGAGTTTGATTCCTGGTGGGAACAATTCTTAGCCAGACTTTTCTAACCTCGCGGCCGATTACCGGGGCACCCTTCCCCCGGGAACCAGAGGGCAAATGCCAAAAAAACAAAATTGTTCTAGTGGTTTGATCAATTCAGCTAATAACAATGTTCCTAATTCGTTGATGATGATGTCAAGCTCAAATGCACAATATTACCCATCTTGGTTTACCATGCAGGAAACCAAACCAAATCATGGATGTTCACTTGAAAACAGATCATCTAATTCATAGAGTCCAAGTCAAAGAGAGTGGTAGACTGCAATTGTGGTTGCGATGACATTACAATTGCGAATGAGGCTAATGCAACTGCAATTGCGGTTGCGAATTGTGATGACATTGCAGAGACCTCTAAAACAATTAATTATATTGCATACTGCAATTTACAACTATCTGCAACCTGTGTTAAAAAAATAATCTTCTATTGGAAAGATCATCTTTGTATGTTTTCAAAGATTTGGTCCAAGTGAGTTTTGCTGAATAAAGAAAGACTCAGATATTAAAAAATTGTAACCATATTATATATTAATTGGTTGAATGCTTTGTGCACGTTGCTTCGCATATTATAATTTCTGTGATCGATCTGGCCTGTACAAAAACTAGTGGAGTTGTCAGCTTGATATTAGTATATCTAAAAATGATCACATCCAAGATTCTTCCAACTATATATGAAAGCACTTGATGGAATTATTAGGATGAATAATGGGAAAAGAAAACTGCAAAGGGGCATGTTTTGGAGTGGATGATCACACACACACACACACACATGTAAATTGTACATACACAAGCTAGCATATTGTTAAATCAAGGTGTACCACATAGTACATATTTAACAAAATTAGGCAAATCTTGAAAACTGGATTACCTTGGGTCAAGTGGAAATCATTTCTTAATGCCTTCACATGTCAACAATTAGTTAACTAATTTTTTTTTTCTTTTCATGATCTCTTGTATTACAAAGTTTAATTGGTAGACAAAGCACCTTCCTACCATTTTCTTCTTCTTGGGGTACACCAATATCTGAAAATCATAATGTTCTTTCTACATTGGTAGCAGAGTTTGAGACTGATATAAGTGATCTGTTTCATGTGTTGCTATTCCCTGAAACTAATAGTTATTTCCCCTCTGAGTAGAAGGTTTATGTGATATATAGCTCCCAGGTTTTTAATTACCATTCCCTGAAACTAATAGCTAGTTTGTTTCTCAATCAGTACTTAAGGTATTAATACCCTCCACTAGGTTAAATTTATTTTCTTTATTAAAGTATCTTTATTGAAGTATCTTTTAAAGCATGGTAGACTAATACAAAGTAAACCAACATAGTTTTCTCATCTGCACAGCAAAATGGTTCAGTTACTAGTGAAGGTAGGATTTGTTCTTGATAATAATACTTCTTTGTATCTACCACAAAGACTTGCAAAACAAACAAACAAACAATCAAACGGTAAACTTGTGAAGTATCATAAGAGGCACTGATCTCGTTGTCCTTAAGGATTTTCCGCGTGATACGTTAACCCTCGAAAATATAACAGACCATTCTTGATAAACCAAACCAAGGATACAGAACTTTTGAAATATATACAAAATTAAAAACATGATTGCACTAATTCTGGGCTACCAAAAGGAAAATCATCTCAAAGGACAATTAAAGATTTAACAATTAACATTATTAGTTGCTACAGCAAGTGTTATTGCAATTACAACATCCATGCCCAACACAAGTAACTAGACACCAACTATGATGGTAAGGAATACAGGGGGATACAAATGAAAAGAGAAAAGCCTTATATATTAATTAGTTCAGCAGATGTAAAATGAAGATTATAATCATATCTGCGACCAACTTACTAGTATAATGTAAAATGCAGAAAAAGTATCCATAGATGGTTTATTCTATGATAATCGGCGAGTTTGAAGTTCCATCTCCACCGACCTCGTCTTCTTCTTCCACCTCATTAGAACAATTCCATCCCAAGTTGACAGCCAAGTCTTCTACACCAACCTTGACGACATCACTTCTAACACCAATGTCAGTTGCATATCTACTCATACAGTACATTCCTGCGGTCACAGTAGCGATACCAACAGGACTGGGCACTAATAATTTAAGAGGAGAAGAAAGCATTGCAGCCAAAGGAGCACCAATAACAGAACTAGCCTGACCACTTCTACCAACTCCTTGTTTATCTACAATCAAAAGACCAGTTTTGCAATACATAGCAAAATCCTCACAGTTGTTATGAAAAACATCATAGTTACCGAAACCATTTTGAAGAAGATACATAGCTCGATGGATAACAGTTTGAGGTGGGTCAGATAATGCAGTGGTGCATGTGCCGCCCCTTAATTTGGTGAGAAAAACTGTTGGGGAAACTCCATATTGAAAAGAGTAAAGAGAACCGTTTCGGAGGAAACAGTCTAAGCAAGAAAGAAGTACTCCGCTATTTGGTTGTCGGAATCCGCAATCAGGAAAGGTGGGACAGGGTGTTGGTGTTGGATCAGAGTCAGAGTTTGAAGAAGTGTCGGTGATTGACTTGAAGTTGTTTTTTGTGTCAGGTCTGAAATGTACAACCTTGCTCCCTCCAACAAAAATACCTGCAATTAGAATTGAGTGAGTGAGTGAGAGAGATAAGAATGAATTTGAAAATGGATCATGGTGTTTTATTATATAAATAAATAGATCTGCAGCATTGCGGTAAAGAAAAGAGAGACCGTGATGAGAATAGGCGAAAACAGCTCTATAGGTGTAGATGTGGTCGCCGGGTTTGATGTCCTGTCTATCAACTCTGTTCCAAATCAAACCCATTCTTCTATCTCTCGGTCAACCAACGACCACCGTGACTGTAACAACAACTGCAGATTATTATTACTAGTAACTAGTAAAGAGGAAAGAGTGACACTTTGTTTTCATTTCTTCATCATTATTGGATTGGATTGGATTCCATTGGAATAGGCCCCACTATGCATCCATCCATATGCCTACTAGTTTCTACCTGCTAGTCCTCTTTTTTTCTATTATTTTATTATTATTCCGTAGTGATTAAAAATGAAATCAAAACTTAATACAGTATCATCCCCAAATCACGAAATGAGATAAACAAGTATTTTTGGGAATAAATGGTTTCTATTTCTTAGCTTCAACCGCTCCACCGAGTGAATGGTATACTACTGATCTATCTTTGGTAATCGATCAATCAATATTCATAACGATTCATCAACAGATTGATGCAAATGGTCAACCATGTGTTTAGCCCCGGAGTGACTACTACTCCATCAGTTCCATTTTATAAACGTTATTTTGACTAAATGACATTATCTTTTTGTCTGTTTTGACCATATCATTTTAATAATATATGGATATTAATATTAGCATATAAGATATTCTTTCATTATTTTGATGAGTATTTTCAAAATATCAAGTTTTTATAATTTTTATTTAATAAAAAATTAAAGATATTTGTTAGAAATAATATAAAACCATTGATGTGACTCTATCTTAACAGCTTAAGTTTTTGGGATAATCGGTCATTTGACATTGTATCAGAGCCTCTATGACTAAGTGGTCTAGAGTTTGATCCCCGCTCCCCTCGCTTTCTAATTAAAAGTGGAATTTAAGCATATGGTAGGTGAGTCTATGTATTATCCACGCTTCAAGTCCAAATGGGCTCTTGCGTGAGGGGGCATATTAGAAATAATATAAAATCATTGATGTAAATCGGTCATTTGACAATATTAACAATAAAAAATTGTATGTTGTCATACGGATGAAATATAATTTAAATATACAAATTTCAAACTAAATTAACAAAATGTGCTTGGTTAGTAGGATACTCAATACGTGTCCATAATTACAAAAACATTATCATACATTTTAAACATTAGCAACCATTTTTGGGTGGCATTATCACTCCTGCATAATTTTTTGTCCACGGCAAAAACACTCCTATGTAAATCCATCTAATTTATTAAAATGGTTTTTAACATTCACTCCTTAATTTGTTGAAATTAACACGAGTCTCTCAATTTAAAAATATGTATCTCACATAATTGGTTAAATTCACGCCAATTTTATCCAATTAAAGAGTGAGTGTTCAAAAGATAGTGTTGCCAACACTCCTCTTATATACAAATGTTGATGTTGATATTGATTAATCCATAGATTTGGACATTATTATGTGCCACCTTCAAGTAGGTAACACCACACTTCAAGTTATTGTTCACTTTGTATCACATGTGATCCTCACAGTTTTGTCCTTCATAAAAAACACCTTGTTGAGTTGAAGAGTGTCAGTGTTGCATATAAATTACTTTTATTCTTCATTCTCAAGCAATGTGGAACTTTAACCACAACATTAATTTGCTCTCCGATCTAGCCTAATGTAGAGAGTTGTTAGCCTCAATCCCCATTAAAGTGTAAAGTCACCAACCAACGATCCTCTCTATGTTGTATCGTGTCGTCGATTCTATAATGTCATACGGTGAACTCCGTCAAGGAAGTGGGAAATTATCTTCCTTAAACACCAATTTTGTGTTCTTCATGTCCTTTATTTTCATCAACAACAACCAATTTTTGCAACGAGTGACGGCATAGATCTAAAACAAACTGTTTCAAAATTTCAAGGACTCAAGTCTAACATAATAAATACGAAGGACTAATATCAAAAAATGGTTTAGTATTAGGCATTCCCTTTGTCTTGTTTTTGTTTGTAATAGTTGGTTTGTGTGTTTTGGACTATGCCTTTTGTCATTTGTGCGTTGGTGTTAGGTTTGTCTCATGTCATTGCCTCCTTCCATGTGGTAGTTTTATTTGTACTTGTACCTGGCATGCAAGGTCTCATTGCCTCCTTTCTTGTACTATATTTTCCATAATTTTGATATTATTCCCTTTTATCAAATATTTGGTGATCGAGATGAAATGAATTAAGTTTGTGTGTTTAATTTTTTTTAGATCTTTAAAAAATTATATACTATATTTGTCAAAAAAAATAAAAATTATATACTATATATGCATTCATATTTTTTTGCAGAAAAGCGAGCCATGGCCCATGGAGCTTAGGATTCTTTGATTCATTTGCAAGTGATACCCTTTCTCACTTTTTTTGGGTCCTCAATTGCAATCTTCTTCTTCAAGCCATACTTTTGTAAAGAAACAATGACATAAGATTGATAAAGTACTTACGAGATGGTGAAAGTTGATGATCCTTCCTTTTTTTCATATCAACGTCTCTCCAACTACCACTAAACTTTACTAACGGAAAAAGTTCATGAAAGTAAACTACTACTATGCAAAAGTAAAAATGATTGTTGTGAAAGCAAAAAAAAATTGGTTAATTTATGTTAGAATTTTCTTTGTACCGGACTAAACATATGTCAAATCAAAGTAACTAAACATCACAAACTTTACTAAAATCTTGTTTAACAAGAGACATTATTAATACCATAAATTAAAAACATGCATGCAACATCATGTGTGTCCAGAAAAGGCAGTAGAGTAATTAAGGATTAAATCATAGAAGTCATTTCCTTCAACAACAATTAATTACTTGGAAGTCAAGACATCATACATACTACTTATATTATGTTGGCTCAGTTGACAAGTGTGAATCTTCGATATGAAATGCATTATGACTTAAATATATTAACATCTAAGTTTTACCAGCTTATAAAAAAAAAAAATCTAAGTTTCGCAATCCTTAATTAATACATTGCATCTCATTCATTCCACCTGTGCTTACACTGTTCATTCAAGCAAGCATAAAATATAGTTGATGGCTCATCAGCTGATCGAGTCTGAAATTCCTTATAAGCAGCTTTACCGTGGCGGCAATTTGGGCATGATACTAAAAAAAATGAAGGAGTGAGAAAAGTAAGAAAGAATTAATGGAATTAGTCGATAAATAAACAGTATTACCAAGAATGGGGGTAGTAGTTACAATTCATCTGGTCTCAAAGAATACATATTCAAAAAATATGTCGTCCACGATGAACAGCAACATAAGATAAGGGCAAGGAAAATAAACTCTCAAAAGTTCCTATTAGGAGTTGATAACCCAAACTGAAACATTTTGTTAAAAAAAAAAAACCCAAACTCAAACATGGAAACTCACATAAACCAAACCGTACCACAACTTAGTTTATGTTGAAAAATGCACAAACATTTAGTTTTCTATTTTATCATTTCTAGTCGATTCTAGATATTGCTACGATCTTTGGTACTAAGAATGTTGTGATTTATGATATTTTTTGTCGACGGTGTCATGGAATTAGTGTTTGAAGTCTTGGTCGATATAGAAGATGTTGAAAACATACATGTGAGGAAGAACCATAAGAAGTGAGTTCACATCTCAATCTCAACATTGTCATGAATCTGAATTGGGAAATGATCAGGCTCCTAAGAAAAGGAATTGTAAGTCTATTTATAAAAGTCGTATTTTGTATCCTGGCATAGATGATCATGATGTAGGAGGGCTTTTTTTTAGTATTTTATGATTTTTGATAGATTTGATTTTACTATATTTTAACTAGATTTGTTATTTTTATTTAGCTAGATTTGTTATTTTCATTTAGTATCTTTTAGCTAGATTTGTTATTTTTATTTAGCTAGGTTTGTTATTTTCTTTTATTATCTTTCAGTTACATTTGTTATTTTTATTTTTCCCTACTATTTAAGCTAAAGCTAAACTATTGTAATTTGTAACAATTCAATAAAATTATAGAGATTTTTGTCAAGTTTGGTGGATTCCAAATTAATTACTCTTTTTGTTGGATTCTAGAGTTTTATCTGACAGGTTTGTCGCTTGAAAACTATGTTTTGTTATAAGATTAACACTTGTTAATCCTTCCCGCTTCTGTACTGTGTCAGTTACTGATGAAAACGGAAGCTGGAAGAATCCACAGTGTTAACAAAACACAGGTTTGTCAGCATGCGACAAACCTGTCAGATAAAACCCTGAGATCCATCAGAAATGAGTAAATAATTTGGAATCCACCAAACTTGAGAAAAATCTCTATAATTTTATGGAATGAAAAGATCGTCGCTACAATAATTTACCTTAAATAGTAGGAAAAAATAAAAATAACAAATCTAGCTAAAAGATAATAAAAGAAAATAACAAACCTAGCTAAATAAAAATGACTAAAAGATAGCAAAGATAATAACAAATCTAACTAAATAAAAATAACAAATTTAGTTAAAATAGAGTAAAATCAAATTTAGCTAAAATAATAAAATACTAAAAAAATCCTTCTACATCATGATGTAGAAAATCTGTTAGATCACCGAACACACTATGTCCTGTTTCGTATCATATTCAAATTTGTCTTTACATTTTTTTTACCTTCACCTTTAAATTATCTAGTGTAGAGATTCCAATGAATGTACAAGATACTCTAGAAATTCCAAAGTAGATGGAAGTTGTACTTGAGGAGATCATAACTCTCGAAAATAATAAAACTTGGAGTGTTATGACACCATATGACAAAAAGACGGTTGGATGCAAATGAGTGTTTATTATGAAGTGTACATCATTAAAAATAATAAGGATAAATTAGTAAATTTGATAACAATCAATTTTATTATAAAATTTATATAGAAATAGAATAGCATTGCGCTGATGACTAAAAAAAAAAAACACCTATTATTGTCTTAACACACATCAACAATAGTGGCAGAATGATAGGAATCGGAATTAAGAAAGAACTAAAAAATAAAATAGTATTATTATTGATTGAAACAGAAAAAAAAAAAAAAAAGAAAGAAGAAGATGGTATTATTGTTATTTGACCAATTTAAAAAAGTCGTTATTATTGTTATTTGACAAATAACAAAAAACTAGTATTGATATTTGATTGATTATTATTCAAGTAAACAAGTGTTGAGTCGACAATAAGGATGATTAACCAAAAAACAGTACTTAGTGAAGTTGTTTAACAGAAAAGTAGTACCTTTGGAAGTAGGTGCATTGTTCATGTCATCAAAGGAGAGAATAGTTTCAATCCCTTTCCTTTCGAGCAATTGTTTTCTCTTAATCTTAACCTGTAAATTAAAGAAATATATGTAAGGGATTGAAAGTGGTTGGTATTAAAGAAAAATAGAAGAATACATACATACCCCTCTCTGAATGGGGCAAACATAGGGACAAGTTTTGCAATAAAACCTGGTGGGTTTACCTTCTTCGGGTGGTTGAAGCATCAACATGCTCCCGCACATTGGGCAAAACTCCATCTTCTTCTTCTTCTAACAAATAATAATAGGGGTTCAGAGTTTCTGATATATAAATAGGGCAAAGCACCACCGCCTTTGTTTATCTTTTAAAGGACACTCCAATGGGACTATAGTCTATTTTTATTTTTAGATTTAAATATACTTTATATTTATATTTTAAATAAGATAATATTAGAATTTAAGATTTAAAATTTTGTTTAGAATATTTGAGATTTGTTTAAAATTTTTTAGTTTTTTTTGTTATTTTATAAAGATATGATTTAAATTTGTTTTTGTTTATTATAAAAAAATAAATTATTTTGTTTGTAGTTTTATATATAGAATTGTATAATCATGATAAATAATTACAAATATGAGAGTATTTTTCATACAACACTATATTTTGAATTTCTCCGTATAAAAATATATTACACCAAATTCCGCAATCCGAGACATAAAAACCACGTAAATAATATTATAAAAAAAACCACATAAATAAAAATAATTATACTAACAATATTACTTCCTTACAAAAATTTCAAGGAATGATAATTGTGGGTCGAGTCATTAATGCGACAGGATGCTAATACATTGAAAACAAATAAAATATAAATCAATCTCCTTGGTTATTTAGGGACACGTAAGGTGGCTGTAAGGGTATTTATGATGAGAATATTATGTATAAATATTTTTTTTGAAGAATTTTAAATTTAAATATGTTTTAGATTTATATTTAAAATAGATATTATTAAGATTTAAGATTTATATTTCTGTTTAGAATATATAGGATTAATTTGTCATTTAAATATATGATTTAGAAATTTGTTTTTATGTAGCTCTATATATCGGATGTATTGTTTGGGAGAATATGAGTCCGACTCCTGATGAGAACAATTCTTAGTTAGACATTACTTACCTCGTGACACTCTGAATTACCGAATCTCCTTTCTTTGGAACCGGAGGTTTAAAAATAAAAAAATATAGTTATATAACTATGAATAATTATTTTCAAAACACAAATACAAAATAGACCTACATGACTAGATAATGAGTTCCCATCGAATAACGTTAAAAAGGTTTCTGTGATGAGTGAATAGCCATTAAACTGAAAATTTGGAGACTTTATTTAAAGTTTAAGATACAACAATCGCATACATGGTACAGCAACACCTATTGTCATTTGAAAGAAAGAAAAAACACCCCATAAAACATGGGAGCCTCTAAAATAGCTCCGTCCCTGCATTTGCATGTTGTAATTGTAAATGACAATTACAAATTATTACATGTACTCTATCATAATTACTAGTTGTAAAATAGGGTAGAATATACAAATAAAGAATATTAAAATAAACTCTTCCGACAATACAACTTTTTTCCAACAAGACGGTGGTATTCTGTTCATATCAAGCTATAAAGATATCTTCCAATCATAGATTTTCACTTCAGAATCTTTCTCCTCTTCTAGCTTCTGTCTGAGTTCCCTGGCACGCTGTGCGTCTTTGGCAATTAATAGAGCAAAACCCCCACCACCAGCTCCAACCAGCTTGTATCCACAACAGTAAGGACTAGCAAAAGAAAATAACTTGTCTACAAAATCATTGCTGCAGTAAGGGTCAAGTTCTTGATGTAATCTCCAAGCTTCCAACATTATCTCACCGAGTTCATCAATATCACAGTTCATCAAAGCTTCCCTCCCAATCTTCGCCAGCTCAACAAGGCGCTTGATACTCGATACAAGAAGGTTATCCCGGCGAAGATATCTAATTACCACCTTCTGCAAGACTTTCTTTGCAAGTCGAACCTACAAAACAATTCAATATACAAAAATTATCATGTTAATTATAAATATGTTACTTGGCCAATATTTCCCTGCAAGAAAGATCAACAATATAATATATAGACAAACAAAAAGACAAAATACTTAAAAACATTTCTTTAATATAGAGTTAGCAGCCAGAACACAAAATGCATATTTATATATAAATATATGAATACTTACTTGACCAGTAAAAACCACTAGAAGCCTTTGCTGCAACTCAGAAATCAACTGAGGCGAAGCCAACAAGGGGACAACTTGAAGCCGCAACGGAATTCCAGGAAAGCTTGAAGTACATTTAATCCCCGGATACAAGCCCCCAATTTGATCTTGCCACCCACCTCCTGTACCCATTAGTTGTTCCAATACTAAAACAAGTCTAGCAACATTTTCAGTGCTGTCATCCCCATCAATTATCTGTAGAAGCCCTTTCACTACTGCAGCAGCTAAAATACTAGATGTACCCAATCCGCTACCACGTGGAACGTTGGCCCATGTCTTGATGTGCATGCCCATATCAACAAGAATGTTATCATGGATAATACCGGTCACAAGTAATGCACATTTCACTAACCTAAATGGATCATCCCCGTCAAATGGTGCACATATAGATGTATAATCCCTGATGTATAACTCGTCGTGCGTGTCATCACTAATTAATACTCCTGTTGTTTTAGTGGTTTCAATGATAGTGCCAAGTGGAAGAGAACCTTCTAAGCTTATTGCCATATTTAGAACACATCCAGCACGTTCAATGCTCCATGGAGGGGTATCACTCCAACCACCAACAAAATCTACACGCACCGGTAATTCTACTTTTACCTTTCTAGGATGGAAAGGCTGACGACTGCAAGCATTATGATTGTTGTTAATCTGGTGTTCGTCACAGGAGATACTACTGGGTGACTCTGACAAATGTTCTGCAGGATGCCAATAAATTCAGCTTCAGAAAATCCCTTTTTCTATTTTTTTACACAAATTAAAATTGTAAATGCAATTGTCTATTTATCTAAATATATGAAGATCTATACAATTAATGCAGTTAAGAGATATTTGACACCAAAAGAGTGGTTGTATATGAGTTTTATTGTAGTTTTTATTTTACTACAGCTAAAAATTGTTTTGAGAAAATATAGAAGCATCTTAAAAGAATAGGTGATATACTAATACTATCAAATTTATAAGAAAATTGGATAGAAAACCTTGTGTGAATTACATAGTCATATCTGGGAGTCTAACCAGTAACCATCCAACATGCCTACAGCCTAGAGGTTATGGATGTATAAACTGAAATGAAAATAAATAAGATTATCAAGTTAACAATCTTAGAAAACAATGGTGGCAATTGAAGGGTGATAAAACAAAGACTGTTTGAGAGAAAGGTTTTGAAGGATGGGTTTTGGGAGATACCAAGATGTGCTTATGAAGTGTGGAATAAGATTGCTAGAGGGATTATAAAGATGGAAAATAGACACCAGAAGGATTACAAGGATGATGCATTAGCACTCTATTTTTTGCCTTAAAAAAATAAAATAGTATTGTAAAACATAATCCTTATGTGAAAATAAGAAAAGTAGGAACAAATACAAGGTAGCTGAGCAAGACAATAAGATAAGCAGTCATTCAGTGAAGTTAAAATAAAAGCATCGAAGCTCTATACAAGTCTTTAGCCATTTAAGAAGAAGAACAAGGCATCTATAGACTTGCTCAAAGTAGGGAAATAAAAATAAGAGACTTTAACCAGGTGAGATGCATTAAAGATAAGGAGAGAAAAGTATTGAACAAAGCATGCACCTTTAAATCCATATCTTACTGCTGAAGCAGTTTCATCAGCCACAGCATCCCAAACTTCGTGCTCCAACTCACATGCTGTTTTTTCATCATTGCAAGCTCGAAGAAGATCGACTTGCACCTGGTATGCCCGGCTGTTGGGAAGTATGTTAGTGTTTTGCTCCTGAACTTTTGGACACATAGCTAGGAGATCCTTGCATATTTCAACCCCGGAACCCTCTTTTTGAAGAATTTCTGCACATAGTTGAGACAAATTGCGTCCCAGCATGCCATAGGTAACGCAAGCTCTAGCAATTCCTGCTGCTAGATCAGCTTGATGATTATTAGAACCTATGCACATTGTTGAGAAATCAATTGATTTATGCAATTCCTCCAGACTGATGCGCTGAGCAGATTTCCACAAAGAAAGCATGTCTTCGGTTTTTTGTTTAACCAAACCCATCAACCACATTGCAACCTTAAGCATTTTAGCATAAGGAAGTATGGGGAATATTTTTGAATTCCATAAACACTTTCCATCAGTGCCTGAGGAACCCCATAAGTCACTTTCTTGAATATCTAAATCATGTAAAATTTTCTTCCAGGGTTTCCCACAAAATGTACCATCTCCAGAAAGCGAACTTTTGGGGTTATCATGAAGGCCGCAATATACCAGAACTCGATCACTCCTTCCAACCAAGGGAACCTCCCAAAGACAATGGCGATCTGGAAGCATGAACTTCATTGAATCTTCAGCACATAAATAGTCATCATCTAGAGATATGTTGGCTCCAACCACTATACATAATGAGCCAATATGTATTCCACCAGAAATAGATGAATCATATATGAGAGAATCTTCTCCTACCGAGACGCCAGGTGCAATTTTACTGGAAAGAATTATAGCAGATGCTGTAATGTCAGATGCAGTGGTTGCGGGAATAGAACACAGGTGTCTTCTACCAACCAGTTCTGAACCAACACCGCTGAGGTGATCTAAAACTTCATTTGAGGTCCCAAAATGCAAGAACAACAAATCATCTGCAAAAGAATAAATTTTTGTAAGATACATATGAGAATGATATAGATACAGAATAACAGATTGCAATAAGGCTTGACATACAGGCACAGTAGCTGAACATCCTATGCTTTCCCAATTTGTTGACTAGTTCTTCACCCAAGGGGCGCTTTCTCAACCACTCATGCTTTGCAGGTACCCAGGCAGCAACCAAATCTTCGTATAAACTCATCTAGACAACACAAAGCATATATTTAGATAAATAACTTCATTTTTCCACAAGTTAAAAGAGAATTAAATGCTTCAGTGGAAAAAAAAAAGGTGCATTTGGACCAAATACATTTTCTTGCTTGTTATTTTTTTACGTGAGTATATAAGACTGAATTGATTCTAATGATTGTAATATACAGCTTGTAAGACATAAGAGGGAAAAAATACAGACAAAATAAGATACACTTCAGCTCGTAACACCTTTTAAGTAGTCTATTATGCCGTTAATAATGTGCATATTCCTGAATTTTGCCTCAGGCACAGAATTTGGGAGGAATTCTAAAAAAGTAGATACCATTTATAAATCCCGAGGAAGAAAAATAAATTTTAGGAATGCGAAATGAAATCCATAAATCATGATTTATTTTATTCATAGAGACCAGATACAATACAACACGGCACCAATGCAGCAAAATACATATAACAAAAAAAAAAAATCGATACTCAACTTTAATCATGAAAAGTACTAAAAATGAAAATTATGATATATCAATATGATGCTAATTTCAAAGTACAAATGAATTTCTACCCAACAGTCAGAAACAGTACTTGTCATCAATTTACCATCATTGAGGATATAACATATTAATGCTTAAAATCAGTATCCAATACACGGAGCAGACAGTACAGAACTACAGATTTCAAAAGCTATCTGAATCTCAAAGATGGAAAACCAGCACTGAACTAAAGTTAAATCTCACAAATATCTACTCTTCTTTTCAATTGAACAAAGAACTGTAGGCTACGAACCAAAAAAAACAAAAGAACTGGACCATGATAGGTCCAGTTCACAAGTTGCAACAGAAGCAGGGTAATTCCAAAGTACAATCACATGATTCACAGTTCAAGCAAACTAAAGAGGAAGGAATAACAATATGCCAACATCTAATGTACAATAATTAATTCTAATTTATAAATTATTTTCTCGATTTCTCAGCAATTTGAATCAGTTCATAGGTATGAGGAATTACAAAACTAATAAAATGTACACCATAGTTATCACTATACAGGTGATTTGAATAAATTAACAGCGTGAATAATAATCAGGTATTTTATTACATGCAAGGTGCTGAACCCAAGTAGCTGCATTAGGACCGGACTAAGTGACTACTAAGTCAATATTACCAAGGAACAGTAAATCTTGTTAATTAAAGGGATGAATAGAGGTCACTTGGTAACAGTGCATTTGTAAGTTGTACAACAATATTTTACTAAAAAAAATTAGGAGCACTCATAGTCATAGTGGGCTAGACTAAGATATGATTGGCACTCAAACATATAGATAGAAAGACCGCTTGGCTATTATTCCCTTACAATAAAAAGTTTGATTTTTTTGGTAGAATGGGACTTGTGTTATGATACCATTTCCATGGCCCTCCCCAAACATTCCTATTTGCTCATATTGGAAGGAAGCCGGCGCATGGTGTATTAGGTCCCACAGAAATATCATGTGTGCACCCATGGGCACACACACATACCTCAAAAAATAGTTCTATTTTAAACTGGCAAATGATTCAATCATCAACCTATCACTTTTGTAAAACACAAACAACCTTCATAACTACGTTTTCAAACTCAAACAAACTGTGTCTATAAATATAAATCCAGTTGTTAATACCAACTATATAATACCTCGTTTCTGCTCCTTATGAGGTCCGAAATCATTTCCTGAGAGGAACAAGCAAGTGTAACAAGGTCCAACCACGCCTTACCTCTAACCGCTATTATACCAGTATCAAGTAACGTTCTACCATCAACTAAAACTGCCTTACTTTCAACCAACTCATCTACATTAGGTTTCTGTAGTAAATTATCCACTAAACTGAGTGTATAATTCTGAGAGGAATGTACTTCAGTTTCAGCTGCAACAATTACTCCATGATTAGAAGCAACATCAAGAGTGATCGGAACAGTGATGATGCAAGAAGTGTCCTCGGGAAGAGTCATAAAAGATGCATCAAAACACGGAAGAACATCACCAGTCATAGTCAACATTCCACCTGTAACAGTTGAAAGAATAAATTGAATAACGACATTATCATTAAATTGAATAATTACTCTAAATGCATATATAACTAACTAACCTTGATCTCCAAAAGCTTGTCTTGCACAAGAAGCAATAGCAAGAATATGATCAAAAAGAAGAGGAACAGGACCATCAGGTTCATCAGAAGCTAAGAAAGGAAGTGGAAGAAACACTTTACCCATAGGGTTAGCCCAAGGAACCCTTTTTGAATCACCACCAGCATGAAGCAATAACACATGCTTTTTATCAAGCACATTGGAGGCAGTAGTGCCGTAATGGAGAGCAAGGGAGTGAATGGCATTGAGAGTGGCGGCACCGGAACCGATACGGTGGCCGAGAGGATCAGGGACGGCGAGAGTGAGTGTGGATGGGGAGATCCGGCCCATACGTTTGGCCCGATTGAGCTGGGAATTGTAAAGATGGGCTTGTTCTGGGCTTGCGGCGGTGAGAATGATAGCATCCCATGTCGGAACCCTAGATGGATGTCGGACAGACAACCTTAGATGGTACCATGATTTTCGCATTAAGGATGCTAAATCCTCTTTTGTTCTCCGTCTTCTCTCCATTTCCGACAGTACAGTGACAGTGGAAAGTGGAAACAGTGTCTGTTAAGAAAAGACAAAGACCAGACCAAGACAAAGAAGAAGAAGAAGAAGAACCATAAAACATTCATTTCCGACCGACAAAATAACTACCATACATAGCAGTTGAAAAATCAGAAAGAAGCAAAAAAAAAGAAATAAAAAAAAAGAATGGCTTCGCCCGGGTTCGAACCGGAGACCTTCAGTGTGTTAGACTGACGTGATAACCAACTACACCACGAAACCAACTTGTAATTGCCATTCATGGACGTGAATATGTATTGACTTTAATATAACTTTTCTGCTTAATCAATTTGAAAATTGGATTTTATAAAAATGATGTTATCTTACTTGTATAAAATAAGTTTTTTTAGATAGACTCTTTAGCGGTCGTGAAAAATCTTGAAGGAGAGAGCATTGAATGTAATTAATGGAGGAAGAAGTTTGATTAGAAGAATTTGATGTTTGTTACAAGAGAGTGGAATGTTCGCATTCAACATGTATACCGCGAGGCAAATAAAGTGGCTGATGCGTTGGCTTCGACAGGTTGTTAGTCAGTTAGATGCATTATGTTTGATATCCGTCGGTAGGGGTAGACAAGTTATGTTTAGCTCATAGTTAGGGAGTTACTACTCCTCAAATTGTTGCTCTGTAATTTTCTTTAGGCTTAGTCTCCTTTTCTTTAGAAAAAAATAAAATAAGTTTTTTAATTTATTATAATATAATATAGATCTTTTTTGTTTAATGCATGTCTTTGCATCGTTGAGTGTTTTAATTTTTTTGTCTACTTTTTTTACTTTATCTATTTAAATCTATTCTGTACTATATATAAGGAGGATACATGAGTTTGATGTGGCTTTTTCATAATAACAATATTACTCTTCACTAATAGATAAAGAGGAGACATGACTTTCCAAGATTGCCTTTAACTCTACTTAAAATAACACAATAGTAACTGCACAATTTACTTTCCTCACTAACTACCTCTCTTTTTAGGCGCGTAAGTTAGACACAGGCATGCGCGGAACTGACCCACTAGTGAGTATAAACAATATTTAAAATTAATAATTTAGTCTCTAATTTAAGTGTGAAAGGATGTGTTTTCACATTGTTCTCATTGATTGATACCCTCAACTTATGGAGGGATAAATTAGAAAAATCATATAAAAATATTATAATGTATTTCACCAATTAAAAAAGAACAATTTTAACTAGTTACCAAAGACTGCTTTTAGATAGAACAATAACCAAAATAATAATAATAAACATTATTTTTTTACGGAATAAGATGAATCGCAGAACAAAGAATACAAATTGGATATAGAGATTCTTTTTTTTTTAACAGAAGTAACCACATTTAGGACATATATGAAGATTGGTAATGAAGCATATTCAAATGTGCCAATATTCGAGCTCTGCCATTACCCCACTTAGTTAAATCAACCGAGGCATTTGAGCTGCAGCTCCATATTTCTGTTTGAAATCCGATAACCGGAAAATCCTTTCCAAAGTATTAAAATACTTTTGCTACAATCTAGGGGAAAGGGGAGCCGAGAAATCTTATTATTGGTGGTATGACATTCTTATCTCCAAGTCTTCCTTTAGTGAAAAAAAAATTTCATATTTTTATCTATTTATTTTCTAGATCTACAATAATACTCCTTCCATTTTTTTATAAGTGTCATTTTAGAATAGTAACAACAAATTAAGAAAGTGTATTTTTGCACCTTATCTTCCTATTATACTCCATCAATAAATTCATATTTTTTTGCACACACTTTTTGTTTCCAATAAATTTAATATATTATATTAAAAAAACAAAATATATTTGATATGTTATGTACCAAAAAAAAAAATTGTTTTCCAAATATATATCATTAAATAGTTTTATTGAAAAAGATAAGAGTAATTGACAAAGGATACAATTGACAAATCGTAGCTTTAAAACACTAACTTGACAGTTAATTAGACGGACAATTAAAAAAAAAACGGAGGGAGTACTACTATATTTTTTTTTACTAAAATAAAAGATATTCATTCATTCAAATCGGTTGAGTACATCAAATTCTTCAAGTACAAATTCAATACTGCTAGAAACAAAAAACATGAATCTGCGAACAAGCTCACATAATCCGAGTTAATAGCATAAATCGGCTTACTCATGCCTACAAATAATGTGATAAAATCAAAGTAACCGGAATACTTATGTCTCCGGATCTGCATCGTTGACGAACTTAATCACTGTGTGAATCAGTAGTTGACTGAAGTTGATCTCTCAATTCAATCAAACGAACACCGCACAACAAGATGGAATAACAAACAAACACCGCACCAAGACGAGATATCAAACAACGTCGCACTGAGACGACCAAATCACACAAAAAAACACAAAAAAAAAGATCTAATATATATGAAAATCACTTATTTAGATTAAAACAAATAAAAATATATGCACAGAGGTGATTTTGGCTAAAAAAAAAAAGACTCAAAACCACCCATTTTCATGAAAAACTTAGAGAGAATGAATAACTTATCTCTCTAAAAAATTAGTGCCCGTTGCACTCTATGATACTACAATATTTTTTACTACTATAAAAAAAACAACTTCATATCCTTCCTTTTGTTTAATGCATCACCCCAACCAAAAGATTGAGATCATCGAAAACAAAGGATCATCATCATCATCATGCAGTGATGATGGTCTATATGAAAAAGTGAGTGTTTTGTTGATCGGGTTGTTGGCTTCAAATATGATGCTTATTGGTTTGTCTATGTCGGCTAACTACCATGAGGTCTTAGCACCACCACCACAGGATCATCCACTAAGTCACCTGGATTAGGATGCGAAAATGCGGTTGCTGGAGAAATTAATTGAAAAAAGAACTCGTGATAATGTAATAAGATGACGAACCAAATTTCATGGAGGCAATTCTCACCGAGGTTTTGGACACTTTCAAAAAGATTGAAAGTCTTAGTTATTATTATTATCAGCAGTATCTTTGTTGGACAATTTTTATTTATTTAGTAACATTATAGTTGTGTTACTTTGTATTTCAGGTACTACTGGCTTTCCAAGCTTCTCTAAAAACCTTTGATTTGTTATCAAAATTGATTTGTTTGATGTGTGGATCTAATCTTATTTCAGCTGAGTATCTATTCAATACACCATTGTCTTTAGAATTATTTCAGCTGAATATCTATTTAATTCTGAATATTGTTGTTTGGGTTGTAGAAGTTTTTCATAAGATCCATTTATTAAGGGCATAAATATTCTAAAATGGAAGTAGAATAAACAATCATTTCATAATTATGCAAACATTAAATATGTACATAGACTTTGAATTTTATTGAGGGAGGGAGGGAATGTGTTGAGAATTGAGACTTAGTAGTGGCATTATGCATGCAAATTTACTTTGATGTTATTGGGCGGAAACTGTTTCTTTTTTATTTTATATACAATTTAAATAAATTATAAGAAGAGACAAAGTTTGGTCCTTCTCCCTCACATATACTCCTTACCACGAGCAACTCGCACGAAGATTGAACATTTATAGGGCTGAAAGGGTAACAACAGGATATACGTCTTCTCTTTGAATTTTGTGTGCTTCTTTTTATTACAAACTCAATCTTTAAAATTAGAAGTTAGAACAAAATCTCTAAATTGTTTAGGGCAACCCTAGTGTTAGGTTAATTTTTCACGCGAGGATGAAACGACAAGGGAGAACCCGTGGAGCAAAAGGAAGGGAGAGTGCTGCCGTTGGGTTGGATGGAGAGGAGTGGAGGCGAGAGGAAGAAGATGGAATTGATGCAAAAAAAATAATATTTAAAATGAATAATTTAGTCTTTAATTTAAGTGTCAAATGACTGTTTTGATAAACAACTTAATTGAGCGTTTAAGCGTCTTTTTTTTTTTTTTTTTTATAAAAAAATATTATAATGTGTTTCACCAATTAAAAAAGACACAATTTTAACTAGTCACCAAAGACAGCTTTTAGATAGAACAATAACCAAAATAATAATAAACATTAATTTTTTACAGTATAAAATGAATCACAGAACAAAAAGTTCTCATAACAAAAAATACAATCATTGGATATAGAGATTTTTATTTGAACACAAGTAACCACATTTGGGGCGTATAATACAAGCCCCGGATAAATTCCTACACGTCCAATGGTAATCCTACCTTAATACAACAACAGCCTGTATTGGATGAAGACACTTATACAAGATATATTTATGATTTTCAAGTTGCTGCACAGATGAAAGCAATTTTCTCTGTCAAAAAGAATCCCATTTCCTGTCCAAACTTGTAGTTTGCAACGGTTTTTACCATGCCATGGTCAAAGGATCAAGAGAAGATTGAACCTTATAGTTAGTTAACTTAACTTTGCTCCCCAGTACATTTAATTGAATCAACATTCTTTAGAAATATGAAGATTGATCATGAAGCACATTCAAATGTGCCAGAATTCGAGCTGCCATGGATTTAACACTGCCATTACCCCGCTGCGTTAAATCAACCAGAGGCATTTGAGCTGAAGCTCCATATTTCTGTTTGAACTCCAACAACTGGAAAATCCTTTCCAAAGCATTAAGAGACTTTTCCTGCAATCCCGGGGAAGGGGAGCCGAGAAATCTTATTATTAGTGGTATGACATTTTTATCTGCAAGCACTTTACTACCACTCTGCAGCTTTTCCCCATCAATTAAAGTTAGAAGAGCGTCTAAAGAAGTCTCACACACTCCAAAATCAGATTCCCCGAGAGTTTTTGCTAGTGGTCCTACTGCATCAGCCTCCAAAAGGCAAAATGATGATTCCACGGTGCATACACCACCATGAACTAAGCATCCGGCTTCTGTTTGGGCTGAGAAGCACCAAAATCCCTTGCGCTTCGGCATTGGACTGCTTACTTCTTGTGAGCTTTTAGAAAATTGAGTTAGGGACAGTGCTGCTAGCTGTTTTGTTGGAGCAGTTCCACTTTCAAGCAACTGTACTAAAGCAGTTATAATCCCAGTTTCGGCCGCACGCTTTTGCCATTCCAATTTTGTTGGAACTGTAAAACGACATAAGGCACCAACAGAATTCTCTACCAGCTTACTCTTTTGGAGATCTTTGTCCTTCCCTTCTTGGATATAATTACAAATGATTGGCAACGCCCCAGCATCCAAAAGCCACTGAGCGATCTGTTCAATTTTCGGAAGATAGTGTATTATTCCCATAGCAGAAACAATTTCCTCTTCGTCAGATGAAGATTTCAGGATCTGGAGTAAAGTCTCAACACACTTCTGATTCACATGCTGCAATATGGTAGCTTCATCACTGCTTTCAACCAGGCAAGAAAACAGCTTGACAGCACTTGCTCGGAGATTTAGGCTTTCATTCTCAAACAACTTGACCAATACAAGAACCGATGGGCACTGCAAATACATAAGTAGACTATTTTAGACATTGGCAAATAAAAATATTTTTGGCGCTCAACTATTTTAGACATGCCTGCTTTGACTATTGAATACCTTTCTTAGCTTGTTCTTGATATCTGAAGCTGACGGCGACTGACAGAGGGCATAAAAAGTCTGGATAATATATTGTCGCACATCAGGCACTGTGTAGCTAACTAGAGAGAAAAGGTTAAAAACATCTTCATCGGATTCTAACAATGAAACTGGTGTCTGTGTATCCTGAGAGATGGTAGATGCAGCAAGTTGCATAATTATGGGAGCTACATGTTCTGACAAACTTGAGGAAGGAAGGCTGTGCTGGAAAAGAATGCCAAATAATAGGCGCGCTGCACCTTGTCGAATCATTTCGAGTCCGTTTTTCTTTAAACTAGATAGATTCTGTAGAGCTTTAAGGGCAACCAATTTCATCTGAACATCATTATGTGAGACCAAGTGAAGAAGAGGAGCCAGAATACCACTGTCAAACAAGATCTCCTTATTGTGGTCTGTTGACTCCATTTCTGCTAACATTTTGACCATAATCATCTTCACATCATCTGGTCCTGCATAAATATAAAAGTTATAGTAAGGGCTTGTTCCTCACATCATCCCTGGTTTTTTTTTAATAACAAGCATGTGCATTAATTATAACAACATGATTCCTAAACGAAAAGATTTCTCACTAGTGCAGTTAAGAAGGTTTCTCTTCATCATTGTATAATCACTGAAAATAAAAAAGCAACAACTGATACACCGACTCAAAATTTAAGGTTCGAGATAAACCTGTGGAGAGACGCTGCAATAAATGCTTGAAATAATTTGCCTTTGCCATCAGTATAACATTCTGATCATAGCATGAAAGCTTCTCCAGTAACTCTGTTGCATCTCTGGCAGCTTGACTGTCCTCACTGCTAGACATAGTCACCAATAGTAGTATGCAACCTTGAACTTTTCCAATGTATTCTCTTAACAAATCATATTTGGACAGTTCCAGAAGTAATGCCGCAGCCAACTTCCTTTCCCCCAAACGACGCCCAAGAGAATGGACAATAGACTCGATTGCATTATCTACTTTTGCAATTCTTTCCTGAAAAAAATTCAGGGTTAGGAGAAAATGTGTACGAAATTACACATAGTTACATGTCTAATTACACGGTAAATTAGACAGAATAAGGGGTATAGAGATTAGATCAACATTATAGATTAAAGTGTGATGAGAATATCTAAAATTCATATTAGGTAGTGTTTTCTCTAATGTAAAGGTCCTACACCAATCTGTTTTAAGATTTTATTTTTTAGGTCTAGTGGAGAATATATGTATTGTACCAAATCGATTTATTTAAGAATTGGTCAGAGGTCCTTCTATATGGAATATGTAAAAATAATGATATCAGATTTAGTATACAAAGTGCATTTAACAAGAGTTTTAGTGATGCGTTTATGATACAGAATGAAATTTTGCATTAGCCTTGTTTATAAATGTTTGAAGGCTGGACTTAGGGCTTATTATTGAATGACGAGAGGAGCCTCTGTCTTTTACAGATTAAATTTAATTCCTACATCAGGTCTGTTCTTGAATGTAAGATAAACCGTTTGAATCTCTTTTCGAAAACGTTATTCGCTATGTTTAGGTTTTAACCAAAGTGGAAAATTAGATATATCTTCATTTTATTGAAACATGAATAATAACTGTAATCGATCAATATATCTTTAGAAAGACAAATTTTAAACATAGCAATCTGCTACACCACACTTTATTAAAATAGAACAGAAGGATTATTATTAAAAAAATTATAAGATCACTTAAAGGTTACTAATCAAGTACCTTGGCATCTTCGTTATCTTTCACCAGCATGCAAAGGATGACAAGGATGTGATTCCTTATATCGCGGTTTTTTTCAGAAAGAAATTGGATAAGAACTGGTATATAATTCTCCAGTACCACCCATTCTCTGTGCTGGTCCTTTTGTTCACACAAACCTTGAAGAGTTTGCAGGCAATGCAATACTCCAACTTCATCTCCAGATTGGATTTTTTCTCTCATTGAAGCAATTGTAATCACTGTATTCCTATCTCTCCATTCTTCTATTGATTGTTTCAAGGTTTTGTTAGGTCTCAAAATCGATGTGTCTAAAGTAATGCCAGACAGAGGACACATTTTTTGTCCTTCCGCAAACCACTTTTCAATTGCACTTCTCTCAAATGTTTGCCCAGATGAAGTTTCCACAGGGTCAACCATAACATCCTGAGTAATGGGGCAAAAAAAGGACTGTAAAGGCTCCAAGGGTTGAGTACCCAGAGAATCTCGTTTTGCAATGTATTTGAGTTCCTTTTCCTTGGTTGACGAGGCTGCATCAGACCTTTCCAACAAAGCAATGATTTGATCCATTTGTATGGCTTCAGCCCGGTCTTTCTCATTTTCAATTTCACTTTTAAACTCTTCAAGCTCTTTCTTTAATGTCGACCGCTCTTTTGTAATCCCAAGAGCATCTGCAATGAGAAGCAGCAAATCATTTGCATAGGAACGGTCGAAATTCTTTTCCTGTATCCCTAACTCGATTTTCTCTAATATCTCTTCTTCTGATACGGCTGCCTTAAACTCAGTGGCCTGCATATTGACACATAACCTTTCAATTTCTTCAATTGTTCCAGCAGAAAGCCCTGATGTAGCCAAAGGAAGAAGACCAATTGCCCTGCTGATCTCACTTGTGCTGTGTTTTAAGCGCTTAGCAACAGTTCTGCAGTTGACTAGGAGATATACCTTGCTCTTGTTGCTACATTCTTGAACCAGTTTCTTTGCATCTTTGATTTCACGATTGAGAATCTCAATGGCGTTGTTGAATGTCTCGGAATCACTGACCTTTTCTTTCCTCAATTGTGTTAAAATAGGTGCAATTCTTTGCAAGTAATCTCCAAGTTCCTTAAAACTAGCTTTCTTGACAAGGACATTGTCTGAAGCAAATACAAACTCGGAAACGAAGTCTGTAATTTGAGAAATAGCTTCGAGAGCAGCCATCCTCTTGCGGCAGTGACACAATTAGTCTAGAAAATAAAATCCCTTCTTCTCCCATGAAACAAAAACAGCAAATACTGTGATCATAGAAGTGTTTGTCGTTGCAAGTTGTGATTAAGGAATGGTTCCATCCATAGCAGTTAGTTAGTTAGTTACAGTTCAAATTTGAAATACCTACATAATACATGGACATCCAGTATGTATGAATAAAAGAAATTGATGAAAACCATTTCCTAAGGATATTATTTAGGGCATTAACAAAACTAAGGAGGATTAAATCCGCATGATAATCATAATTTTAGTTACTTTAAAGTCTACATTTGATTTGTAAATATAAGGTAGACACAGAAATCATAGTAAATGAAGAATGAATTGTGCATATATCATTTACAGCAAAAATAAAATGAAGAAGCTAAATTAGGATAAAAAATGAAAAATAAAAAAGCATAGTTTGAGAATTGAACTATGGTAAGATGACTGGAAAAAAGTGAATGTAAGTATGGCAAAGTTGACTTGACTTAAAGAGAGAGAGAGATACCTGTGGGAGAAGGCATGGAAATTGAGAAAGGGAAGTTTACTGAGAAGAAACATAAACCAGAATTAATTGAAGAAGAAGAAGAAGAAGAAACAAAGCGCGTAAAGTGAGAGAGGAAAATTGATTGAATAGTCGTCACGTCAGTCGTAGTGAATAGTATATCCAGGAAGGAAGACTCCTTCATAGTCCAAAGTCTATTTTTCTAGTATGACCATTCTCTCCTCTTCTTTTACTTGCAATGTCTAAAACGCTTAAACTTTTTTTCCACACACACTTCCAAGAATAGCAACTCACATTTTTACATAATAAGATAACATTATATATACTCTATTTTATTTTAAATTTAAATTAAAATGTATTTTAATAAGTTTTATCATGATTATTGGTTTAATTTTGATTAATGCCTAAAAAAATAATAACTTATATTAATCAATTAATATAATAAAAGTTAAACCTTGACCCAAAAAAAAAAAAACAACAATAAAAGTTAAACCAACATAGTGTGACACAAGTGATAAGCCATTTGGTCTTGAGTTTATCTCATATCAATATTATATATGAGTCATGATCAAATGACACCAATGTGTCAAATTTAAAAATATGACACCTCCGATAATTATTTACTGGATAATCGTCTTACAAAATTGACCGTCGGATTGAACTATATTATAACATAGATCATGTTTATAAAACACTAGCGGGCCAGACAGGCGCGTTCCGCGCCTGCCTGCGTCTAACTTATGTCCAAAAAAAATAAATAAAGACATGCTCCTATGATAAGTTTGTTAATAAAAAAATTTTGTTACTAAAAAAAATCAAGGGTATTATTGGTATTATGAAAAGTCCACACCAAAATTTTTTTGTATCCTTTTTATATATAGTATAGATGACATTAATTGGAATTCATTTGATATGTCAATGTGATACATCAAAATATTTTTTGAATGTTCATAAGACTTTAATTTTGATGTATCTCATTGACGTATAAAATAATTTCCGATTAATGTTATATATGTGATATATGTTGTGTTATCTTTCAATCCAACAATCAATTTTATAATACAATTAATTATTCGGTAAAGAATTACTTGAGGTGTCATATAGAAAATTTAACACCGTGATGTAATACGATTATCGATAAAAAATTATTTAAGTTAAAATACATTGATTAGAGGAGTATAAATTTCAAGCAAAACAAAAACCAAGAGACTTCAGTTCAATAGAATCTTGTGTCACTATGAGTAAGATCTAACTCAATCAGCAATATTAATATATATAGTATGAACACCTTCATCTAAGTTCCAACATAAGTTTTTGTAATTGTTTGTGTGAATTTTAGGTGTTGATTGTCATTTTGTCTATTGATAAAAAAAAACTTCTATAATTCCTTTACATATAGTTTTTTTTTCTTTCTATTGATCAGCAATGCTTCACAAAAGTTAATTTGCTCACACAAACAATTCATCCTTATGAATTTGCTCACACTAGAAAACACTATTGATATTGAAAGAGGATAAATTTACACTAGGGAAAAATATCTCTGAATAAGAGAAATTTTGATCAATATAGAACGGGTGAAGAACCACGATACAGTATTTGAAAAAACCGTTCTTGCTTGCTGCAGCTATTTTGGAATTGTTGTTATGAGTTTACTTGCAATATTTAATTATAGTAGAAGACAAACATCAACAATCCGTTGTAGTCTAGTTGGTCAGGATACTCGGCTCTCACCCGAGAGACCCGGGTTCAAGTCCCGGCAACGGAATTCTTTTTGGTTTATATTTATTTAGTGCGATACAGAATCGAATAAACCCAAATTGTTTGAAAAATTCATCATCAAATTAAATAAAATAATTAAAGACTGCAAATTGCTAAGTATTGAAATCTTTGTATAATTGCATTGCATTTTTTTACAGCTAAAAAAATTGTTATGACTCATGATTTTTGAGTTTTACACTGCAAATGAATCTTGAACCAAATTCCTAATCCTAACCCTCACTGCTCCATTGAGTTTGTGCACACTTTTTGCAATCCCAAACATTTCATCTTTCCCAATCTCTCTTTCTGATGAAACCAAAACAACTTGAGTTCCACACAGCTCATCATAAATCCTCACGAACTCTTCCAACACTTGTTCAACAATTTCCAACTTGTTCTTCTTCATCAACATCTTCACCAGCACAACCACGTGCCTTTCAAAATTTCCCTGTTCCACTATCTTCCTTATCGCTGAAGTAGGGTCAACAACACCAACACCATGTGATTGAAATTTCAATATTTTGAGGAATTTCAAGAGTTTCTGAACATCCCTTTGAACTGGGTGAAGGGTATTTGTTTTTTGAGCTACATCTATGATTGCAGCAGCATAGCCAGTAGCAGGAGTGTAATGGAATATTGGAGAAGATGGTTTGCGAGTGTTTGAGGAAGAGAATGGCAGAGAATTGTGAGAGAAAGGTTTGGTTATTTGTGTGGATATGCTGTTGGGTTTGGAAGTGGAAGAGAAATGGGGTTTTGGTCGTGGAGAGATTGCATGAAGATGAGGGGATGTTCTTGATGATGGTGGTGGTGGGAGTGATGAGATTTTGAGGGTTGAAACAGAGGTTGAGAAAGTATCCATTGGAAGAAGAAGAATGAAGGTTGTGTTGTTAGGTGAAAGAAGATTGAAGAAACTAACTAACGAGAGGATAAGTTTAGGCCACGATGTCTCTAGTTGTTTGATTGAATGAATTAGAGACAAGACAACCAGCTAGCTAGCAAGTACAATTATTTGGAAATTCCTTTCTTTCTTTTTGTTCACAAATCAAAATTAAATTTTGTATTGACTCATTAGAAATTTAGAATAACTATTAGAGATATTATTAAGCAAATGGACCAATGAAGGAGTAAGAGATCAATAGTTTAAAATTTGATAAATAATAAATAATATTCACATTAGTATTTGGTTTTTAAATTTGGCCTCTCTAAAATGGGAAATTCATTTAGAGTATAAAATGAGTTATCTTCATCACTGATTAACAGATCAAATTAAAATATTATAGGTAATTTCTTTGCTTTATATTTTATTAACTTTTCCAAATCTTTGGTTTTTTGAAATTCAGTATCGGTGACCAATTCCATTTTTCGTTGCCGACCATCATCATCTGATAGATCAATGAAAACAAGAATGAATGAATTATCATTTGTTATTGTATGTAAAACCATTGAACAAAAATAGAAAATGAAGAAACAAAAAGAAAAATAATTGAAGCAGAGGGCGTCGTCGACAAAGAAAGTGACTTCCGCTAAAGTGAGATAAAATGAGGGAGAGAAAAAAAAAATCAAGTGTTGCTAACCTATAATAAGAGTTGGCGCGTCTATAACCCAACGGTCAAAAGATACTTGTGCACCATAAAAAACTTATCCTCCTATTTCACATTAGACAAATTCAATAGTCAATAGTTTAAACTCTTGATAAAATAAATAATAATACTAGTTTAACAACTGATTACTAAATTTTCAATACATTCACTACACAAATTTTTATAAAATTTTACCACTCTTAAAAGAGTGTCATAAGCACACTCATTAGCATTTTTCCCTTACATAGTAACAATTTAATTATTTATAAAGCTATAAAATTGGGCCGCACAAGCCCAGCAGACCAAACAAAAACATATGGCCGGTACATTCAATAATTTCATTTGTCGGTGCAGAAAGTGAAAACCCTTAACTTGTGTGGTATGGTATACTTATGAGAGTGAATTCTCTCCATATTTCTTTCAATTACTCTGCTGATTGCTCCTTCTCTCCGTTGGAATTAAAGAATGTTCTTTAATTTATGTACTAATATTTATCTCTGCCTTATGGACACTGCAATGAGCCATGGAATTAAATTCAGATCCCATCATGTGTTGCTGTATGGTATGGTAGGCCATGCTCATGCTCATGCATCATCACACACAGGTCACAATGTTTTCTTTTCCGAGAAATAAGTATACTAATTCCCAACAGTGAAGGAAATATTAAGTTTACATTCACATGTTTATCCTTTGCACACATTACACATCAATTTGTAAAAATATTTTACCATTCAAAATACATGTATTCAATCAATAAGTTGAACATCATAGTGATTCCTGTGAACGTAGTTTAGTTACTAATAGGAAACCGTAATACGCAGGTGTCGGAGTTTGACCTCAAAATTCCACATTTATTCACTTGAAAGTACAAAATTCAGGTCCCTAAGCAATTTGACAAAAATAAAATCCAACATCATAATAGTATTTTTACTTTCACTTTTGTATTTGGTACAAGTGTTTACTTTGCTATTTTTTTCTGCTCTAGTGTATTACCTGTTTTTACTTGAATTATTATGCAAACAAGCACTTTAAAAAAGGCCATCAAATATTTACAATTTCATAAATTTTAAAGCTATTTGAAAATTTGATCCAAAAAAAAAAAGCTATTTGAAAATGTCATCAAAAAGAAAAAAACTATGCATGAATTTGAAAAAGGAAAAAAAAAACTCATTAAAAAACAATAATGCACTATCTTTGTGATAAAGTCATGCACTAAACAGTTGGCTTGATGATAACATTCAATAATTCATTTTTAACTATCTTTATTTTGTTATGAAAGCACTTGATTGATTCAATTTGCTTCTTACACTTTTTGAATGTTTTGCAATTACTATATCTGTATTTAAAAACAAATAATATTTTGAATTACACAAATAAAGGAAAAACCAAAGCAATCTTACTCGTCTCGCCCCAAGGCCGTAAAGGTCTAGCGCAAGCGGTTGATGCACAGTTTGTATGTGTGTTGTAAATCAGAATACCAAATTCGATTTCTACTCATTAAAAAATGATCTTACTCTTCAACTACTCAATAAATGTCAATTTACAATCCCCTTGCAATGCATCACAGCCAGCTCTAGAAAATTCATTTAATAATATATATAAAGGCAATAATATGATATGCATATAAATACAAATATTTTATATATACTGTACTACTACACTTAAGTTGGTAAAGCATTAAAGGGAGATAATTCTTTTGGCACTGGTAATTCAACACTGGTTGTTGTTGAATTCATGTTTTCTTCCAAACCTTTTCCTTTCCCTTTACTTTATTTCTCCTACTTATCTTTTCTACCAAAATAGATTTATATCTTACTATTATGTGAGGAAGACTATTAGCTTAATTAATTCATTTGAAGCTGTTTTTGATCATCTTGAGAAAATAAAAATGAATCAGGAAATGAATGGAGTGGAACCTGAAAGAATCCAAGAGAAAATAGATTATGTTTTTAAGGTTGTTGTGATTGGTGACTCAGCAGTAGGAAAGACACAAATACTGTCAAGGTTTGCAAAGAATGAGTTCTGTTATGACTCAAAATCAACCATTGGAGTTGAATTTCAAACAAGAACAGTCACAATTAATGGTAAACTCATCAAAGCTCAGATCTGGGATACTGCTGGCCAAGAAAGGTTTATATATTTTCTTCCTCTCAATTTAACTTGAAAGAGTGCATTGTGTTTTCTTTTTTTAGTGACTTGCATAGTAAGATGTTTCATAATGTGATCCCAATTTTGCCATATTTGGTTTCCTACTTAAAATTCCACAGACTTTAGACAAAAAAACTATACCAAACCCAATGTATTAAAAATCCAAATATGGACTGTCTTTAAATAGATATATCTGTTTTCAAATGGTATTAAGGACTTCTGCATGTTAAATAAAGAATTTTCTATAGTTAGTAAGAAAAAAACTTAGTTATGCAATGCAACACAAATCGTCTAACCAACTGGTATGGATCAAGTGCTTAATGAGCTTTAGTTGAGGCCAAATCGACCAACTGCACCTGAAATCGTTCCATGACCAAAACAATCGTCAGTTAGATTTAACTTACTTTTATATCAAACTTCAGATGCTAGGACCAATTTTTTTTATATCAAACTTTGTTAGTTAGAAACAATCATGAGTTCATTTTCTCTAAAAATCAGATGCTAGGACCAATATTTTTTTTCCTAAGCTATATAAAAAAAGGCTGCCTATGCTAATTTATAGATAAATATTTATAAAAGACTGCATATTCATAATTTGCAAATTGGCTATCTTATTGACATCCAATTAGATGTATCTCTAATTGAAAAACCAACAAAATAAAATTAATAATCAAAAGAGAAAATATTAACATTTATGCTACATCAATAAAAAAACTCACCAAGTCACAATTTTCATAAGAGATATGGATGAAAGTGAAATAATTTTTTTATCATGATCGATTACAGTACAATCTGTAAATTTTGCGATACTTTTATAGGTACAGAGCAGTTACAAGTGCATACTATAGAGGAGCATTAGGAGCCATGCTGGTTTACGACATAACCAAAAGACAAACATTCGATCATGTTGCTAGATGGGTCGAGGAACTACGAGCACACGCAGACAACTCCATTGTGATCATGCTAATCGGTAACAAAGGTGATCTTGTGGACCAAAGAGTAGTACACACAGAAGATGCTGTGGAGTTTGCAGATGATCAGGGCCTATTTTTCTCAGAGACTTCAGCTCTGAGTGGTGAAAATGTGAACTCTGCTTTTTTCAAATTGCTTGAAGAGATTAATAAGGTTGTCTCAAAAAGGTCATTGGAGTGTAATAATAATATTAGAAATAATGTTGGTACACTTAAAGGATCGAAAATTGATATAATATCAGGTGCTGAATTAGAAATTAGTGAAATGAAGAAAGTTGTACCTTCATCATGTTCTTGTTGATAATGTGATGATGAGTGAAGATCAATTTAATCTCATATTTGCTTCCCAAACTGATCAGAATTGAAGAGCCAGCTCTTAGAGTATTTTGTTTGAGTTTGATTGAATTAGAGCAATGAATTTAACATATTTGTATTTTTTTTCATGTTTGAGTTTGATACCACTAATGTTTAAAAACATGAGAGTCTTGTTAAGTCACACTTTAACAATTCTATTTAAAAAATTATTTATCGTTTTAAATATAATATTAAAAAATGTAATTATAGTGTTTTTTGGTCTTAGTCTCAATCCCCTTAAGTTTTTTTGTCTGATTTAATCCATGGAAATTCAAAATTTGATGTTTTTAGTCCTTAAATTCACCTTATTAGGCACCATGTGTCATGATTAATTAGGTCATGTATGATGTGGAAATTTAGATAAGAAATTTCAAACAAATAATTAAACTCAAATGTTTAATAAACTTCCCTCAAAAACAAATTGTTAAAAACAATCCAAATTGGATTATCGAAAAAAGTAACTTTTGGTTAGGTCTCAAAAGATTTCTTTATTTTTCCCCTACTTCTCTTTCACATGTTTCTCTCTTTGCTATATGAATTGTTCAAATTTTTTGAAATGAAATACCAAAATTGCATAATTAAATATGTGAACCAAAATCAAGGTTTAATAAAAAATATAGAATTAAAAGTGCCTTATTTAAACTTTTTATAAATAATTTGTACCAAATATAAATGAGTAAAATGTCAAATACCCCCTGAAATTTCAAAATTCGTCAAACACCCCCCTAAAATTTGGAAATAGGCAAATACCCCCATAAAATTGTAAAGTGTCAATCAAATTGCCCCTGTTTCGTTTACTCTATCTATTTTAATGGAAAAAGAGAGGAAAAGATGGATGCGACAAAAATTGATAAACAGTATGATGTTGCTACATAATTCCTAACTCAAACCCACAAATTAAAATATTATTATTAGATTGGACACTTTCATTCAAATTCCAACCCCTAAATTTTAAAGTTTACGAGAGTTTTAGTGATATTTAAGAGGAAAAAAAAAAGTGAATTGAATTGTAGATGCTCTAACCTGTATACACGTACCCATTTAATGAAGAGAATAGAAAGATCCAATAAATGAAAAGCAAAGGAAAAAATGAGTGAATGCAATGCAAAATGTGAAGCACAAGAACCTTATCTTTTACTACTAGCCAAGAAAGATCCATCATCTCCAACCTTAACCTTTTGTTTTTTTGTTAAACTCAATTTTCAGCTTCTTCTCCCTCACCTCTCTTCAGTATGGCCTCCACACTCAGTCTTCTAAAGCTTCCTATTCTTCCAACCATTAAGACACGCCAATCTTCAACCTTAAAACATGTTCCACTTCCATTAATATCTGCTAAATTGGATATTGTCCCCACCCCACAAAAACAGCAACTTTCATTAGATCATCAAAATATCAATGTTGTTCTCAAACACACTTCTCTTTCTCTCACAGCAATCACATTACCATTCTTATTAGATACCAAGGTAATCAAGGACACACAATCTTATTCTTTCATGTCATGCACATTCATCTGTACTTGTTTTCTGTCCATGATTGATAAGTGTTTTTCTTGTTGATGAAAATGTTAGGATGCACTTGCTGCTGGTGGAGAGTTTGGGATATTTGAAGGAAGAACATTTGCTCTCATACACCCCATTGTGTTGGGTGGTTTGTTCTTCTATACACTATATGCAGGCTATTTGGGGTGGCAATGGCGTCGAGTTAGGACTATTCAGAATGACATTAATGAACTCAAGAAACAAGTCAAACCTGCTCCAGTCACACCAGATGGTAAATCAGTGGAATCTTCACCGCCATCACCAGTTGAACTCCAAATTCAGAAACTTACTGAGGTATATATAGTAGTATGTAGTAGTACCCTTTATGCATTATTATTGCATGCTTCATAGGATGTAACAGTGTCATGTGATGGTTTTTCCAATTAAGAAATGGACCCGGATTTTTATCATTAGATCAGTAATTTAGCCTTTTGTGTGATTTTTTCTTCTTCAAATCTTAGTACAAGCTTTGTGATCTGTGGTAGTTTGATTAACCACTGGATGGGGCTATTCATCAAATGCTGAAATGAATTCTGAATCTGACGAGAACCTAATTTATTGGTAACTGATATTTAGGAGAGGAAAGAGCTTATCAAAGGTTCATATAGGGATAAGCACTTCAATGCAGGATCTATACTTCTAGGATTTGGTGTCTTTGAGGCTGTTGGTGGAGGATTGAACACATGGTTAAGGACAGGAAAGCTATTTCCCGGTCCACATTTATTTGCAGGAGCAGGTAAACACTAAATTTGCATTTCATTTAATGGAAAATACATAGGGTAAAAGCAGTTTTGTCAAATAGTATTGCAGCTATAGCATAGTGGAATTTTAATTAACTTCTATTGTTCCGTGCTACGTGATTTAGTACAAAACATTGTCAAATAGTGGTCATAACAATGCTATAGGAGTGTAGTGTGACAGAATTTTAACAAACTACTATTTTTCACGATCCGCAATTGGCAACATTAATTGGGGTAAAGATAAGAAATATATTCAAACTGACGAAGTTGGGAATCTTTGTAGCTTTCTGAGTCAAGGATTATATATGTGGTATAAAAAATTGATAACACGGGTAATTTTCCCCTACAGGTATTACGGTCTTATGGGCACTAGCCGCAGCTCTAGTACCACCAATGCAGAAAGGGAGTGAAACAGCCAGAAATCTACACATCGCGCTGAATACATTGAATGTTCTGCTCTTTGTGTGGCAGATTCCCACTGGACTTGATATTGTATTGAAAGTGTTTGAGTTTACAAAATGGCCTTGAATGTAAGATTCTCACGTGTAAGTTCCCAGGTATTTTACGTTCAATTTAGCATTCCGGCAACATCAATAAATGCAAATTTCGTCATTCTGCCTTTTCCTTTGGGCTTGTAACCTAATTATGTGTCAGTCAAGAATTGCATAATTGTATTACACCATTCTTTTGTATAATGTAGTATATAAAGATGTTCTTATGTTCAAATTATTACATAAAGGAATGAGTGCTAGCTCTTTGTCATTTGATAGGCATTTGTTTAGAACTTATGTTTGAACATTTCAAAAATTAAATTAAATCAAGCAAAGTCAATTATTCTAGGCTAAGACAAATGTACAACAAATGTAGCTCAAATTGAAAGCCCCTAAAACAAGTAAGCTATATGTTACAAATTTTGACTGCCATGTTAAAATCCATCAACCAGTAAATCATTAGCTGCAAGATGTTTGCTTAACAATTATTGATTTAAAAGCCAATGTAAAGGTGACATACCGTAAGCTAGTTTTAGTGTCGGTTGAGTTGAGAAATAGTGAATGAAAGTTCGGTCTTCCTTTGTCTCTCTCTTGTATGTGTGTGTGAGAGTTTGATGAGAAAGATATGTCTAATAAAACTACATATTTTGTGTGTAGGATGTGTTTTATGAATGAGGATTGGGTTGAGTAAGATGAGTATTAACCCAGACTCGTTTCCAACTATATATCAAATTATGAAATGAGATCTACTTTAACTTTCTTTTAGTTTTTTTCATGAAACAATGTTAGATACGGCCTTAATGACTTTGTTTAGGTTTGATGAAAGGGACACGATGGATCCGAGTTGAGTTCAATTATGGGGTGAGATGAATTGCAAGCATCCCCAGTCTTAAGGTTTGCATGTTGTTATGTACACTTGAGTAATACATATTGTATAAGAATCATCCAATTCCAACCTCATCTAATGTATGTAACTTGGAAGAAAGTATCTACAATCTTTCCTTCTTTACTTAGCTCTCTGTTGTAACCTTAGATATTTTCCCTTGATTGCAAACTTAGTGTTATGATCTCTGTTAATCCAAAGATAAAATTGCATCATGTATACTCATGGAATTCCTGAGTTTGTGGTATTCTAAATTTCTTTTCGTGGAAAGAAAATGCAAAAATGAAATTTGAAAGTTAAGAAGTGAGGTGTCTATATTGTTAATAGGAAAATGTTAGTACTATGTTAGTGTTTTGTCCATCGTCAAAGTTTGAGCCTCGGTCCTATAACTCCTTTAATCCTTAGTTAAAACTAGTTGAACTACTCAACCCCTGCGAGGTTCCAATTAAGATACACCATTGAAAAATGGTGTAGAAGTTCACAAAGCTAAAAAATCATTGAATATAGTTTAGTTATTGAATGAGCATCTCTAAATCTAATCATAAAACTTAATTCATGGTATTCTTAAATTTCATGTCATATTTAAGGAGATTAGCAATATTTCGGTTCAATGCTACATGAAAATTGAAAGGGAAATGCAAAAACTTCTTTGCATGGAGTTTGGATCCTCTGCTGCTTTACAGCCCCTAGAACAATAAAAATGAGGGCTTAATGAAGAAAAAATGGGGAGATTATGTAGTGAGATCGAGAGGGATAGAGAGACAACATAGGAAAAATGTAGAGATGATGTTGAAGAGAATCTTAAGTCCCTATGCTAGAATGATCTGAAGTCCCTTGCTAAGAATTTTGACAAGAAATAATTCACACGAAAACCGAGTGTATGCAGTTTATGTGTCCTCGACCACACTTGTACTTCAATGAATCGTCAACATGACTCTTCCTTTCCCTCTCATTGTCAATCATCAACTCCTCCATCTGATTATAGTTAAGATGAAATTTGTGTTGAAATCATTTCAATTTTATGTTAAACTATTAGTCGACTTTGTCTACGGACAGAATGATCATGTAAGAATTGTTTGTGAATAAATCCCATGTGTTGAGATGATGAGATTCCTTTATAGTAACCATCTGGGAAATATAAGCAGACTGAACAAGGCTAAGCTTATGAATAGTTAAGGTTGAGATTAATTGTATTTCTTTGATATATTATATATTTATGAAAATGTATAGTTGTTGATCTAAAAAGGGTATCAAAATTATGTGCAAGTGTAACTAATTGTGTGTGAATAAATTCTTGGTTCTTCAGCTTTAGTCCCATCCCAACCAATTATTAATTAAAAAATAAAATAAAAAAGATGCACCAGTACTCAACCAACCGTGACCAGTCTCTCAAGAACAAATTAATTAAAACCATATATGTCTTATCATTCATTAAAATATAAAAATGGAAGTAGAACTTTATAAACAAATTGCACTATCATCTGTATATGCACTATTGACCAACAAATTGATTCGAAAGAGAAAGAAATAAGGTCCCACCTGTGGATGTTTATGGATATGTTCTTTTCTTCTGTATCGCTGAAATAAGGATATATAGTTTGCACCGTTGTTGGGACCTCTTTTACGTACGTTAGAAGAAGGAAGGAAGGAAGTCCCATGAATGAAGCATCTTAAAAAGAAGGAAAGCATCACTACCTCATCAAGCAAAGTCAATAGGAAGACAAACATTAATTAATCATAATAAAACTATCACTAAGTTTGATCCTTAATCTTATATGAAAGTAACACACTATAAATTACAGTATTGCATAGACACCGTAGGTTACAAAACAAAATTCAACTTAAATTACTCCAATGGGTTGGAGTTTGATACCAATCTTACTTTGTGAGCTTGTGTCAGCTGGATGAAATGAAAGTGCCAATTGAATCTGATGCTTTTCCCATTTTCTTTATTTTTATACGCCTCATTTCCTATTCATTTTTTCTTTTTGTTTCAACCTGGGACAGCTTGTGTTTTAAACTCATCTTTGTTCTTTTCTCCTATCATGTATGTGAAAATACATCTATAAATATAACACACCCTCTGCCATATTTTTATGCGTTCATTTTTTTGTCTCCTCCATATTTTTTCTTAGCTTCTCTTCAAAATCTTCGACATTTCCAACAAACAAACACCATGGCTAACCCGCCCCCAGTTCGTCCATGGTTCCGCTTAACCTCCATTCGCCCTGCGCCTACACCTGCACCCGCTCCCGCACCTGCTCCAGCACCTACTCCCACACCTGCACCTGCTCCAGAGTCTCGCCCTATTATGGCTCTACCTACATTTAGGACCGCTTCGGCACCACCATCGCCTCATAATCAGACTCAGCCTCAAGAAAAGAAAACAGAAAACACACCTTCATCTCCACCTCATAGAGTAAATCATAATAATTCTTCAATGACATCTTCTCCTATTCAAAAGGCAACACATTATTCAAGTAGTTCTTCCCCAGAGAAAACTACTACCACCACTTCTCGTGTTCCGATTCCCACTCAGTCCCCAAAAACTATTAAACAAACTGTTCATAGCCCAATGCATTCTCCAAATGCCAAATCCACCTCTTCACCTCCCTCTCCTTTGACACTCCCACCTTCCCAATTCAAAACTCATGAAGAACAATCTAAGATACCAGTGGAGCCGGAGCCAAAAGCAGTGCTAGTTCAGAAAACCGTAGGCATGCCTAACCCGTGGCACAATGGCAATGGCACTGAACTGCACAGGGAGGCTCAACATCACAGCAATGGTGAATTCCATAGGGAGGCTAAAAATCACAGCAATTCTTCCGTTCATGGAAAACATATTATTGGCAAAGGAAGAGAAACCAGCAGGGAGAAAAAAAATTCAGATTCTGAGGACTCTGGCATGAGAGTGATAACAATTGCAGGGGAAAATAGAGGAGCTTATATGGAACTAATTCAATCCCAAAAGAAACACCAACCCAATTATCTTCACAAGAAAGGTAAGTCAAATAATATCAAAGTTGATGGCGGTGAATCAGAGAGTTCAAGTGCTGAGGAAGGAAAAATAAACAAGAAAGATAAGAATCACAAAGGGAGAACAAAATCTTCATTTCCAATGGCTGCTTACATGAACAGCAATGTACAGTGTGTCAATAACTCTCTACTGTATCACGCTTCTTGCTCCCATCACGATCCAGGAGTGCGCCTTTCTCTATCAAAAAAGCCATTTGGTGAAGGTTACCATGTGAAGGAACATGTTGATGGCCGCAATACTTGATTCGAAGATAGTTGATTTGGTTCTTTGTGTTTCTAGCTTATGGTATGGTGAATAAAGGTTGAAGATTCTCTCCACTGTCTTTGGTGGAAAATAAATGTATGGATGCATCATGCATGCATGACTTTGTCTTTAACCAGACCCTTCCTTAGTTTTCATATGAAAGATAGAAATTATGAATCTATCTATTACAAGAGGGGGATGTTGGTTTAATTTGTGTATGGTTGATAATTCATATAGTTATTTTATTGAGACAGTGATGTTTTGCAATAAATTTGTAACTCCTGTAATGTTGTTTGTTATAATTGAAAATTGTGTTTTGTTAAAGTTGATGTAATACTCAGATACCTTAGGACTTGAGCTTTTATTCCTTACCTGTTATTTTGAGCATATTACTCCCTCTGTCATTAATATAAGAAACAACCTATTTTCTAGATTCAGTTTAGCATCGACCTTTCATTTATCTCTTACAAAAACATGGGCTATTTATGCTTGGGTAGCTAGCCAGCAAAGGTTTTTTTTTTTAATTTAATTTTGGTGCCATGATGCAAGTAAACATAACAAAGGAAACAGGATGTCACAAACACAATGGTATATATGCTTGGGTAAGTGGTACTCCTATATAAGGATGGAATGAAGTTAAGTGGAATGAAATAGGATAACATCCAATTTTAAAGTATTATTATGCATCGATTCTTCGAACTCATTTTAGAAGTTCCACGATCTCTAGTGTTAAGAAGTCAAAAATGTTGTATGTAAATGATATAAAAACATGTTGATTACACTTTTTCATGTTTGTCCACTTTGCTTGAATCAGCTTTGAAGACCACATATCTCATAGTAAAACTCTCAGTCCTCGATCTCACAAGTGAAGAAACTTCAATCAAGTCCACACATGCATGTTTCTCTCATACCCATTCATAAACTCAACATTTGTTTGTCCACATACGTATTTTTCTTCACAAATACTCTTGCGCACCTAAAAACATCGAAAAAGGCATCTCTCAAAAAATTATGTCTATATTTAAAGTTCGAATAGAAATGGATAACATAACATTTAATTTATAGAGGTTTTAGTGGTCCAACTAAGACCAAACGGTCTAAAAACATAACATTTAATTTAAGCCAATATGAGATCAAACTGAAATCAAACCGGCAACAAGTTGAGTTGAGTGGCTACTTTTTTGAATCAATGTCGACTTCAGAGATTCTACTCCAAGAACTTGAATCACTCAAAGACCAAAAAACCATTGTTGAAGCTCAATTGGAAGATATTAATAATCTCCAAAAACACAATGGCTCTTCTTCACCTTACCCTACAAATGGATTAGAACCTCACATCATTCATAGATACAGCCACCACCTTGTTCTTCCTTCCTTTGGTGTTCAAGGTAAATTACAACAAGGGAAACTTTCTTTTTTTTAATTCAAAATTTCCATAATATTTATTTCATTCTCATGTTTGTGTGCAGGGCAAGCAAATCTGTTGAAGTCCTCAATTTTAGTTGTGGGGGCTGGAGGATTGGGTGCTCCTGCGTTGTTATATTTTGCAGCTTCCGGTGTTGGTAAAATATCACACTTTTCCTAATCATTCTTGTCTTAAATTCTATACTCTTGTTAAAGCTTACATTTTTAAAATTGTAATTAGGTAAATTGGGAATCGTTGATCATGACAAGGTTGAGCTGAATAATATGCATAGACAGGTATACTATTTTTTCTGAACTTGTGGCATGGCTACTGCAAGATGTACTTTGTGTATTGTATTGTATATATGTGTTGTGTAGCGGTGTTTGCACTTTTGTGAGTGCAAGTTATTGTTAACAGGTTTCTTTGTTTGCAACTTTGATCTATTCACTTCAACTCATTCATGCCGTGTTTCAGATTATACACACCGAAGCATGAAATCCGCTGCTGCTGCTTGTCGCTCGTATGTTGCTCTCTTTAATCTTTCCTACTATTCATCATGTTGAAACTTTGTATTACTATTTCTGGAACTAAGTTTTTGTGAATTTTTAGGGTCAACTCATCTATTGAAATCGTTGAACATGAAGAAGCTTTGCGGACTTCCGGTCTTAATTTTTCTCGAGGCCTGTTTACTTATATGCTTAATTTTTTTTCGTTTCACTTTTGAATATTACCGCTGAATCTGGTTTCATTTTTGTCGTGTGAATTTGCTAGATACGATATAATAGTAGATGCAACGGATAATGCTCCCACCCGGTATATGATCAGTGATTGCTGTGTGGTACTACGAAAGGTAATCTTAATAGATACTTGATTTTATCGCATAAATTTGAGGTATAATTATGGAAAATGTATGGTGCAGCTCACTGTCTACAACCACAATGGTGGTCCTTGCTTTGCTATCGATGCCTCTTTCCAACTCCTCCACCTCGAACAGCATGCCAAAGTTGCGCTGACGGAGGAGTACTAGGAGTAGGTATGCTCTCTTCTTTGGTAATAATGAAAGTATCCTCTGATCATCTTATCTTAAAGTACATTTAGAATGAAGAATCACAGTGTCAAGAGGTTGAGTAATAATGACAAGTGATTGCAACATAAAATCAGAGGTTAAAATCAGAGGATGGTCTATGCAATGTGAAGCTTGTGGAGAAAATGCAACATTTAATCAGCAGTACTTCCGAGAATTTGATTATGAGAACTTCACTCAGACTCCCTTGTGTGTGGTATGATTTCTTCCGTTTTGTAATTTTTGTATCTCATTTTCAAGTGGTGATCGCATATGAACGGTTCTAATTTGTAACATGTTTGAAGCATCTTATAACAAATATAATATTCTCTTTACTATCGCATAAATTAGCTTATCTTGTCATTTGACTAAAAAATAAGATTAGATTTAATAATCACAAAAATGTGTTTTTTTTTATTAACCCACTGGGAATGGCCCCCAATAAACTAGAGTTTGCCACAATATAATATACTCCGTATAAAATTTAAAAGAATAATTTTTTGCACTTTGAAGTTGAAAGGTGTTGTTGGTATATGTAAGAATTTTTCTTCAACTTAGCGGTTTTTGTTCCAAGCTACTCGGAACACATTCTCTCAACAATAGTATTGTTTTTCTTTTCTTTGCTTTGTGAGTTTGTGACACAGCAAATTCAATCAATCCATCAATGGGTTCAAATGCCAAAACTCATACTTTTGAGGAAATCTCCAAACACAACAACAAAAAAGATTGCTGGATTATTGTCAATGGAAAGGTTCCCTCTCTTTTTCATTATTATATTCTCTTTTCTGGGATTCATTATCATTATTATAATGTATGCTAAATGCTTCTTCAATTTCATCCTCTACATATATAGATATAGATCATTGCATCATTTGTTAACAATAAATCAAAATTATCAACTCTGCAATGCAATGCCAAATCCGCTGATTAAAATTTGGGACCAATTAACAATTACCTTATCCCACAATCTAGGTTTGAAAGCTTTTAATGTAACAGATTATGTACTTTTTATTCTTGATTTGTACCTATAGTATATAGACAACTACAAATAGGTGATTTCTGAATTGTGCAAGTGAGATTTGTTGCATCATTAGTGTTAATTATTGCGTATTATAAATTTGTAATTTGTAACACCGCTAATATAGTTGTCATCGTCAAACCAGTGGTGAAATTGATTTTATTCGTTCTTTAAATAATTGAAATCGATTTCATTCAACATTGTCTTTTTTTGGATTTGGAACAATTTCATCTTTTCTGATAAATGCGATATATAAAGAATTGATAATGAGTATTGAATGATCATATTTTCTGTCGTATATAGATAGAGTTAGTGCAGTGTTCCTGGAAATATTTGTGCCTCCATTCACTGCCTCCTTTGTTCATTCCTGTTCTTAAATCCTGCAATGTCTTCAATCGTGTCCAAGACACTGCCTGCTGTATAACCTCCTACAACCGTTAAGAATGATACTGCTACTCCTCTTTTCAATTACCTCTTTAGACAAAAATTTAACCTCACTTATACCTTGTAATTTGAATCATTCGCACGGACTAACAACTATGACATTGTTTCCATGTTTATTTACTATACCATCTTAGAGTGAAAAGGGGACCATTAATGGCTATACTGCAGCTTTTCGGGGTTATATTGTTATTAGGTATATCGGGTTGTGCAGATGCAGCTATCCTTAAGCACATTACGGAGAGATTTCTGATTAATAATCAACTAATAATTTTATTATTCCTTGTTAAACTCTATCAGAAGATTGGATGCAATGATAATAATAGTAAACAGCAGTATATATAAGTCATCCTTACCTTGTTTCCAAAATTTGAGAAATATGATACAAGTTCAAATTGAATTTTTAGCACAAAAAGCATACCACACCCATTTCCCTCCACAGTTAACATTCTAAACTGCAAACCTTTACGCCTCTTATGTCCATGCATTGCCCGGTCATGCTTAACATGTGTTCGGTTGTTGCATTGTAGGTGTATGATGTGACCCCATTTTTGGATGATCATCCAGGAGGCGACGAATCTTTAATTTCATCAACAGGTAATTGACTTCTCCTTGGTGGTTGGTTGATAATATGTTAATCTAGTGGCAAAAGAATTATAGCAATCTGTTTGGTTCGTAACATTAAAATCTTGTCTTTTTACAGGGAAGGATGCTACCGTTGATTTTGAAGACGTGGGTCACAGTGACTCTGCCATTGAAATGATGCATAAATACTTTATTGGGCATATCGACACATCCACCATGCCAACCGAAGTTAAACACAATCCGCCACCATCTAAACAAACACCCAAAGTTAGCGATCAATCATCAGGATTTGTTTCAAAGGCATTGCAATTCCTGTTGCCGTTACTCATATTGGCCATTGCATTTGCTATGCAGCACTATGGAAAAAAGAAACAAGTCAGCGACTCATAAAAACTGAACTTGAGGAAAACGTTATTTTGTGTATCAATCAAATTTGTTACTCTACCCAACTCCATGCAGGGCTCTTGATGTACTATGATGTCTTGCTAAACAATCATACTAGCTGTTCATTTAGACTCAATTGATTTTATATCTCATTTGAATATTTGGAAATATATTTTATTTAGATTATTGATTAATTTACAGATTATGCTAAACAGGCCGAGTCTGTTGCCTACGGTCTTGTTGTTTTGTTACAGATATCCCACCATTGATAATTGACGGTTAATTGGCCAAAAGATTATTTGAATCAAATGTATCCAAATTTTCTAGTAATGTTAAAGAACCACAATCATCCTCAACCAAGTTCTCAAGGTCAGTTTCATTTTTCAAACCAAGATATTCTACCTTTAAGCTACTGTCACGGGCCGGGGCAACAGCACAAATGTGATGCGATCTTTCTGCATTTTCTGATTCAACGCGATCTAACATCTTGTTGGGGATGATGGGATTGACACTATCTGAAACTAAAAATCCCTTGGGTATAACTAACTGGGTAGGTGAATAATAGGGTCATGTATTATGGGATATGTTTTTTTTGAATCAGCAAAAACTTTATTAAGGCATTCACTAGAACAAGGAGTACTAGTGAAGCAACCAAAGCACAAAAACAAGATCAGTTAAAGAACACGAGAAACAGAACAGCAGCACTGCTGGAACTCCACCTAAACCAAACTAAAAAAAGATCTTTACACAAAATAAGTAGCAAAACTACCTACACCAAAAGGCCAGTTCCAGAAGGAAACAGAAACAAACAGCTCCAAGATAAAAAACCTGGAACCTCATTAGCGTTGTAAGCAATCTCCGGGGTCCCATGTCCATTCATAGAATAAACAAGGAGACACTTTCATTCTAACTAAGCTCCATTTCCAGCTCATGACTTTAATCTCATCCACAATAACGTGTATGAGATATGTATGTATGTATTATGGGATATGTATGTATGTATTTATTAGATTTTTGAATTATGGGAGTTTATAACGTGTTAGTTTTGGGGTCTTCACCAAATATTGGATTTTTGATTTATTAGAATTGAAGTGTGAATGATTAATCTTACTTGGATTAGAAATGAGCTAAAACAAAAGATATACAATAGAGAGTTGAAATGGTATTAAACTCAGTTGGTATTCTATTCATGGAGTATGAACTCATCACTCATTGATAATTAATTCATGGAGTTTATATACCGTCTTTCTTGACTGACTATAGCTTGTTCTTTGTACCATCATCCTTTTGAGCTTACTCATTGACTCAATTGCCACCTACAACAGTCAGTCGGTCAGTCACAACCTGTTCATCTTTTTTTTAATGATTTTGAATATTATTTTATCTATCTATCTATGTAATTGTAAAATTTTAAAACATGACCTGTCTGTTACAAATAGTACGTAGTGTGTAGCCACCTTACATTCCTGTGGTCAAAACACAATATACCGCTACGTTGTCCCTTTCATTTTTCTCTCATGATGACATGGAACTCACTGGAAGGAAATGTACTTACTTCAATATTCATTCATTCCACGAGACTCACATGCTAGTTTAATATATATATATATTTGATGATATTTTGGAACAAGTCATACTAGCCATTAATATTTTCAATTATTATTTAACTTTGTCGAGTGATTTGACTTTTGACAATCAATAAATTCAATACTTGGCCACCACCTTATTTTATTTATTGGAATGGAACTTTCCCACTCTTATTCCTATCCATTTCTTATTCATTCTTAATCTTAATTATTATAAATACCCTCCTACCTCTTCCTTAGTATTCATATTCTTTCTTCTCAACCAAACCAACTTCTCTATCTTTTGTGTTTGCTTCCAAACTTATCATGTTAGGCAAAAGCTATAGACAAGTTCAGCAGCAGCAGCTCCATGGAAGAACAAAAGATATACCAAAAGGGTGCGTTGCAATAAAGGTGGGTCATGGAGAAGACCAACAAAGATTTATTGTACCACTCAATTACCTCAATCATCCACTCTTTGTTAGGCTTCTGAAAGAGGCAGAAGAAGAGTATGGTTTTTCTCAACAGGGTACTATAATCATCCCTTGTCAATTGGAAGAGTTTAAGGATATTCTTCAACACATGATTCATATTGATGATATTAATAAGTCCCTCCAACACCACCAACATCACCTCGTTGGCTGCTTCAGATCAGCTTGATCATATCTCTTTAAACAATTAGATTTTATTAGGCACTATCATTTTTGCATATATGTTTCTCTCTAGCTTCATGGATATATATATTAGTCTTGATGAACAAATGAAATTTCATCATGTCTGTATGAGGTACAAAATATGAACATAACTAGTCTCCAACATCAATTTTTCCCCAAATAATTGTCAACGCCTGTATGTAGCATACATAAAAATATATATAAATCTGATTTTTATTTCTTGTTGGAAGGGGTTGAATTTAGTAGTTTTATTTTTAAACTAAAAGTCCAAAAGAAAATTACACAGAACTTAAATGGAGAAAAGAGATTTCCAATAAATTAGGGTCTAACAAATAATACCAGTTTCCAAATTTTACAAGCACCATCCAATTGAGGCTAATTAAGAAACCGATTCTTTTAATAATCCTCCACCACTTATCAATACATTTGGGTCATAATTGAGTTTTGATGCATTTTTATGATTAAATTTTGGATTTATTGGGTTGTTTAGCGCTTCTCTTTGGGCCAACTTTTGTTCAGAACTCATTTACTGAATTAGGTTAATTATTTTCGCCTATATAAATAAGGCTTTAGCAGCCATACCTTGAGATCATTTTAGCTAAAATCCACATTTTTGGTGTCAAACTTAACGGTTATTGAATTTGCTTGAAAAAACTCATACAAAAATTGAATGTATATTCCAAGTAAATAAGAAAATTTACTTTAGGCTTAAATATCACATTTGTCCATGTATGTACGCGTTTTTCTTGTTTTAGTCCTGTATCGTTTTAAAAAAAACGTCCCTGAATTTGAAAAAAAAAATGATTTCATTGTTATTTTGCTTATATTTATTTTAAGGAAAATGTTAAACAGTGCTTTCGGGGCACTTGTTAAGCTTATTAATAAGGAAATTTCATATTGAAAGTTGTGCAGTCAACACATCGAAATTGTGAAAAGTTATTTTTTCAACACAAATTTTATTTTTTTATTTCCTTTTATAGTATGTTTAACAAGTGCCCCGAGGACACTGTTTAGCATGACATTTTTTTGTCAAAAAAAAAACAAGTTAGGCCGTTAGGGTATAAGTATAGTAACATTTTTGTAAAAGAAGAAAAAAAGAACATATCTCTAGTCAAAAAGAAAGTATCTATCTAACAATGAAAAATTGAAAATTAGAATAAAGAATAGAAATATCCTACGAGATATTCTTGTTTAGAAACTTCCTTTGGTAAAGAAGGGATGGGTTCTCGTTGAAGAAGGAACGCCAGTTTATGAATCATTTTTGTAAAGAGATGCGTTCCTTCCATTTGTTTTGACCAATTTGTAACTGTAACTGTGTTGTTTTAACATCTACATACACATAGATAGATAGATTCTCTTGTTTCAGAAAAGTCTTTGGTTTGGAAACACCGTACGTCCGTGTGTGTTCGGTCAATAAGACACGGTTATGTTTAATAGTAAATGACGTGATAAAATTATATAGAAGAGAAGTCACTAGTTTCCGTCTAGGGATTTGGATAATATGTTAGAGAATTTGAATTCGATCATCAGTTCTATTGTAAACAAAAAGAACAGGTGCACTTCCTCTGTCCCATAATATAAGCAAAAAAAATTAAATCCTAAACATTATTATTTTATTTTTATTATATTTATCAATAAAGTATATTTTTTGAAATATGGAATATATTTATAAGATAAGCTTTATTTTAATATATAAAAAATTACCCTTTTTTGAATTTGCTATTACAAAAATATACCATCTAATTTTTTAATTTAAAACAATTATATTATTATTATTTAATGAATTGACGAATGTTATTTAATAAATTGGGCAAGTATAATATGTTTTTTTATGCACATGTATTATATTGTTAAACCATTAAAAATGTGATTCCCTCTAAAAGAAATCGTTAAAAATGTGATAGTAATAAAATTTAGATATATAAAAAGGAAAAGAAAGACAATATTATGGAAGACTCTTGTTTTAGAATTTGACACGTGACTAATATATACAGTAATAATATAATAACAACAATAATCTTAAATTAAGAACTCAAAGGTAGAGAGAGACTCATATATGATCACCACATCTGTCCTTGATCGTACGGGAGTAAAGTGACATTGGAAAGGTCAAGGTTGTATCAGATTCTAAACCACCAACACATAGACATATTTGATTCACTCTAACCTTATAAAGTAAATATTCTCATTTTATATTATTCATCTAATCTATATTATAGACATTATACATTAATTATTTATAATTATACCAAAATCTAAAAATATATATATTTTTCCCAAAATCAGAAGAAATTTGACTTAACTTTTGTTTTGTTTTGATCAATATTTAGTGCAGCCACAAAAGATGGCTAAGATTATGAAAGTGATTCTAATCCAACGGTGGAGAGGCCAAGGTGAGTAAATCAGTGTCGACACAACACACAACACAGTTGTCATATATATCCCCATAAGTCCTTCGCGTTTGGAATGCATTTTCCTATGATTTTGTTTTTGTCTGAGATATGAGATCAACCATGTATTGTACTTTCTTACTCTTATCTCACACTCTTAAATTCATTTTGTTGTTTTCTTTTGAGGTTTTCTCTATAAACACTCATAAAACTTGTCTCTCTTTTTCATATTTTCTTTTGTTTGTGTTTTTTGTTGCAGAGAGATGGGAAGTGGTGAGAGAAGTGTTAGAGGGTTTCTTCTGCATGGGAAGAAGCAAGAGTTCAAAGATGTACCAAAAGGGTATCTTGCAATCAAGGTTGGTCAAGGAGAAGATCAACAGAGATTCGTGGTGCCAGTGATATACTTCAATCATCCACTTTTCATGCAACTTCTCAAAGAAGCAGAGGAAGAATATGGATTTGATCAGAAAGGAACCATAACCATTCCATGTCATGTTGAAGAGTTTAGAAACATTAGAGGTTTGATTGATAGAGAAAAGTCTCTTCATAACAACCATCATGTTAGATGCTTTGGCTTTTGAAACTAAACCATCATTTGGTTTGGTGTGGTGTGGTGCTCAAAATTCTTCTTACTTTTTTTCTTTGTTAGTTGAGTGGTGATGTTAGAGATTAAGATGATGGTGACGAAACAATGTTACATATTTTGCTAATTTTAATTTGTTCATTTCAATAAAAAAAAATAATGATGAAACAAAGCAAGAAAAAATAGATGCTTTTATTTTCCTTTTTTCTTTTCTGAAGAATTTGGTGCCATTGAATGGAAATGGAGTAATTAGTGCACTAACCCAATTTGGAAAAGGAAAGAATTGAAAAGAAGGAAATGACAATAATGTAGGGCCAAAACGGTTTCTATCTTTTGAGTCACTGAATTCAATTTACGTACGTAGTCTCTAGTCTATTATATCATCACCACAGTGCATACCAAACAAACACCTTCTTTCTATCCTTATTTTTGTAGGTGAATTATGGTGGGTGGAGTAACTAATCATGTGCAATATGTACAAATATGGGTTGTGTACATTCACATTCACAATTGTAATTGCGCACCGCGAGTTTCCGTCTAAACATTTGAACCAACTATTAAGAAAATCAAATTTGCACTGAAATATAGAATGTCTTTTCTTGATCGAATAGTCCAGATGTTGTGTGCAGTCACATTGCATACAATTCAAATCGTCGATTATGTACATGGTTAGGGTCAATTTTTTTAAAAATGTCCCTTGATGAAACATGAATATGATGTATCTACTCAATTTCAAGGCTTTGAGGATGGTGCAATGTTACTACAGTCTATATTTAACCAAACATAGCATTTCATCTTGACACCTCAACAACCACTTGAGATGATGTTGAATTGTGTTAATCACCAACATCTTTGCCATAAACCCCGCAATCAATCTTATCCTTCCACTAATATCAAAAAGCTTATCCGGTTGTTAATTGTTTGTTAACATATCACCAACATATTAATGCACTTATTTGTAAAAAAGAAAGTATTACTTTTTTTTATAAGTCTCGTAGTTTTAATTTTCCAGATGCCTGTTGTAAAAAACCATATTGATAGAAACTAATTTAATTTTGACTTGGCTGACATTCACAAACAAATGAATAAGCATGAACTCAAACCTATTGGAACACATTATCTGCAAAAGGTGGGGATTTTAAACATAAAATTTACTCAACATTGCTCATATTTGCCAACACATTCATTTTATACACATTCCACTTTTCGCAACCCCGAAAGATAAATAAAGAAAAAAAAATAATCTTTATAAAATCTATAAATAAACCTATAAATCTTTTTCTCCAAACTTTATGTGCCAAAGGACTCAAGACTAACGAGGTCTTGGAAGTGAACTCCGCATAGTCACGCCATGCAAAAATTTAGTATATCCAAGTAAACTAAGCTTTCCGTCAGTATGTCGTATCCAATCTCTGAGAACCGAATACGCCGAAGGACCAAGATTTAGCTCCTGCAGCCAAATTAACGATATATTTTTTAAAAAATAATAGAGCAGCATAACTGTATGTTCTAGACCTAGTCAAACCTGAAAATGGAGGCATACATTATTAGATTAGTAAGAGAAATTAATAATACTTACTCTTGCTAATTCTTCGATTGATATCACACGGTTTCCCTCAATCTCAAAATGCTCAAATGCAGTGCAGGCGATATCTTCCCACCTATCAAGAGCCTCCAATTGATATGTGCTAGTTGCAGCTGCACAAAATTCTTCAAAATCCATCTTTCTATAGGCAAGCAGCTCCATCTATAAAATTAACAGGCAGAAGTTTAGGGGATATAACTATGTAAGTAACTTGTTATGACTGAAAGACTAAGTTTACGATGAAACATGAATGATTTCCAATGAAATAAATGCTGCACTCAAAAATTTGTCCATACATACCGTGTGTATGATGTCAGGAACCCTTGATTCCCTCATCGCATCAGTCGCATGACGTGCAAGAGCCTGCAAAATTCAATATTAAAATAATTCATGATAATGAATGGTCAAAAGTGACATAAGAAATTACACAAAGTGATAGACACAAACTCTCAACACATGAAAAGCATAAACTCACATAGGTATGAACAGGGAGAAAAAATGTACATGCATAAATGAGCAAGTTGTGCTGATCGATTAAATGACAATCCTCTAACACACAAAAAACACAGAAAACTTTAACCTTTTATCCACTTAACAAGACCTGAAGTTTAACAGTGAAGCAGAAGATTACCATTTTAAAGTTGTCGAGGGAGACGTGCCCATCTCTATTTGGTTCCAACAATCTGAATTGCGCTCTAAGATACACCAACTGATCCTCTGTCAATGCTTTTGAAAGGGCCTGGATAAATTAAGTAAAAAGATGAGTAAGAAATAAGAATCAAGTACAGAAAATAAAAATAAAAAATCAACAATCCTCTAATTCCAAAATCACAAAATGAATGTGCGCAAATTATGGAGGTGGGGTCGGTTACATCTAAACAACGTCACAATATCTTGTCCTCAATCATCTTCGATAATGACAAACCATTTAAATCAAATTATTCTTCATGGTTTAACTATCGCTTCATTTCCCTCAACCTCTAACTAGTGGACTATCCCCCCATCTAACTACAATCCTAATTATAGCTGAAATATCAAATGGAAAATGAAAACAAAATTCCTAGAAAAAGTTTTCTGTTTTAATTTCATATTTTCACTTGTAATTAGATGTCACTTTATTTTTATTTTTGTTTCCTAGTTACAAATATCGTACAAAAAACAGTAAAAGCAAAAAAAATTCCACTGTTTCCGATACAAATATTGAAAAGAATAAAAAAATAAGTACTATTTTTGTAATTAACAGCAAAAGCAAGAAAAAAAAAATAGAATATTTTCCTAAACCAAGGATATCATTAACACCTCTATGTTCATATCAGTGTAAGCATATTCCAGGAAATGAAATAAATAATACCTTTACAGCGGCCCGTTTGAATGGTGTCGCGTGAAGATAAGACTTCACCAACTTATAAATTAATATATCTAAAGGAATAGGACGGCTTTCATCCCTCAACCAAGGGTGAGCTGCAATTAGACATGTTTGCATCAATTAGTTTTAAAATTGAACTTGCAATGACACAGTTACTACAACTATGACTATTCCTAATAGAACCAAGTGAGTAATATTGGGCTATCTACGATAACATAAAGACAGCGAGAATTTTTCATAATATTAATCTCTTCAGGCAGTAGGACTGAAGAGATTAGGAGCTGAGGCGTGAAACTCCACAAGTAACAAGATGGGTGTAATTATTGAATTTATAATAATATTATCAAAATGTTATTCTTTGACGTGACATTATACAACTGAGAATTTAATAATGATCAATAAGAAGCTTTATGCGGCATATAACACCGACGTTACTGGTCTAAATTGATGAGACAACTTACTTAGAGCTTGAGCAGCAGTCATTCTTTTCCTGTAATCCTTGTTTAGGAGCCTTTTAACAAAGTCCTTGCCCTCTGGAGACACAGATGGCCAAGGTAAATCATCAAAGTTAGGATCAGCTCTGAGAACTGTACGAAAGATTCCTGATTCTGTTCGTGCCCAGAATGGTCGACTTCCACATAATAAAATGTAGGTGATAACACCAATACTCCATATATCTGCTTCCACACTATAAGACCTGTGAAGGACCTCAGGTGCAACATAATATGCACTCCCAACAATGTCATTCAACCGTTCTTCTGTATATCAGCACGGACAAAGGAAAAAGATAAGTTTATCTATATCCACAAACATCTAATGAAGCATGCATGAAAAGAAGCAGCAGACAGAAGTCTTCATTAAAAGTAGATAGTTTTGTATGGAAAAAAATTGAGAATTGTTTTATTTATAACCTGGTCTAATGAAGTCAGACAGACCAAAATCAATAAGCTTCATATCAGCATCTTCACTTCTTGATGTGAAGAGAAAATTCTGTACAATTGAAACCGGACAAAGAATCATCGAAATTGCTTACATTCTCATCAAGGTATATTAAGCACACAAGATTAAAATGAGAACTAGATGTTACAAGTTGTTATGGAAAGATATAATGCACAAACCTCAGGTTTCAGGTCACGATGCACAACACCTTGAAGATGACAAAAGGCAGCTACACTTAGAATCTGCAAAACAATGACTTTTGCATCCTCTTCGGTATACCTTCCTCCCCTGGATGATAAGGATGATAAGAAAACATTTTTCAACCAGGCTAAAAGTGTATATTGCATTAAAAATCTCAGGAAAAAAAAAAAAACTCCTAGTATACAAGATTCCAAATAAAACCCTCTTTGAAAATCACAGTTATATCAGAAAAACTAACCTTGACAAAATTCGGTCAAGAAGCTCCCCACCTTCACACAATCTGATAAGAAAATAAAATCATGAACATCACTATATGAGGATACGACAAATAGAAGATACATATTCAACTAACTAAACACAAAGTATCCTCCATCAAATTCAAAATATATTTTGAGTAGACTTAAAAATGTTTTCTCCAGTATAAAAAAGGTGTGACTGAAACTAATGCAAAAATAAATAAAACTTAGAAACTGGAAATAAATCGCAAAGACTGACAAAAAGTGATGGGTAAGAGAAAAACAATGCACACTACGATACGTCCATTTAGTAAAAATATGTACAAATAAAACATAACAAAGATTCAGTTCTCTAGCAATCCTACAGAAAAGTCTCATTATAGATGATTATGAAACCAGATAAAATGACATACTCCATAACTATGTACACATTATTGGCATCCTCACAAGCATCGTGAAATTTGATAAGATGCTTATGGCCCGACAGAGCTTTCAATAGCTTCACCTCCCTACGAACATCTTCAATTGCTATTGCCGAGGTCATCTGCCAAATCAAGCATATTACATAAATATAGTTTATAAATCATGACTTCATGAATCTTATGATATGGTAGTAGTGATTACAGTTGCATATATCATAAGACTAATTAAGGCCCAAATAAAAGACCTGATTTAAGATATTCCCAAACATATGTCTCATAATGTACAAGATAAACATACTAGGTAAGTAATATTCTCAAACAATCTCTTTGAGGGGGCCAAAATAGGTAACTGAGGTTCTCAAACAGCATAAATTTCTTCATATTTTAATACAATTTGTGTCATATTATTGATAATGTTGGTTGTGGCGCGGTGGTAACAATTCTTTTGGAAACAAGGCGTAATGACACCTAGTTCGTTCGATTCCGGCAGAAGGCATTTCGCTATTTTTGGGAAAAACTTTAACAATGGATATTTAAAAAAGAATGTTCCTGCGGGAATCGATCCTGTGACCTGTTACACGCATGAATGAGCTTAACTACTGAGTCGCTGCTGATAGGGATAAAATACAGAAAACATGCAAATGACAAGTGTGTGTGTATATATATATATATATATATATATATTCCCAAAACGGTTCTAGATATTAACTGAAGATATTCAGAATGAGTAATATGCAAACGACAAAATAGCATATATGTACCGTTACACGCAAGAATGAGCTTAACTACTGTGTCTCTGCACATGGGGATAAAATAGACAGAAAACATGCAAACAACAAACCATATATTCCCCCAACGGTTCTAGAAATTAAATGAAAATATTCAGAAAATGAGTAATGTGTAAACGACAAAATAGCAGGTAAGTTTTGACTGTCAATAATACGTATATGTAAAATCAAATAAAAGACAAATTGTAAGAGAGTCTAGAAATTGCAAAAAGCTGAGGAATTGAAAAAACTGTTGCTTGATTTTGAAGTTCCACGTGTTGAGATAAAAAAAAAGGTCATATTCATTATTGAAAAAATGGTAAGTTTTGATTTAAATAGTCATTATTGTGAACTGATTGGAAAGTTGTCTAGCATCACCTTAAGAAATATCCTGCATGATTGGAGTTATGATGTTTGTAACCGATATATCGCACATGTATTCTAAAATTTATTTATTGATTTTGTCGGTTGTTGTCAATGCGTTAAATATCATGACATGAAGATTTATGGAGCATAGTATAATGAGTATGCTTCAGAAGTTTGTAACAGATATATGACGCGTGTATTCTAAAATATATTGATTGATTTTCTCGGTTTTTGTCGATGCGTTAAATATCATGAAAGGACAAAGATTTTTAGTGTAAAAAAGGGTCATTTTTTATTTCATCCGTGCATGTAAAAATGGTATATATTTTCATTATTGGTCCCTGTTAAAATTTTCTTCAATTCTACTATCTGCATTCAATAATTTATTAGTGTTTTTAGCTTCTCACTAGGGATTACAAACAAGCACATTACTTTTGTATTCTGAGAGACGGAAAGGAGAAACTTGTGCAAACATCATGGCATGAATTTTATTTTTCACCCTTTACAAGTGGATTTGTTTTTCACATGTTTCAAACCAGAGACCTTCTATTTGAGATTACTGTACACATTTTTTCCCCCACTATGGACCTAGTGTGGTGCCACTACATCAACCAACTCAAGTTGCTTAGCAAATCGAGACTGTTCAAGATTTTCTATTTATAACAAGATTTTCTATTTACCTAATCTGCACATTATTCTGACAGCTACAATATACACACTCAAGATTTTCGTAAATAAATATGCTTCCAAGAACGAAAAAACGACTCATAATTGCTTAGAGGCCAAGCCAGTTTTTCTGATGCACACTCATTATTCCATAAATCTCTGTCCTTAATGATATTTAAGGGATCGAAAACAACCGACAAAATCAATCAATATATTTTAGAATACATGTGCCGTATATCCGTTACAAACGTATGAAGCACGTTCATTATATTATGTTCAATAAATCTTTATGCCCATTAACTATATTTAACACATCGACAACAACCGACAAAATCAATAAATAAATTTTATAATACACGCGCGATAGATCAGTTACAAACATCAGAACTCCAACCATGCCGGAAATTTCTTAAGGTGATGCCAGACAACATTCCAATCAGTTCACAATTCAATTACCATTTAGAAACAGAATATTATAAGAATATGGCATAGGAAAACTACATGAAAAATAGCAATAGCCTAAGACTATCATAGATTCCTGAGATTGAACAGAGCAAAGACCAACACAAAAGGGCCAAAAAAGATCAACCTGAATTGTCTAAATGCCATCATAATCAAGTCCAAATAATCAATCAATTCATGAATATACATAATTGAAGACAAAAAAGAAAACCTAGTCAAGTTATCATTTTGTTAATCAAGTAAGATTAAGGTAGATAAATAAAATTGGGAAGAATTGGAATTGGATTAAGGGCATGTTTGTTTACCTTAGACTTGGAAATGATCTTAACAGCAACAGGTTGATCTTTGAGTTCACCCTTCTTGGCTCTAGCAGCACAAGTATGACCAAAATGCCCTCTCCCTACTTCTTTCCCCAATTCATACTTAGCTCCAAAATTCTTGCTATATCCAAAGCTCTTATCCAACGACTGTGAATCAGCTTCAACACCACTCTCCTCCGGTATTGGCCCTTCTTTCGGCTTCGCCTTCCCTAACCTCTTCGCTAGAGACTCCCTTATGTGCTTCGCCGGAGAAGGAGGCGGAAACGGCCGCCGGAAAAATCTTCTTGGCGTAGACGCCCTAGCTGGCGACGGACTCGGGTTCACTCCGTGAGGGTAAGGGCTAGGCCATGGACTAGCATGTGACGACCCCCGAGCTGGCGTATTCTTCACCGACGGAATCCCGTTTGCGGCGGATGGTAACGGAGTCCGATTACCATCTTCTGAGGTGGCAATTATGGTGGTTGTGTTTGGCTCACGGTCGTTATCGGCGCCGGGAACTGTTTTCCCGTAACACTGACCCATGGCGACGGAGAGCTTAGTTGTGTTTTGGATCAAACAGCGTACATTCCAGAAGATTCTACTCCGATCCGGTTATTTACCGGCAAAAGAGTGAGATCTGTTAAAGGAAAACGATAAAACAAGAGAATTTTGAGTCAGGTAGAGAGAGAGAGAGAGAGAGAGAGAGAGAGAGAAAGAGACAGAGACAGAAACACACACACACACACGAAGAACCAAACCAAAACAAAAACAAAAAAATGAAAAGTAAAAGCAGACAAGGTCTGGTCTCAGTGTTAGAAGTAACAAACAAACACAAAACAAAACATACTCTTTTCTACTGTGAATGAGTATGTTTATTAGGTAAGTGAATTAGAAACTATAAACAGCTTCGCGTCACAGTTTAAGTAAGTAAAACAGTGAGAACCGTTGATCTGTGCCGGTTAGCGTAATCTGGGCCGTTAGTTAGTTTCTACTTTTACGTTAGTGTTTTATTGCATTTGTTTCCGTTAATTGGTAATTAAGGGATTGTGGGCCATGGATGTGGGTGGGTTAATATTAATTAAATTAAAGAAGAGAGGGTTTAGGGTAGTGGGTGGAGCGGAGGGTAGTAGGGGATAAAAGTGGTTTCGCTAAAGACACGATTTGATGGAATCAGAGCTGACGAAGTTGCTGCAGTGATGACTAATAGTAATAATACAACAACAGAACACAGCCTTGTCCGAAGCTTCCAAAGAATCACGCCTTCTGTTCTGTGGGGGTAGTAGGACTTTGCTAATCTCTTTTTTGTGAGACATTGCTTCGTATCGACGGCTGAGATTACATTGTGTTCACTATTACTAGTAATAATCATGTTTTGTAGTTGCGTTTTTTTAAGATGACAAAAAAAAATGTTAAGGGTGTGTTTGGTTTGAGGAAAAAAAAAAAGGAGCAAATTATAGATGAGACTTATTATTCATGTTTTAAGGGTTTGTTTCTGAGTAATCCAATTATAGATCAACCTAGTGGCATCTAATCATATTATAAATTTATTTTTGTTGACTTGCATGGATGGATAATGGATAATATGGAGATAGCACAAAATAGATAGTGGCAAACTATTTTTATCATAATGTGTTGGCATTTGTAGATGTGAAAAAATAAGAGTATTTTTTAAGAGGATTTTCGGCGTCCTAACAATTCAACTTTTGTGATACTCAATATGTCTTTGGAGATTTTATAGATGCGAGCAAACTCATTTGGATACATGGGCTCATTAAAATGACATTGTTTTCATTGGTTGGAAGTAGTCTCAGGAATGATGATTCAATCTTAACTATGATGGCACTCATAGAAATTCAATTAATCTCTCGGGGTGTGGTAGACTCCTCCGCAACATCAACAATATATGTGTTGTGCTCCACGTTGAGATGTGGAGCATGTACATTGGAATAGATTTAGCTCAGAGACAAAGAATTATTCATCTTCAATTGAAAAGTGATTAAATAGCACTAATTGACATGGTCACGGAAGCTGCAAGGTTAACAGAATAATTTTGACTTTGCTCAGATGCATTCGCGATCTCAATAACTTGAATTGGCAAGTCCATATATTAACCATAGATGGTGAGAAGGATACATATTGCTGAGAAGGAAACATATTTGCTGAAATGTTAGCGAATTTCAATCTAACCTTGAACTTTTTTTATTTGCATATTTTTTTATACTCCTTCTCGAGAGCTATGAAGCCTCAATTTTAATGATATTTATGGTGCTTCCATGCTCGAAGTGTTCGTTTAGTTCATGTATATTTTGCTTATGGGGCTTTGTCACTCTTTTGTACAAAAAAGAAATATTTTTATTTTATTTTTTGACAAAATGTAGGAATATTTTTAAATTTAGTGTATTTTAACTTTTTTAAAACTAAATATTGGATTGCCCTTATGAGAAAATGTTAACAATTTTTAAAATAATGATGATTGTATTGTAAAAAAAATAACATCCAAACTTTTAAAAAATTAAATACACAATTTTAATGTTGTAAGTGTGCATGTTAGCATTTTTTTAAAAAAATAATTATAATATTTTTAAAAGCAGAAGTAATAAATAAAGAGATTATAGTATTTTTAAAAGCAAAGTTTAGACAAAAATAAATTAAAAAATAGTAAGAAAATTAATAAATAATGAGATTATTTTTTAAATTATTTGATAGATAGAAAGTAAAAAAAGGTAATACTTTTTTTTATCTCTCGTTGTTTAATTGAATAGAAAATGAGATAAAGGGGAATTTTTTTAATAATGACAAAAAGACATGGAATTTATTTTAATTGAGTCTGGTCATTTATTATATAAAGTAATCTTAAAAAATTTAATTAAAAATAACCATTAAAAGGTAAATTAATCTTAAAATTTAATTTAATTTATAAATTACCGATTTTTTACTTTTGTTAGAGGATTATCTGTTTCTATTTTAGAGTTGTTGAAGGATTATGCATAACTTTGAGAATCACTTTTTTTAACAAATTAAAAAATAAAAAAAATAAAATATAAATAGTAACTACTACTAACTGTGTGTCATCCAAAAAGGGATGCGTGTTGAACTGTTGATGACATTTGCCATCCTTTTCAAGATAAAATATTTTGAAAGATTTTATCTAATTATTAAATTTTATTTTTTACCAAAACAAAACCATTGGTGTTCGTTGATAGAGTATATCGAATAGTAACACAAATTTAATGTCGCTAAAAGCAAACTAGATGAATCTATATATAAAAAAACTCACAACACAATATAATAAAATTAAAGTGATCAAAATATATATATCTTTGAATATGTAACACTAAAGTTTAAATCATTGATTTAATATGTAATTGATTGAAGTCGGTCTTTGAATACGAACCAAAAGAACACTGCAACAAGAAAGAAAACAAACAACGTGCAGTCGCGCACCAAGAAAACGAACAACACGATGCCGCACCCAGACGTTAAAATCGCAAACAAACAATATAAAACACAAAAAAGAATAAAATATGAAGAGAAAAATAAACTTCTCTCTAAAAAACACTGACGCCGACTGTCATAATCTTTTGCCCATTATTAAGGTATCATCATAAAAATGTAATCATAAATTTCACATATCACGCGCTAATGAGTGACCGTGCAGGTAACAACGTTGCCTGGAGCGACATCGGTTCGATGGCAATGGAAGGGGCGAGGTGTGATGACGGGGAAGGAGTGAAGTGGCGGGTGATGTTGTTGAAGCGAGGAAGAAGCTCATGGAAGAAGAGATTTGTGTTGTTGAAGAAAAGGGAAAAAAAATACAAATGAACGACGTTTATGCATAAATGTTGTATTCATGCCCTAAAATATATGTTCAAATAACATTTTTGATGAAAAATAACAATAATGTTATTTGGACACAACATTTTAGATACAAATACAACACACATATATAAACACTCAAATACACACATTCACGAGGGCAACTCAATTGTGGTTTGGAGGCTACCCCATTTTTTTTTTTTGGTCAAGTAGTCTAGCCTTTGCTACCCCATTTTATTTAGCTGGTAAATTTCTTTATTAAAGACTTAATAGAAATAGTAAAGACAAAAAATTATTACTTGATAGATAAATTATTTCTTCTTATTTTGACACTTTCAGTCTTTATAGTAATTACACTAGAAGTTTAGTCAAATATGAAAATTGACAAAATAAAATTCATAAAATGATGTTTTATTTTATTTATTTGGATCCCTAGTTAAATTTGAGCTAGCTTTGCCCCCGCATACATTTATTATAGTGTTATTTTTCATTCTTTTCTTCCTCTCTCTTTCTCAAGCCTGAGCTCTCATCGGAAACAGGAAGGTGAAACTCGATGGCGATTGCAACGAAGAATGAGTCGGAGAAAATGAATGCTAGAGAATGACAATTCAATGATAGTGAGTAATGGACGAGCCAAAAAAGATGACGGTGATGGTGGTGGTAAAGACGCACAACGCGGTGATGAGAGAAAAGTAAATTTCGTTGTATTTGGACAAAAATTTCTCTCTTTTTAAAGTTAAAATGACAACATTACCCTTATGTCAATGATGGCGATTTCAGCAAGTGTACTGAATCGTGCAAGTAATATAATTAAAACGGTAAGACCGAGTGTCGAACTCAAGGATCGCGTTATATTGTCGAATTGTAATTTTTACTTAATTGATCAAAAGGTTTGAATTTTGATTTGTTTGCAATGATTAAATTAAAATAACTAAAATTTGATTGAAGATATATAATAATAATAAAAATATCAGGGATGAGTATTCTTTGGATTATGACATCTATATTATTAATTTAATTCTAATATTGAATTCATTCAAGATGTTGTTACCAATTTCCTAGATTACTTAACCCTAATCTCTTAGTGATTAAGCCTTTATTCTCAAGATAATCCCTAATCTCTTAGTGAATTTAAAATTAAGAATAAGCATATAATTATCAGAAATTATAATGGTTTCAAGGGTTCGCATCCATCTCTAGACTACGAAGGCAAAAATATGTAATCTCAAAGCATTCACAAATTCCACTCTCGTTTCAAATCATGAATCATAAATCAATTTAAAAGTGATCAAATAATAAAAAGCATTAAGAACGTAGATTACATAAACAACGTACTAGAATTCATTCAAAGAAACAACATCAAATCATAACATAAAGTTTTCATCCAAATTCAACTCATCTCTAACAATAGAGAATTTAGTTAAAATAGAATAATACTCCAATAATTGTCTGGTTAGGGAAAAATCAACACAAATCAAACTATTTTCTCTAGCTATTTTCTCTAACTATTGTCCGGTTTGAGAATAGTTGGTTAAAGGAGCCTGATTTAGAGGATGTGGTGGTTGAGGGTTGGGGGGAGAGAGAATCTGGAGGTGGTTGACCGAGTGACTAGATGTGCTAATAAGCTTCAAAGGTGGGGAAAAAAGAAAAAGGATAAGGTTTAAAGAGGAGATTGATGAATGTGTTAGGCGGATGAATGAGTTCCGAGGTAACTAGGATGAAGAGGGGAGTATGCACTATCAAGAGTTATCGGAGAGGCATGCCACTTTGCTGATACAAGAGGAGGGGTACTGGAAGCAAAGAGCTAAAATGCATTGGCTCCAAGAGGGGAATATGAACACTAGATCGATCCTTGATAATGCTCTTATTGCCACAGAAGTTATCCATGCTTTGAAGCGGAAGACCCAGGGTAGAAGAGGTGAGTTGACACTAAAGATTGATATTAGCAAGCCCTATGATAAGGTGGATTGGGGTTTCCTCCGCGGAGTTATGACTAAGATGGGGTTCATTGATGACTGGATTCAGTGGGTTATGATGTGTGTTAGTTCAGTCAACTATTAGGTGTTGATGAATTCTACCGAGTTGGCCCTATTTCGCCAGGTCGAGGTTTGCGACAGGGTGATCCATTATCTCCTTATTTATTTATTTTGGTAACAGAATGTTTAACTGCTCTCATTCACCATGCTGTTGGTAGGGGTGACCTTCATGGTGTGAGGATTTGTCGTGGTGCTCCAGAGGTCTCTCATCTTTTGTTTGCAGATGATTGTTTCTTATTTTGTAGGGCTAATGTAGTTGAGGTGAATGAACTCACGAGGATTTTACATACTTATGAAACAGTTTCAGGTCAGGAAGTTAACCTCGTTAAATCAGAAGTTTTTATCAGTCGGAATATGTCTCAGGCAGCTAAAGAAGATCTCTCTCGTATCCTTGGTCTCAAACTTGTATTGAGTACGGGTATATATCTTGGATTACTGTCCATGGTTGGCAGAAGTAAAAAAGTAATATTTTCCTACATCAAGGATCGTATTTGGAAAAGTATTAATTCCTGGAGAGGGCGTGCGCTGTCAAAGGCAGGCAAGGAAATAATGATAAAGTCGGTTCTGCAGGCAATACCCTCCTATGTAATTAGTATGTTTATTCTTCCTGCTTCACTTATTGATGATATTGAAAAAATGATAAATGTTTTTTGGTGGAGGGGCGGTAATACTAATAATAATAATAATAATAATAATAATAATAATAATAATAATAATAAAGGTATTCATTGGTTAGCATGTGAGAGACTTGCTTGCCCGAAAGCTCATGGAGGTTTAGGCTTTCGTAATTTTGAAGCTTTTAATAAGGCTATGGTTGCAAAAGAAGTTTGGAATATCGTCCAAAATCTGAACTCATTGGTAGCAAAATTAATTAAAGCCAGATATTTTCCACATTCCTCTTTATTTGAGGCTTCATTGGGATACAACCCCAGCTTTGCATGTCGTAGTATGTGGCAAGCTAGACAAATTCTTTCTCTTAGATGTAGGTGGCGGATTGGGAGTGGGGATAATATTCGTGTTATGCATGACCCTTGGTTGTGTGGGAGTGCTAATAGATGGGTGCCCTCGCCTCAACCAGCAGGTGTATATCAGTTATCTATCAGAGATTTGTTACACGAAAATTATAAAGCGTGGAATATAGCTAAGGTTCGAAACTTGTTTTCAAAAGATGTAGCGGAGAAGATTCTGGAAACACCACTTGTTAGCTCGGTCTGTGAGGATAAAGTGGTCTGGGAGGAGGAAAGAAATGAGTGTTATTCAGTGAAATCCGGGTATAAGTTAGCTATGTGTTACATAATAGGTAGCGACAAGTATCATGTTGTAGGAAATTGGAATGGTATTTGGAAAGCTCAAGCTCCGCACAAGACACATCATCTGCTTTGGTGCTTACGTAGAGGATGTCTCCCGACTCGTTCTCGATTGTTGGAAAGGCGAGTGAAATGTACTTTCAATTGTCTTGTGTGTGATGAGGAGATTGAGGATGACCTTCACATATTCTTTAGGTGTGCAGTAACCCAGGATAGTTGGAGTGCAGTTGGTCTGTCATCTGTCTTACATAATGCTACTACCAACAAACTAATGCTATGGATCGTATTTTCGCTGTTTGCAGCAATGAAAGTAGTGATACTGTTGGTAGAGTGACTATGTTACTCTGGTGCATTTGGCACAATCGTAATGATAAACTTTGGAATGATAATGTCCAGATGCCACGTCAAATTGGAAGATATGCTTTTGATGCTTGGAATGATTGGTACTCAGTACATAAGTTACAAAGTAATAATGTGAGCGGGACTACAAAAGCAGATTTGGTAAGGTGAGAGAAACCAGCTCTAGACTGGGTAAAATGTAACGTTGATGTTGCCTTTGTGTATGGATCTGGAAGGACCTCGGTGAGATTGTATTTTTGCGATAATAGTGGTCATTTCATGGCTGGTATGACACAGTGGCAGCAAACTGTGATTTCATCTGTAGAAGGAGAAACATTGACTTTACTTTTAACAATGGAAGAAGCTAGACATAGAGGACTGAATCGAGTTCAATTTGAAAGTGATTCGAAAGTTTTGATAGAGGCCATTCATATGAAGCGTAGAGGCAACTCTGAGTTTCTGTCAATTGTTCATGATATCCTTAGTCTTATGTCATCTTTTATAAACTTTGAGGTTAAGTTTGTTAGGAGGCAAGCGAATTTGGTTGCTCATACTCTTGCTAGGGCGGTCAATTCTTGGGCTAGCTTCCATAGATTTGAGAATATTCCCTTTTGTATTGAACATTTAGTTTTTAATGAAATGCAGTAAGTTTGTTTGATTCAAAAAAAAAAAAAAAAGTGAATTAAAATAAAGTCTAAAACTAATTGAAAAATTAAATAAAAATGACGAGCAATCAGTCAAATGTGTCCAATGATGTTTTTTTTAATGGCCAAATGGATATGTAGTCCTTTAAATTTTGAGTTTATATTAGATAGGTCCTTTAAGTTTTTTTGTTTTGTTTCAAATATGTCCTTTAAGTTTTTAAACCGTATTATCTAGGTCCTTCCGTTACCAAAAAAAAAAAATGTTTAAAGAAAACATAATCTAAGAGTTGTTATTCTTGTATTTATGTATCATCTAGGTCCTTCCACGTCATCAAGTTAACGATCACGTCATCTTTTTTTTTTTTTATAACGGAATATAACAGAAGACCTAGATGATACAAAACAAAACTTAAAGAACCTATCTGATACAATTGCAAAACTTAAAGGACCTACACATGCATTTGATCTTTTTTAATCAAACAAATTTAACGCATTTCATTAACTAGTAAACATTCGATACATAAGAGAATAATCATTTCACACTTCAGATGATGAACAACAAACCAATCATTCCACGCGTTATAAGCACTTTGCCCAACTTAATTTGATAAATTGAGACTATCATTACAAACTACATAATTTCGGTGATGCCAAATATTCTAAATATAAGCGTCGCAACTCTACCCATGGTGGTTTAAACCCATGATTTAGGGTACTTATGTTTGTGGTTTGGATCCGAAGTGACCCACCCACATATTTGAGCCGTATAAAGTTGGTTGAGTGGGCGAGAAAAGGGAAGGAGAGTGGAAGTGGAACCCAAACAACCTAAAGTAGTAAAGTGGTTAATCAGTTATACGGTACATACCCAAAATCTAACAATCAATCAAATCAACCAACCCTGGCTTCTTCTTCGGATATATGGAGACGCCTCTTCCCGGCGCGAAGAACCAATAGACGATTTGTTCCTCTTCCTCCATTCCCAATGTTGAACAACATCAATCTCTTTAAATTCTGTTCCGCTCTCAGAGTACTTGGCTACTTCATGATCCTCTTGTTCGCTGCTATTGTTGCCCTCTCTTACTACGCCGTCGTTTTCGTTACTTGGGGACCTCTCCTGTTTCCTTTCAGATTCTCATCTTCATCCTTCTCCGCCTTATTTATTCTCCTCCTCTTTCACACTCTCGTGAGTCATAACTCTCTCACATCTATTCAATTCAATTCGATTCAATTAATTCATATTTGACTGTTTTCTTCATTCATTCATTGCAGCTTGTTCTACTAACTTGGTCATACTTCATGGTCGTACTCAATGATCCAGGGTCTGTGCCTCTCAATTGGATACCACATCAACACCAACTTTCACAGCTACAGCTACAAGACCTACACCATCATCACCACCCCAATTTAAATCATGTTGCTGCTGTTCCTCAACCTTCTTCCAACCAATTTGACCAATTCGAGACAACGACAACACCAACACCACCCTCCGCCGGTTACTGTACTCGATGCCAAAACGCCAAGCCACCACGTTGCCATCATTGCTCTATCTGTATAACCCCTTTCTCCATTTTCATTTAAATCAATTAGGTTGTGCATCTCATTTTTCAAGCCACCTTAGTTAGTTACTACTTTAGCATTAATTAATTAATTTATGATGAAACATATTCATATAGGTCAAAGGTGTGTTCTTAAGATGGATCATCATTGTATTTGGGTCGTCAATTGTGTTGGGGCACGAAACTACAAGTATTTTCTCCTTTTCTTGGTAACTTTTCATGTTCTTCACTCGTATTATATTCTTTCTTTCTCTACCTCTTTAAATATTGTAGTAGGTATTTGTTTCTTTTTATGAGCTTGTTTGGATAAACAACTTATTGTGCAACTTATAGCGTACTGTATCCTGATAATCGCTTATGTATACAAGCTATTTCTAATTTTCTCTAACTAAAGTTCAAATGTTTTTGGTGTAAGCTATAAGCTATTTAAATAAGCTATCTTAGAGAGTTTATGAAAATAAGCTGAAAACAGCTTATCAACATGTCATAAGCAATTTTATTAAGTTCTCCTAAACAGTCTCACAAGTGCTTATGCGAGGAGATAAACTCAACTAAGCCAAATCTAAATAGACCCTTAATCAAGTGAAAATTCAATTGTCAATTCCTTAAGCCATCACTTCTGTGAATCTATTAACTGAAATAACAAGGGAAACATTTGTTTGTTGTTGGCAAGTGGATGTAACACTGAAATCTCAGTAAGAGTTTTTTGGATTTGCATCAGTATAGTACAACTGCTATATCAGTATACATTGATATCCTTTACTACCATGTACAGAAAGTATAAGCAATGCTGTTAGAAGAAATTAAATGACTTGCTATTTCTAGTGTACTGTACCTAACTTTCTTTTTTCTCCTCCACCATTTGTAGCTGTATACATTCCTCGAGACAACACTGGATTGCTTAGCTCTGATCCCTAGTTTTTTCAGATTCTTTGGCGGAGCCAAGACTCATAAATTGTCTCCTGGGGGCTTTTCTGCAATTTGTTTGGCTTCTAGTAAGTAAAAGTAGTCCTATTGTATATACCAAGTTAGCGAGTTACTCTGACTAGCTTTTTATTGCATTGTCGTGACTATTATTGCTCCTTACAGATTGCTTGCCTTGATGCAGTTCTCAATTTAGCCTTTGCACTGAGTCTTCTCTGTTTCGTAGTTATGCATTTATCTCTTCTGTTAAGCAACACAACTTCAGTAGAGGTAATCAATGCAATGCTATTTTTTTATTTACCCTATTTAAAATTGGTTAGTGCTCATGCCATTGTTTATGCACCAATATCCTCAAATTGTGTCTGAGACCCATTATATTCCTGTTCTCTTGACATAGCAATCATGCCAGTCTATTTTAAGCTTTTACAACAGAATCATAAAAACTGTTTTGTCATCTTTGATTAGGACACACAGGGGTTAAGTATTTGGGTGCTATTTTTCGTTTCACTTAGTTATTTGTTCAACTATCCATTTGTTGTTTTTGTCAAAAAAAAAAAAAAAACTATCCATTTGTTGTTGTCTCGTTGGCATTTACAAAAGCCTGGTACACTAACTACCAGGTAATTTAAAAAAATTGGTATTATTTTCAGAAAACTAAGATATCAGCCTTGTAGTATGTTCTCAATTATTCTTCCTGCAGCTTAGTGCTTTCTTTTATCTAAAGAGATTATTTGGGAAAATGATGTATTAGGTTCATGAAAAGAAAAAAGGAGTCAGGTGGAGGTACGACTTGGGAAGGAAGAAAAATTTTGAGCAGGTAATATCGAATATCAAGTAGTCTAAGATTATACAAAACAATGGTGGAACAGCAAAGTAAAATTGTTTAACTATTTATTATAAATATTTGAGTTAAAACTTAAAAAGGTTAAAAAAAATAAATATTTTATTTTAAATTTATCTGTTTCAAGTGTATGAACACTAAACAAGGAAGTGAGAAGTATTCTAACAATTTGTTTCAAGAGCTACTTTGTGAGTTTCATTTCCATGATTTAAGTTATAGGAAACAAGAGTAATGTTATAATGTTCAATTCCTATTTTTACAAATTTCACGTTCTTATAAGCTGCAAGATTACCGCGTTTCAGAGGTTTCTAAAACCAATAGAAAGGGAAAAGAGAGAGGGAGATAGAGAATGAATGAGATAATCTAAAAGTATAAAGATGCTATTCCATGCACCTTTCTGACCTGTCCTCCCCTCAACCAAAATCTTCATCCTCTTGTAGCAGGAATTTTATTACTGAAGGAAGGATCTCTAGCCATTTCTTATAAATCAGGACTAAAAAAACAAAAGGAAAGAGATTGAAGACGGGTGGAACAAAAGTGGATGTAAGAACTTTTCCTATGTCCCCAAGGGTTAGGATCCTGTCCATTTCTCAAAAGAAATGGAGGGCTCTATTTGGAGAAAGAACGAAAAGTAGATAGCATTACATATTTTTCATCATTTAATTTTTTCTTAAAATTTCTTCATATCTTTCTCTCCCAAAAGTCATCTATTTCTTTTGAGAAATAGAGAGAATCCTAATCCCCTTCCAGCCACTTTCTCAGCAGGGCTGGACAAAGACATGTGGACTGACCCGAACCTGAATTACCTGATAGCAGATGCAAGTGCGTGGGCGTGTAATATCAGGTTCAAGGGTCATTTGGTTGAAAAATTAGTTTTAGATAAATTAAGTCTGGCGGGTTTGGTTGTTTTAACAAAATTTGGTCAGTGAGCTAACCCGTACAACATAAGGTTGCAAATAGTGGCAAGTTGTAGACAGAGATTGCATGAGTTGGAGACTGAGAGATTACAGTAGATGACGGTCGTAGACTGTGTAGGCAATGGTGAGAGTAGGAAATACTAAGATGGGCGGAGACAGTGTCTTTTAACCACAATGTTGTTCAGAATTGCAGAACCCTCTTTCTCTAGATTAGGGATGCTTGGAGAAGATAAAGTTGGAAACTGTTGTCGGCTTTGACCTAGTATCGGGCCAGCCAGACCAACAGTAACAGAGCCTAGACTTGTAGGCTGTTGTCATTATAGGCCCAAAAATGAAAAAATAATGGGCCCAAAAACAAACTCAACCCAATCTTGACACAAGCTGTAATTATTGTCACTCACCAAAACCGATGACCCCACTACTTGCCCAACTCAAAAGGCCTGTTAGACCTGATTGGGTCCTAAATATCTCTTTTGGTATGGGTCAGATTGACCGCTTTGGACTTGAACTTGCTCATTGTCCATCCTGACTTCTCTGTGACCAAAACCTAGTTTTAACTTTTAATGATGTTAATGTTATATTTTTAATGCAATGTTGCAATTTAACACAAGTTTTTCACTGAGGAATCATCTTCATAAAAAGATCCTGTAATAATAGTCTCATGATCTTTTATTAAACTAATAGATTATATTGATCATTTAAGAATAATCTTACTTATGCGATGAATGTTGTAAGCGTTTATTGAAAAGTAAAGTAATCGTAACCACATGATCTCCAATTAAACTAATAGCTTGTGAATGTAGTCATTCACTTATGTGGTTTTCTGAAATCTATTTGACCTCTTTTTATAGGTTTTTGGCACAAAAAAGGCCCTATGGTTGCTTCCATTGTTTTCAGAAGAGGATTTAGACAACATACCTGCACTAAGGGGCATTGAGTTCCCAATACGTTCAGATGATGATGTATGAAGACCAGGGAGCTTGTGAGTTATAGGTTTGAACTTACAATTTTTTATATAAAAAAAAGATATACCATTTTCTTCTTACTTAATACTGGTTTAACATAGGGCATGAAAATACTACATTGTGCTTGGTCATATATCATTTGTTTGCAATGAAAGAATGGTATGGTAGATTCATGTATGTATGTAATCTTATATTCGATTTGTATTGATTATTCTTATATTCAGTTTTAAGAATCTTCCATCTGAAGGGGATATAATGTAGATTTGCTTTTGTATGTGGAATTAATTGATTAGAGGGGAACTTTCACTTTTACCAGTCAATACATTATTAATTTGACTTCTATGTTTTGCCGAGTGATATATCATTAGGAACTTGGACTTGTGTATTAGAGTTAGTTCAAATATTAGATTTGTGAAGGAAATGGGGAGCCCAAAATTTGAATGGGAGAGATGGAACTGTTGATGAAAAAGGGGAAGAATAAACCAGCATCAAGTAATTCAAGAAATTTGTTTTGTTGTTCAATTCTTTATGATGGTCAGTTCTTATCACTCAACTACTTTTCCATTCAATTCAAGCAACAAGATGCACAAAATGAAAAGGAGGATGGATTCTCTCCGTTTTTATTTGGTAATTCGTTAATATTTAATGAATGGAAACTCTTGCTTTTCGTTAGAGAAATATAATGGATTACTAGTCGTGTTATTAAGGCAGAAGCCATACTGGTGAGATTAGATTCAGTTTAAGAACAATTAATTGCCGAAACTGGCATGTACAGTTTAGTTTACCTGGTTTGTGCAGGGTGGAGGCTTGTTTTCTACTTCTATACGCATTAAAGAATTGAAAATGACAATTGTATTGGATTCAATTTTGGATTTGATTTTTAAAATGGTTTCAATTCAAGCTAAACTTATATACATATAATTTATTTTCTAAATATATCAAACTACTGTTACTTGCAATTTTTATGTATTCATAAAAAATACTGTATGAGAAGTGAATAAATAGCTTGATGGAACGCAACGTAGATGATTTCCAGTTTCCTAATGACTGAAAACAAAGCAAAATGGAACCTCCTATTTTATTATCATGCAATGAATGAGGTGTAGAAGGCTTGAAACCACAAATTAGTATTGAAAAAAGAAATAGTATGACTTTCTAGAAATCTTCCAAAATGGAACGCAACGTGACGCCATCTCTTGGAAATAAATAGAGATTTGAAGGAGTGGTTGGAGAATTTTGTGCATTATGAAAGCTACCATAAGTTCGTTCAAAAAAGACTTTGTGAATTGGCATCACGTGTCTAGTCAATTCTCAAATCCAATTGTTTAAAATGATCTGGGGAAGGCAACATCTATAACTTGCCTATCCCTGCATTCCCATGCATATAATTCACCTTACCAATGCTTATCTTAATTCTTAAATCACATATTTGGCCACGGTTATCAACTGCCCCGGTTATGTTCTAAAACACATACTAATATTTACTACCACTTGTATTTGATTTTAATAAAACAAGTATATTTGCTTTCAATAAAACAAGAAATGGAATCAATATTAAAGTTAACCAATACTGAAAAAATCTTCAATTAATCCAAATAAAGAAACTATCATAAGATTACTGGAATTCAGTTTGATCAATGTTCAATGACCCATTCATATCCATCCATACATGAAAAACAATCTCTATTTGCACAAGTCAAAACCAGAAAACATGAAGGCTATATTAGAAGCATGAGAATGAACAAAAAGAACTTATACATGCCAAGATCATTACTTTGGCTCAGAAAGTGAATCATTCACTTCTTTATCGCTTTTGGAAATACACAGGTCAGGAACAATTATTGAGAGCACAACAATGATAGGAGTGAGGAAGAGAACAAAGCCAAAGGGCACCATCCAAAGTTGCCTATTTGTTGGATGGTATTTGTGTAGCCACCATCCAAGAACACAGCCTCCAACTATGCTTATAAACAATGATGTGACTAAAATGAGCAAGTATGGAAGCTTTGTAAACCACTTACTTTTCTTGTTGTCTCCTTCATTTGTTCCCATATCAAATTGCATCCCTTAGAAAAGAAAGAAGAGGCTAGCTTGCCCTGAAATTGAAAACTAACAAATAGTACTTGTTTTCCATTTTGCTTAAAATAAGGGGCATGAGAAAATTGCCATATATAGGATTATTAAGAACACAAGTAAACTTGGCTACGGCTGCTAGAAAAGTAGTAGTAATTTGCAAATAAGGGGCGTGGAATATGATTTGAGCATAGTTAGTCTACACGTTGAAAATGATGGAATGTGAAACAAGAGGGGGATACAAACAAGAGCATCCAATAAGAATATGACTTCACTTCTTATATACTAAATCATTTTTGTTCATTTCACACATATCAAAAAATATTATAAATAGAAGATAGAGAATATTAATTTCTTCAAATTATCCTTATCATCTATTTAATATATTTTTTACTATCATAATATTTTTTTGGTAAGCAAGCTAAAAAGGAAAAGAAAAAAAGAAGAATTATTCACGAAGAAATAAGTGTGGGACGTTATTCAAGTATAAAATATTAATTTTCTAACATGCATCTTTATCTACAACATACCAGTTTTAATATTGCTAACTACGGTATGCATATGCAAATGAAAGAGCAATTTTGTCAATTTACATAGCTTTAAAGAATATCAACGCGTCCTCCTCCAAACAAGATCAACACTAAAGGTGCAACAAAGAGGGTACGTTATTGTCAGGATGAACACTCTACTAAGCGTCAAATTTTTTTTTAGCTTATGGACTCTTTGCACCCGGACACATCTGTGTCGCAGTCATAAGGCGAAAGTCAAAAGAGTGTGCGGAAAATAAATCAATCTCTTAATCTTGCTTCAGTTGCTCCTTATAGGGGTGAATGTATAAATGGAAGGGTACGGAGTAAATTTTCCAAAAATAATATCTATTCATAAACTAAGCCCACACAAAAACGGAAAGGAAGGCCCAACAAGATAAGAGGCCCTAATCGACTAATCGTCCAATATGATTTGTGAGTTTTTTTTTCTAACCACAATATGATTTGTGATTTACATTTCAGCTTGAATTTTTTTCTTTCATAGATGAAAAATAAGGAAAATATGATTTGTGTTGATATACAATTATTTTTTAGAGTTCCTTTGTTTATTACAGATTAGAAAAATAATGATTTTAATATTTAATAATTTAGAGATCTTATAGAAAAGTAAAATTTATTTTCTATTTGTTTAATGAAATAAAAGCCACTTATTTTGATAAAATAATTTTTTTTTGGTTGGTGATAAAATAATTTTTAGTTTATTTAAATACAACGTGCAAAATTGATTGTTTTATTACAATATAAAATTAACTTTTTAACACTTGTTTTCTCTTTTCTTTAAAAAAAAAAAAGTATTATCTGAGAAGCTACTCTTAATGGCTTCTGGTTTGGAATTGTTTTCTTATTATTTATAGATTATGATTTTTTTGAAAATTTGTAACAAATAAATGCAAAACTTTTAAAAGTGGTTATTTTTATTAAAAAAGGTGATTTTTTTCTTAAAGAATTTTTAACAATCAGGCTCTTAATTTGATTTAGCTTATGCTTAGGATTAATTCGAGCATGGCCTGCTTAAACTAGTCCAAGGCTCTTTTGGTAAAGTCAACTCATTAGCTTCTTCTTTTTTTTTGACAAAAACCCATATAAAATGGTATGCTCTTAGAATGGCTTGGTAGTATTTCTGTTTTTACAATTTTTGATTATATTTTTACGAGGGTATTTCTCTTATGTAACCAAAAAAATTATAATTTTCGAGTGTATAACATTTTTTGACATGCTACTTCTAGCATTTGAGTTTACATATGTGTCATATTCTCTCATATCTTTGTTATTTTAACTTTTTTTTAATATTCTTATGTCATTTTATATTTGGGAAAACCGTCATTTCGGTCCCTCAATGTATAACTGGCTGTCATTTTAGTCTCTGACTCTGCAATCCATTAGTCACTTTGGTCTCTGACATTAAAATTGTCCGTTTACTTTACAAAAAGCTTATGTGTAATTTTTTGGAGACATGTGGCACGCTGAGTAGACATTAGTTGGACAAATGGCTGATGATATGGTCAAGGACTAAAATGACAATACTTTTTTTTCCCTTCATCTTCCTCTCGTTCTTCTTCGAACACCCATACATAAATCACTCTCCCTCCCTCACCCTTACAAGTTACGGACTTCATTCTTCCTCTATCTCTCTTTGTAAAATGCACCAAACAAGATCTTGACATTGCAACCAAACTCCATTTTCATTATTACAAAACTTCATTTTCTTCATTGTTACAACAACAAAGTCCCTCTTTGTCCTTCTCACTACATGTTTCACGGATTTGAAAGGTCTTCATCCTATTTCTAAGAGTTTTGTTGCCTCAAATCTCGAGATCTTCATCCTTACCACAATTTTTGAGTTCTACAATTTCTGAATTTTATGAAGAAGTTGAAGAAGAATGAAAGGAAGAAGATGAAGAAATGAAAAAGAGAAGAAAAAATATGTACCGTCATTTTGGTCCCTGACCATATCATCAACCACTTGTCAATCTAATGCCTACTCACCGTGCCATGTGTTCCCAAAAAAATGACACATTGACGTTTTTGTAAAGTTAACGGTCAATTTTAACCTCAGGTACCAAAGTGACTAACGGATTGCAGAGTCGGAGACTTTTTTTATGTTTTCTTCGGTCAGAGACTAAAATGACAGCGAGTTACACATTGAGGAACTGAAATGATTGTTTCCCCTTTTATATTTACTTCGAGAGGTAATTTAATAAACTCAAAATTCAATCGACTAATTTATTCTCTATTAGCTACATGCTATCGGTTAACCTATATGTGGTTTGTTACTTATCATATATTCACTGTTGTAGTTGAGCATCCATCTTGGTTAGTTTATTTATGTAATTTTTGGTGAATAATAACTTGAAAAATATTAAAACAGGCAACAGACATTAACAAAATAAATACTACTTTTTTTTTTTGACAAGACAAAAAAAATACTACTAAACAAATGATTAATGTAGTAATTATAAACTTAATAAATTTAAAAAAAAAAATTGAAAGCAACCAAAAGGCCCCATGATTTGAATTGTTTTTGACAATAAGGAGTAAGGACCCCATGATTATGTACGCCATTATCATGAATTGATTGAATCAGTTTCTAGTTGAAGTAGTTATAAATAATGCTTATGGTTATGGATCAAACTCTCTCAAATGATACACAAAATCTTTAATATCACTTGCTAACTGAACACATTAATCTAATATCGTATTGTTATGTATTTCCACTGTTTTGAGGGACCATTATCAATTTGCACAGTTCAAAGGGTCCTACTCCTACACGTAGTGGAGGAATCAATACAGAATCCTCCAGCATAAGTTATTTTGATCCATTTTCTGAGATGAGTTTACAACACTAGCTCTATTTCATTTGGAAAATGTTCATTCAACTGTCACACTCTGGTCCCAATTCCTTGTAATATTTTCATGGCCTTAATTTCATTTCCAAAGCTTGCAGTTAAGACAGCTTAAGTTAAAGTTCTTTCATAGTTCATAAAGTGTGAGTGGAAAATCTAATATGAAAACTATCATGAAAAATAAACACACACATATTTTAGGGAATTTCACTCATAGCATATTTGGTAAACCAAGGTTTGGTCAATAATTTGACTGATGTTGCACATTACTAGAAGTAGAACACAGTGGAAACAAAAAGCACAATTAATTGATTTTAAGTGATAAGAAATTTGAACTCCTTAAATAGATAGTTAACAGTTCGACAATTTGAGCACCTTAAATAAGGTTGTTGGTTGTTTCGAGTCACACTATAAACAAGTTCAATCACTTTATGACCTGGTTGATTTGAATCAAGGTATAGCCTGATTCAAATCATGATGTCATATGATTCGATTATAGCAAAATGGTTAGAAAGTTGGTTCGTTTTTTCTTATGCAAAAGTAGAATTGAAAAATCAGATTTTTACAAGAACTATAATAAGGGATCACGAACCAAACCCAAAATTTGTAACTTTCCTGTTGAATGATTTGGATTGATCAACACATTGTAATTGCCAAAATTTCATATTTTATAATATTATTTAAATTTTTAGTCCAGTTATTGTGTTTTTACAAAAAAAAGAAAGTATAGTTATTGTAGTCAATTTTTTAAAAGAAGAATGATAGTGTATTTGTAGGGACTAAAAATACCCATAGTAGCTCATTAATTTTTGGCCTTATGTAATCATCGATTCATGGATCCTTTCTGGAGTGTATACAAAATAAATTATTGAGTAGATAATATTACGTAATACGTATATAAAATAGGGTATACTAAACATTAAACATTGTGTTCTGGATACACCAAATAGTTTCACATCGCTTGGTACTCGAGGCAAGGGTAGTTTATATACAACATCCACACCTTCCAAACCACCGAGGCGCCTTTTCTACAAAGGACAAAACCGTGACGGGTTAACCCCAAAGCGGACAATATTTCAGAGATGTGGACTTGAGTTCGAATCTGAACACATTGTTTCTAAGAAAATGGTTAAAGAAACAAAAATGAAAATAAAGGAAAAGTTTTAAAGTAAAAAAAAATTTTAGAATTCTAAAGTTCTAAACATTTTCCCCGAACATTATTTAACAATTCCCTACAAAATAAATAATTTATTCCTCCATCCACACTCTATCCGTTGACCAATGACAGCAAATAAGTGTATCCATTCCATTCCAGTGTTGTGAAGTCAACGAAATTAGTAAAAAAATTGAGAAGAGTTGAAGGAGGTCGGTGAGCTATTGCTACAAACAACAGCTTATTATGTAATGAATCAACATTACTACTATCTGTAATGTAAGAATAAGAAACCCATTGACATTTGTATGTAATAATAATAATAATGCTAGTGCTATCGTGTTTGGGGGGACTCACTTTGTCTCTAATAATGTAGCATGTAATTCACGTGTTGTTACTTATAATAATCGATTTAAATCATCACAATTTTATATCTTTACAATTAATCGGCAATGTAATTTTAATTTGTTGGCCTAAATCCGATTGCATATAAGTTTAGTCAGAATAGTCAAATATTATCTAATTCCACCAAACTGGCCCCCGCATTTCTGGCTTCAGCCCAACTAACTATTCATAATTTAGATCAGCTACTTACAATTCATAATACTGTTTTCTTTCGTTTTCTATATCCAAATTGCTTTATCAAAATTTAAATGTATTGCTAACTTTTTAAGGAAGAGATTAAATTGCCATTACAAAAACAAAATATATTACTTTTTCTTTGTCCAGACAAAATACGGTCAACTAAATATCCAAAGAAATTAACGATACTCAAGTTAGAAATTGAACACAAAATCTTCATTAAGTTAGAAGAGACTGCACACCATCTCATCTAAATACTCTTGGGTAGACATTATATTTTTTTAGATACTAAATACATTTGAATTTCGGTCTCACCATATTATATATTATATGAAATACTCGTACGAACTGAATTATGTTGGCAAAGAGATTATGTACATTTATTTTGTTAATTGCAAATCATAAGTATTTGGTTATCTTATGAGTGGATTGTTGAACTTAATTATCATATTTATTGTCCAACTTATAAAATTGGGGTTGAGTGAGTATGTAAAAGAAAAATGTGAACATACCATACATTACAATACCATTAAATGGTCCTTGATGACCAGCCAACAACAACCAACGCCCTTCTCATCAATTTTCCATTCCACCCATCTATCTCCCTTTAGTCTTGCTAACTGCTACACGACACCCACAATTTTGGGAATCATTTTTTTGGTTTTCATTTGCTCCATTTTGTTTTACCATCATAGTTAGTACACGCCAAATAAACAATTACACAAGTACTAGTAAAAATGAGAGAATCTCACACCTCCTTCTTACACTCTATTGTCTTTTCTATCCAATTCAATCATAAAACCCAAAATCAAGTAATCAAATCCATGATATTAGTTTTCCTTTTAAAAAAATGGTGGTTTAATCTAGTTGACCTATATATCTATAATCCATCCTTCTTTAAACTACTTCCTCCAAAAATTAATTTCACATGAATAAAATATTAGCTTTCTTGCAGTTAATAACCAAAGTCTCATGTGGTTTAACTATTCATTGATTGCTAAGGGAGAATTCCCATTGCCAATTAGTTGGATTCAGTTAGAAAAAAAATTGACTCATAATTTAAAAGGGTGCTAAATAAATTTTCCATAAAAGCTTAGTTAATTTATAATCTATAATTAATTCATACTGCCTTCCGTTGTGAAAATTTCATTGGTGGATAATTTATCAACAGTTTAGAAGTCGTAAATTTCATTGGTGAATAATTTGTAAGTACTTCGTCAACAACTTTGACGCGCGCGTGTCCCAACTTCGACGAGCCTAAGGATACAATTTTCATTTAATCTTTTAGAATAATAAAAAAAGAGAGTGAAAGCTTCCATTTAAGCAACTTTGTAATTTTTCTTAATAAAGAAATGACAGTTCAGCTTGTTCCAAACGCGAGGCCCCTCCCTTTATAAACAAAGGATACCCCAAGTCTTTTGAAAAACATCACAATCCCAATTCACAGACGCACTCACAAACCCTCAAAAGTACACAAAGAAACAAAAACACACACACATTGCAGAGTAACATTAGAGAGAAAAGAAAAAAGTGATTTACAAGAGAATATAAGAGCACAGAGAGGGTGCAGAGAGTAAATTAATGGGTCGCAATAGCATAGACATGGATAAAGAAAGACTAACGGCAGAGATGAATTTCAAAGACTCATCCTCTGCCGTAATCAAAATCCGGCAAAGGTTACCGGATTTTCTAAAGACGGTGAAGCTCAAGTACGTGAAGTTAGGTTATGGCTATTCATGCAATGCCACAACCATTCTCATTTTCACCCTTGTTGTCCCTCTCTTACTCTTCCTAGCTGTTCAATTTCAACTTACCGATCTAAAACTCGACCGTCTTTCACAGCTCTTGCTCGAGCACACGGTCCAACTTGACACTGACACAGCTATCGGTTCAATTGTACTACTCTTCCTCTTCGGTTTGTACTACGCGAAACGATCCCCGCCAATTTACATGGTGGATTTCGCGTGTTACAAACCGGAGAATGAGCGGAAAATAGCAGTTGAATCTTTCGTTGAAATGTTAGAAGATAGTGGCCAATTCGGAGAAGAAACACTTCAATTCCAACGCCGCATTTTATCAAGAGCAGGTTTAGGCGATGAAACTTCCTTACCAAACGGAATAATGTCCCGTCCACCAAATCTATGTATGAAAGAAGCGCGTTCCGAAGCAGAAGCTGTTATGTTTGGAGCATTAGACGCACTTTTTGCTAAAACAGGTGTTAATCCAAGAGACATTGATATTCTTGTTGTAAATTGCAGTTTATTTAATCCAACTCCTTCACTTTCTGCTATGATTGTGAACCATTACAAGCTAAGAACAAACATCAAAAGCTATAATCTCGGAGGTATGGGTTGCAGTGCTGGTCTCATTTCAATTGATCTTGCTAAAGATCTTTTGAAAGCTAATCCAAATTCATATGCAGTTGTTCTGAGCACAGAGAATTTAACACTGAATTGGTATTTTGGAAATGACCGTTCAATGCTTCTTTCTAACTGCATTTTCAGAATGGGTGGTGCTGCTATACTTTTATCTAATAAATCGTCTGATAAAACCCGGTCTAAGTACAAACTGGTTCACACGGTTCGAACCCATAAAGGAGCCGACGACAAGAACTATAACTGTGTTTATCAGAGAGAAGATGATGCAGGGAACATTGGTGTTTCTTTGGCTAGAGAATTAATGGCTGTTGCTGGTGATGCTTTGAAAACAAACATAACAACTTTGGGTCCATTGGTTTTACCGTTTTCTGAGCAGTTTATGTTTTTTGTGTCGTTGGTTAGGAGGAAGGTTCTGAAAGGTTCTAGAGTGAAGCCTTATATACCTGATTTCAAGCTTGCTTTTGAGCATTTCTGTATCCATGCCGGTGGAAGAGCGGTTTTGGATGAGTTGCAGAAGAATCTTCAACTCAGTGAGTGGCATATGGAACCATCTCGAATGACTCTGCATCGATTTGGAAATACTTCAAGCAGTTCTCTATGGTATGAACTTGCTTATACTGAGGCTAAGGGTCGGGTTACAAAAGGGGACCGGGTCTGGCAGATTGCGTTTGGGTCGGGTTTTAAATGTAACAGCGCCGTGTGGAAGGCCGTGCGCGACTTGCCTGAAGTCGGAGATTGGCGGGGCAACCCATGGGATGACTCTGTTGATAAGTATCCCGTTAGTGTCCCTGTTTCTGTTGCTGCTTAAAATTTATTTGTAAAACAAGTTTGTTACATTTTCTTTTTGTGTTTTGTAATTTTGTTATTATTATTATTATTATTATTAATTGTTAATTAATTCAATGTAACAAAAAAAAGTAATATTAAATCATGTTATTTTATTAGTACTTGTTTGAGAGTTAGTAGATCATTGATTAAACGTGATTGATCATATTCTATCCTGTGATATAATAGTAACTCAAGTTGTGCATTTATTTGGATATCATATCATAGTGAAAAGGGGACAAATATTCTTATTTTGAAAAAAATGCATCAAATCATTTGAGACCTCTCACCAATCTCAATCGTTTAAACATGTGAAGATACCTTCATTTTTGTGTGTTGTTTCGCATTCATGATGAATCCTAAAAAAAGCTTTCGACCGAGGTAAACGATTTGACAAATAATTCACATGTAAAAAACTAAGATCAATGACAAATTTTATGATTTTCTTTTGAGAAATATAATTTTATGATTTGTTATGGTGCATTTATAATATCTATTTTTGATTTGTTAGAGTGAATAAATCACTCTTTCGGCTTTATATTTTAGCCTATTTACCAAAGGAGTACATCCGAACATTATGATAGCAGAGAGACTAATTTATAACGGGGAGGTTCCATTGTGGTCATGGTAGTGGATTGAACCGTTGTCAAATAGTGAAGAGTGGCAGGTGGAAGAACTTACGAAGCTGTTAGTTGACTTCTCCTTACAACCGTCTAATCCTGATAGGTGGCGATATGTGCCTGGATCATCTGGTCTTTCATCTGTTAAATCTTGTAATGTTTTACTAGAAAATCAGCCGGTAGAGAATTTAGATCCTAATGTGTTGGCTGTAACACCCAAATTGCTCAAGTCCAAAAGTCTTTAATTCTCTCTTTAATCACTTAATACGCCAAATTGCTCATTCATATCTAAATCTCATTCCAATCATTCATTCGATAACATGATCTCAACATCCATCTGATAACCAACTCTCCAAATTTCCTTGACACATACTAAAATTTACCATCTCTAACCGTTAAATTCCTTTTTCTCGCATATCTCAAATCACTGCGTCCAACTCCAACATAACTACTCCTTTTTCCAATTAGTTTCTAGCCAACCTCTGGATTTCTTAACACAAGTATTTCCAATACTACTCCTTTCGTCGACATACTCTCATCCAAAATGCATCTTAAGTCATTGATCGAAAATATTTAAAATCCTTTACTTCTTTATCACACTATATGATCATACTATACCAACATACATAATGCATCTAACATCACTAGTCTCTCCCGACTTTTCCATTCCATAATCAACTTTTTCCAATACATAATTTCTAATCTCACTCTTATCTTCCGAATGCTACAAAAACACCATCCGATACTTACTCTAGGCATCACCTTCAAATTCTTAATATATACACACAAACACAATATCCATTTTCGTGTGAAATAACTTCTTTCGTGAACTCCCTCTTGACATAAGTCATTTTCCATTTCTCTTTCTAGTACTCGTTCTCAACACGTTTTCCAACGGCAAACTTTCTTATTTCTAATCATCCAAAAATGATACTTCGCACCTAGCTTCATCTCAACCTTCAAGATCTCATTAAACTTTGACACTAATTGTCCGATCATTATCCAAATTCAATTATTATCTTCTCGACAATCCTCTCACAAAATTCATCGAATTATTATCCTACTTCCATCTTTGAATAAATTCAACTATCATGCACAATCATCTACAACCGACAACTTAACAAGTATACAAATCATGTCACGGTATTCCCTTAACTTCGTTCTCATCCACTTTAAAATCCGCTTCTTTTCCTCGATTAATTAACACCAACGACTTACTAATCTCCACATCTATTTTCTAAGCTTCTCAAACCTCTTCAAGAAATGACTAATCAGTTCCAACCTTCTCAACTTCATACTTCCAGAAATCACTTTGAACACCAAAATTAGAACTCCGAATTGTTCAATCAAATTCAACTTCTTACCATAATTACTGTCTTAACCATAAACTTCTTCAATCAAACATCCGCTACAACACTAGAGTCACTCGAACAATAACTTAATTCAAAATTATCATCCTCTCAAGAATCCTAATCACTTCCTCTACTTCATATCCAATTTCCTTTTGATCAAACAAGTACTCCAATTTCGATCCACACAAATAATATCTATACTTTCAATACAACGCACAAACTCCAACCGTTTCGAATACTCTTCTTCCTACTTAATCAATTTCACTGACGTTCCCACGACGAAACTCGTCTGACAACTTTTCCTCTAGCAATTCCCACAACTTGTTACTCACGTTCATTTTGCTCCCAACAAACATCACTAAATCTTGAACACTCCGCTTCAAGAACATCTCCACCTATCCTCACTTCTCACGTTCGAAACATCTCGAAGGAATATAACCTACTCCCCCACTTATCTCAAACTTACTGTGCTCATCTACTAGAACTCCCAGTGCTCACACCTAGTCGTTCTATCGTTTCTAAACTCATTCTTCCCCAAAAGAAACTAATACCGACAACGTTTACACGTATGTCGCATACACGGGGTAAAACACCAAAACAAGATACTCAAACATCTACACAAAATTATGCAAGCATATTTAGGTAACACGTAATTTCTTCAAATTCCAAAATAAGAATCAAATTAACACAAGAAAAATGAATATCGCATAGCAGCAATTCATACTCACACACGCATCTCGTGTAAAGAAACAAATAGCTCAACATGAGAATTCACATGGTATCATAATGTAACCAAAACATGTGTAAAACATTCACCTAGTTCATTTAAAGAACAATACATAATCATTCACTATATCTCATGGATAACAAAATAACGAGTCAATTTTCATGGCAATTAATCTAGCACATATCATATAAGACAAACACATGTAATGCATATTTTGAAATCCACTTTTTCCCCTCAATTTCCTATTCTTAACAAAATAGCATTGTCATTTACTACTCACAAAGAACAAATCAAGTTCCTAGTAACAATCGAATACATGTTGTAAATAAAACATATATCAAACACATACTAAAGTTCACTCATATTCTACTCCTCTTACCTTCATAAAATTAGTTTTCACTTACGCAAAAGAAAATAATTTACATTTTCAACAAATCCACATAATCAAGAATTAATCATAATTCAAAAATTAATTCATGTCATAAAGAACTACCCATAAAGGCACACATGAAAACATACAAAATACTTCCCATAAACTCTATCACAAATAGTTAAATTAAACTATTAACTCTATTCACATACTCAAAATAAATTACCTTTCTATTCTCAAGAAAATCTTCATCATTAAGAAATAATATTAGTTTTAAAATTATTTCAAATTATCACTACATGCAGTTTTATATCATGCCGGATCATCAACAATTAGCAACAAACATCAACTAACCAAGTTTAAATTACACAAGGTTAAACTTTTTAGCATATACAACCATAAACGTATATCATTCACACAATTATTAAACAAAAGAATGGATCACTTAATCCAATTCGCATCACTCATAGTTCATGAATAAACACACCATGTAAATTCATAAAACAAACACTTCACAATTCATAGACAAACACGACTGACACACGACGTTCACTCGGTCTGAATGCACAGACCTGCTCTGATTGACACATAACCCACACAGTCCGAAGACAACGGGGCTCTGATACCACTTTGTAACACCCAAACCCGTCATTTAAATATTTCTACCTTTATTAAAATCTTTTAAAAAAATACGCAACGGAAAATCACAATTATTTATAAAATGTTTGGTTAAGGTATTACAAACTTCAACTTACTTAACTAATTGATTAATTAGCCTAAACATCGTCTACAAAATCCTTTTATAAAAAGATACATTTTTCAAAGTAAATACATTAACTTATAAAGGACTCTATATCCTAAATAAAACCCTTTCCCGTGTCACACTCAGAGCGGAGCTTCACCAAACACTTGGGCATCAAATAAGCACATAACCTGTAAACCTGGACCACCCAACGGTCCAGAAGTACACAAAACAGAGAGTTAGTAAATCATAACCAATAAAATACAAGTATAAGAAATATCCTTAACACTTCATCGTATTATCATGCATAAACTAACTCTGATAAACATAATCATACATATTCTCTCAACCTTAAATCATACATAAGATTATCAATATATCACATTGAAATAACAATTATAATCAATGTTAAACCATACAACTCACTCATATAATCCACGTCACACACATAATGTCACATAACAATTACCACGTAATGTGCACATAATCCTAATGCAATCTAATGCCACAACTCATGCTATGTCACCCTAGACATATCTAATGCATGTGGTACCATCGTCTTTATTAGAGTATCTCACCTCTAATATCCGTCTTTATCGAATAAATATAATTCGATATCCGTCTTTATTAGAATCATAAATTCTAATATCCCTACTCAATACATGAATGCATGAATGATTCATGTATAACCACAAATACTTAATATAACACAATATTAAGTTTTACTCTATGATATGGAACACTATCCATATCCGTCTTTATCAAATAAAATTCGATATCCGTCTTTATTAAGATAACACAATACCTTAATATACTTCTTTATTAGAATAAAACAATTCTAATATTCTTCATTCATATATATACAAATCATACATTCATTAACGTCAACAAATCATTATTAATTAAAATATCCTTAACATTTGTTATTAATTAATAAAGCTCAACTTCAATCATCGTTAATCAAACATCATCAACAATTCTTAAATATACAATTAATCCATGTTATAAACAAGTAATTGCACTTTAAACATTTTTAAACATTGTTTAAACATTATTAAACATTTTTTTAAACATTGTTTAAACACTGTTTAAACGCCAAAAAATAAAGTTCTGGTCTGCCTAGCTCGCCCGGCGAGCCCCGGCGAGCCTCGGCGACAAAAACAGAATGTTTTGCAAAAATCGGCGAAAACCGGCGAAAACTGGCGAACCATTTCGCCCGGCGAAGTAAAATCTCGCCCGGCGAGCCTCAAGAACAGGCTGGTTGCTCTGTTTCGGGATTTTGACCAAATCCACCTAAAAATCTCATTTTTGAGTTCCAGTTACTAAAAGATGTTGTTTTCAAGTACCCAATACACATATGAACATAAAAGTACAGCTTGATTCATAGATCTACAACATTTCATACCAAAAAGTAAAGATTTTCAAGGATTATACAAAAACTCATAAACTTCAACAAAATCTTACAAACATCTACATATACCCGTTTTTACTCTTTGAAATCGTTCATACTATTAGTTAAAAGTATATTAAACATGTTATGAACATTTGATTTCACTTTGGTTATGAAAAATCATCCCAAAAAGCCCACGAAAATGAGTGGAGAAAGTTTGGGTTCGGAGAAATCGACATTCTCCCCTTTCTCGAGTCACTCGCGATTATGAAAACTAACTCTCTTACCTTAGATCGATGAATCCTCGGATTTGCTCTTGAAATCTTCAAGATCTCCCTTGCCCTAGCTCTCCCTCTCTCTTGCTCTTCCTTCTCTCTTCTTTTCACCAAAAAGTCACAAAATGTGACTATCTCTCTCTAATTCCTCTATTTATAGCTCTCCCCATTTTAGTCACTAGGCCCAATAGCATCCAATGCCCAAAAGCCCACTAACACGGCCCAACACGCGTAAGCTCTCATAAACTCGTCTAATTAACTAATACTCTCGCTAATTAATTAATCGCCACAAAATAAAATAATAATAATAATAAGCCACATCAATATATAAATATACACATATATATAATATAACGAGTAAATGAAAATCGGGTCGTTACATTGGCTGCTATTAAAAATCTATGGAGGAATGACGTCCCGTCCAAAGTTACTGTCTTTGGTTGTCGTTTATTACTAGAAAGGTTACCCACAAGGACAACGCTTAATTGCAGAGGTATTCACTTCGCTCATTTCTTTACATTTTAACTTCTTTCTAAACTTAAACTCTCTAAGTTGTGTATTCACTTTGAATATCAAGTTAATGCTTAATGTTGCTTGTTTTTAAAACAATTAGTGAGGATTCAACGAATTTTTTTATGGGGAGGGGGATAGAGGATAAGAAACTTTAGTGGGTTAAATGAGACTAAATTTGTTTACCTAAGGAGCAAAGTGGTTTAGGGGTAAAGAATTTAGAACTTTTTAACTTGACATTGTTGAGCAAATGAAAATGGAGATTTTTATCTGACGGTGAAGCAGTATAAGTTGATTTGTTACGGTTGAGATACAACCATTTACATACTACCCCGTTCCAAATTATATGTCACTTTAAAGAAAAAAATTGTTCCAAATTATATGTCACTTTACATTACCAATGAAGCATTTAATGCATAAAGGAATAAATATTCCTAAAAAAAAACTAAATATATAAATAAATAGAAGAGAAAGGAAAATGATTTAAAAAAGAAGGAAGGAGTAGTAGGAGAGGAGAGAAGAAAAGAAAAAGATGTGGTGTTGGTGTTCCAACGTTGTCGTCATCCCACCACACACCAAGCCTCTTCTTTTTGTTGTTCCCTCCGTCTCAGCCACTTCTTCTCTACCACAACGTCGCCACCGTCAAAATGTAACCAAGGAGCATCAAGTTGGGGAATTAGGTAACGCCCTTATGGCCAATCTCGAATCAAATTCAAAACACCAGATTAGTGGTTCAGATGTACTTTGGGCATTGCAGAGAGCAAATAACCGGAAGAAGATTACCAAGAAGAAGGAGCATCAACGCGGAAGGGAATCATCCTCTACGGTCAGTCGCATGGAACAAACTTCTGTGGACTACACCAATGTTCGTCCTCTCTGCATAAATGACCATTGGGGTCCTAAATTGGATGAATTGGAAAATCGTCTTCGTGACCTTTCAGATACTATTTGATTTCATCCTTCTTAGTTTATTTTACACATCAAACATATATTTTTCTTCTTTTTAATACCAAAAAAAAAAAAAAAGTTTATTTAAAGTTCTGCTTTTGTGTCCTGTTACACTTAGAATGTATTCGCATGATCCTGCCATGTATCACAAAATCAAACATTTTTGCAAACATAGATAATGAGGATTACCATTGTATCTGTCTCTCATTATTCATATTCATTTGTGGCAGCATTTTAGCTTTTAGTTGATTGATTCTGTTAAACTGCTTTAGTGAGGGTGAGTTGAGTTGAGTCTCGACTTCAAATAATACTGAAAGAGATACTTGCATATTATCACTAACAAGGTCCTCACTTTGGTATCAAGATTCAAACTTAGGTACTTGTGGGATCTTAGCTGAATTCTTAACAACTGGACCAAGATACGTTTGTGCTAATAAAACCCTTTGATCATAGTGTACTTTAAAATTGAGTCTTTTAAATCCTTCATTTGATCAGTTCATGAACAAATTATGCTTGTGTCATAGCAAAATAAAGAAATTAAGCTATTGTTATGAGTATTGACATCTTGGATTTAAATTTTCAAAATAGCATTATAGTCTCTGCATTGCAGGATGCTGCTGTTGTTACATATTGCAAGTGTGGCAAATCAATGTTTGAGTAGCTTTACTGAGGCACTGAGAACTTCATGCACTTATTGCCTTCGTTATATGCATTTCACTTGAAGAAGAATCCATCATATTCATATCACAAGCACATACAAATAAGAATGATAGTAAATCGTTTTACTCAACAATTTCCGTTGACTGTTATTATAATTTGACATAACTAGCTTATAATTCTAAGAGGGTTACCATATGGGCAATGCCAATGTTATTATTTTTTCCTCTGGTGTTAATCATTTATTACAATTTGACAAATTCAACCTTCAAAATGGAAATTTTTATTTAATATTATAATTTTTCTTGCAAGACTAAGAAATTTTTGTGTAAGAAGGCACCTAACAACACATTATTATCATAGTCTATTAGACACATACTTAAATCTAATTTTAAGAAAGTCAATAGAGAAAACAATCACACGTTGAAAATTCTGAGATTACCCACTTTCATAGGTTCCACTTCCATTGGACATATATTCTCATCCACATTGTAAGAGATCTTGTTTAATTGCGATGGTGTACTATCTAAAGATATCTCAAATTATAAAGAAAAATAAAAAATACAAAATTTGTCAGCAAAATGGAAGCAAATTTTATGAATGAGATAAAAATCTTCTGTTTATTTTTTATTATTTTATAAGAAAAATCAAATTTTAATGTCAGATCGTTTTCTTGGTTTTAAGTTTAACTTTAAGTACTTGCGGTAAACCACCGTGTGGGCTGTGAACACCAATGTTCAGAACCAAAAAAGCTGTGAAGGTTAATAAAAAACAATTCTTTCTTAGAAAATCTGAATCAATTTTGAATGAAAAATGTTTTTTTTTATGAACTTCTGCATGAAAAAATAGACGGGGAAGATAGATCAAGAGCTGCAAAAAATTGTGAAAAGTTTCGGTGAATGAAATATTAAAAAACTGACGTAGCATTTTAATTGGATGTGCCTAAGTTTTAGATGTTATGTACGTCCGTATCTACCTAAGAATTTATCTTAACTACATAACGTTAAACTCTCATTTGCTTAAATGATAATAACAAAAAACCAAGTTTATGAATTCTGAATTCGATGAAGTAGCATCAACATGGCTAAATTGCTGATCTATTAAAGATCACAAAATGTTTTAAGGGCTACAACAAACAGTCAACAGCTAAATTGCTGATCTACAACAAACAGTCGAGAGCTATTGAGCACTGCATGCAAAATGAGCAACAAAAACATGGCAAAGTTGTTGAAACCAAATTAACACAATTTTCTACCGGTAGTGAACTAAATAAATAAATAATGCTAAGAAGCATTACAGACAGAAAAAGATGGGCAATACTCAGCTGTGACTCTCATCTAACAGCAGTAGATACCAACATCAACTCAATAAAATATCACTGGTCTAATCCTAACTTAACTTTTTCTTCAGAGTTTTTGTTTTTCCCTTTTTATGGGTTCAGTTCAGGATTGAAAAAGGATTTTCTGTCAATGCTACAGAGATCCCTAAGGCCCAATCACCATCATGAAGACACAACCAGGTGATAAGAACCACATTGCATTTACCTGGCTTCTACCACTAATAGGGTCGATACCTTCTATTACGATTTCCATCATCATTACCACTACCTCCTCCACGCCCTGCCTGACCGCCTGGACCATTGCCTCGGTCATTTCTGCGGGGTCGGGGAGCTGGCACCTGTACACCAGGCTGTTGACTGCAGAACATATCCAATACGAAGATTAGGTATTATATCAAAGAATATAAGGAAATGAAACCATGTACATGAGTTGTAACATCTTACAGGACATAGCCAATTCGACCATCTGGTAAGACCATTGGAACCATCTGCATTCCAGCTGGCATTGGACCCCTGCCGTATATCATTGGCTGTTTGATCGTACATGAGAACCCAAAAAATGCAGACAGATTAGAACAAAGTATAAACTGAGAATTAAACACCACAGTTGTAGACATCTGTTGTGAATTGCTAATACCTGTTGATAACCAGCAGCAACACCATATCCAGCCCCAACTGAGCCATATAGATTTCCAGAAAAGTTACCATAGCCAGGATGAGGAAGATGGCTAGGATGGAGTCCAGTATTGTACGCATAGCCTCCATCAGGTTTTTTTTCAGCTTGAGGCTTGGCAATAACAACTTCAAGAGCTTGGCCTGCAGTTCAAATTCATTAAAATTGATTTTGAGTGAATTGATTCTGTAAAATTGATTTCCGATAAAAGTGAGTTGAATGTGAAGTGATTTATGTTTGGATATATTTATGTAAAAGTGGATTTAACAATAAATTTAAGGCTAAAATCAATTGTAGAAGCCAAAAGCTACAAATTGTAGCTTCATGTAGAATCAATTCTACAACCAAAATCAATTCGCCTTTAAATCATCCAAACATGTTAAAATTACTTCTACAACCTCTAGAATCACTTTTGACTCTCTAGAATTGAAACCAAACACATACTAAGTGAACACATTCAAAGAGGGGCATCTTTTGCCAATAAGACCAGTGACACCCTTAAATGATTATTCATTCATAGATAAATTGGTTTCGCCATGTTTTTATTAATGATATACAATTTCATTCAAACAGGAAAATCAAATGATAGATCAAATCAATATCATCATAGAAAGAAAAAACAGACAAACTTGCAAGGGCAATACTGCTTTAGAAATATATTGTATATATCAAGTACCATCAATTTCATATTTCTCTGTCTCTTTTACAGCTTTCAATGCACTTGACCTCTCTGCATAATGAATGAAACCAAAATCACGTTTCCCTCCAGCTTTGCCAGGTGGCATGACCACTTTCGTTACTTCCCCATGACGACGAAATAGCTCCTTTAGCTGATCAGTAGTAACATTCTCAGGTATGTTTTTCACATATAGAGCTTTAACCTGAAATACAAAAAACAAAATTTCAAAAGGAAAATTTTACTTGTCTAAGTATTTTCTCGTGCAAACAAACCCTACATATATGAAATATAAACACCTCCATATATTCACATCCATGATGCTTTCAAGCATGAAAAAGAGTCAACACTAATCTGTTTTTTAGAACAAACAAAACCAGCATCCTGGAGAAGTCTCAACTATAGTAACTTACTAATTTCACAAATACAATAGTCCAAAAAACAAAAGGCACCTGGGATGGTTCCAGATCCAGTACATTTCCATGCCAAGGACAAATGCTTACAATCATTGCAAGAGGTGGATAAAATTGTGATAGAAAGGATGTGAGAAGAAACTGAAATCGATTGAACGGGTACAGGTTGCATTAACACGATACAATGATTAAGCTTACATAGAGAAGCTATCAATGCCATGCGTCTAACTTTCTATCAAAGCTAGTGACTAACTAAAGAACCAACCTAACAAGGAAACAGATTCTAGCAAGCTAGACAAAGCAGACTTGGCATTCACACCTTGGGATGAACAAAACACCTCATTTAAAAAACAAATGCCAATAAAAAAGAAAATCCTTAATCGCATAAGCTAACAGGAAATTTGAAAATGAATGAGAGGGAGAATAGGCAACAACCACGGCGTTGAATTGACATTAGCATATATCACATAAAACCGTGAAGTCAAAAGTGAATAGAACTGTAGAAGAGACGAGAGAGAAAAGCAACTTCGCGGCAGAGTGGAAATTATTGATGTAATATTATTCTCAAAGACAGAATAGGAAACAACAGCTGATTAGGAAAGAAAATATTTATGAGAGGAATGAAAGCTCGTGAATAATTGGAGACAGGAGGGATAAATTTTCCCTAAAAAATAAACATGCGAGAAAATGAGGTTAAATGACAGTCTACAAAAAAAGAAAAAAATTGGATTGATTTTCTAGGAAAATTTGGTTATCCCCCAAATAGCAAATCTTGATCAATCAAGTATCATATATTAAGAAATTAAAAAAAAAAAAACTTCCAAGTTTTTTCCATTTGAGAGGGGGTGGGGGGTGGCGGCGGCAAAGGTTCATACAGAGCAGCCTAATAAGAGCATCATACCCGGATCAGGTGGTCCATACTCCATACATGAAACTACAACCACATGAACTAAAACTCATATCAATGATCAAGATTGAATGATAACAAAGAGAACCAACTGCAGGTTCTTTGCATTCTTTATGCATAGTTTGGGCCACTGAGTCATCATGAAGAAGAGCCGCCAATCAAGGTTGGGCAATAATGGTTACCTAACAGAGTCAAGAAGTAGGTCATAGGTTGCTTTTCTACATCGATATTTTGCATTCTTTATAGGCTGTGGATGTGATACTGGGTTTTGGCCCCGACCCAACAAACCCTAGATAAGGATATTTTGGAGATTTGGTCCTGAAACCCTAATAGTGGACGTGATACCGGGTTTTGACCACGACCCCACCGCGACTGTGGAAGGCGCCTCGCAGGCCGAATGTGTCTCTGTGGCCACCAGCTCTGCTATGCGTCGTAGGCCTAGTATTTTATATTTATTTATGATCAATCATAACTTCGATAATCATGTGTAAGTACCACATAAGCACCGTGAATACTCACTCAGACTTGTGATATACCTTAATATTGGGAATAAGCAACCTTATCTCCAACTAAACTTTTTCTAATCCCAGAAGAATAGATAACAAACGATTTCATTCCTTTGTTCTTTTGAAACAAATGACACGATTTACTCAAATTGACAGCTTAAACATGTAGCTCAAAATATGAAGCATGGCACCTAACCTAAGTCAATAAATATCTCTCGTAGAAAAACCGGTTTTTCTTATTTGCTGATGTCCACATCAAAGGCAAAACATAAATAAACTTACAAACGTCAATCAGATTGGGTTCTACAGGCAAGCAAAAAAAGAAAAAAAGCAAGAAAAGTGAAGCAATTATCATCTAGAAATGTCCGACCAAACACTTGGTGCAATGTCGGAAATAGCCAATGTTGTCAATTGCGATTGAAAAAAATAGTGGTTTCATCAATTTCTGCATCGCAACAGAGCCGCAGAACAATATTTTCGTCCTAAATAGCATATCGAAGAACAGTAGCAATTTTTTTCAAATTCCGTATGCAATAGCGCCGCTATAACTGCTATTTAACAACACTGGAAATAACAATTTAAAATCACTTCTAAAACGTACATTCCTGTTTCATCAAGGAAATTACCTGTGAAGAAGCTGAATTGTCAGGTGAGGTCTTTGGATCTGCCCATGTAACAGTTGGTGTATTTCCATCTAGCTTGAAATTCGAACTTGCCATCTTTTGCCGTGAATAATCAGCACATGCATTGTTGTAATACAAAACAAAAGCAAACCCACGATTTCTGCTTTGATTTTGTGGGTCCTATAACAGACATAAAAAGGTTTGGCACTATAAGGTAAGCATTGAACAATTTAATATGAGCTAGTGGCACAACGAGTTCAAGGCCAAACCTTTATGAGGTCAATGCTTTCAACTCCGGGACCAACAGCCTCAACGGCTTTCCTAAACTCGTCCTCCGTCCATGTTTTTGGAATGTTGCCGATGAACAACCTGTGTTTGGTTTCAGACAGCGAACACCTCAAAGTTTTGCCCTGACGTCATGAAAAATGTTGAACCAATTAAAAGTAATCGCCAAAATAAGATTATAGACAGAAAATTGTTTGAAAAGTAATTATAGTGAATAAGATTTTCAGAAAGCACCACAAATACCTTAAATTCCTTGTTATGTATATCATCGATGGCCTTCTGTGCCACATCCTTTGTTTTAAAAGCCACGAAAGCATAACCCTTGCTTTCTCCAGTTTCCCTGTCTTTAATTAATTTAATCTGAAAAGTAACAACAAATCAAATTCATGTTAATAATCCCAATTTCTCCCCTACACTGAAATGAAAAGCTTCATAATATCATGAGAGCAATTTATCACTTGACCTCAACAATATCACCCATTGGCTCGCACAATTCCCTTATATCATCGTCACGCGTATCCCGAGGAAGTCCACCAATAAAGACTTCAGCACCATGAGGAGGAAGAGAAAGAAGTTCATCATGCTTCTCTTTCTCTTCGTCATCAATGAGAGATGGCTTTTGGTCATCTTCTTCAGTGGCACGGTCACTTTTTTCTCCTTCAGGAAATTGGTCTTTACCACCAGCCTCTGCCGCCGACTCCTCATATTCATGTTCTTCAGCACTACCTTCAGCATTTTCATCTTCACCCCCATCCACTCCATCATCATCTATCTGTTCCTCGACATCATCATCCATCTCTTCCATATAATTTTCCTCATCGAGGTCAACACGCTCGTCAATCTCTGCACCTTCTGACATGGTCGGCTCAGGTATTTGTCATAAACACGCAAACACCTGCAGGTTCACGCATTAATCACAAAACATATATATGGAATACTAGGCAGCAGCATTGCATGGGTCGGCAAATATATGATCGTTGAAAGTCAGCGGACTTTAAAGGCACCGATATCTCGGAACTTATTTTCACAAAGAGAGGAGAAAAAGTCTTGGTAGGTTTTAATGCAGTGTTGTCAATTGCAAATCACGGAAAATTGGGTTAGTTCAAATTCCACTATGTGAAAGTGCTATATTGTACAACAATTTGTATTAAATATTTGCTCAAATTATGTTACAATACACTGATTTCCAAAGACAAACTAGCAAAATCCCTAAACAAGGACCTAAATGAAAATACCCAAAATGAGGAAAAATTGAGACCTAAATGTTGATTTTGTATAGAATATTTAATTTAGCATCGAAATCTATAAACAAACAAAATTGTACATTTGTAAATGGTGGAAAAAGAAATGTCAACGAGGAAATTATAATAATAGATAATAGGCTAAGACAAATCGAATGAGCTATTGAAAATAAATAGAAAGAAAAAAGTGTAAATTTAGGTCAGAGTAGAGAAAAAAAAAGTTTTGAAGTTAAAGAGTTAAACCCTATCTATGATGTGAAAAAATGAAAAGTACTACGGAGAAGAGAAATGTTACATACCAAAAAGAAAGATGGTGTGAATTGGAGTTATGAGAATAGTTAGAATTGGATCGATAAGTTGTGTATGATTTATGAGTGAGATATGGAAGGAGATGATAAAAAAGGGGCATATTTGATATTTGATGGAGCATGAAATGAAAACAAGATAAAGGAGAGTGAGTGATTTTATATAGCATACCAGTGTTTTTGTATTTGAGTGAATTGAAAGGTTTTCAGATTTGATTTGCTTCTTTCTTAGTAGTGTGTTGTGCTCTGCGATTCTTCTTCTTCTTCTTCTTCCCTTTGAAGAGAGAGAGAGAGAGAGAGAGAGAGAGAAAGACAGAGAGAGATTTTTATCCGAGAGAAAGAGAGACTATAAAACACACAACAAAATGGGATCTGGATTCTCTCCTTCTCCAAACTGTCTCCTTCTCTCTCCTTCTCCAAATCTGAGCCATTGGATCAATCCAATGGATGAAAGGTTGTCTTCCCAAAACAAAATCCCCCTATATTTTCGGGAAATTTGTTCCAGTTCATCTTCCTCAACAAAGTGGCAGCAATATTACTCTCTCCACTGCATCTTCTTTCTTTTCCATCTCTGCAACTAATTTTGAGTTTTTTTTTTTACTTTGGAACACAACATCACCTTATCAACATTTTATCATTGCTATACTTTCAGTTTTGTTTTCATAATCAACATCATTATTAAAAAAATAACAACAAAATTTAAACCAATTAAATGGTCAATTTACTTAATTAGTGGTTCATTGTTTCTTTACAACATTTGAAAAAATCAAGCAATTCGATTATCCCAGCAACAAAACAAGATGTAGAAGAAATATGGGGAAAAAGAAAAATATTTTTTTGCCCCTTACAGAACCGAATCAAATGGAAATTAAAATTCAACAAGCATCTTCTTTTCTTTCACAGTTCTTGTGCAACTCTTCTTCAAGATCCAGACTCGAATCCATCACTATTCACTAGATCTTCTTTCCAAACTTTGTATATTTGGTTGTGTTGCAGTTAAATTGATGCCTTTAAAAATCTGATTTTTCGCATGAGGTGCAAGAGGAGAGATCTCTCTCGGAGAAGGGGGTGATCTATGGTAGTAAGATAGATGAAAGGAGCTAAAAGGTGTAAATGTTGTGTTGCAGAGATCGAGAAAGAAAGAAGACAGTGGAGAGAGAAGAATGAATACTTTTTCACAACCATTTGATTGATCAAAGGGTCGGTATTTGGAGAAGGAGAGAGAAGGAGAGACTTGGTGAAGGAGAGGATCCAATTCCAACAAAATGCGTTTGTCACAAATTACAATACTATGAAGCGGTCATTTTCACTTGCACCCTTCTACCCCAACCAATCATTCTTCTCCACGTATCTACTAAATGATATTTGCGGTAAGTAGCAAAAGTATTCAATGTACTCATCACTTTGCTTGGGCTGCCCCGGCCCACTCAGAGGATATGGTTCAATTCAATGTTGATAGGAGTCATAAATTTGCTCTTTACGCCTCAATATTGCTCCTAGACCTTTCAATTTTTTGTTTTTGCTCTTTTAGTGGTTTAAATACGAGTATTACTAAACTGTACGAAAGAATTTCCACAACAAGAACTCTTATGTTTTTGCTTTAAATAAACTAAAAAATATCAACTCCGTGAAAGACGGAAATCACGGTCGTGCCTTGGTAAAAATATAGGAACTAGATAGTTCGTGTGTTTCTTATTTTGATCTTATCGTAACATTAAGCATTATGCATTAAATATAAGTATGATATATTTCCGCCCATTTTATGCAATTGTAATTATGTTGTAATGGTAATTAAATATGTAAAATCAATAAGAACTCGCGATGGATTTTACAAAATTGTCTCAAAACTATCTCTCAGCAGTTATTTTTTACTTTATATGGATAGGGATGTCAATTGGATCCGTAAGTAGAGATCTTCGTTGAAATTGTTTCGTTTGAGGACCCACAAATGAGAATTTTTTTTCCCACATGGGATGAGGATAGAGGATAAAGTTCCCTCGAGAGAGGTTTTGGGATGGGGACAAAATTTTATCCCTGTCCCACGGAGACTTTGTCTCGGAATATTTTATTAAGATGACATTTATATATGTATATTCAAGTAATTTATATATTATATTTATTTATATTTTCACACAATATTTGTATAGATTTTGATTATGTGATGCTAATTATAGTCACGAGACTCTCAATAATCTCATAATATTTTATTTATTTTATGATTAAACTTTAATATTTTTTACAGCAAATTTGATTTAAAATAATAGAAATTTGATAATTTTTTAATGATGATAGATTCCTGCAAGAACTGTGGAGATCCGCGTGAAGGTGGATGGAGAATATTTTAGATGACGGAGAAATGACTGAGAAATCATCCTCCACACAATCCCCTCCCTAATGACACTTGACATCCTTGTCCAAGAAAGATGTTTCAACATTCAACCGTCCCTATATCACGATTGTGCACTCCAACATTGAACTTAGTAACCGTCTTTGTGTCATGTTTTCGTTTCAAACATTGAGTTGATAACAAGAATCTCTCCTTTGTTTTGGGATTGTGAATTTGTGAGAGCGAGGTGAAGATAATGAACCGCAAGGCGCAACAAGAATGAACATAGAGAAAAATTCAAGCACACAGTCTCTAAAAGTAAGAATTTTAATTTGGGTCATTGATTTTTATCCAATAGTTGAAAAAACATCTCTCACTCTCACATAAAAATCTCATTCTCACTAGTTATGTCATATGGGCTCGTTTGAATTGACTTTTTTTTTATCTTATGTAGAACCTATGCAAATAAATAAGTTTGCATATGTCATTATAAGCTTGTCAAGATAGTTTACAAAAAAAAACCTTCATCTTCTCTTATAATCTTTGTTTTCATACCCATGCCCAATTCATGTACCACTTTTTTCAATCAAATAGAGAAATGTTTTCGTTCCATTAGTAAACGAAAAACTTTTTGTTTCAAATCTCAATATCCAAATTGATTCAAATGTTGCGTTTTAAAAGGTCGTGCCAAATTTAATTGAATCCACAAATTAGTTTCGGTTGTGGTGCTCAAGTATCCATCCATGAAAGTACAGGAAAAATACTTTGATTTATTTAAGGGGTTGATATATTCAAACAAAGATTTTTCATACAACAAGCCAAAATCGAATTAGGATCAAATGGTTAAGGGGTCTGAGCATCCACCACTTGTTTCATACTATGTTGGTAAATTTTCCTGACTTGTATCTTGAATATCTGATATATTTTACAAAATTCATATTTAATTTATTCCATGTTGTGGGTGTTCATATTAAATATAAACTAGCTTTATAGGATTTGAGTTCCATGGTGTGAGTGTTGTATCCAAAACTAGCTTTATATAAACTACCATTTACCTCGAGTGCCAAGTGATATGAGACAATTTTTTGTGTATCCAAAACAATATTGATAAAAGTAAAAATAGTTATGTTAATCGTGATTACAATGCATTGTAAATTTATTTACTATTAAACTCAAATCCTAATCATAAAAAACAAATTATAATATAACAAACTGTATTACATTGAAAACAACTTAATCTCATACAAGGGAAATCAAATTCCTCTTTAACAAATGAGAATTATTTTTATTCAAACAAACAACATGAAATATATCCCAAAATACACATGATAACTTACGCAACAAAATAACAGTTTATCAAAGCTCGTCCTTAGCATCATTTTCTTGTTTGGTTTTAACATCACGCCTACAAACCCTTGCTTCCTTATAAATTCTGCCCGGTCTACAGAAGTAACTCTTTGTTGGTGCACAATGACTGTCTTGTGAGCATATACACAATCCTTCCAATGCACATCCATCTTTCAATATTGACACTCCTTCTTTAAGTCCAAGCACTTGATTTGTCCACTCATTAGAGAAAAGTCCTTGCGGATCATACTCTTCTTTAACCTTTAAAAACTCATCTACTTTATTATACTTATTGATTGCTCCAACAAATGCTAAGTTTCTATTTTTACCCCAATGTGGCAACCCTCCGTATTTGAACAACCCAATTTGTTCTATTTCTTCAATTATGTCTTCGAAAAGTCTAGGAGTCAATGGATCTTTGCTACGATAATATGTGAAGTCAAAATCCACAGCATCCTCTGTTTTTCCTAGGTAAGCACTGGAAGTAGTAACATAACGCAAAAGAATTCCATTGTACTGTTCTATGCCACACAGGGCCTTTGGCTCCAATTCAATAAGCTTTTGAACATCTTCAACGAAGTTTTTTATGAATGACAAGGAAATACTGAATGTTGTTTGATGATAGAATTCTCCCTTGATTCTCGAGTCCCACGGACACGCTGTTATCATTTGATCATCCAAACTATCCAAACATGTCCCCGATGACTGCATCCGGTTGTGAAATCCAACAACAGGGTACCCTCGAAAGATTCCTACAAATTGCAATAAAAAAATTTACTTCTTTTTATGCTTTATTGATTAAGATAGAGATAACATGTATTCAAAGTGGAGTGGACGCAATAAATTTTTTAGAATTTTAACAATTTGTAGCACAAGCATTTATAATGGAAGGCATGTCAATTTTAACACGGTGTTGTTGTTATTGGATCAACTATAGATTTTCTTAATTTATTATTGATCTTGAAGTGTCCGTATTGTGTTTGTGTCAAATGTCAATACTTCATAAAAAAAAAATTATATAAAAAAAATACCATTGTCGGTCAATCCATAACCGGAGCCTGCTAGTGTTGCATTTATCAACTTAGCACCAATGCACTTTCCATTAACATCACGCGTTGCTTCTTGAAGCTCCTCTGATAATCACAAACATAGGAAAAAAAATACTATTTAAAACATAATTTTTAACTTAAAAAAATGGAATTAAATTAAATTGGTTTACCTGTAGATCTAACAACAGCTAATGCAAGTGAAAGTGTGGAACGAAATCCAGTGAAATCATATAGGCCATTTCCAGATGTATTTACAAGCACTCGGTCATCAATTCTATAAACAACCTTTTGTTGACTTGGGTACCACGATACATCTGCAAATTCGTGCTTCCTTCCAAAACCAATCAATTCATCACCTAAGTCGGAATCATCTTTTGTCAAATATGTAAGAGATCGCTTGAAGAGTGGTTCCAATTTTAGGGTAACCTGTAAAATATATTGATTGATAGACAAGTCAAATTCATATCGAGTGACTAAATTATTAACAATATCGACCGTAAGTTAGCATTGATTTGACAATATCGACCGTAAGTTATACAACATTATAAACTCACGATTGAAGCTGGCATGAACGTCTGAACCTTCTCAACATGTATCCAAACAGTCACTTAGTGTTCCACTTAGTGTTCTTGAGTACTAGTTAAGAAATCTAATATACTACCTTCACTTATTTTTATACGAAATAATTAATTATCGTAAAACTCGCACCCGTGGGCACCCGTTGTCATCCCTAACTATTAGCACAACACTTGAAATAATTATAGTGGGAAAAACACTGGCATTATTTGAGTTGGTACAATCGCGCACATACCTAAGAGCATCCACAATGGAGCTCCCCAAGTTTGAGATCTTAACTGGGTCTCACATGTACACATCACTCATTTATTATTTTTTAATAATAGTTCTTAATAAGCACTCAATCCCTCCAACCCAGCACCTCTTCAAAAGTTCTAAATGGGTCCCGTCAATAACTACACATCACAATAGCTTATTATTTAATAATTCACAAAAGTAAGCGGGTCCCATAAAAAAATTTATTTTAATCAAAACTAAGGTGGGCCCCCCAGAGGAGAGAGAACTCTTATTTAAGAATCGGTTCCTATTAAGAATTCAAAAGTGTATTGCTCCAATGGTAGATCTTATTAAGAACCGGTTCTTAATAGTATAAGATCCACCATTGGAGATGGTCTAATAAACTAATACGTCTCCCACATAAGTTAATATGTCTGCCGGTGGTACATATAAAATCATATTTTGGTTTGGAGAAATGTATAGTTGGACAAATATGAACCATTTCTATATAAAAATACAGAAACTACTTGCCATATAAATAAGTCGACACAACAACTTAATTATATTTATTTTAAAGCCTAATGACATAATAAAAGATTGTTTCATATCATAACGTGGAAATGAGTTCTAACCCTAAAAAAATTATCTCTCTTTTTCTCTCCTCTCCTAAGTTCTAACCCTAGCCGTCACCTTTTTTTCTTCTTCTTAGTTTATCAAAGAGGGGTGATTTTTGGTCAAATCCAAATTGTTTTTTCTTTCTCGTTATTAAATAAGTGTGATTTTTCACATATTGTTTTGGTTTTGTGTTATTTGTTGTCCCGCCTCTGTGCGGTGTATTTTGTTGTCCCGTCTTTGTGCGGTGTTCATTTGTTTCAGGTTGAAGGATTAGATCCGATCAACTGCAAATACAACCGATGTCGACTTTTGTGTCATCAACGCTACAGATCTGGAGGCATGGACATTCCAGACACTTCAATATAGTCATATTTGTAGGCTTATGTAATTTGCCGTTTTATGCTATTAACATGGATGCTGTGAGTTTGTTTGCAGATTCATCCTTTTTGTTTTTAGCGAATTTAAATTTGTATTACATCGATGTACTCTATCAATTTGAATGAATGAATATCCTTTATTTTTAGTAAAAAAAAAAACGTGGAAATGAGTTGATATATTTATCAACTATTTGAGTATTGTTTAATTTTTTTGCTTACTTTATATATAAAAAATTAAACTTAAATTTAAGTTTTATAATTTTAGACCCAAAAAAAAGTACAACAATTTCATTCTTAGACCCTATATTTTTTTTCAACTTTTAGTAGAATTCAATATACTTCTTAGATAAATTTTTTAAGTTATGTGTTGAATTAAATAAAAATGTTGTGTATAGGGTAGACTAGTACCCACAATAATCGAAAGGGGTGTATCCAATTTTTTTGAGACCCTATGAAATTATTAAAAATAAGTTCTAATAAAAAAAATTAAAAGAATTGTCATCGATTTAAATTACAAATAACATTAATAACACTAAAAAATTTTTTTTACTAATATAAAAAAGTTTGATAAATAGGATAATCTCCATTACACACCTCTCCATTTGATAAAACTATATAAAAATTAGCTATAAAGCATCTAAAAAATTTATTCACAATAGAAAAATCACTTTTAGGACATTTTGTAACTAATAAATCTCTCACTTTAGAATAAAGAGAATCTCAAATATTTGGACTCCACGGTCTCTCGTTTGGAAGAATGCAATCCTTTATTTTATACCTGTCATTTACTAATACTACTGCTCCATAAAAAAAATTTAGACGCCCCTGGGTAGAAAGTGGAGTACTAGAATACTAGTAGTTAGCTAGATTGGTATTATGGTATCTTAAAGACACTTATGTATAATGAAACAATGAAGTAAATGTAAAACATAAATAAAGTGCATGTATATATACCTGAGAAATAACTCCAAGAACCCCCAAAGAAACTCTGGCTGCATTAAGATCTTGGTGAGATTCATCAAGATTTCGAACCTTGGCATAACCATCCTCAGGACCTGAAGGACTAATAATTCTAATATGTATTACATGCTCGTGAACAGCACTTCCTTTACCCCACAAGGTACTTCCATGAGCACCAGTACCAATTAGGCCACCAATTGTTAAACCCCACCAATATGGTGTATATGGCAGAGCCATTTCAAACCTTGCAGCCTCACTAATAATCTGTCTCAATGTCACACCACTCTCTACCGTCATTGTCATCGATTCAACGTCGATCTTCAACACACGGTTGAGGTTTTTTGTGCTTATTAGAAGTCCATTTTGGCCATCAGGGCAAGCTAGCTTTGGAATGCTGTGAGAGAAGCGCGTTGCAACTTTCATTTTTCGGTTGTTTTTTGAAGCTAATGCGACAATAGATATGAGCTCTGTCTCTGAGGTTGGATACATAGCTTCACCGGCTTTGCAAATGCTTCGATCGGGGAATATGCCGTTCGCATTAGTGATGGTGCAGTTTGTATTCTTTGATGAACACTTGATTGGATCTGCCGGAGGAGTTGAAAGCACTCCATAAATTATAGTAGTAAATAGAAAGATAAAAAGCGTTGACTTGAATTCTTGTTCTCTCATAATTTTAGAGCATATCATTAGCATTGCCTGTAGTACATGAAATTTCTTATCTATCTCATAGACTTGCTATGTGCTATTTATAGAGGAAAAGTATGGTTTTCCTTGTTGGAAATACAAAATAGTATTCATAAGTCTAGAGTTACGGCGATGATTCTATAATATTGATCAAATACATTTAACATTTTATTAATTTAAAAAATAAATTTTCTTATAATAAGAATCGAAAGGAGTACGTACTGCCTCACATCAAGATAAGAATCAACTAAAACCTACCTCAATTTTATAAGATAAGGTTATATGCATAAATAAATGTGCATATGAAGAACATTGTGATATAATTAATGTAATACAAGTGACAAAAAAATGACAATATATATTGGATTTCAAAAATTGTGATCTAATTAACGTAATATAAAATACAATACATCAGTTGTGAGTTTCGATGACAAAAGTTTAACATATTAATGAAATAAATTTTATATTCTTTCGACGGCTGCAAAATGAGTATTATATTAACGTGTCTACAAAAAATTTAATAATATAAAGAGGGATTAAATTATATTCGTGTAATATTTAAAATAATATTAAACCATTTAATAACATTTTAACGAATATAATTTTTACACAATTTACCATTAAATTGAATGAAAATAAGTCTTTTTTTTAATACAATCCAGTGTACAATTTTTTTTTTTTAGTTATCATATTGTAGGTATGTGCAAACTTTCTGAATAATTTTCGTTGGAAACTTTTTGAAATATACAAGTTGATTCTCTCTTTTCAATCAAATTTTCTTTATACGCAAAAGTTAAAATTGAACTAGCGATAAATTATTTAAGAGTATAAGTCCTTTATTGTTGAAACACTTACAAGCGGTTACAATGAATGTCTACCAAGAAAATAGCATGCATAACAAATTAGTCGAAGTCCAAATAGACAAGCGGATTCAACCACCAACTATGAAAATTTGTGACTATATTAATGAGTGAAATGTCAAATACTCACCTGAAATTTTAAAATTCGTTAAACACCCCCCTGAAATTTGAGAATAGACAAATACCCCCTGAAATTGAAAAACGTCAATCAAATTGCCCTTCCGTTAGTTTGTTCCATTAAATATGATGATGTGGCTGATATAGGGAGACGTGGCATGATGACGTGTACAAATCTATGAAGCCACATCATAGGAGGCAATTTGACTGAAATTTGTTTTTATAAAAAAAAATTATCATCTTCTCAAATTCATCTTCATCCATCATCATCATCATCATCTTGTTCTTCTTCAACATTCAACAATACCAATTTTCATCAACAACACAAACAAGAACTTTTTTTTTATAATAGATGCATCTCATCTTCATAATAAAATTCATTATAAAATTAAATCAAAATCACCTCTTTATCATCAATTTTGAAGTCATAAAAAGAGGGTTTGAAGTTTTGCTTCTCTTCCTCACCTTAATCAACAACTACACACTATATACTCCTTCAACAACAACAAAAAAACCACCAATTTATTCACCAAAGCAAAACCCTAAATTAATCTTAAAATCCCAATTTATGGGTTGTTCATAATATCAATGTTTGCAATTTTTTCTTTTTCTTTCTTTATGGGTTGTTCATCCATTATTTTTAGGGATTGATTTATGGGTTGCATTTTTGGATTTATGGATTTTGTTGTTTGTGCCATGAATGTTTAAATTTTTGGATTGAAGTGATGAATGTTGTTATGGGTTTGTGTCATAAAAAGTTGATGATGGTGGTGTTGATGTTCTTCTTGTTGTAATTGCTTGCTGGAAAAATTCCTTTCAATTTCATCCATCTCTACACCAAGTTCATAAGTTTTTTTTTTCCATTTTTTTTAAATTTTCGGTCAAATACCCCCTATGATGTGGAGTCTGAGTGGCAGTTGTCACATACTCCGTTAACGTCCAAGTCATCAAAATAGAAGGAGTTAACGGGCGAAGGGGATATTTGATTGACGTTTTACAATTTCAGGGGGTATTTGCCTATTTTCAAATTTCAGGGGGTATTTGACGAATTTTGGAATTTCAGGGGGGTATTTGACATTTTATTCCTATATTAATGTTTTTTTGACTTCATCCACCAAAATAAATAGAGTTTGATTTTGTCAATAGAGTTGAGATAATGACTTCTCTCAATTTTTGAATAATCTTTCATTCCACCACACCACCCAAACATATAAGAATCGGCGAATAAGTTACATAAAAAAACGACGTGCTTTCATACCACCAGATGAATAAATAAACTAAAGAAAGTGCTCTTGTAAGATTGAGGGTTTAAAAGCCTAACTTTATTACCGTCATTTTAGAAATCATGGATAGCACTTGAGTCATTTTCTTAAAAATAATTTGATAAGTGTGACATTCAAAGTTTGAATTGCATGCCAATTGTTATTGAATATTATTATATATTTTATTTTTTTAACAAATTGTTATTGAATAATTTTAAACATTAAAAGTAGAAGGCCATGTTTTATTTATCTTGACAAAAAAAAAGAAATGTGGGCGAAAAAACTTAGGGAAATGCTGGGTTTAGCCAAAAGAAGTTTCACCACACTTTCACAATATTGGGTGGCATATTATAATTGTTTATGAACTAGAATCAAACCCGTGCAAAGCACGGGAAAATACTCGCGGAAAAAACATATAAAAATAAATTTTTTTTTAGAAGATTATGCGTAGAAATTTGATTGATTAAAAATATATTAGAAATTTGATAATATTTAGAAATCATAACAATATTTAGATTGACAGACATGACAAAAGACAAAAGAAAAATTTAAGTAAGATATGAAAATGACTTAACTATTTACTTGAAATACAAACATAAAATCTTTAAAAAAATAAAGGAATATATAAATAAATAAACTAAAAATAGTTTGACCTAATACAATACCATAAATTATGGTCCATAATATAATATTGAAAAAAAGAGAAGATAATAGTACTTTTCTATTAAAATGGTTAGCTACTACGTGGTGTACTTGGAAAATGAGGAATAACATCATATTTAGAGGCGAAGTGGCAGATTTTCAAGGACTATTTGAACGTATAAAATCTATTTCCTGGGTCTGATTTTGGTTTTTAGGTAGAGCAGGTCGTTATTGTAATTTTCAATTTTCTGATTGGTGTAACAATCCCTTAATGTGTCTTTGTATTGTAGCATTTGAGGGCACCCTCATGTGATTTGTAAGGGTTTGAGTACCCCGTACTTCTTACTAATCCCATATTTTGCTTATGTAAAAAAAATATAGTAAAATAGATGTTTGTGTAAAACCTATTTATAGGCACATATACAAAGGTTTAGAGTTCACTTTATGAAAATTTCATCAAATTATGGTTGTAAAATTATGGCGCTGCTATGGTTGCAAAACGGCCATATTAATGCATATGTTTTGAACGTTACCAATCAAAACTAATTATCACCAATTTTGAATTGTCATTGCCATAATTATTGTTTTTTGGTATATAGCCGTAAGTTAACTATTGAGAATTATATAATGTGAAATTGTAGATAATACACAATCTGTCAAAATAAAAAAAAGTAGATAATACACAAAATTATTATTAATTTTGGTAGAATATAAAAAAAATTGAAAGCTAAAATAAAGTGCCAAAAAGGATGAATATAGAATTGAAAAGAAAAAAAACCTCGATTTCAATTACAACTTGCTTCAAATGTAGTAATTTGCTAAGAAATTGTGTGTTTTTCGCAGTTGTCTCATGTGTTATCTATTTATAGTTCAAAAGTTGACCATGTTGAGCTGGTCCTTTAATTGCTAGGCGTAGACGGTGGACAGTAATTAATAGACCGCCATATGAAATTCAAATATCATGATTAATTTTGGGAATTAAATGTGTTACTTATTACTTATAGCAAATATTCCATGTGCATTGAAGTTGGAGTAAGACTCCATTTGAATTAGGCGCCGGGATGAAAACAAATTAAACAGGAAATGTGATTTTTTTTTACTAATAAATTACATGTAATTACATAATTTTTTTATTTGTATTTATAATTTATGTAATGTAATAAAACAAAAAATTGTACTTATAATTTACGTGATGTAATAATTTTTTTTTTGTACTTTTAATGTAGGCTTCCCAATACTATAGCCCTTTTGAATGATAAGTTTTTTTTGAACATGACAATTTATTGTTTTTTTTTAACATGACAATTTATTGTACATAAAATAGTTTAAATATGTGTGTGTAAATTAAACACTGCCATGTGGCAAAATTAACATGTAAATAGTCTAGAATTGCAAGATCATGTAACACATTTAATGTAATTTTATTCTGAATTGTATATAGTATAGATAGATTATTATGACATACACCCGCTTTGTTTTCGGTCAAAGTCAAAGGTACAAGTACAACAATTTTAGAATTTAATTACATCCTCCGTGATAAAAAAGTTCGCTTGATATAGCAATACTCAAAAAATTTATACCGATACTCAACAAATAGAGTCACTCATGCCTTTGCAAGGGAAAAATAAAAGTTTGTCACTAAATATTAATTAATGATCTGGTCATGACTAAATTATATTATTGAGATAAATTGAAATTAATAAAAGCATGAAATCATCAATATTCAAAGTAAACATTTGGAAATGGATTTTTCTATTACAACTTTTGACCGTCAAATCTAAATCAACGGACAAAATAATTTAATTGTGTGAAATCATTAGTATAATTTAAACCATCCAATCCAAAATTAATGGTCGAGATATGTAACCGTGTGATATTGTGTTATTCTGCTACAACTGATCATCCTGATCGGAAACATTTTAAGCTCTATGGGGGTGTTAGTTCTGAGCTAAGACTCGTCACAACAATGGGACTTCTAACAATGTGTTTTGAATCTGTCCAAGTAAGATACCCAAAAGCTACTTTATTTTTCTCCATTTTGGGACCTTCTATCCTCAACTTGTATGTCACCTTTTCATTTTTCTGCTTAAACACCAACTTGTTAGGGATAACACTAACGTGGAACCCTTCAATTGGTGTAATGTTAGCTACATAGATAGTTGGTTCCTCCCCAACATTGGTTACTACTCTTTGAAATTCTTGCGTAACTACATTTGATTCAACACTATCAGTATTGAAAAAGGCAATAAAAGATGGGTAATTAAGGTCTAGAGAAGGTTTAGAGCAATTGTTAGAAGAGGATCTTGTGATAGACATGATGTTCTTTTGAGTGAAATTTAATGCACATAGAAGATTCACATAATCTTGTTTTTCTGCATCATAAACAAGTCCAGGATCAAGTGCTCTATTGGGGTTGACATGTCCAGCTCCCAATGCTAGAGGTGAAGCTTGTTTGTAATTGTTACCGATATCTTTGATGAGTTCCTTTGTGTTGTCTAATATGTCTGATGTTGTCATAATTGCTGATCTAATGGCTGCAGGGCTCCAACAAGGGTGTGCTTCCTTTAAAAGTGCTGCTACACCTGCAATGTGTGGACATGACATTGATGTTCCACTTAACAAGTTGAAGTTGCTGAAGAGATTGTTTTGGAATTGCAATTCTGTTGCTGGAACATTTTGAGGCCATGAAGCTAAGATTAGTGTTCCTGGTGCTGTGATGTCTGGTTTTAACACAAATGGACAACTATGTGATGGTCCTCTAGAACTATAACTATCCACAATTGGTGCTGGTTTTGTACCTAAAATAGTTTTCTTAAATGTCATGCTTGCTTTTGGATTACTATAGTTGCATTTGATGTAATCTTTGACTAGTTCTCCATCCATTGGATTCAAAAAAATAGATGGAAACTTAGTTTGAATGTAATACGTAATATCATCATTACTATTTGATATGAAAACACCTCCAACAACTTTTACTCTGTCCAAGTTATCCACTTGAGTACCGAGTGTTCGATTGTTGTCTTCGCATACCACTATCTTGTTTCTAGCTTTGATGAGTTCCTTCAGATTATCACATGAGCTCACGAAAACCATTGGAACCTTTTCTGAAGAAAAGTTCCCTGGATAGAGAGACAAGCCAGTAACTATGGATCCATTACCAAGTGTTAAATCGACATGAAATTCACGGTCCAATGTGCCAGCAGCCACAGTTATTACCTATTAGAGATAAAGTTAGTTAAGTTAGTTACTCTTGTTATCCTTCTTCATTTTTTATTTAAATTCATATGTATAATTAGAATATCTTGCATTCAATATTAGCGACAAATCGATCAGGTTATAATTAGTAAATGAAATATTTTAGCAGTATTACCCATGGGGTTCCATTGTGTAGAGTTTCAAGCACTGGCCCTCTGTTCCCTGCAGATGTAGATACAAAAATGTTTTTCTCCATAGCTGCAAATGTAGCTATGGCTATAGGGTCTTCATACAAAGGGGCCTCATCAAAACCCAATGATAATGAAAGAACATCTACACCATCTTCTATTGCACTGTCAATTGCAGCTATTGTATCAGATACATATGCTCCTTCTTTCCACAATACCTTGTACATGGATACATGAGCATGTGGAGCAATGCCTATTATTAGAGATAAAGTTGGTTAATAGTTAGCTAAAGGTTATTTAAGTTAGTTATGCTTAATATCTTCTTTATCTTCATAGAGTCACTTTTATATATTCTTTACTAACCAATTGATCAAGTTATCAATAAATGAGATATTTTAGTAATACCTATGGCTGATCCGGAGGCATATCCAAAGTAGGATGCACCCTCAACTTTACTTCCAGCAGCGGTGGTTGATGTGTGAGTGCCATGACCGTCTATGTCGCGTGTGGAGTTCATGGTTATTTTGATATTAGGATTATTTGCTAGCAATCCTTTGTTGAAGAATCGAGCTCCTATGAGTTTTTTGTTGCACAACGAGGGATCAAATTCAGTACCATTTTCACATTGGCCTTTCCATCTTGAAGGGATGTTAGGCATGTCATCGTCTTTAAAGCTTTTACTTTCTGGCCAAATTCCACTGTCTATCATACCAATTATAACATTTTTACCGTATTGTGTTCTAGGCCATGTTCCTGAAATAGGATTGAGGCCAATGAATTGTGGAGAGTGTGTTGTGTCTGGTTTGATAGGTAAATCCTTTGTGGATGAAATATATCCGACAGTGGTTTTTAGAGCCTCGAGCTCCAAAGGAGACAAACTTGCACTAAAACCATTCATGACACTAGTGTAGGTATATGTAAGTTTTTTCGAAGAAGAAATGTAGTTCAACCGGTCGTTGTTTATTGTTAATTGATTATTAGAAGTAATGTCAAGTAGTGAGGAAAGGGTGGCTAAGTACCAACTTTGTTGGCTTGAGAAGGGTTTGGGCATAGTTGATAAATTCATGTGAATGATATAATTGTTGAAATTTTGATCACCCAATGTAGAAGAAACAAGGTGAAGGATTATGATAAAGGAGCATAGCAGATAGTGATGAATGTGTGTAGCCATGGTGGAGTAGTTGTTTATTGGAATGGTGTATGGTGTACAAATATGTTGAAACTGTTGGGTTTAAATAGAAGGACTTGCTTCAATAGTTCAACATTGTATGTGCCAATGATCTACAAGTTGTGTCTGAAGGTATTTTTTTCAGGAGAACCCAACATATGATATTCGCCCATGTGGCGGAATAGGGTTTTGGTCCCTTTTTGGACAACTTCTTTTGGGTCATTTTTGGTTAGGTCCAAGTCCAACAAATAGAAGAAAAGGGAAGTGAAAGAGAGTAATTAGAGGAAACATGAATTAAATTCGAATTTAGTTAGTATAAATTTATACATTGTCTGTGACCGTATGAACATTAAACTTTGATAATATTTCAAATTAAATTACAACGCATGGCCTCAATTTTTCTATTAGCTACTCTAGACTCGTAGTTTTTGTAGTAAAATAAAAGTACTTTTCCAAATTATTTTATTGATCTATCTCATCTACTTCATAATAAAAAATGAAGTATGGAGGAAGTATAAAAGCGCCACTGGCAAAAGTTTTGCCAAGATGCCAGAATTATAAAGAGTACATAAAGACAAAAAAATCAACAAAAGGCATGCACCAAAAAAAGGAATACCCCTGCAAGCACTTTCTATAGTTTTCAAAATGCAACTTAAAGTGAAGTTTATCACTTTCTAGTTTCTTGAACGATTATTGTTCAAGCAAAACATACATATCTCTTTTCTTGTAGTCCTCAAACATTGATCTCTTATCCACGGTGCTCCTCCGGTCTTTGAACAAGTGATAGAAAAGTCGGAGTGAGATGCTAGTATTTGTATCTAGTAACCAGAAAAATATACCCAAATCAAGAATTTCACTTTTACTTTTACATTATTCTGTGAGCCCCAATATATAAGTGATTATTGTTCCTACAACCATTTCGAATTTGCAAGGTATTGGACCATGAAAGAAAGTAAGGTAGTGGAGTGGAGCTCCTTTGACATTGTAATTTAGCAGAAAGTAAGGTATTGGACCATTCCTATGAGTGTTGGACCTGAATTTCTTAAAATGGAGATACCCACCAAATGCGAACTCGATCATTCGTAAATCCTAATCGCACGACTATAGTTCTAACATTATTGCTCATACAAGCTACTCGTTACTAAAATTGAAGGGAAAAAAAAACTCAATTCAATATTTTTAAGTTGTCGTCTCATATTAAGTAGGATGTGGAACCGATTTAAGATTTTCTTTTTGGTAAAATAATAAGGTGTTAGAATTTCATCATTTTATTATAAGCTGAATAATTGGGTAAATATTACATTGAATGTCCTTATCAAATAGAAGGAACAACTAAAGTGTTTTCTACACTCTACCGTGAGCTTATCTCCGTTGGCAATGATATTGTATAATTATATGCAATTGGTAATCAATATTTTTATTTTTATCATCACTATACTAATATACTTTGAATTCCTTTTATTTTTTTCAATTTTTATTTTGAAATTATTATTAGTATAGTATATTTAATTTAATATTATACATGATAGTCTATAAAACTCGTGCGATAACACATGTCAGCATCTGGTTCTTAATAATTATACCATTCTATTTTAAGAACCCCTCTATTTTAAAACATTTATCGTAGAGAGAGAAATAAACAGAATTGTTCCAAGTATAAGCAGCGGCGGAGCTAGCCCAAAAAATGAGGGCGGGCCGCTTAGGGATGTCAATTTGCATCCGTCAGAGCGGTTCCCCGCGGAGATTGTCCCGGAGATCCGAAAACGGGGAATTTTTCCCCGTGGAGACGAAGATGGAGGCAAAACTTCCCCCGGAGGCAGATCGGGGTAGGGAACATGGATTAAGCATTCGTCCCCGCAGATTCCCCGAATCCGTCTATATATACTTAAATATATATATATATATATATATATATATATATATTTTTACTACTACTATTATTCTAGATTTATTTATATTTGACAATTCTAAGTTTCTATTTTGCTATGAATTATGATATATTTTGGTTATGAATTTTTATATGATTATGCATATGTTGTTATGTATTGTTTTTTGGTTATGAAAAATATTTATTTATTTATTAATAAAAAAGGAAAAAATAATGTCATAATTTTGTCCGAAAAATATAGAAATTTTCTAATATTCGATCTCCGTGGATCCCCGTGGGTACTGTGGGGATCCGTAGAGATGGGGATGGAGGTAAAAATTCTCCCGCGGATATTTCGGGGCGGGGAACGGGGATGCTTCCTCCGCACATTCTCCGCCTCGTTGACATCCCTAGGGCCGCTACAAATATAAAATAAATATGCAAAAAAAAAATTACTAAACAAAGACATATCATATTGAAGACATATTTAATAGAGATATCTCAAAAAATAGTCAAAAGGTCGACCATTACTATTTTTAATAAATAAATAATAAAAATAAATTTTATGTTAATTTATGCATAAACTTCATACTTTTTAATTAGTTCTTGTACTTATGTTTATAATATTTTATGAATCTCTAACAAAAATTTAAATTTTTTTAACAAAAGATTGACGAAACATGAATTTTTATACACAAACTTTATTTTAAATAAAAATTTGAGTACTTTTTTCCCAAAAAAAATATATTTGAATAGTTTGACAAAATAAATAACACATTTTAAAACATCTATAAATTATTAAACAATAAAACATTAGAAGAGATCCTTCAAAAAATAAATTAAGAAGATATTTGAATTATTAAGAATTCTGGGTGTCTAAATAGAGGGGGTTTGAAACCCCCGCAAACTGAAAACCAGTTAAAGAGTTCTGAGTCGTCCAACAAAGAAACCCCACAAACCTAAAAATAACAAACTACACGAACTGTTTAGCGGGGGTTTAAAACCGCCGCTAAATAACATACATATGAAAAAAATTAAAAAATTTGGGACGTGTCATGGCCCTGTCCTACCCATAAAGGGCTCCGCCCCTGAGTATAAGGGCTTTGGCCCCTTCTTTTAAACAAAAAAAAGCAATTTCATAAAGGTGTTTTATAAACTACCCCTTGTTAATTTGGAGTATTTACCCAACAATTAATAAGAACAAGTCATATCAATGTAAAAATAAAAGTTAGTTGTGGGTACCACATGCAATTACATGCAAATCTGCTTATGTGACATGTTTTTATTGGTTGTTAGATAATTTGGGAGTAAATACCCCAAGTTATCAATGTTAGAGTATGTCTCACCTTTCATATAAAACAACAAAATAAATTAGTTTTGCGTAAATAAATTAAAAACCTTTTTAGAGCATAAACATCGGTACTAAAAGTACCGTTGTTTAACTGCAAAAAATGGACTCTGTCAAACAAAAATGGAGAATTGAAGTTATCCACCGTTTCTACTGTCAACAACGTTACTCTGCCCATCAACGTCTCTTATGTGTCATGTGTGCACATGGTTTATTTTTCCTTTTTTTCAAATAGGTAAATTGAATAATGTCAATCGATTAAATGGGTTGTATGAGATATAATGTGGGGTCATGTGTGACCCATTTTAGAGTTTTTAGTGGGTTATATGAATATTTAGAAAATGTAGATGAGTTGTTTATGTAATTGGAAAGTGTGAAATAATATAAAAAAAATAAGTGAGATCCATTTAAAGAATGCATATGAGTTTCTTGAATAATTATGCTCTTATTTTGACATTAGCCTTCTGATTTTCGGGAAAAAGGGAACCAATAAACCAAAGTTAAGAAAAGAATGGAGATACTAGCGAAAACGAGTTCTTCTTTCTTTTCTTGCTCGAAGGGTAAGCGGATCTGAGTCAATTCGATCTTTTCGGTTCGGCACTTGTGAAGTTTTTTATTTTTTATTTTGGTTAGTAGACAAAACGGCAAAGCCGTTGGAAACTCACACACATAAAATAGAGTAACCAGGGATCGAACCCCGGTCATGACGTCCGACACTAACAATTTCGGTATTTCTACCATTTGAGCTAGAATTTGTTGAGGGAGATACGTGAATTTTACTCTTAGAATCCAAGTTGATCATGCATTCATGCCCATGATGCATGTTCAGCAAATATTCATGATTACATTTAACTAAAGAAGGCAATAAATGAGAATTAATGTTGGAGAAGTTAACCTGCCACATGGGGAACCAAGCATAAGTGGAACCATAAATTAGGCCAGTGCAAAAATCTATTTTGTGTGGCAGAATGGTATTGGTCCATTGGCTTCATCCTATCAATGTTAAATTTTCAACCCATAATGTTTGATCTTCATACGTTACTTCCCTTGTCTACCCCCAAAATTGTCCAGTATAAATATAGATAGAGCAACAAATTATGGAACCGAAGAGCTTATTCCAAGCAGACATAGATATCCCACAGTACAAGTAATAACACAGGAGAGACTCAACAAAATGGGCAATGCTTGCTTTGGGAAGAAGAGGAGCAACAAGGGATCAGTGTTGCACCCTTTGGCAGTTCACCACGTTCGCAGTCAAGCCGTGACAATTAAGGTGCGAATGACCAGAGGCCAACTCAAAGATTTAATGGGGAAGGTAGATAGATACGAGCAATGACAATTCAGAATTAGGCCATTTGATTGTTCAAGAATGCTCTAAGGGGAGGCTTCGGGCTCGAGTTGTAGCTGCTGCTACGGATAGGGATCAAGATCATCCATACAAGTTTTTAAGCGGACATGGTTTAACTTTAAGGCCAATTCAAGAACATAGCGAAGAAGATGTAGTGATGTATAGGTGACATGTCCAACCAAAATAGCATGGAGAATCCATTTCAGTCCATGTTAAATAGGTAGTGGTATAAGGTTGTAACGAAAAATGTTTCAAGTTTCTAATTAATTTTGGCAAAATTTTAATATGTGCTCTAAAATAATTTAATGTTTAAATAGTTCTAATGCAAAAGCTCTAAGAAAATATTGCTCCATTTGACTTTGAATTGCCGCTATATCTTAATTTTATTACATAAAGAGTTTTTTATTTTATTTTTTATTATTATTATAGGAAGAGTTTAATAGCTGAAAACAAATTGGTAGTGTATTGATGAATTGATTAGATCAAATCATTAATGAATTCTATCAAATAACAAATCGTTTTTAGATGAAGTAAATTTTCGACTCTACAAAAGGAAACGAAGTGCGAAGGCCAACTTACAAAGTTGACAATTGACATTGTGTTATGTTTCAAGCAATATATACAACCTTTGTTCATTTTCAAAATGGGTATGCTGGAGCATGTGGTGTGCCCACTGCCCATAAATACTGTGTGACTAGCCTATACTATTTATTTACTCAGCAGCAATCAAATTTGAAAATGTGTAGTCTATCCACACCTAACAATAACGTGCATACCCTATAACTCAATATTTACCTTTATTTTATTTATTTTTTGCGTTTTCTCTCTCTGTTACATACTTACATATCTATCATAAATTATTATTTACGGTGTTTGTTTTTTATAATTGACTCTTTCTACTCGTTGACAGAAAATACAAAATTGGCTAAAAAAATAAAAACCAGTTTCTAAACTATGAAGAAAATAAATGAGGACCTTCAAATGAGAAACTTCCGCTTTGAATTTTATGGAAGTGTTGGTGACTCAAACAAATATTCAAGCTCTTTCGAATATTGGAATCAAGTTGTGTTTGGCAAACGTGTTACATGCAGATATTCATGAGGTCTATCATGTTACACACACGCACATATCACCATTATACTAATATATGTGATTATCAGAGATTACATGAAGAATGATTGAAAAAAGCACCATTCAACCACAACCTTTGCAATGCAAGAATAATATCGTATTCAATAACTGACGTGACGAATACTTTTTGAATGAAAGGTTATGTTAATCGTACCGAAAACAGTCCGATTGTTCTAGGATCCACTTGTGTTTGTCTTTCCTACCTCTATCCGACATCACACTTGCAAGCATCAGCTCAAGTAAGGCTACATCAACTGCGTCTGGTGGCAGCAACGTTCTTCGCCATTCATACACTAGTTCTAATCATCATCACCGCGTCAGCTGCCCATGCTCACAACAACATTTTGATTTATCGCTTTAAAGAACAAAACAGATAATAATATTCACTTTTCATTTCTTATAAGGTGAATACTTTGATACACATCTTATTTGGATATACACCGATACACGGCTCATGTGTACCCTTTTTTTTTATAATCAATGTGTTTACTTCTAATATGTCAACAAATAATAATTAATATAGAAATATTAATAAGTGATATATGTGAATCTATCACAATTGTTCACAACAAAAAATTCGCCAAAGAATTCTTTGGTGAATAAAATGTGAACCAAAGAATTCACCTAACTTTTTATATCATTTAATTAGGTAACTTTTCATATCATTTATATATAATTTAAAGCAAAAACATTAAAAGTAAAACATTATCAAAATTAAAACAAAGATAATGAAAGAAACAAAATAAATCACATCCCAAAGGAGCAAGCGATCTTATTAAACCCAACCCTAGAGCAATTCTTACATAGGCACAAGCCTAAATGAAATATGCTTAGGCACACATACATAATTTTATAAAATTTAAATAAAAAGGAATTGATTAATAATAGTTGATGTGACTTAATCATTTTAATTTAAATTTTTGTCTTTGATGTGAGTGTGCCCAAATATTATTGATTTGGAGTTGTGCCTATGATAGAGTTCCTTCCCAACCTCGTTGGCAAGAAGGGTGGTGTACGATAATTAACAAAAACGGAAGGAATAATTGTAACTTTTCAAAAAAATAAAAACAGTTGAAAGATAAAAGATTAGGGAGCGACCGAGTAGCTCATGAGTTAGCTCATGCATCTCGTTTTACGGCTAGTCCCCAAGTCTTTAATTATTGTCCACCTTGTATTGAAATTATTATTATGAATGAAATGCACTAAGCTTACTTTTGTCAAAAAAATAAAAACGGTGATGTTGCAGTTAGAATCAAGTGGGTGTGAATTAAAAAAAAAGATGGGTGTGTTACCAACCAAGACAAGATAGGTATACTAAAACGGGCCAAAGTATAAGGCCCAATAACTACCATTATACCTTTTAAACCCTCAAACCCTAATTTCACAATACTTTTTCGGCGCTGCGTAGCTATTTTCTCTCATCACTCTTCCGTCGTCTCCGATCTCCTTTCCTTCAATTTCAGGTAACACTCCCTCAGTTCGAGATATCATAATTCTGTTTATCTTATTTGAATAACATCATTCCATCCAGATCTTGATTCTCGTGTTTGTTTTGTAGTGTCAAAATGTCGCTTGGAGAGACTGCTTGCTCATACGCCCTTCTCATCCTTGAAGATGATAACATTGCCGCAACTGTATCCTTCTTTATCACCTTACTTTTTTCTATTAATTCATACTTTTTCAAAATACTATTTAATTTTACCTTATTTTGTCACCCTAAATCAATCCGAGTTATTTTCTGGTGTTTTATGTTGAAATCGGTTTTAATACTGAGCAAGTGTGATAAGATATTTTTCAATTTTTGGTAAAAGATTTGATATTATGTTTATATGAGTGTAAATAAGTTTGGAAATTGTGTTGAACCTTGACTTGTTGATAATAGGCTGACAACATCACCACTTTGTTGAAAAGTGCAAAGGTAGAAGTTGAATCCTTTTGGCCCGCCTTATTTGCTAAACTTGCTGAGAAGAAAAATATTAGGGATTTGATTGCCAATGCTGCTGGCGGTGGTGGTGGTGCCGTAGCTGTTGCTGCAGCTCCAGCTGCTGCAGCCGCAGCTGCTCCTGCAGCTGCTGAGAAGAAGGTATTTTATGACTGGAATTTATGTTCATCTGCCTCTTTTTTTGTCAAACTCTGCCTTATATGTTTATGGTTGTCTAACGTTTGAGTTTGTTTTGATTACACAGGAAGAGCCAAAAGAAGAGGAAGAAAGTGACGAGGAAATGGGATTTGGCTTGTTTGATGAATAGGTTCTTTATTACAATTTGGTCAATTTTTGTGTGGTCCCTTTAGCTCTCCATGGATATTGTTCTTATACATTTTTATTTAGCTATCAGTTGTGTTATTTTGATTCATCCGAGTATATTTTACTTTATTCTCTTGTCTTTCACAGTTCTGTTTGAATATTTCCGTGTTATTGATTGTAGTTTGTGCATGTCTTACTATGTTTCTTGAATTTGATAATGGCTACAATTAATTGATAGCTTGGTTTAGCGATTACGAGCCTTTTACAATTAACACACTAATCATTCGTAAGTAATTGATTCTATCCTCATAGTTGTATGTTGTTGTTCATTATCTTTTAGGTACATATTTTATTTGTTTTAGAATCTATAATTTATTTCGGTTGAGATTTTCTCATGAGCCATAAGCAAAACCAAATTGTGCTCCTATCCTTTTGTATATGTCAACATGTTAACATCACAATTGATTGTAGTAACACGTTATTCATGTTGAGGGTTTATAACCCCAATAGTATAAAATCAAACAGATCATATTAGGTTCCTATACCAACAAGTTAAGGTGAAACACATTGTGAGTATGTGGGAAGTAATATATATATTCAACGATGTCTATAAATTGAATGTTAGGTTATAGTTGCTATACCCTCATTCTCTGCCTCTTGCAAGTATAGCTGCTGGCAATCAATTTCTTCACTTCCTGGTATTGCCTAAGCAGCTGGCAACCATTACTTTTCTTCTCTCTTTCTTGTTGCATATTTAGGACTTCATGTTAATTGTATTACTCTTTTTTTAAAGTAGCAAAGAATCCTAAAGATGACACAACCGTGTTTTTTCCCATCATAATAAATATACCTATTTCCTGAGTTTAATCATTGAGGATTGTTTACAAAACCATGATTAGTAATTAGTAAAGGGTAGTCCCTCAGATCAATTTTTCAGCTTGCTTGCCGTTAGGGGTTCTTGATTCTTGTTGTTCCCCTACATCTGCATAGGGTGAGAGACTCGTGGTGAATTTAATTATATCAACATTTAGGGAGTTTTATGTTTTCCAACATAGCGTGATCTAAAACTACAAATTAGCTATATGCATTTATTCGTGTGTTTGTTGAAGTCTTGGATTAATTAAATGATGAAAACTGTCAATTGTAATATTTAGAAATCTTATAATGTGGAAAAAGTTTTTTTTTTATTTTATTTTTATAGAAAAAATTTAGGGCCATTGGATAGAAAGAGTCTGCTTTTGTTCTTCTATTTAAGAAGATAAGCTGTACTTGAACAATCGAAGTCCATGAAAATGTCTTTAAACAATCTATCAAAATTTGAAACTATGTATACCACAGTTTATTATAAGTTGTAATTTTTTTTTATTGAATACCACAGCTTATTATAAGTTGTAAAATATCTTAAGGAAAATTCTAAATGTAGCGACAAAGTGCATAACGAATTGTTCACGAATGACGTGTCCATCTCATGGGGAGTTAATTTTTCTCAAAGCGTCATCCTACAAATCCCTTCCAATCTCTTTGTTTCTCCCATCTACTTGTGTCTGTCGTTGCTGTTCCTTTACTTCAGTGGCATTGCCGTTGTTTGTTGTCGTTGCCATTTCTATGTCGTCGTTTCGCCGCCATCGTTCCTTTTTCCCTTATCGATTTTCCATGCAAATTGACTAATTTTCTTTTGTTGATTGAATTGATTTGTGGTTGTTGGCTACTTTGTCAAATGTTAATATTTTTTCATCCAGGTCGGCGGTAATGGATTATGTTCAATTTAGGAAGAGATATAAATGAGGTTAATCCTAAATATTGTGTTTTGAGTTCCAGAAATTACCATAGGCAAGATCTAGTGGTTTAGCAATGTTTTTGCATGTGTTATTTTATGATTTCAACAATGAAGTTTACTGCATATTTTCTGGGTTTGTTTACTGCATAACAAAAAAGAATTGGAAGGCTGAGATGTAAGAGGAGGGAAATTTAATGGGAGCTTCACACTTAAAAAAAACAGAGGTAATGGTGGTTTAAGATTAGATCTGAACGTGACATGACAAGTCGACACAACAACTCTGTTTTTTTGAAGATATCAATAGAAGTACAGTTTACTCACTTCGTGAAAATTCATGAAAAAGCCTTTCGCTGCTATATGCAGCGCTCATATCTTAATTGTATACCACTTAATTTTTCAAATTAAACAATTTTTATGGAATACTACAAAATTTATTCATTATTACATACACCCTCTACATTTTGATGGATCTGGTGTGACCATTTTGTTAAGTTTGAACTCAAAATAAAATAGAATATTTTTCACGTGATTACTTATATTTTTAAGCTATAACATTTTATTAAAAAACCCCCACAATTTGCCCCTCAAATAAACATAAAGAGGAGACGATCATTGAAATATTTTTCACGTGATCACTTATATTTATAAGATCATCTATCATACTACTTTTCAATTCCTTTAAAGATCAAAACTGTTCCCTCCAAAATATTACATTCAAACGTAACATTAGCCTAGCATTTTCATTAGAATGGATATATTTATAAGAAACCCCAATTTAATTTTTTTTTATAATAGTTACGAGCAAATAAATAACAATATCATATGTGTTAGATAAGTTAAAATTAGTGTATGAATCATATCATGTTAGAATGGATATGTTTATAAGAAACCTCTTTGAATTTGTTTGATAAAAGTTACGAGCAAATAAATAACACTATCATATTCATATATGTTAGATAAGTTAAATAAATGTATGATAAATAATAAATTATCATTGTAAGAAAATTAGGTTTTTCCTTTTCTTTTTCTTTTTCTTATAATATTCTTCTTGTATCTAAGTCAGATTTAGGATAAAACTTTTTAACTTACTACTACTCACACACTCTTTTTATTTGTTGTGCAGCCTATCCATTTTGTGTCTCCTGTCTTCAAAAATAAAATCTTAAATTCTTCCTTCCAATAATGAACCTGTTTTTTCACGGATTACCTTGTCTGATTTGACATTCTAAAAAAGTGGAAATCTAAAAATAAATAAAAAATAGTTTAAAGTTGTAAAAAGTTTTTTTATTATTTATTAAAGGCTATATATGAAAATGGTCCATGCAAATATGAAGAATTTTAATTTTAGTCCTTGTAAAAATATTTTTTCGTTTTAGTCCTTGCAAATATATAATTTTTTTTTAGTCCTCGATGCTTTGTTTTAGTCCTTGCAAAATATGCTCATGTTCAAATTAGTCCTTGTAATATTTATTTTAGTCCTTATTTTAAAGGACTAAAATCAAATATTTTGCATATTACAGAGACCAATTCCAATATTAATCAATTTTGTAAGGACTAAAACAAAACAACAAGAACCAAAAGCAAAATATTATACATTTACAAGGACTAAAATGAAGGAAAAAAAAACTCCCCTCCGAATCCCAGACGCAACACTCGAAACTTGTGGTGTTAGTGGACTAATTGAAACTAGCATCCAGATTACATTTTAGAACACCAAACTCTAGACAATACAATTGCATCAAATGCTATTGTCACTATTGGACATTGTTGTTGCTATGCCGCTGCTTTGCCTTCTCGCGACAAACCATTCCTGAAGTTTCAGAGTAGCTGTTTGACAGATTTGGTGCAAAGTTCCTTGTTGATCCAACACCATGTATTTTTACTAAAGTCAATCCAAGATTTCTCATCAGAGGAACTCTTTATTAACAGTTAGATTGAAGTAACCACATTGAACCAACACAATTTTGCAAAAGCTACACTTGCCAAATTCTTAGTCCATCCAAACATACAATATAGTCAAAGATTAATTATTCATGCCACCTAACTTATAGTTGATCGGTCATTACAAATATTATTACACAAATTATAACTGTATTAAGATTCTGATAATGTAGGGGTGGAAATGAACCGAACCAACTCGAACAAAGTTCGAGACTCGATTCGACAATTGATTCGTTGAACTTGGTTCATGAACCAAATGAGCCGAACTTGAGCTAAATATTAAGTTCGTTAATTAAATGAGCTGAACTTGAGCTATATATAGTTCGGCTCGTTTGGTTCACGAGCTGACTCGATTATATATATAACACTTCAGAATATATTTTTACATAACACTTCAAGAATAATATATATATATATATATATATATCTTCAAAAATAAATTTTACAAAATAAAACACACTAGCATTATTTCTCTTTTGAAGCATAAGTGATACTTCCCAATTTATGTACTAACACTAAGTCTCACATCGGTTAAATTATCTAGCATTGAGAGAAAACTTTGTTATAAAATGTGGTGTACTACATGTCTTGAAAGCACAACAAAATGTTTATGATGGGTTTGTTATTGTTTCACATTTTCCTAAGTGTGATAATACTCTCAAATACGGCTGACAATGAACCGAACCAACTCGAAAATAGTTCGAGACTCGATTCGATTCGATAATTAACTCGTTGAACTTGGTTCATGAAGCAAATGAGCCGAACTTGAGTTGAAAATTAAGCTCGTTAAATAAATGAGTCGAGCCGAGCTTAAGCGAGTTCGACTCGACTCGACTCATTTCCAGCCCTATGATAATGGTATATTTTGTACACATAGCCGTGAGTATAATAGGCTCTTCAAAATTATGAAATGTGTTGGGAGTGTGTGTATTCTCATGGAGTATGTTAGTGTTGAGATTATCGTATATATTTAATTTCAATAGAACTTAATGTATCATAGGGTCCATAGCTCAGTGGTAGAGCATTTGACTGCAGATCAAGAGGTCACCGGTTCGAACCCGGTTGGGCCCTTTTTCAATATTTACTTGATAATATACATTTTTTTTTTGGTTGAGTATTGGTGGCTTGTTTGTTTCTATTTAATTAATTTGGTGTCATTTGTAGGTGAACTAACTAACAATGAAATGATATTGTGATTTGGTGTTTCATTGAAGTTGAAGTATAGGATGGGATGGGTAATTGAATGAAAGAAAAAGTGATGAGTGAGAGTTATTATAATTTATTAGGCGGTGCTGTGCTGTGCTGATTGATTTCTACTACTTCTTGTTTCCATCCATTCCTCTTTTCTTTATACATTTTTGTGATTGATTCACTAATAATAATAATGTCTGTGTTGTCTACACCCAATGTTGGTCTTCCTCTTCAACCCTATTGCTTCCTTCAAACCCTTCTTAAGTTTCAATGCTCCTCCCATTATTAAGCAGCTCCTTTCTAACAACCCTCCTCGCTCCCTGATTACTGCCTCCGCCTCACTCTCTCACACTGCTGCTGTCAACAACATCGCTTCACCCTCTAATCTGGTGCGTACCTCCTACCTACTCTCTTTCCTTTTTCTTATGCATTCATTACGTCTTTCTTTCTCAATTTTGTATGCTGCTCCTGCATCATTCATTTATTCAATAATCTCATCCCAATTCTTGTTTGTTTGTTTGTGTGTGCCTGCAGCTTATTACCAAAGAAGAAGCCTTGGTGCTCTATGAAGACATGATATTAGGCAGGTCCTTTGAAGACATGTGTGCACAGATGTATTACAGAGGCAAAATGTTTGGTTTTGTTCACTTGTATAATGGTCAAGAAGCTGTCTCAACTGGATTCATTAAGCTTCTCAAGAAACAGGACTCTGTCGTCAGCACCTATCGGGACCATGTTCATGCACTCAGTAAGGGGGTTCCCGCACGTGATGTCATGAGTGAGCTATTTGGAAAGGCCACCGGATGCTGCCGTGGTCAAGGTGGATCTATGCACATGTTCTCAAAGGAACACAATTTGATTGGTGGTTTTGCTTTCATTGGCGAAGGAATTCCTATTGCCACCGGTGCAGCCTTTTCTAGTAAGTATAGACGGAAGGTACTCAAAGAACCAGATGCTGATTATGTGACATTGGCATTTTTTGGTGATGGAACATGTAATAATGGACAGTTCTATGAATGCCTAAACATGGCAGCTTTATGGAAATTGCCTATTATATTTGTGGTGGAAAACAATTTGTGGGCTATTGGGATGTCACATCTCAGGGCAACTTCTGATCCTGAGATATGGAAGAAAGGCTCGGCATTTGGAATGCCAGGGGTTCATGTTGACGGAATGGACGTTTTAAAGGTACGAGAAGTGGCAAAGGAAGCGATTGGGAGAGCTAGGCGAGGAGAGGGACCAACTCTCATAGAATGTGAGACCTATAGATTTAGAGGACATTCATTGGCTGATCCTGACGAGCTTCGCGACCCTTGTGAGCCTTTACATTATGCTTTCCTTTTAGTCTCTACTTTGACTGTGTTGTTAATTTTGAACTTAATTATAATATGCTATGCTTACAATTCTGAAGGATACGTCACCCTGCATAATCTGTGTACAATTATTTTGTCATATAGTAGCTTACTTTACTGTGTATTAACTTCTTAGACTCTTAGCTATTAAATTAATTTTAAGAACACCTTTCTTTACATATTTGGATATTAACTATGTTGTTATGTCAAGAGTAATATAATTTGATTTGGGTCACCGATTAGCATTCTATACAATGGATGCCTACTAAACTGTGAATGTGGAAAAATAACAGTTTATAATTTGGGTATTGAAATTTTGTATAACTAGATTGGAACAAATGTGCAAATAGATAGAGACATCAAATTTTAATCAGTAAATGAAGATTTCTCTAGCATAAATTTAAAGATTTCTTAAGCTTGAAATATTATCCTCAAATTTGGAATGATTAGTAGTTATTTGATTTGAGAAAATGAATGTTCTCATTTCTTGTTTTTGGTTTTAATTCTAAAACTGTCGCACTGTTTCCACTGTTTCCTATACAAGTATTTGAAAACAAAACAGGAAACAAAGTGAAAACAAGGTGAGGTTTTGTAATTAAAAGTGAATATAGAAAATGAAAAAGGATAACATTTTCTCAAACTATACAGACCCTTAAGGAAATACTTGTTGAGGGTTGATTCACTATGAACCTTGTGGAGTGGATTTACCATCGCTATTGAAATGTGGAAATGAGGATAAATCTCAATGCCCAATGGTTTGAATAACATCTTCGATCGTCGCTTATTAACATTTTTCAGAAAACATGGTTTTGAATGCTTGATCTGATTTTTCAAATAGTTTGATTTTTTTGGCCATGTATTTTTCCACCTTGTCATAATGTGAGTTTAGTTATGCTTTGATCGTGTTCACCCTAGTTCAGATTTCAATGTGGTGCCTTTAGTTTCTTAATTATTGTATCGCATGATGAAGTCTAGCACAGATTGCTTACCCTTTTAAAATGTCCTTATAGCAATGATACTGTGATTGCCACAACTGTAGTATTACTAATTTTAACAAGACCATATATTTCCACGTCAGATCAAATGAGTCCTATTGTTTTGTTTTTTCTTCTATTTTTGTCTTCCAAGTTGGGAATAACCCATCTGCTTTTACTTTGGCAGCTGAGAAGGCACACTATGCTGGTAGGGATCCCATCTCTGCATTGAAGAAATATATAATTGAGAACAGATTAGCCAGTGAACAGGAGTTGAAAACCATAGAGAAGAAGATTGACGAGGTCATTGAGGAGGCTGTCGAGTTTGCAGAGGAGAGCCCGGTTCCACCTCGCAGCCAGCTTCTGGAAAATGTCTTTGCTGATCCAAAGGGTTTTGGAATTGGACCTGATGGCAGGTACAGATGTGAGGACCCCAAATTCAGTCAAGGCACTGCTCATGTCTAATCTTTTCAAGTCTGGCATTTATCTGCTTGAAACTTTCAGTTTCGGATTCTTGTTCTTATACTTAATAGAGATAAAATATTAATTACAAAATGTACTACCCTTTATGACTATATAATCAAGATTTGTTCCTTAGGATGGAAATTTTTTTTCTCCTCTAATATTTATATCATTGTTAAGGAACTAGTGTTGACAATGAAAAGCCATAATTTTATTCCTTCTCTTCTCTTATATTTCTTCTATGCACTCAAAAGTTTATTCCTTAGTTCCTGAAACGGATGCATTGACAGTGTTGTTATCCTGAGTATGTCTATGTGTGAATCACACAACTTGAATTTGACAGCAAAAGAACCCAATATATTTTGAAATCTCTTACAATGTAAGAACAATTACACGGACGAAGCTATAAGCCTAGTTCTTTGTCTAATGCAAGACAATCATAGATTTTAGAAGCAATGGAAGGAATTACATATAGATACCTGCTATGGCACCATGTTACAATTGCTCCTATTACATTAAGCAAGATTAAGAGCACTTGGCTTGTTGGACATTTCCAAAATCAATAGGAATCCAAGAGAACCAAACTGCATCGATCGGTTTAGATCTAAAAATTCCAATATTAGTAGTTGAGTAAATGCCTAGTGTTAACAATTGAACCAAAGAACATACATGCTTGAGTTGGATGGTTTTCATTAGGTAAATCCGTATCCAAGAATTCACCAGTAGCCTTTCTGATACAAGGTTCATGATACACTGCAAACTTGCAAAGACTTTGATTATTAGAACCCAATGCCAATTCTATATATTTTGAGCAGATTAAATGGGATAAATTAGCCATAGGATCACTTGGATCATGAAGTTCTACATATAAAGTCGCCATTTCATCTTTAGCTTGGAGATCCTCACCACAACTCTTTAACAATCAAATAAATCATTCATAAATATAAAAAATCAGTGATAATTTCTAATGGCTGGTTAAAATTATATGACTAATAAAAGTAGTATTATAAAAAAAATGAACATTAATTATAGAGTTATAAGTTATAAGTGCATTTTTGGATTGACAGTGTAAACTAATATTACATTGTCAATCAATATCAACCGTGTATTCCGCCAAATCACCCCACTACAATTATATGACATGGAGAAATGTATGATTTTTTATTGGATGTTAGTGTAAAATTAATTTACACTGACATAGCATATCCATTAAACTCTTGGATTTGTTATGCAACTCGTAGAATTTCAGTGGAGCCATCACAATTTTGACAAAAAATACATCATAGAGCTTCAACACAATTATTATTGGTGTGATTTTGTCAAACTCACCGCTCATGCAATCATCATGAAGTTTATAATAATAATAATAATAATAATAATAATAATAATAATAATAATAATAATAATGCATAGGCTTGGGCCTGGATAAATAATCAATATTCTCAAGTATAAAAAGATGTAGTAGGCTATGCATGTTAAAATATTAAGTCGCTGCAGAACATATGAGACAGAGAACCTCAAATTCATATATAGGAAACATTTATAATAGGAATTTAGTTGGTCAATATGTCTAGATTAGTAATGAAAGAATTCCAATCCCATGGGCAAGTATATTACTATTTTCCAACCTTTCAATAGCTGATATGTATATAATATCATTATTAAGAAACGATATTGAATAGATGAGGGTCATTAGAGACAGCTATGCAATGCGGTCCTGTTGTGATGGAGGCAGAGCTGCAACGCAACTGCCAGCAACGGCAGTAAAAGAGTGAAAAAAGGTGTTAAAAGGGTTAAAAACTGAGGTCTCGTTGTTGAATTTAAGAGGAATAATTATGATGAATTTACAGCCATAAGCAGAAGCCTGTGGAAACAGAAACCTACCGAATGCAGCAACTTGGATTTAAAGAATGAACCCAACACCAATACAGATCTAGCAAAACATTTTTCTTGTATTGTACATGTGGTTTTTAACTTGTATCAAATATTCATATGCAACTTAAGTGTAAATGTAATTGACAGCAAATAGAAGGTTGGAGTAATATGCAGCAGTACTGAACAAAAACTGGTTCGACGTTTGAATAACAGAAGCAGCAAACATAGCATATTAAAGATATTACTAACCTGACAGATCGATTGGCCAAGGTCTCAGCACTTATTACAGGTCTTAAGTGCAGATATCTATCTGGCATGCTTTTGATGTTTTCACCATTACACTTTTAAGGTCTCGGTATGCATCTCCGAGATCTCTTTGACCAAGTATATATTTAAACCTGTCGTAACTGTTAGTTTAGAGAGACCGCCAATGGTTCAAACTTAGGGAAACCGCATTAAGAGCCACCTCATTAAAATCGATCTTCACTGATTTGAAACATCAACTAACAGTCTCAAAAGTGAATAAAAAAATGGCAAGTTAAGAATGAGGAAAAATGACCTTTTCACACAAGATGTTTCATGCATAAACTAAGACTATCTTGGATGGTAAATCTGATTACATTTATGGCTTGTTTTGATTTTGAAGCTGGTATAATGCAAAAACCATCACAAAACTGTGTAACTTTCTCAAACACTAAAACTAATAACAATAAGAATGAAGATGTAATACATATTAAGATGAAAACTGGAAAAACAATATTTAAAAATGTGAAGAGACCATATAGATGATATTACAACTTCAGAGCAGCTATTGCTTCTGGTTTAAAATCAACTCGCAGACCCAATACACGCCTAACCTCAGCTGGAGTTAATCTCCAAGTCATAGGCCCAGAGTTCTCCCCCCAGAAATCTAGAATCTCAGAGACCTTTTCTAAATTTAGAATTGTTGCCATTTGAGTTAGACGTGCAAACTTGTCTCTAACAGTCCTCTGTGTCATGATGCTGAAATGACTAACTAGAGCTCGAGCATCTCTGTCAAGCTGAAGACCACCAAGCTGACTAAATCTTTTTTGCATCATAATGACTTCAAGCCTTTTCACAATGAAGTCAATAACCAAATGAACAAACATATCGTAGTTGTTAGCAGTCATTAGTGGCTGCAGCCAAGCCACATTTATCTCCACAGCATGAAGAAGTCTCTGAACCCATGGGTCATTCACCTCATTATCTGCATACTCAGCCTCTGAAAGCTCGTAGCTGATTGTTCCTACACTGTCTAATAAAGGCCGTATCCGTGGTGTAATGGTTGCTACGAGTTGTTCTATTCCGGAATTCAAAGCTTGCTTGAAAGCATTGCTGCTATCTCCCAACTCAGACAAACAAGATTTTACCTTTTCTCGATCAGCTGGCGCAGGAAACACCTGTATGAAGTAATTCAGCCAGTCAAACTTCCACAAATAACAATTTGATCTATAGTTTATGACTTTATAAAAGAGAAAATTATGTGTAAATTGAGAAACAATGTGCAATGAAGGTAATGACAAACATGCCACAGTTAATTACCAAAATTGTACAAGTTACCAGAATGTAATCCTTCCTGTATAAAATTGAAGATTATAATTTATAACGATCTCTATTGGTACCACAGAAACATTGTTCTTTCTCTACCGAATAGACACATACAGTTATAGGTTTTAGTGTAATCAGTGGTCTTTCTGAGGTTATCACTAATATTTTGAAAATTGACACTATAAACAATATGACCATTAAACAGGTAATTATTCAGTTATCAAAGTGAAATCATCAACAATACCATATTTACTGCTTCAAAAGATTTCATTTTCAAGTACATATAATTGGAATGGAAGGTACTAAAGAAAAATATACCACCTACCTCAGCACACTGTTCTTCAATTTCATGTTTCAACTTGAGAACATATTCACTACTAACATCCATGTTATTTAAAGCCGCTGCAATATCTGTCCCGGTCTTTTGCACCCCAACACCGCCAAAGAACAACTTTGCACCAAGGTTTGGCTCTCTAATTTTCTGTTGTAATGCTTCATGATATTCATTGCTCAACAAACTACTAGCACCACTCAATACTGCGACAACGGAACTGATATTGGAAGTTGATATAGCCCTTCGCAAGCAACTCTGCAAGACATAGAAAACATCATCCACCATAGAAGTGGTAAGGCTATCAGGGTCATGTTCATCAATCCTTATAGCCTTCCTAACATTCTCAACCATGAAAAATCCCTCAAGAATAACGTAAAACCCAGTCAAATCCTGCGCAACTTTGCTGAAGCTACCACTCCTAAAAGCCTTGGTAGCACGAGGGAGCAATTCGGGGTCAACAGAAGTGAGGCCTTTGATCTTTGAAATCATGAATTCAGTATAATCCTCACCCAGCTGCATAAGCGAGAGAATCTCTTCCAAGTACAACTCAACCTCTCTTGGATCAGGTCCCTCGGAAACTCCTCCAACAGCAAGCAAATTGTTATTACGAGCATTTATCTCGGACGATAACTGAGCCAACTTCCTATACTCCATGTACTTGTTCAATATAACAGAACCCCTTGAATCACATTCCTCCTGAAGCTCACAAATTGCATACACAATCCCATCCTCGCCACATAAACCACTCAAAATCTCACCGTTCTCTTCAATAGCCAACACAATGTCCTTAAACAAAGAGGTTAAACATGCAACAAAATTCACACTCCTCTGTTCATTGGACATGGATATAGATTCCACCAATTGCTCAAATTCCATCCTGGATCTCATCCCAATTACTTTCTTCAAATACCCAACATACACCTGCAAACCCTCCTCCTCAAGACCAAGCGGAGTATAAAGACGAACAAACCTAAGAATAACAGGATGATCACGCTGATCCACAGCAGAAGAAAGCTTCTTCCTCACAATCCCTTCAAGCTGTTTCTTGACATCAAGCAAACGCTCTCTCTGAGTCTGGATCTGATCGGAACCGGAATCCTTAAACTGCGCATCGATCTGAAGAAATGTCTGAACATACCTTGCAGCAGACTCGTAATCTTCAGTGTCTAACGCACGGAGAACACCGTCAAGACAATTACCACGCTCAACAATGGCGTCAATGCGATGAAGCGTAGAGCGAACACGAGACTGAGCGAGATCAAGTTCACGAACCTTGAGACTGACTTGATCGGCGAGATGAGAAGTGGAAGTGACGTTAGAGAGCATGTAATCGGAATCAGACTTAACAATATCGAGAACATCGGAAGAACGTTGAAGTTGGAGAAGATGGCGGTCAAGGTCTGTGCGGTGAGATAAGAGATCGTCAAGTTGCATATCAAGTGATCTCTGATGAGCAATGCATTCGTGGAGAAGGCGAGTCATAGCTCCAACGTCAGTGAGTGTGCGAACGTATTCAACTGCCTCTGGTTTACCGAAATCAATTGACCACTTATTATTATTATTGGTGTTGGTATCTTCTTCGGATCCATTAACGTTATTGTGAGGAGTTGAAATGGATCCCATTCTGTTGGGGAGGATTAGAATTGAGTTAAATTAGGATTCAGTGATGATAGAGTAACCAAGATTGATTGATTGATTGATTATGCAGAGAAATGATAGATAGAGTTAGATGAAGCTGATTCAGGATTTGAAGCTTCGTTCCTTCCATAAACAATCGTAATTTCTCTCTCTCTCTCGGATGTGTTATTCCAAATATTTTATATTATTATCGGTGTTAATAATTAATCAAATAGACCAAAAAAATAAAAACAATTAATCAATGGAAGAAAGAAAAGAAAAGATTAGTGTTTTAAAAACCGGACCGGTCATCGAACTGGTGAGGGTATTGGGTCACTGGTTCATTGGTCGAACCACCGGGTCACTGGTTGAACCGCATGCATAAACCGGATCAAACCGGATAAACCGGAGGAATGAACCGGTCTCTTTAATAAAATTATATAGCTATTAAACCGGTCGAACATGATGACTCAATCTCTTTAAAAGTTAATGACAACTAAAAATTTAAAAAATTTAAAATGTCATAATGTCGCAGCTCACAAGTTCTTAAATTCAAATCTTAAATATTGTCACCACGCACTATAAAATAGTACAAATTACAAAACCAAATAGATTTTAAACAAAGTCTAGTTGCAACATAATTTAATCGCAACATAAACGAAATAACAAAGTTTAATAATAAATTTAATTCCAATGAGACATATTTGTTTCGGACACTATTTGTTTTAGTTTAGTTTTTTCTATTTACTTTTTTTAAAAAAAATAATTATGTAAAAAAAAACTACGTCATTTTGATTTTAAAAAAAATAGCAGACGCAATCGAACCGGCGGTTCTGGAAAACCGCCGGTTCACCGGTTTTTCCGGTTTTTAACGGTTCGCTCCGGTCTAACTACATGCCCGGTCCAATATTTGAACCAGACCGGTTACCCCTCCGGTTCACGGTTCAACCGGTCCGACCGTCCGGTTCGGTCCGGTTTTTAAAACACTATCATAAAAATGAAAGAATTTTTCTAGTGACACCCAAAAAATTCTGGTTACACCCTAAATTGACTAAAATACCTTTAAAATAAAATAATTTTTCAATGTTATACAAAAATTTGTTTCTCAGTTTCTCTTCCATTCTGCTTCTCGTTAAAATCCTCAAATTGTTGTCGTCGTTGCCATGGTCGTTCATCTCCGCCGCTCAAATTTTTGTCACGTTCTTCCATCTATGTTGCTTAAACTCAATTTGAAAGGTAAATTTTCGAGTTACCAATTCATGATTCTGCGATTTATTTGAGTTTGATTGTGAATCTGCTACAAGTTCCTTATGTAATTATGTTGATTTTGAATTCCAATTCTAATTTTATTTTTTCTGATAATTAAGCTCCAATTTCATTTGCATTTTGATTTTATGGGTTTTAAAAGGGATCTACGTGAATTCATTTCATGTATTATTCTATGTAATACGCTGAGATTAGGTAAACTCAGTTTACTTAACCTAATGTAAACCGAGTTTACATACACATTAATGTAAACTGAGTTTACATGCATGATGCTATATGAACTTAGTTTACAGAGTTTACATACACACTAATGTAAACTAAGTTTACATAGACGTTGAGATCATGTAAACTCAGTTTTTATAACCTAATGTAAAGAAAGCGTGATGCAGAGCATCAAAAGATGAAAAACAATTTTTAAAATTTATATAAAGAAAAAAAAAATGATATAAAGAAGGGCAATGATATTGTGATGAAATTTTAATAAAAAAAATGGGTGTAACCAGTATTTGTTTTGGGTGTGACTAGAAATTTTCAAATGAAAATGTTATAAAATATCGATGTTTGTGTGACTTAAAGGTGAAATTGGATGTCCGGTGGTCCGGTAGGAAATAATTGAATCAGGATTTGGATATGGCTGCCAACGTAACTACTACTCTGTCTCTCTCCTTCGCTGCCACAACCTCTCCTTCTTCTTCTTCTCTCCTTGCTAGCAATACTTCCTCTAAACGATTCGTTTCATTTTCACCGCTTCCTTATCCTTCTTTCTCGCTTTGCAACTCCAAACCTAGGGCTCTTGTCAATGGACAAACGACAATTCTCCAACAACAACCAAACGACGTCGTTTCCGACCCAACTGAACTAGAACAACAACAGCAACCACTGAAGCTGCGAAATGCAACCGAACTCTACGTTTGCAACCTTCCTAGAACCTATGACACCCAACACCTACTCAATATCTTTACTCCTCACGGAACCGTTCTATCTGCACAGGTTTCTCTCTTCTTTTTTTTTTTTTTTTTGCTTATATTATATATAACATTCCTGTTCCATTGTTTGTCTTATACTAATTCATTTGTAAACAAATTGCCACAAACCTCAAGATCCAATTTAGATCCATAGGTTCATAACTTCTTCTTACATTTAGTCAACTACACTACCCATATAGGTTGGTTGGTTTCATCATTGTATTCTCAATCACCTGCAATGTTTTTTATGTTTAATTGTTGTGTGTTATGCTGCAGGTTTGCCGGAATGAGGAGACAGGTCAGAGTAAGGGAAGTGCTTATGTCAAGATGGGATCTTATAATGCTGCTAAAAATGCAGCTGCTGCACTGGATGGATTGGTTAGTCACGTCAAATTCAATCAATGTGTTTTTATTGTTGATATTTGATCTAAAACTTTGTTTTCATTTCAATTGAAGGATGTTGAAGGGCGTGAAATGCGTGTTAAATTTTCAGTTCAGATGAATATTAAGAAGAATTTTGTAGAGACATTGAACACAAAGCCGTTGAGAACTATATACTATGAAGGTCCTCATAAGGTGTATGTTGGGAATCTTTCTAAGTCTGCTACACCTGAAGACGTCAGACATCTCTTTGGTAAATTTGGAAATGTGGCTAGTGTCAGGGTGTTGCAAGATTTGAAACAAGGGAAAAGTCGTGTCTACGCCTTTGTCTCTTATCTTTCTCAGACTGAACGTGATGCCGCTATGTCTCTCGGTGGAACTGTAAAATATGCTTACTCCGCTTTTCTTTGTTTTGCTATTCTTACTTCAGTTGTTTGTATCTGATGCCTAGTTTTGTTCTTGCAGGAATTTTGTGGTCGAATTCTAGTGGTTAGATAGGGTGCGAAGCAGACCAGAACTTAATTGGAGCTTTCAGATTCTGGGTAGAGAATATTGCAATTTTGGGTGTCTCGGATTCAGGAAGCTCTCTGCTCTTGTATGTTGTACAACTATACAAGCAATATTGATGTCAGAACCTTCATAAACTAGAAAATATCAGCTAGAAGTGGAGGTTGCCCATTATGACTGTTCTATAAAAATCTGAATTTTCACTCTTATATCTTTGTTGTATGTCAAATTGCGATCACCATTGTGTGTATGGAACATGATTTTCCTTGTGACTAAGTGTTGGTCAAGAACAAACATTGTAAGAGTTGATAGAGAAACCTTTCTTCCTTTACCTTTATACATATCTATAGACATTAAATCTGTAATGAGTAATGACTAAGTGCATTATGCATGTTTATTCTAGGGAAATCTCTAACCCAGTAACCCTATTGGCTATTGGAGACTACTTAGCACTAGATCACATGTCCATGCGTTCAATATGTTTGGGGTTTTACGACGTTAAAGCAAACATAGCACTGATGCATGTTTGTTTACGGGCCAAAGGAACAATTCTATTTGGTACCCAAAAAAATGAGGCTGTACAGTAATTCTATGATTCTATCCTACCATTCAATACAAAAACAATTCTTCAAAATTCGGTTTTATAATATCATTCTTAAACACAAATCAATCGTCTCGGTTATAGTTTCTAAATCAATTCTACGAAATTTTAAATAAAAAAGAATACTTATTCTTCATCACCAGTGTAAATCTGCTGGCTTAGGACCCGGATTGGTTCATAAGAAAATTGCAAAACAATGGGCTATCGACTTCATGAGTGCAGTTGTATTTATTATTTAAGATTGCAGATGATGTTTATTAGGCAATACAGTTCATTATTATATATCACAAAATTCAGTACACTACCAAGAGGGAAATTACACTACTAAATTAATAGTCTAATAGCAGATCACAAAATGATCTTGATGAATAGCTTTAATGACTAAACATCATGCAAAAAATGATCTTATAGCTGGCAACAACTTCAGCTCCTTAAGAACAACTCCACAGGTTGCACCATATTGGAGCATTATTTACGTCACAATCTGGCGACATTATCCTTATGGTTACAGTACTTGTATAGTGCTTACTGTCATTGTTGATGGGAGCACCAACTGCTATGATATGCTTGGTTGTCTAGTCTCCTCACTCCCAATCCTCCCCATAAAAGTCAAATTTTACCTGTAATGACATCAAAGAAGAAAGCTAAAATTTATAGTGTGCTCCCAACACTAACATAGATCTAGCAAAACATTTTTCTTGTATTGTATATGTGGTTTATAACTTGTATCAAATATTCATATGCAACTTAAGTGTAAATGTAACTGACAGCAAATAGAAAGTTGGATTAAATATGCAGCAGTACTCAACAAAAACTGATTCGAGGTTTGAATAACAGAAGCAGCAAACATAGCATATATTACAAGTCCTAAGTGCAGATGTCTACCTGGCATGCTTTTGATGTTTTCGCCATTACACTTTTAAGGTCTCAGTATGCATCTACATCTCAGGTTTGAAATGCATCATGTTTTCAGAGATCTCTTTGACCAAAGGATGTAACTCCAATAGTGAAAATGACAATACCCTAACAGCGAAATCAAAAGTATATATTTAAACCTGTCGTAACTGGTAGTTTATAGAGACCGCCAATGGTTCAAAACTTAGGGAGACCGCCTTAAGAGCCACCTCATTAAAATCAATCTTCATCTATGAAGCACGGACACCTCTATGATTAGGCGTGTCGGGGTGTCCGACATGTGTCGGTGTCCGACACCTGTCCGACACGTGTCGGATAGCTCAAATCGGTGTCCGAAAAAATTCAGTTTTTTCTTTACTTCGACACTTCTTTGATCGATGTCCGACACCTGTAAGACACTCGTACACACGTGTCGGACAAGTGTCCCAAAAAAAATTATTTTTTCTTTGTTTATACTCTTCATAGACACATATTAGACATACCTATAAGAGTTAGAAATGTGTCGAAATAACATCATTGATCAAAGAAGTATTCAAAATATTACATTTTGATTACAATATTTTTAGTTTTTTCAAAAGTAGATGGATAAATAAAGGTAAAATATTATCATACTTTGTTTAATTTTTTTTTTTAAGAAATAACTTCCTCAACTTAGATTTACATGTATATATTTTGATTCTAAACTTATATCTTTTATAAATATGTAGCGGTGTCGGTGTCCTATATTTTTTACGTTAGCGGTGTCCGTGTTCGTGTCGTGTCGCGGTGTCCGTGTCAGAATCCGTGCTTCATAGATCTTTATTGATTTGAAACATCAACTAAAAGTCTCAAAAGTGAATAAAAGAGAATGGCAAGTAGATAATGAGGAACAATGACCTTTTCATCACAAGATGCTTCATGCATAAACTAAGACTATCTTGGGTGGTAAATCTGATTACCTTTATGGCTTATTTTGATTTTGAAGCTAGTATAATGCAAAAACCATCACAAAACTGTGTTACTTTCTCAAACACTAAAACTAATAACAATAAGAATGAAGATGTAAATATGTAATACATATTAAGATGAAAACTGGAAAAACAATATTTTTTTTAAAAAATGTGAAGAGACCATATAGATGATATTACAACTTCAGAGCAGCTATTACTTCTGGTTTAATCTCCAAGTCATAGGTCCAGAGTTCTCGCCCCAGAAATCTAGAATCTCAGAAACCTTTTCAAAATTTAGAATTGTTGCCATTTGAGTAAGACGTGCAAACTTGTCTCTAACAGTCCTCTGTGTCATGATGCTGAAATGACTAACTAGAGCTCGAGCTTCTCTGTCAAGCTGAAGACCACCAAGCTGACTAAATCTTTTTTGCATCATAATGACAAAATGTTAGAACTTGGTGAACATTAGTGAATTCTTAGCTTAGATAGGCTTGGACATGTATGGAGTTTGAGACTTCCACATTAAATTCTGGAATGGCTTACAGAAAATAACCAGTGACGAATCTTCGTCTGTGTTTCTTACATTCCAAGGAATGGATGGTTATTGAATCCCCCAACTGTCCTCAAATTAACAACTATCATCTTTTACTAGTGTGTTTAAGACTTTGAGCCATTCCATCTCCCTAGATGAACTGGTTCAAACATAAGTTTGAGCTGTTTTAAACAGGATTCAGAACACACTACATTCCAAACAAGCTTCATAACTATGACAGACATGCAGGGTATTTCATATTCTTTGGAAAATAGTTGTGTAGCAATCCCATGTAAGGTACACAATTTGGAAAATAACTAACAAGAGTGTATCCTTCACATGGTCAGCACTTCAATCATAGAACACAATCATGAAGTATATACAAGAAGTAACTCAAACCATTGTAAAAAAAAAACCTGACCCAATTTTTAATGACTGCAGGCATTAAAATGACATTCTCACTCACCTGTAACTGAGTACAAATATTTTACATGGGTGACAAAAGCATGCTTGTAAGTTGCAAGTCCACAGAAGTTTAAAATTGCCTCGACTTAGCCCGTATCTTCCTAATCAAGTAGTCTTCCAAACCAATGCCAGCATCCATAATTCTAGTATCACCTTTGATTTCAATCTTAAGAACTTCCTCCAACACACCACCAATTTTCACACCATCATCCACATCACATATTTGAGGTACTATGATCATCCAAGTATCCTTATGAGGAGCTTCCCTGTGTTCTAGTGATTTGGTGAGAACCCCACATGCTTCCTCAATCCTACCAACATTGCATAATCCCTTCACTAAGGCATGGATAACAGCAAAATGCGGAGAAAACCCTTTTGACAGCATTTCCTCCACGTATTTAGTCGCCTCGTCAAGCATTCCCAAATGACACAAACCATTTACCAAAGTCCTATAAGAAACTAGATTAGGCAAGCACCCATTAGCCCGCATGTCATCGATAACTTTGCAAGCATCGTGAGCACGTCCTTCTCTGCAGAACCCTAATATAACCGTATTATAATGAACTATATCAGGATTGCAGCCTTTAACTTTCATCCTACAAAGAAGCTTATAAGCTTCCCTAAGTTTCTTCTTCCTACACAAACTATTCAACAAGGTGGTATAAGTTAGAGAATCAGGAACAAACCCTTTGTTCAGCATATCCTCCAAAAGATCAACAGCTCCATTGACCTGACTCTTCCTACACAATGCCTGCATCAAAATCCGATAAGACTCGATATCGGGAACAACATCTCTCTTAAACATTTTGTTGAACAGTGTGTAGGCAATGCTGATATCTCCATTAAGACAGAAGGCACGCATGAGAATGTTGTAGGACTTAGTGTCGGGGAACACACCATGTTTGTGAGCATCCTTAAAGAGATCAAAAGCGGGTCGAACGTAATTCCGGCGGGAAACAAGTATTTCAAGAATGCGGTTAAGGTGTTTGGTTAAAGGCTTGATATTGAATTGAAGCATGGTGTAGAAGGTGTTGAGGGCTTTATCGGGCAAATTAGCTTCGCCGTAGATTTTGATTAAGTAAGAGAAGAGAGTGGGAGTAATGGGTTGGGATTGAGATTTGAGGCGACGGAGGAGATCATCGAGTAGAGAAAAGTGTTTGGAGCGACCAAATTTGAGAATGAGAATGAGGTATGTGGAGTAATTGTGACGGAAATTGGGTTGAAGAGAAGCGTAGTCGAAGATTTCTTTGGCGAGAAGAGGGTCAGATTGGGAAGCAATGAGTTTCTGGACTCTGGTTGGAGAACCAATTGGAGAAGAAGAGTTGTTGTTGTTGCTGGAGGAATGAAATTGATGGAATAAAGAAGATGATGATGATCCCAACGACAATTTAGCATCTGAAGCAATCATCCTTACATTTTTGGATAAAACTGTAAACGCTCTGTTGTGCATCGCTCTAATCTCAGATAACACAACTGAAACCACAAACAAACAAACAAACAAGCAAGCAAGTGAATTCAAAGAGAAAAAGTGAGTAGTGAAGAACACAAATCTTCTGGTTCCTTTCTTTTTGTAAAATAAAAAACTCACATTTGTAAATGAGTTGTACAACAATTTTACAACAACTTCTATGAACAATATTTTGTTCCTTCTTGATTTAGCACAAAAAAACAATAAAGTGAAACAGAATGAGAGAGTAAAAATATAATGTGAGTATGAGTGACCAAAATATTGTATAAAATTTGTTGTACAAATAACATTTCTCATACTTATAACGTGGTTATCAAGATTTTTTTTAATTATACCAAGAAAAAAAATAATAATGCCCCAAAATATATGATAAAAATCATAAAATATAGTACTTAATTTTATTCGTTCGGTTTAAAAAATAAAATAAATTTAAGACATATCTTAAATCTAAATGGTCCCGGTTCGAGTCCCTCTAGTTTCTTTTAAGGGGGTAAATGTAATTATCTTTGTAAGTGTTCTTTGAGTCATAAGATTTTATCAACCTTAGACTGTGGCATTATTCATTCACCTTTAATTTCCCTTATAAAAAAAAATATTATAGTAGCAATTTATTTTTTTTATTTTTATAATCGAAATCTTAGATGAGTAGGATCTTTGGATTAATCTAGAATAAAATTGATCTCAAAATACAATGGAAATTTGAATCTATACCCTTGTATGGTATGAGATAACTTCTTAGCAACTAAGCTAATACATTAATGATTGTGTGAATAAGAACAAATTCTAAATATAAACTCAAATTTATATATATATATATATATATATATATATATATATATATAAGGGTTTGTCTAACATGTGCAAATATTGTCCATGTTAAAACAACCAAAATTAGTAACTTTTTATTGAAAAACAATAATTATTTATTAAAAAATTATACATTTAATATAGAATACACAAATTTCAATACAAATTTACTATTTTAAACTTCTTAACATGTGCAAATTTATCTTTGAAAATATAGCTCGATGTCAACTTGGTCCTTAAATGTATTGAAATAATGAATACATCCTCAATATCTCATCTGACAGTAATTTTATAGTCTAAATTGATAAATAAAAAATATTTAATGACGGTGAGACATACTCTAACCCTTTATAATTTGAGATTATTTACTCATCAACCAATGAGAACAAACCACATAAATGAATTTGTTTGTGGTACTCAACTAACTTGTAACAAACTTTTGAACTTGCATGCGTTGATTTGCACATGGCTTGTTCTCATTGGTTGGCGGGTAAATGCCCTCAAATTATAAAAGGGTAAATTAGAAAAAACCTTTTATAATTTTGATATATTTAGAGATTAAAACGATAACAAATTACACATCTAAGAATCAAAATAATGATTTACGTTTTTGCATATACAATGCAATATTTATATTTATTTAATTTCACCAGGATGTTTAGCATAAATGAATTACTATCAAGATGTAGTATTTAAGAGGAATAATTTTATTATTTGAAAAAAATTAGCGGCGCAGCTTATTGTTTGTTTGTGTTTCATTAAAGTGTAATTATCTTTTATATTTTTACAAAATCTACCGTTATATTGAAAATTTATATCATATAGATCATCTATGTTAAGTTTTACCGAAATTTAAAATCGTTTGATATGTTATTGAGGAAGATCAAGATTAACGATATTCAATAAAAAAAAACATAAACCGTTAATCTTTATTGATCTCAATAACATATAAAACGATTTTTTATTTCTGTAAAATTTAATATGGATAATTTATTTGATATAAATTTTCAATTCAATCTAACAATGACTTTTATAAAACTTATATTTGTTAAAGTATTATTGAGCGGTATAACATTTTAGGTATAACATTTTATGTAATTTGATTCCATACATAGTCCCTGATTATAAGTAGTTGGGAATCATTAAAGAAGAAAATGCTTTGTATGTGGCGCCAGCCACTTGAGAGACAAACCGAGACAGAAGAGAGCCACATAAAATCAGATTCGTCCACGTGATCCCAATTTTGCTGGCACGCCACTCACGTGGCATTCCTTGTCAATTTTTTTTTTTTTTTATATGAAATGGTAATCCACTGAAATTAAACTCACATATAATTGTGAGATCCCGGGTTCGAACCCAGATTACGACGTCCGGCCTAACAATTTCGGCACTTTTATCAGTTGAGCTAGGACTTATGGGACTGTCAAAATATGTCTTCTACAGTTTCACTAAATTGAATTGGACCGGTTCAAGTTTCTTTAATTAGTTATCCTAAATTGAATCATGAATAATTTTATCCATAAATCAGTCGAACTTTTACTTCAAAGTCAATTTAAATTTCACTACGAACACTCCTAGCAAAACATTTAATCAAATACAATTGATTTAAACCCAATAATTAAATTTAAATGATTAATAAACTTCAAGATCGTTTGAGAAATTCATGGTGCGTATCAGCTTTCGACTTCTCAACAACTTATCGCTTTTGATGTGGCTGAAAAACTTATATGACACAAACAAGTTCTTTTGAATGTTTCTATTTTTCGTCTGGAGACTCTTAAAGATAGATTGCCCACAAAAGCAAATTCGGTAGCTCGTGACATCATTACACCATAAGCTCATTTTTGTGTATCTGGTGGCGGCAATGTTGAATCAACCCATCACTTATTCCTCTCTTGCAGATTTTTTTGTTCCATTTGGTCGTCAGTTCGGTCGTGGATTGATCTTTGTTATTTAGGCATATATTTTTCTATAAATAGAGGTTGCTAAAGGCATGGAAAAATAAGAGAACAAATATGTAGAGGCAAATTTTAGGGTTTGTCATTGCACAAAGGCTAGGATTTTAAAGAGGAAAACAAGTTTTCTCTCGGAACAACTTTAGAGTGATCGAACTATCTTTGTGGTACACCTTGTATACACTAGATCAAATTAAGTCTCTTGGCTACGGGAAGAGATTCGGGACTTGGGTATAATTAGGATTAAAGGCTAATTCTTGTAACCCGATTGAGATTTCATATGTAAAGTTACTCGTTTGATTATAGTGGAACGAACGACTGCTCTCTCCCCCAAAATAAGTCATTGTTGGAGCGAACTGGGTAAACAATTTATCACGTGTTCTTCCTTTATCGTTTTTTTTGTTGTTATTATTATTGCTTATCCACTTGAATTTGATTGTCATTCTTTTGCTCCACACATCAAATATTTTATTGATGTGAATTTACGACGAATTTTCAATGGTGTGAAATGAAAAATTTGAGAGAGTAAAAATAGAATACACGTCCTTTTGCGTGAGAAAGACATAATAGTCCCACAGTGCGGGGCAAAAACCATCAATTCACTTAATTTATTATAACTATAATATCAATTCTTTTGGTACAAATAATAATAAAAAAACAACAATAATAACGAATATTCATTTAAAAATAATAACAAGTATCAAGTAGATAAAGATTAGTATGTGGTGAGTATATAGAAACCCATATCAATAGCAATAATAATACACCCTCTGGTTCTTAATATAAGAAAGTTCACTTTTTAGATACATTAAAAAATTTATGTATCTGTCTATGATATAACATAGATACATTAGTATTTTAATGTATCTAAAAAATAAACATTTTTTTTTTAATATGAAAGACCATAGGTAGTATATTAAAAGTAGAGAGAAGTAAGGGACAATAAAGAATAAAAATCATGAAAATGATTTCAACGGGAATCGGAGTAAGGGACAATAACGTGAGATATGTTTAGCATATTATATGTTACTAACCTAGATTTATTTTATCATTTTCAATTAATACACTAAATAAGGAATTTGAATAGGATATAATTGTTTTATCATATCCCGTCTTTCTACCAAGTACATAAAACAAACCTTAAAGGAGTTAAACGGTAGTAACAAGACAAATCTTCAATCTATAATTCGCATTTGTGTCCTGTTAATTTCTTTTAAGAGAGGTAACATTGACTTCTGAAGTCTTTTTTATCGTAGAGTGTGACATGGTCTCTTCACTTTAAATTTTGATTATGAAAAAATGAAATATTTTCTTCGTAGAAAAAATTCAGGCATTTGCATTTCTTTGTAAAATTAATTATCACATTTCTATTTTTTTTAGCTATCACATTTCTATTTATTTATTTATGGTTTAGCATATGTGTGAAAAAATATTTATTAATGAAATAAAATTAATTAAAGTAAGAAAAATTCTAAAGAGTGCCATTAGGATCTCACTAAAGAAATAAATAATGGCACTATTAAATTACATTCATATGTTTATTTTTATTTTCAAAATTGAGTATTAAACAAACCATTTTTTCTTTGTTTAATTAAATCATACTGCTGAAACAAAATGGTTCTAGAGTTTTACTTTTTTCTTTTAAAATTATTAAAATACAACTCAAGTTTATGTGGGGTGGGGTAAGACGAGGATACCCAAAATCCATCGGGGATATCAAAACCCGTCGAGTATAAATTTGTGGTTCTATTTTTTATTTCTGCTAAGAATTGGAATGAGTACGAAGATACCCAGATTTTATGGTTTGAGTACGAGGAGGGCAAAGATATCATTCTTACTCTATTGTCATCCCTAAGTTTTAGTACAAATATTTTTTTGTTTGATTGAAAAATAGATATATTTGATCTATTTTCAAGGTTATAAAATAGACCAATTACATTGGAACAAAAAAAAAATAGTACAATTACAACAATTTTCTAATAAATATAAAAAAAAGAAGTGATGTGTTGGTTGGTATTTCTATTTATCGCTTAAAAAAGATGAGTAATTTACTAATTTGTATTGATGGCCGCAATAGAGGGATATTTGATTTTTGTTTGTGCATGACGACGTTAGGAGAAGGGAAGAGAGACACGTGTCGAAAAGGTGGTTCCCACAATGAAAATGGATGGTGGAAAAGAAGGCACGTGAGCAAGGTAGGAAGCTGAGAGAAGAGAATTAGATCTCGCTCGTATTCGCATGGAGATAGATCCAATCCAATCTGTTTCTGCCTTCTGACACACCACAAAGATATTTTTACGATTTTCGTGGCTATCATTCATCCATTGAAAAGCAGTTTGAAATTTTGTAATATTCTGTTTCTTTCCATCCACTCATTTTAGCGGACTTTTTTTTAGATATTTTCATTCCATTCAACTTACTTACTTAATAACACAGACAGACAGATTTACTCCTCAATCCTCATCCATCCAGTAGTATTAAGTAGAAGAAGCTTAAGATTATTAAGTTTTCATTTCACTCTCTCTCACCAAATTACAAATCTAGGGTTTCCCTGTTTCATGCGGTTTTTGTTCTCCGTTCATTACTCTACTTTATCATTTGAGAATGGGTGAAGCAACGATGCAGGCCAATAATCATCATGACTCAGTCCACAAGTTTTTACCTCCCACGATGCTTAGGGTATTGCTCGTCGAAGCTGATGATTCTACCCGCCACATTATTTCTGCACTTCTCCGTAAATGCGGTTACAAAGGTTTTTTCTTCTTCTTTATTATTCTTTCCCTAATTTCTTTGTTTAATTTCATTTTTATTATTTGAATGATTTTTTATTTTATTTTTTAAACAATTAAAAACGATTTTTCTTTGATATATTCCGACACGATTAGATCATTCGTTGCCGGTGTTTTGGAAAAATTAATTACTGAACGAGAAAGTAAAAGATCATTGTGTTGATCTGGATTTTTGTTGTTGATGTAAATTATTACCGAATTTCTGAACAAAAAAAAATAAATTCAAGTATGTAAGTCAACACTGCATCGATAAAAGGATAAAACATCCAACACGATGTTTAACTCATTGAAGGAAGCTCTGTTTGGATAAAAAACTTTATTTTTTGGTATTAACCTGGGTCATAATTGGTTGCGGAGTAAGTAAAGTAGGATCAATAATTGTTTCCACCAGGATTTGGGTTCTCCCGAACAAACTCTTAGGGATAACTCATTAATCACTTGAGTCTAATCACTTGGTTGTTTGGATAAACAACTTACTTATCATATATAAGTGCTTATTATAAGCTATTTTTGTAACAAAAGATAAATTAAAGTCAAACTGTTTCTGTACTAGCTATATGAGGTGTCTGATATGTGTCCACTGTTAAAGTTATATATTTCCAAGCTAGTGTGTGGCTGTGGAAATTGTATTTACCTTAAGCCCAACATGCTTGTGAACTTCTTAATGGTAATTTTTTTAAATGCAGTTGCTGCAGTTCGTGATGGCTTAAACGCTTGGGAGACATTGAAGAACAAATCATCTGAAATAGATCTCGTATTAACAGAAGTGGAGTTGCCATCAATATCTGGTTTTTCACTACTTACCTCAATCATGGAGCTTGACAATTGCAAAAACATTCCTGTCATAAGTATGTCTTAACTTGGTACTTTGTGGCCTTAATTATATTAGTCTTGATGTTACTTAGTTAGATATGGCTATTCCGTTAGGGTTTATTCTCAATTTCTCATGGTGTACTGTGCAGTGATGTCTTCTAACGATTCAGTTAGCACGGTGTTCAAATGCATGCTAAACGGGGCTGCCGATTTTCTCATTAAACCTGTTCGGAGAAATGAGCTTAGGAACTTGTGGCAACATGTGTGGAGAAGACATACTGTAAGTCAATGTTCTTCGATCTTCTTGTAGAAAAGTTATATTTCTATATTGTCTTGTAGTGTGGGCTTACTTATAATCCAGCTTGTATCTACTTCATCTTTTTTGATTCAATTTTATATTATTTATACAGATTAGCATGCCTCCTCAAAATATAACATTTCCACAGAATAAACTTGACGTTGCTGCAGAAAACAATGCTGCAAGCAATAATTCTAGTGGTTCTGTGGCTTCCACGCAAAAAAATGTCGAACGCAGCGAAAAAACTAGTGAGGCTCAAGTAAGTTTTGCTTCTGCATGCCTTCAAAATTTCATTGAAATAATGTAATATGATCGTTATGTATGCCAGCCTATAAGGTTTCAGTGTGTTAGTTATGAAGCAGCAGTTAACTTTTACCTAAGTTGATTTTATTAGTAATTTTCTATGTACGCTTTCAACGTTAGGCTTGAGTAACATAAAAAGACACACAACTACAATCTCTTGTACATGCATATATGAAGCCACTCTCCTGCAAACTTGAGGAAAATTTCCTTTCTAGATTAGGCGAGGTTCATGACACTTCACATAAAAACTGCATATTTTGGCAACTCTTGTGTAAAGTACCTTTTATTTGTACAAAACCATTTTTGGAAGCTGGGTGCTCATAACTCATACATGGAAAATATGCAGGATATGTCCCAGCTGAAGAGTTCTTCATGTTTGAGCAATACCAGCCAGGCGAAGCATGAAAATTCTACCAGATATGAAAGGGAGTCTGCTGAGTATAATGAAGAAACTGGAGGTATGTAAATTTCTCGTATCTTTTGTACTTCTGTTCAATATTTTGGCCCTTATTTTTCTATTTAGTGACAATTCACATTTATTGCAGAGAAATCAACTATAATAGGATCTAAAGCTGCAGGGTATGACAAAATTTCAACAGGTTTAAGGCTTGGTCAAAGCCGTGATTGTATAGAAACAAAAAACCAAGATGAAGTGTTAAAAACAGAGTTTAGCAAAACCAATCCTCATACTAATACAAAGATTCATCAATGTAATGATGAAATAGAAGAACATTCTGCTGGAGCTATTGACTTGATGGCTACTTTTCAGAATCTTCCAAAGAGCAGTTATGCAAATTGTAGTTTCAATGCTGGTGGTAACACATCCAATTTTGATTTTGATACACAATTGGAACTTTCTTCACAAAGAGATTTTCCTGGAAGCTCACCTACACCTACCATTGAAGAAAGGCAAATATTGAATCATTCAAATGCTTCTGCGTTTTCTTTGTGAGTTCACTATTTGATTATGAATTTTTGAGTTCTTAATGATTTCAAATAACTAATCATTTATGTCATACAAACTTTTCATTGTGCTGATGAAGTAAAAAAAATTATTCTATACAAAAATGACAATTATCTTTGTTTTCTGAAATTCTGCTTATGCACATTCTTTACCCGTTCCTTTCTCGGTCTTGTTTATGCTGATACACATGTAGAATGGCTTTAAAAGGCAACTAAATTGTGATATCATATGAACTAAAACATGGAGAACATGGATCTATAGTCTCGGTAAGCACCAACTGGTTGTAAAATTTACCAAGCTTCTCGAGAGACAGCAGATATATTGGCGTGTTTTATCGTCAGACAACAGCAATTTCAAGAATGCTCTAAAGAGATGTTAATAACAAAATTTGAATGCTTGTTGATAGTATTCTTTTTTATATATATCTGTCTGTAATTGGGTTTTATTGTTTTGAAAACTCTTTATTTTCTTAAGAAATCAATCTGAATTCTTGTGTTACAGAGCACATTTCATATTCAGCATTTCAAATAAACATTACAGAATTTCTAACGATACTTGTAATATCCTGTTTGCAGGTATGGCAACAGTACGTTGTTGAAGCATTTATTTCCAACAAAAAATTCGCATGAACCACAAAAATTATCGGCAAATACAAATATTGGTCATCAGTATGATATTAAAAAACTAAAGCAGGAAAATATCACCTATCTGGCAATTGGTCAGCCTGAACAAGTTGATGCAAAATCTCTTAACACTCAACTTAAATTCTTTCCTGCCACCGGGTCCACTTCTGATAATAAGTCTATGGAACATGATAATGTTTTTCATTCTATGTTTGATGCACAGTCAGGTATGCATCCCACATCGACACCAAAATCAATGTTCCAAAAAGAGAGTTCTCCGTTTCCCGCAAGTATTTCCTCCCACTCTAACCCTAAAAGTCAGAACTCAGAACCTCGCCACTGGTCAGATGATGCCACATATACTTGTGATCAAAACGTAAATGATCAAAGCAATATAGACTGCGACGACTCTCCATCTAACGGTCAAAGTTGTGGTACTAGTTTTTACCATGATGTGGAAAATTGCAACACTAGCGGTGTATGTGAAGAAGGCATAGGTAGCGGAAGTGATGGAAAAGCCCCTTCAGCTGTTGTAGGCAAGAACAACCTTGAAAGTTCTGTGAATAATGGTCACTACGATGGCACAAGTTCTCATCGCACCAGCCAAAGAGAAGCAGCTCTAATGAAGTTTCGACTGAAGCGAAAAGACAGATGCTATGACAAAAAGGTACTGCAACCACAATGCCATCACTGCTACTAAAAAGAATCACTCTAGAAATATTTGTTTTAATTGTTCTAAAAAAATGTATGTTAATTTATCAATATGCTATCAGCGTTTTTAGTAAGTTAGGAAATTCCTACTGCATGTTTTTCTAGTAATCTCAAACTTGCCTAGGCTGACGTTTTTGAAGATATTCAGATGCTCATTGGTCAAGTTTATTTTACAGGTCCGATATGAAAGCCGGAAAAGACAGGCAGAGAATCGGCCCCGGGTGAAAGGGCAGTTTGTTCGTCAAGTACACGGTGAACTTCCAGTAGCTGATACCGGAAGTTACTGAGATTGTTTTGTTTTAAGTTACCATCATTATTGATTTACAGTCTGACTTCTAACATTAATTTGACTCAACAATGGTGAACTGTATATCCGGTGAAATCTGTATGGTTTGATTTTAATAGCTTTATTGCTATTTTCTGTCGGCTTGTTATATTGACAATCTCTTAGAAATTTAGGATTGTACTTATTTAGTGATTGGTTTTTAAGTTTTGATTTTTCCTCGTGTAAATAATGTAGGGCTGTTGTGTGGTAATACAAGCAGTATGCTCAGATTGTATTTTATCATTCAAAAAGAATGTAAAATTATTTTTTTAAATACCGCTTCTTCTAAACATAAATAATTATGTTTGTGCAACCATTTATGGATTAGTAATTTGTTGAAGACTAACATTATGGCCTTGTTAGTTATACCGCTTCTATACATTGTATGTGGCGTGTGCACATATTAGTTGTGTGGGTGGGGTGGGGGGAACTGATGAAGCATGGTGGAAACAGAAGCAAACAAGTGTAAAACTGAAATCAAAACACATAATCACTTGTGAGCACATCAAATTTTGATTGCATGCAGAAAGTGTTGGTTTTATAAGTCTATAAGTTTATCCAAATGTCGGTAAACGGACTCAAACTGAGCCACGTCTGTTTCCTTCTTCTCCACTTTTGTTCTCATTTGCTGTTTCATTTATTTTTGTTTTTGAGGAAAGCAAAATTAAAAGCACCACTACCTGCTTCACGCACTAAAAGATAAAGATAATATTATTCTTTTTGTTTTTAAACTCAATTCGCATTAGCGTACGGCTAATTCTTTACAGTACTTAGCCATGAAGAAATTAAACTTTATCTTTGGTTAATAATTTTATTTCATGGATAAACCTGACTAATAAATTACACACTGAGGATATGTCTAGTGGAAGTGACTAAACAAAGCAGAGTGATCACTAATCATCACACATCAAAATTAAAATGAGAAACTGTATTGTACTTTTCTAATCCCAAGTGACGCAACAATAATAATATTGTAGCAAAGCTCCTTTATAACTTTTTTTATTGTCCATTGGAGCCCTATTAATTTCCCTTTTCCCACACATTTGTAGCAAATTAAGCACTTAAACATCCATCCCCACCAAACCAAGCTTTTTATTTTCTGTCACTATCAAACTCCAAACATATTCCACTCTCTTTAACTTTAATAACTTACTTCTCCCATGGAAGAAAACCAAAGCACTCAAAATCAAACTCAAACTCAAAACCAACAACACCATCTTCCTCCTGACAAATTACAAATGAACAAACCTTCTCCCTACGGCACAAGTTCTTCCAAACGTGCATTCTGCACATTCCTCACCATTTTTCTCCTACTAATCGGTGTCACTCTTTTAGTCCTCTGGCTTGTCTACCGTCCACACAAACCCCACTTCACGGTAGTTGGTGTCGCCGTATATGGCCTCAACACTACCTCACCGCCGCTTCTTTCTGCTACCTTGCAGTTCAACGTCCGCATAAAGAACCCAAACAGGCGTGTCTCTGTTTACTATGACAGATTCTCTGCTTTCGTGTCTTACAAGAACCAAGCCATAACACCGCAGATTATGCTTCCACCTCTTTTTTTAGAGAAGCGCAGTCAGGTTTCGTTGTCTCCGGTGATAGGAGGCACGGCGGTGCCAGTGTCTGTGGAAGTGTCGAATGGGTTGATGGTGGATGAGGCTTATGGAGTGGTGGGTCTGAAACTTGTGTTTCTTGGAAGGTTGAGGTGGAAAGCAGGGGCAATAAAAACGGCACATTATGGGTTCTATGGAAAGTGTGATGTATTGATTAGTTTGAAGAAAGATTTTGTGGGTCAGGTTCCTCTACTTGGCAATCCACCTTGCAATATCGACATATGAAATTAAGCTAGCTAGCTACATGCATGGTTTAGTGGATTGAATGAATATTTCATCAAGTGTAATAAAATGCAATATGTTACTACTTTAAATGTTCTTCTTTCTTTTTTGTTTTAATTAAACTGGTAGAAATTAGTAGAAGAGTTTGAATTTTTTTGGGGGGACTTGTTTGTTTAAGAATTGAGTAGTACTGCATGCATGTGATCATATATATATAGGATCTGTTCTTCACTCTAAAGCTGAAATTCAACAATTATTATTAATAGTGAAAGACTAATCTCACAATATAATTAATTAAGTTGTGTGTGTGATTAGTGACATTTGTTTTTTCTTTCTTTTTCGTATGAATGAGTGAATGTTAGTATTATAGTAAAATGACAAACGGTGGTGTTTAGGAAATTGGAAGGGGTCCAGAGAATATGAATATGATGATTGAGTGAGACCCTCAACTCAACTCAACTCAATGGTGGAGTTTGATTCTGAGAAAGTAACTAGTGCTTAAGGTATCCGGTTCCAGCTGCCTATGTTATGTTGTTTGCTGCAACATTTCCTTGGATCTGTGAAAAATATCACTACTAGTATTTAGTGGAATGAAGAATCCGAACCAAGTAAAGTTAAGGGAATCAATCACTAAATTAATAGTGGGCTGGCTGACTCCTTTACAAAAAATGTGTTGCACAATACTGACTAGTAAGTTGAGGGATATGTATGGATAAAAATCATCATCACCTTTACAAATTATATATATTCTCATTATCAACATAAATTTCTATTTGTCTTTTTACACTTTTTTGGTTCTGCTTCTTTGAAGCTCGTCCATTCTTTTTGGGGTCTTAGTTCAATTAATGTTCGTTGTTTGGCTCAATATAGAAAGAAAAAGTAGAAACTTGTATTTTGGTACACTCCTGGACTTCAAAATCAATCATATGAGAACAATTAAGAAAGTTAATTCTAGAAATATATAAAATCATTGACGTAGCCTTTCCTAACCGCTTAAGTTTTTCTAACCGTTAAAAATGAAGAATTTTATTACTCTATTTAAACAAATAAAATTGGAAATGAAGAGAATTTTATTGAAATATTTAAATTCACTATAATTTTAATTTCTCTAGAATTTCTAATTAGATCATTCTATTTTTTTTTTTTTTGTTTTTGGTACATTAGATCATTCTATTTCTAACACACTCTTTAAGCATTTGAAAGAACGATCAATTTCCATGCAGAAGCTATGGATGGTCGGTATGTGCTATTTTCATGAGCATTGAAGTGGTTAATTGTCTTTCAATTTTGGGTATATTAACAAGTGTATTAATGACACATGCTAACATATTCTACTAAATTACTGATATATAATTTCAAAAAAAAAGAAGATATTCTAATATAGAAAGTTTAAATATAATTATGTACAAAATTTAATGTTGAAAATATTAAAATGCACAAGTTCTTAATTCTAAAAATGAATGATGAAGTCTGCAGATACTACTGAAAAATTCTGATACTAATTATTTTTTTCGTATTTTTTTGGTTGATAGCTAAAATGACAAATTATTATAAATTCATACATACAAAATAGACGGAATGGAATTCGAACCCCAATTATGGGTCTAGCCTAACAATTTTGCATTTTTGCTAGTTAAGTTAGAATTCGTGGATTTTTCATCAATTGTTTAAAAAACTACACAAAATAAACTTCATAACTTTATTGTTCAATTAGAAGTTTGGAAATTTTAATCGAGAGGATTTGTTGGAAAATCAATTATATTTTTCAAATATTAATGTAGTTTGATTAAAATTTGAGAGATACATTACGTTTAAAAAATGAAGTGATATTTCTGTGTTTAGAGAAATAAAGTGAAGTTACTTAAAAATGTGAGACAATTTATGTTCACCAAGTTATATACTTGTAGTATATATCGTTAAAGAAGTTTCACATAAGTAGCGAGATGGTCTGAATGTAATTATAAAGAAGAGGCCATAACCATCTTACAAGCCGGTTATATAGGGTCGAGTTAGGTCTAAAAACTCAATTCTATGATTTACATTTAAAAAAAAAATGCTATCATATTAAAATAGAAATGTAATGAAGTTTGAAATTGTGGCAGAGTCTAAATGGGGTACCGGATGGGGCAACCTTTGAGTCAACAACGTGCCCAGCCCAGCAGAAGTAACAAACAATAAATAATAAATAACTAAAAATAAATAGTACGCAGTGTTTGTTAACCCAGTTTGGCGTATAACACGACCTACTCTGGGGATATCAATCCAGGAGAGAATCCACTATGGTAATACTAGTTAGAAGCTATCAACAAACGACCCGTTTACACTTCCACCTAGTCACTGTACGTGCTATCTTCAACCTAGGCCCACCTAGATCAGAGACCCCGTCCCTTCACCTCTTAACCACACCCCCAATGTGATTGCTCAAAACACTAATAACAATTTGGCGAAAAACACACTTCAAACAAATACCTATCTCCGTACTTAAAAGCTTAGGAGTAGATTAAACGAAATACAACTCAAGAACACAGTCCTAAGCAAGTATCAAAGTGATACAAGATAGGCTCACAAGTAAACAAATGACACGCTAAAACCCTAGACACAAGAATACAATTCTTCACGATAGTTTCAGTAACCTCAAAAGGTCTATGGTCTTCAATATATATAGCTCAGAGATAGCCACGGTAGTTCCTTGAATTTGGCTTCACAAATAAGTTAAAATTAAAGCATATCTGATAAGAAAAGATTTATTAAAACAAATCCAACTAAAATCCTAAAATATAGGAATATATTTTAGAAGCGATCCATAAGAGATATGATCAGGAATTTCGCTTGGTTACTTGTCTTGGGGAATAAGCTAAAGCGCCTAATGGATATACATTACAAACACGCGCGCTATGTAACAAATTGCGCACTTTATCAGATGTTGTACCAAAGGTAGCCCCATCTTGTCCCACATATTTTGTTTTTACAAAATGTAGCCAATTTCAAAAACCCAATAAAGTTCAACGCAAAATCAAAATTGGGGCTGACACAGCGTTTGCTACTCAATTGTAGAATCAAAATAGTAATGTACTTAATTTGTTGCAAGATTATTTACTAAACTAACATTAACTGCAAATCCAATAGTTTAATGACAGGTTGGGACTAAGGTTTTACTTGATGACTCTAAACTCTACAGTAAGGCCAATGCTTGAATCTCTCTCTAGAAACCATAGTGCTTAGTTGCTTGTTGCTCCTAGCTAGTAGAAAGAAAGAAGTGACAAAAAGTGGATTTTAGAGAAGATATTTTGTAAGGTTTGTTAATTTAGAATTTGATATGAAAAAGGTCAATCATGAAGTTGGTATCCAATGAAAGGTGTATGTTGAAGCCAAGTCAGCACATTATCCAGATGAAATTAGGAAATGAGTGGCTCAGCACTTCAATTCAAACTGTGGCAGCAGAAGGATCTCCATTTCTAGATTATCAAACAACATCCAATTTTTCTACTACATTGGTGACCTCAAATCTCAAAGGACTAATGGCCTCATCAACTACTTTCTCAATATCCACTCTTATTGATGGAAAACTTCCCTGCAGACAATCTGCATCCCCACAATGTGTGAGCCTTCCCACTCTTCCACCTCCACCTGTTCAGTCTCATACTCGTAGTCCATGGAAGACCACATCATTCTGTAAGCAAAAAGATTAATATTGTGTTGTGGTTATAACTTATATTATAGAACTGAGTGATGATTTAATATATATATTCAGGTAGGAAGATTGCTCGCAATGTTATGTCAATGGCTTCTTCCAGTACCACAACAGAGGAAACCACAGCATCAGTTGATGATGTTGCAGCAGCCTCATCACCTGAGCAGCTGAGTGTTAGTGATGATTCTCCAGAATTTCTCAAGACTGTTCAGCAAGCTGTAAGAATTAAGGAAATTTAAATTTGTTTAAAAGTTATATATATATTAGCTAGCTGGTTTTGTTAATGTAATTAGGTGGTTGCATATTAATTATAGTGGGAGAAAGTTGAAGACAAGTATGCAGTGAGTACATTAGCGGTAGCAGGTACTGTTGCATTATGGGGCACAGCTGGGGTGATCTCAGTAAGTTATTTATAATGCTCCATTTGCATGCTTTGATGAAATTTGTTGTTATTAATTAGTCACTGACTGACTAATGACTACAGGCAATTGATAGGCTTCCTTTAATTCCTGGGGTTCTTGAAGTCGTAGGCATTGGCTACACTGGGGTAAGTATTTCCATTTCAATTCAAATGTTTTAGTATACTACCTACATAAATTACTCTTTCTATGTATTCCATTTCTCAAGATATATCTTCTTTGCAGTGGTTTGCATACAAGAACCTAGTTTTCAAGCCAGACAGGTATGTAAACTCTTCAATAATCTATTACTGGTAAGTTCAATGATTAATTAATAATTGAATTATTCACAATTGCAGGGAGGCTTTAGTACAAAAAGTAAAAGACACTTTTAAAGAAATTACTGGGATTGACAGCTAAAACACTACTCGGAAATGAAGATGCTTCTTTTGTGGCAATATAAAAGCTTCTGAACATAATTTGTTTGTTCCATATATGCAATGTAGCCAAAAAATAAATGTATCTTTTTATGGATATATTTTCAATAGAATGAATGCAATTGCTACGGTTAGTTATTCCATTTGCAAATGAGATTGTGGAATATTAATATCTTATCATTGTACTATTATCTGCATATTATTTAATAATCCTTGCTAGGGACTGTTTCCATACCATTTCATGTGTGAACTGTATAAGAAGAGCACAACTAACTAACTATTCCCCCTTCCCATTTTATAAGACATATTTTGACTAAATACGTAATTTATATGTTTTCGATGAATATTTTTAAAATATTAAATTTCTATTTAATAATAGACAATTAAAAATATTTGTAATCAAAATTATGTATTGGGGTACCTGGCGTACCCCCAATATAATTAATTAAGGAATTTGGGAAGGGTTGGTTGATGATACTAAATTGACTTGGTCTTTTTACATGACATTTCCTATTTTATAGTAGCACTAATATTCTGAATGGGAGAAATTCTTGTGTGAGTTCATGTTTTGCTTTAATTTAGGAAATTAATTAATTAACCATAGAATTAAACGTGCCACTTATTTTGATTGCCGTTCAAAAATCCTAATTAATAGTATTGCTGGTTATATACTTGATTGACATGGTTTTTTACTTGGTCGTGTGTATATATAGGGTGCTCAAATCCAATCCAATCCAAATAAAAATCGCAAATCGATTAAAAAAAAATCGAAAACCGCAAAAAACATACAAAATGTTTTTTACTTGGTGTGTGTATATATATATATATATATATAGGCATGAGTTTTGTAAACTACAAAATGGAAGAATCTTTGTGTACATGCATATTATCGTGTATTGATAGTTTCGACATGTTTATCGTCGAGAAGAACTGGCTGTATTATGGGGCGTTGCGCAATATTTGCGAATAATTTCATAGTTCAGTGATTACACGCCTCCGATTATTTATCCTCTAGCCATCCGCAACAACACTTTTCGATTAATGGGGGGTTTTGGGCGATTTTCCCTTTTTTTCTTTTCAAAAACTCCGAAAATTTGGGGGGGGGGGGGGGGGGAGAAAATGACACGCCTTATATATATAAGGCGGGCGTGTTCGCCGTCTAGTCAGCGAACGATTAATACGTTTTCGCCGTCTAGGAAGCAAACGTGTTGTTTTCAAAATTTCACCTGACGGTGAAACCATTCTAAACAGTTAATTTATTTACACACTTGCATTCTAAAATGTAAGCCGTTTTTGCTATCTAGAAAAAGAGAGAGGTAATTATGTAATTTCAGAGGTGAGAGAGAAAATCCACAGGTGCTAAATGTAGAACTCTCACCTCTTTTGCGAACACACGGGCCTTGGCCCATTATCTAACATCGGACATTCAACCCACTTTTTAACTTCTTTTTTTCTTAAAAATAATGTGCTTTGGTTTCAATTTTATGAAATTTGTTTTTTCCACCCCTACATTTAACTATTTACCGCTACAAACAAACCAATATTTCCATTTTACCCCTTTTGAAAAATTTAAAAATGAGCTTTGAACATTTAGCCACGGTTTAACCGTGGCTAATATGAACAATTTTCGGTACACTTTTTTTTCATGTACACCGATGACAGTGTAAACCGGAACAGTTTGTAAAAGTCTTCCGAGAAGAATTAGCCACGTTTAAACCGTGGTAAAAACTACAATCTAGAAAAGTACAAAAACACTACGGATTAGCTACGAATTAGCTAATATTCCATAGTAGCTAATCATGTATATTCTTATAGCCACAAAGATACAAATTATTCGACAACAAAAATTCAATAATGGTTGGAATCATTCCATTAAAAAAATCTCATCAACTAAAGGACTACGAATGAATCTATAAGCAAAAAAACACTACAAGAAAATACAAGATTAGCTAATCCGTAATATTTTTGTACTTTTCCAGATTACAGTGTTTGCCATGGTTTAACCGTGTAGTGTTTTTCTGCTTGTTAGATTTATTCGTAGTCCTTTAGTTGATGAGATTTTTTCAAATGGAATGATTCCGACCATTATTGGATTTTGAATTAAATATGAAAAAAGTCCCTGCACTTACAGGTCATTTGAGTTTTAGTCCCTGCATTTTAAAAACCTTTCGTTTTGCCACTGCATTTTCATTTTATTTTAAAAATAGTCCCTGAACCCATTTTTTTTGTTAAAGTGTCAACTTTAGGTCCCTGCACTTACATGTCATTTGAGTTTAGGTCCCTGCACTTACGGGTCATTTGAGTTTCATGCAGGGACTAAAACTCAAATGACCATTAAGTGCAGGGACCTAAACATGATACTTCAGCAAAAAAATGGGTCCAGGGACTATTTTTAAAATAAAATGAAAGTGCAGTGGCAAAACGAAATATTTTTAAAATGCAGGGACTAAAACTCAAATGACCCGTAAGTGCAGGGATCTTTTGCATATTTAAGCCTTGGATTTTTGTTGTCGAATAATTCGTGTCTATGCGGCTACAAGAATATACAGGATTAGCTACTAAGGAATTTGTAGTAGCTACATACGTAGTATTTTTGTATTTTTCCAGATTGTAGTTTTTGCCACGGTTTAACCGTGACTAATGCTTATGGGATGACTTTTTCCCAAGTGTTCCGATTTACACTTTGTCATTGGTGTACATGAAATGAAGTGTACCGAAAATTGTTCATATTAGCAGCCACGGTTAAACCATGGCTAAATGTTGAAAACTCATTTTTAAATTTTTCAAAAGGGGTAAGATGGGAATAATGGTTTGTTTGTAGGGGTAAAGGGTTAAATGTAGGGGTAGGAAAGTTTTTTTTTATACCCCTACATTTATCTCTTTACCCCAACATATTTTTAAATATTCTCATTCTACCCTTACGTTACTTTAGTATATTTTATTTTAAAAAAATTACATATCACTACACTTTTCAAAAGTGTGCCGATATGTTAAATTTAAATACCGGTACACTTTTCAAGAGTGTGCTGATATGTTAAATTTACAATACCGGAACACTTTTTTAAAAGTGTGCTGATATGTTAATTAGCCGCGGTTAGACCGTGGCTAAATGGAAAATTAATTTATAATCACTACAACAAAATACAAGAATAGCTACGACGTTTTTTGTAGCTGATTCGTAGCTAATCTCAAGTAAAACTGAGTTTACATAAAGCACCTTGAAGGTTTCTTAGTTATCTATGATTAAACATTGATTTAAATCATTCAATTTTTAAAATCTATTATTAATAGTATTTTCTCATGCAAGCCTATTCATAGATAATCTACCCCTACATTTATCTCTTAATTATTTATGATATAGGCTTGCATGAGAAAATACTATTAATAATAGATTTTAAAAATTAAATAATTTAAATCAATGCTTAATCATAGATGATTAAGAAACCTTCAAAATGCTTTATGTAAACTCAATTTTACTAGAGATTAGCTACGAATCAACTACAAAAATCGTCGTAGCTATTCATGTATTTTGTTCCAATGATTATTCATAGATGCTGCTTTCTCAAACAGTAACAACCGAGTACGTAGGAATTGTCATTTGCTTTAAGATAGGAAAATATCGTTTTTATCTTTGCAAAAATTGAATCGGTTGCACCAAAGTGCGAGGTGCATATTGGTGAATCACTCGGATTCCTATATGCCGTTAAATGGGTTAATGAACTTAATTTTATTTCGGTATAGATTTTGAGCTAGATTCAAAATCGGTGGTGGATAGCTTCTTCTCTCACAGAATTTTTTTCTACAGAGTTTGAGCGATAGTATATCTTATCTGTGCAAAAATTGTATCAATGAGGGGTTTGCAATTTTTGCATAGTAAACATCGCAATTGCAATTGTGTGAGAGGTTTTGCAATTTCTTTGTTATAAAAATTGAAGGTTGAGTGATAAATTTTTATTGAGAATTATCTTTTATTTATTTTTATATAATAGAATAGAAACACGTGTTTGTTACCCTACGTACTTACTTTTTCTTTAGGCTCTGTTTGGATTGATGGAATATAATGGAATGGAGCGGAGCGGGATGGAATAAAATAATGTTTCATTGTTTGGATTTGCAAAATAATAATGGAGTGGAATGGAATAAAATGGAATGGATTCCAACAAAGCAATGAAGAACTTGAACATCACTCTGATGTTTCAGAACATAATGAACTTGTTGATTAAGAAGAAATCCAGAATTCCCCACCAACAAACCATGTTGATGCTATGGTCAGAGAGCTTCATGTGAATGATTTTCATCTAAAAGCCTTTGATCAACAGCAACAACAACCACAAACATCACCTCAACACATCATCTCACGCTCTAACACTGAACCTCACCCAAACAACTCAAATAACCCTGATATCTTGAGTGAATGCAACAGCTTGTTCAGCCAGATACATGGTCTTCATGAGCTCAGACAATCTGACATGTCTTCATCTGAATATGCTGCCCAATGGGTGAGTTTGACTGAGGATTTGGTGAAGAAATTGTATAGTCTTCAGAAGACAGACATTGAAGAGCAGAAGAGGTTTGACAAAGGTAAAGCTACTGAAGTTGAAGAGGTCATTCAGATTCAAAAGGACACAGAGAGGAATCAACCTGGATCCTCTACTGCAAGAGCAAATGATGAGCAAAACCTGAGGGAGAGGTTAACATCACTTGAGGAAGATCTGAATGTACCTATCCAAGACACTTTGGGAGCTAATCAAGAGCATATGAGAAATCCAGTGTATGAGGCTGATATTGAAAGAATTGAAGCCAAGGTGGACAAGTATATTGGGATGATAGAGGAAGTCAATGGAAACCAAAAAGAGATCATGAAAACCTTAGCTCTCATTTGTAGTCATCCTCAATAACCCTAGGATTTCTTTGTTTGGTTAATTGTTTATTTGATTAATATTTTGTTAGGCACAGTGATAGACTTAAGCTTATACTGTTGGATGTTTTTCTTCTTCTCTGTGCTAATCTGAAATATTCATTCATCATGTGTTAATCTGATTGTTTCTTTTGGAGATTTTAAACTCTTATGTTTTTATCCATAAACATTGACTTTCATGAGTGCAATATTTGGTTAGTCTTAAAGAATCAAATTGCATAACAAGAGAAGGAACATAATAAGAAAATCAAATTAAACAAGCCAAATATAATTTTATTTCATTGAGAACATAAGTTACTGATTACATAAAATTTTCTAAAGACTATTTTCTGGATGCTCCAAAGGCCATATTGTGGTTACAAGCCTAAATATGACCTTTGAAGAGTGGAATTGGATGAGTCATCCAAATGGTTGTCTATCATGAAGAAACCAATTCTGATGCATCAGTTTGGTTTTCTTCAGGAAAAGACACTAGCCCCTCTAGAGCCTTGGATATCAGTTTGATTTTCTTCAGGAATATATATCTTCAGAAACTGAAACCAGTCAGAGTCCCAATCTTTTTCTTCAGACTCTGAACTGTTTTTTCTTGTTCAGACGCTGACTTTGTTTCTCTTGATTTCTTCGTATGTTTTCTCTTATCTTGACTAACTCTCTTTGAATCTACCTTCTTCTTCTCTGAGCGTTTCATTTTTTTCTCTCAAATGATCTATCAAAACCTAAGATTATTCTGTGTGAATAAAATGACTAGGTTTCTCTCCTTTTATAAGCTCAATTCACCGACAATGTCTTAAATGCGTTCAACCACTCATGACTTGACCGTATTAGACGTTGTACTTGTTATTAATTGCTTATACTACCTTTTTGATAATGACAAAAGGGGGAGAAAGAATATTGATAAATCAATTGTTGGAAGAAGCGAAATTACTTTGCTTTTTAGGGCTTTGTAGTGCTTCAGAGAGAGAACGTAGGAGAGTGGTCAATATAGTGGCATGTGTGACATGCTTTGAAATGACAATATGATCTTGAGAATTTCAAAATATTGTGTTAAAGAGCTCTGAACTGTTTTCAATTTCAAGCTCTGAACTGTTTGAAAAATATTTTGAACTCTGAAACTGTATTTCATGATAACCATCAGAACCTCATGTGTGTATACGTTTCTAGTGCCTCTGATCCTATTGTCATTCATCTATATATATTTTGTCTATTTCATCTGACGTTTTAAATAAGCGCGCATAATTTTAAGGAGAATACATTTATTAATTGAAGTTTATTATTCATAGATAGTTTTTGAGTAAGGGTGCAACTTTATTCAAAGATTATTACACTATGAAAAGAAGAAGCTTGCAAACCTTGTTCTTTACATAGTAAAATATGAATAATTTAAGTCATATAATAAAGTAATTCTTAAACTGATTAAAATTAACTATGGATACAAAATAGGGGGAGCTTACAAACCTAACCCTATGGGATATCAGACTTAGGGGGAGCTTGCAAAACTCAGAAGCCTAATGTCAACATAGCTAAATTTTATCAACAACAATTGTATTTAATACTTATGTTTGTCATCATCAAAAAGGGAGAAATTGTTGGAACAAAATGTGTTTTAGTACACACCCTTGAGTTTTGATGATAACAAAGTATTAAATGGACAATTGATGTTACTAATGTTTAAATTAAGTGTGCAGGAGAATCCAAAGTTATATTAAGAGCACACTTGGTTTAAGCTCTAAAGGAACCTTATGGAAGTCTGAATCTTTACACTCTGAAAGAGTTCAGAAGCTAAAACATGGTCATAAGCTAAATATGTCCAGAAGCTCAAATAGGATCAGAATGTCTGCAAGAGTTCAGAAGCTTAGAGAAGTTCAGAAGCTCAGAGACGTTCAGATGCCTACAAGAGTTCAGAAGCTATCTGCTAGTCAAGAGTTTTTCAGAAGATGAAGACGTTCAGAAGCTGAATTACAAAGGACTATCATAGGCCATTTATTCAAGACCAATCAGACTTCAAAGACATCAAAGGTTCATCAGAAGCAAAGGAAATTCCTTCAGTCATCAGAAATGCTACATCAACTACTCTTACCAAGCCTGATGATTTGTTTAAGGACAACTAATTACAACGGTCATAAAGGATGTGATCCTACTCTCTCTAGGAGCTAGTTGTACCTTATTACTCTTTTTTGGACAGACAGTAAAAGTGAAGCTTAACTGCGAAGAAGACGTGGCTTTGTTCAAAGGATATTCAAAAGCTACGGCTGTCCATTTACAACGGGAATTTCTACAACGTCTCAATATCTTTCTCCAACTCATATATATACATGAAAGAAAGAATTGATGACTAAGGAACCTCAATAGAAAATATCTCTCAGAATCAAGTGGGAACAAAGAATTGTAATAGAAAATATCTCTCAGAATTAAGTGAGAATTAAAACTAGCTCAAGCCTCTGAAGTTATTATCTTGTAATAGTTTTAAGCTTAGAAGTTAGTATTACTCCTGCGTGAGTAATTTGGAAAAGTCTCAATCTTAGTGATTTGAGCAAAGGAAGTCTGTTATTCTTGTGTGACTCTGAGCAAGGAAGTCTCTTAGTCTTGTGTGACTCTGAGCAAGGAAGTCTCTCAGTCTTGTGTGACTCTGAGCAAAGGAAGTCTCTTAGTCTTGTGTGACTCTGAGCAAGGAAGTCTCTTAGTCTTGTGTGACTCTGAGCAAGGAAGTCTCTAGTCTTGTGTGACTAGAGCAAGGAAGTCTCTTTGTCTTGTGTGACCTAGAGCAAAGAAGTCTCTTGCTTGTGTGCTTGAGCACCTGAGTTGTAATCTTAGTGATTATAGTGAAATCCCTTGGAAGTGCAAGGGGACTGGAGTACTCTCGTTTTGTGAGGGGAACCAGTATAATTCTTGTGTCTCTTTCTCTCTCTCACTCTCTCATTTACTCTTCCATCATTCTCTTAAATTCAAGTTGGTTGTGTTAATCATTCCGCTGTGCTTAAAGACTCTGATAGATACAAATATCTTGAAAAGTTTTTAAATATCTAAAACACAATTCAACCCCCCTTCTTGTATTTTCTCCACGCACCTTCAGGTTCCCTACACATAAATAGGCCACGTAATTGTTTATCAATATAAATGTATGCCTTGTACGAATTACAAAAGAAAATAAATAGATCCCCTATATTAGCGTATGAGTCTAAATATAGATCCATGTAGCAATTACAAAAGAAATAGGCCCCGATATTAAAATATGAGTATAAATATAAGTTTCATATAAATTACCAACAAAAACCCAAATTATGTGAGCATAAATATATGTCTCCTATGAATTACAAAAATAAAATAAAAAATAGACTAATGTATTAATATATGAATATAAATATAGATTCCCGTGAAAATTACAAAAAAGAAGGCTTTATTTTTATATATGGGTATAAATATAGACTTCCATATTAATATGGGTATAAATAGAACCACACATTAATATATGACTATAGATATAAGTCTCATATAAATTACAATAAAATAAAATAGATTTTGTATTAATATATGACTAAAAATATAGGCATATATGTCTTGTATCGATATATGTCTTGTATAACTTAAAAAAATAAAAATAGACCTAGAGGATGGATTTGGAGGTGAACAATGGTGAAGGGTAATGCATATGTGCATTCTTGACTACCCCATTTTTGATTAAATTGCTTGATAGATAATTTTGTCACTCATTATTGTACTTGTCGGCTTAATAAATTAATCTCTAAAAATATTTGATTCATAAATAAATAACTTTTGATAACTGAATTTTAAATAATGAGACTATAAAAGTCTTTTTGCTCTTATAAATATTACTATAATAATTCAAAATTTAAAATGGATAAGTTAGTAACATGTGAATGAATCATTTTAAATTTTTATCTTGTTTTAAAAAGAGTGTAGTTGTATAATTCTTCGTAGTATAGACATATTAGTTATTTTGTTCGGATTCAAAACTCTAATATAAATGGAAATTAAAGATAGACCAATTAATTGTAGACATTGTAGAAATTAAATTAAATTCTATTATATACATAAATAATTGCTACTAAATCATTGTTGATTTTTTATTTACAAAATATTTTTTATGGGTCAAATAAATATCAATAGAGATGATGGTGATGAGTATACATTAGTCTTTTTTTTGTTACATGAGTAAACATTAGCCTGTGGTGTTAAATTTTCTAACGCATTTTTAGTCAACCTCAAGTTTTAAATGGAAATTAAAGATAGACAAATTAATTGTAGAAATTAATTAAATTCTATTATATACACAAATACGAAGTAATTGCTACTAATTCATTGTTATTTTTTATTTTGGGAAATATTTTTGATTGGTCTAATAAATATCAATAGAGATGATGGTGATGAACATAATATTATAGTCTGTGGATGTTAACCTTTCTATTTTATTGATAAAAGATTTTGTTTACGTCTATTAACTATAATATTTTTTACCAAAAAAAATATAAGAATTTTTATTTAGGAAAATAACATTGCATGGGAAACAAAAGAAATTGGTCGATCAATAGAATCAGCTGAACAAAAGAATGATTTATTCTTCAAAAAAAAAACAAAAGAATGATTTATTCCTGTCATATTTTACTTACTTACTTTTTCTTTTTTTTTGAGAAAACATACTTATTTCTCTTGTAAATTATGTTAAACTAATATATTTCTTAATTATTTTTTTACAAATCTAAATTGTTTCTAATGTGATATATGCACATGCAATACACAATCATATATAAACAGAAAGTCCACAAAAATAAAAATCACATTGATAGAAAAAAACTACATATAAAATAAAAATGAACTCAACACTATTGGAAAAATACATCATTTGATTAATTTATTGATGCATATTCATCAAGTAATAAACTTTGAGTTTGATCTTGATTCAATCCATTTGGTGTGAATAAGATGCATTTCTTCTTGCTTTGATTGACTTCTCTGTCATGAATAATAAACCAAATTAATAAAAAAAAAAAATATAAACATCAAAAGGAAATAATATGAATAGTAAAAAAAACAGCATAAGAAATCACACAAAATAACCACATAAGAAATGTTGAACAAAGAAGAAAAAAAATAAAGAAATTAAAAAAAATGACTGTAAACAGAAAAATAATGAGTATTGAGAGAGATAAAATAAGAGAGAATAGAGGTGAGAAATGTGTGATTTGAATGTTCAACCAAAGACCATTTTATATAGGGGAAGAAACATGGGTATATAAGTAATTTTATCCATAATATGCAGTTAAACCGATTAATAACAAATATATTGATTCCTTTTTTGGTGAATGTCATATTATGATTTTTTGTAGGAAATTTAATATTTAACACACAAATTTTAGAAAAAAGCAAAAAAAATCATAAAAATTAAATGCTTATAATGCAATACTAAAATAAACTTTGAAAAATTTATTAATTAATTTTGAAATTATTTCGTGAATTATTACTATTATAAAAATTATTTTACAAATACTTTATTTATTTAAAATATATAAACTGTTTACAATTTTTAGAATATATATATGTTTTTAATTCTTTTCTTTATTTTTTCAATATCAATCACTTGAATTTAAAGATACATATAAAATATAATTTTTTTCTTTTTTATTTACATATATATATATATATATATAATTATATTGAATTTTGTAGTTTTAAAAATATTTTTAAAAAAAAAAAAATATGATGCACGAAATTTATAATATAATTTTCTTTAAGAAATATTTACAATTGAACCAATAATAATATAATAATAATAATAATATGGAAATATAAAAGAATTTGAATTATTTGAATTTGAATTGTTTCCTTTTTAAAGCATATGAGAGAGAATTCATTTTGTTATAAAGCATTTAATTCATTTATGGCCAAAACAATATGAAAGAAGAATGATTTAGAGAATGTCACATGTACATATTCATTTGAAAAAATGTTTCTAAATAATATTATTATAGATAGATTATAGATATAGATATAGATTATAGATTATAGATTAATTATAGATAGATTATAGATTATAAGTCCCATAAGTCCTAGCTCAACTGGCAAAAATGCCGAAATTGTTAGGCCGGACGTCGTGACCCGGGTTCGAACCCGGGATCTCACAATTATTTGTGAGTTTAATTTCAGTGGATTACCACTTCTTCTAAGACAAAAAAAAAAATTATAGATTATAAATTATAGATGTCAACATATATTAGTACTACCTCCGTTCCAAATTATATGTCACTTTGGCATTTTTACACATATTAAGAAATGTAATCATTGTTGTATGGAAAAGAGAAATTATGAGTTGATTTACAAAATTGTCCTTCATTTATTATATTGAAAAAATAAATTGAAGAATTAAAAGAATAGAGAGTAATAAATAGTTAAGGGTATAATAGGTAAAGTTGCATTAAATGCTTCATTGGTAATGTAAAATGACATATAATTTGGAACAAGTTTTTTTTTCAAAGTGACATATAATTTAGAACAGAGGTAGTATTACATTAAAATTTTCAATTATTTTATATTTTCAGTAAGTTTCATTCACAAAAAATAATCATATATATTCAATGTCCGTGTATCAAACACTAAATGTGGACCCTCTTTTACTCAAAATTTGAGTCTATATTTAATAGCATATGAAATGACAACAATAATTTGACTTATTTTTGGTCAATGAATAAAATTCATCAATTACTACTACAAAACACAAATAAATGTTTAATTAATATGATTGTAATAATATGAACAAGTTACGTGACTTCACGTGTATGGTGGATAGTTATTAAAATGCCCCCGACAAATCAAATATTTTTGCTGCTATTTTTTAGAGTATTTGGAAGTATTGTAACGATAACTTGTTGAACCATTATTATATACCGCAACATGTCTATTCTAATGCAATTGATTTTCTGCCTAATATGTCTAGTTGTGTAGACCGTTTGTTTTAATACAACAAGGTGTGCGGATTCAATTTTGTTTGAGTAAAAAATAGCTTCGATGGGATATTGCCCTCTCATGCTGCTTGGAAAAGGATAAAATCCAATTTATGCTGCTTTCTCAAATTGTAACAATCGAGTACGTAGAAATTGACATTTGTTTTAAGAGATGAAAATGATGCTTTTATCCTTGCAAAAATTGATTGGTTTGCACCAAAGTGTGAGGTGTATATTGCTTAATCACTCGGATTCCAATAGACCCTTAAATGGATTCATGAACTTAATTTGGGATCTATAAATTTTGAGCTAGATTCAAAATTGGTGGTGGTTACAACTTCTTCTCTCGTAGAATTTTTTTGACGAAATTTGAGTGATAGTATATCTTATCTGTCCAAAAATTGTATCAATGAGGGGTTTGCAATTTTTGCATAGTAAACATTGCGATTGCAATTGTGTGAGAGGTTTTGCAAGTTCTTTGTTATAAAAATTGAAGGTTGATAAATTTTTATTGAGAATTATCTTTTATTTATTTTTGTTTCTTGAGATTTTCTGTAACATTTAAACATTTCCTGACTTAAAGCAAACAATCACAAGACAATTTGTTGGTTTTTTTTTAAAAAAAAAAACGAAAAGAGAAACACGTGTTGTTTATTTATTATTTATTTAATTGGTAAACAAGAGAGGACATATATACCAGTTACCATAATAGAATAGAACAAATGTTTGTTACCCTACGTCCCTACTTTAATTTGGATTGATTGATTAGAATAGAATATATGAGGAGAGGAGGAAGGTTCGGGTAGCTAGCTAGTTGTGGTAGTAGTTGTCAAATGACATATTATTCCAACACGCACTCTTATGTAATAATTTATTTGGGCTTAAAGCGTGAACAATGAATAGATTCACCTATCATATGCTTAACTTCCACTTTTTAATTAGAAAATAAAGAGAATCGAAATCGAACTCTACACCAGTTAGTCATAGAAGCTTAAACCGTTAGGATAAAGCTACAACAATAATTTTATATACTTGACATGCTAAAAGTAAAAGTCAATTTGCGCGTGAAAAACAAGATTGTCTAAAGCAGATGGCGAAAGGCGATCATGAATTATGGAAATTAGGCAGAGGGTGGGTGGCGTGGCAATATTAAAATCAAAATACTACCAACCAATAATTGCTCAAAGGAAGCCAACTAAAATGATTGTGACACGCACTCAAATATTATATATTTTTTTGTTGTACAAAGAAGAATTAGAGATTAGAGATTTGGGGTCGTATGTATGTGTGGCTGAATGGAAGTGACGACAATCATATCTTTTTGAATGGCTGTCATTTGTTTTGTCTAATTAAAGATTGGTAAACAAATTCACGAAGCTAACGTATACGCAATCTCGGCATCCCTTTGTATTGTATTGTAATAGTCACAAAACAAAGTCATTTATTTATTTTGAAAATCTTCATAACTGAGATTTTTAGTTACTAGCTAGTAAGTATTTCTTTATTTTAAAAAAACTGATTAACCTAAATGTCATTAAGATAGGACCAAATCAATGTATATATTATACACACACACGGAACTATAATAATAATAATGATATTAATTTATTTCTAGCAAAAGATC